>JAPFBL010000038.1:0-680000 GCA_026182355.1 Hermatobates lingyangjiaoensis
TAAAGTGTCTGCTCCCCTCAGGCAGACAAATGGTAACTGGGCAAAATCAGACGAAGAAAAGGCCAATCTGTTTGCCTCCTACCTTACCACTGTCTTTACCCCCCACCCTACTATCCTAAATCCTTTATATGTGGCAAAAACAATAGAGAAGTTAGACTGTCCTGTTCCCTTGAGTCTTCCTCCAAAAGCGTTTACCCCGTCCGATGTTCAGTATGCAATAAAAAACCTCAAAACCAAAAAAGCTCCTGGATTTGACCTAATTACTCCATTAATTCTTAAAGAACTCCCCAAAAAAGCTGTACTCCTCATTACATATCTCTTTAATTCAGTTTTGCGTACAACTTACTTTCCAATATCATGGAAACATTCCCATATCCGCATGATACCCAAACCTAATAAACCCTCCCACCTGCCTACTTCCTACAGACCCATTAGCCTGCTACCAATACTAGGAAAGATTCTAGAAAGGCTAATCCTAAAACGCATTATTCCTCTCCTATACAAACAAAATATAATCCCCGACCACCAGTTTGGTTTCCGGCGACACCATACAACAATACAGCAGTGCCACCGGGTTGTAGACGCCATCTCCTCTGCTCTAGAGAGAGGCCAATATTGTTCGGGTGCGTTTCTTGATGTTTCTCAGGCTTTTGACCGGGTTTGGCACCCAAGCTTACTATGCCAACTAAAAGACATCCTACCCTCAACATACTACCTCATCCTTCGCAGCTACCTGACCGAGCGATATTTCCGGGTGTGTGAAGGAACTGCTCTTTCTCCCTATTTTCCTGTAAATGCTGGTGTGCCTCAGGGGAGCGTATTGGCTCCCACTCTTTACCAAATATACACTGCTGATATCCCAACCCATTCCAAAACTACTATTTTCACCTTTGCAGATGACACAGCAATATTATCCAGTGACTCAGATCCTATCAGCTCCACTCAATCCCTCCAAGAACATTTACTCATTTTGGAATCTTGGTGCCAGAAGAAAAGAATTAAATTAAACACTGAGAAATCCACCCATATTACGTTCACACTACGAAAACAAAGATGTCCTCCTGTTTATATTAACCAATCTCCCCTCCCAGTTGCTAACGTAGTGCGATACCTGGGGATGTACATCGACAAACGACTAACATGGAATCCACATACAAGACTGAAACGACAAGACCTACTGAGACGATACAAGACGCTATCTAGACTTCTTGACAACAGATCAAATCTGACACTACAAAACAAAAGACTAATATACACTGCTATACTTAAACCGATCTGGACTTATGGACTAGAAATCTGGGGATCAACCAAGCATTCAAACATCCAAAGAATTCAAGCAGCCCAATCCAAAATCCTTCGCAAAATTGTGCAAGCTCCCTTCTATGTTTCGAACGATACCATACACAAAGATCTTAAAATTCCCTTCATCCACCAAGAAATCCAATCCCGATACCGCAAATTCCATGAATCTTTGCCCACCACTATAAATCCTTTCATTCACGAATTATCATCTCTCCAGATTCCTAGTAACCCTATTAGAAGGCTGAAAAGATGTTGGCCCCGAGACCTGCTCTGAAATGTTGGCTGTCAAGTTCACTAGTAGGATGTCAAGTGAAATGTAGGATCACTAGTTGCAAGTGATCCTAACAGTCTATATGGAGTACTACCAATGGGTGGTTTCTCCACTCTTTATTCGACCTTTATGTAGCATGGATCGTTGTTACTTGTTACCCCGATAAGGGTAGTTGTAATAGAAAAAAAAAAAAAAAAAAAAAAAAAATCTTAAAACAATTTGGCATCATGAACCCAGGAATTCGTATCAATGATCAATTCAGTGGACTGTGTCAACCCGCCACTTCATAGTCAAAAGTAATGATAACTGTACTTTATAGTGATCAACTGAAATGTTAAAATACTGAAACTCATCTTAAATTTTTTAACATAAAAAGTTAACTAAATTGGTACAATGAAGCAAGAAAGGATGTAATGTCCTTGAATAAAGAATATATGCAAACAAGTAATGTAGACTGGAACTTTTATAACGTTATTATTATTCCACCAACAATAAAACAAAAATATAATTTTGGAATAATTCCATTTTTTACTATATTTGAAAAAATAGAAGTTCAGTATCGATAAGAAACTATCTTATGGGTCTTACACCTGATTTTTGTATTTAGCTTTGAGGAATTCATTGTTAGATATGAAAAAATTAATAAACTATCAAAAAGTAAACTGAATTGAAACTAATTCACAATTATACTTCCAACTTTAACAACACTTAAATTTACTGGTATTGCTATTGAACTTCTGTATTTAAACTTCTTTGTAAAATATTAAGATTATTTGAATTTGAGATTAATAAAATTGATTAACAATATGGTAGATATAACATATGGTAGTATAAAATAAAACGTTGACTTATTTTTTGAGAGTTTCTGGTTTAATTTATATTCATTCATCAATATGCATTCCATCTTATTGGAGATCAGTTAAATTAGATGAAAAAAAGGATTAGTTGATACATTTATGAAAACAACTTAATTAAAAAAAACACGTCAACATTTAATATAATTGTGATTACCTAAAAGTGGTATTAAAAGATATTAATTTATAATTTAATAGATAGTGCTAGGGCAGTTAGAATAATCTTAAGAATATCTGGAGTTGTTTTATCAATTAATTAGATGAGTTGTTGCCAAGGTTAGAGATCAGACAAAGTAAGATTAAAAGGTGACTACACAAACAAGACAAAAAATATTAGTAGAATTACAGTTTATACTGCAATCAAACATACTCAATATTTTAAGATCTAATGAAATAACGTTATTTATAAATCTGATTAAACCAAAAGGAGGAATACCAGGAAATTTATGAATACGTAAATTCTTTTTACCTCATCTGTTGTAATGCGCGCCTAACTGGTTTGGAGCCAAAAAAGAAACTAACTAGTCACGTTTTCCTGAGGTTTGTTTCCAAAGAAAAGAACTCAATGAAGACTGTGAGCTGCTTTACTCTTTACTATATTATTATGTTCCCGTTTTAGTCTTCAACTCTCTAAGAACAGGGAACCGCTAAAATTATAGTGAAACATGAGGGATACTTTATTTTAGTGTTTTTTTCCTGTAACCTTACTGTTTTTCATAGAGAACATATTATATTGATTTTAGGAATTATTTTGATTATTTAATTAAATAATACTCCTAATTTAATTATTTCCTGATAGAAGGAAATTAGTTCCTTCGATTAGTTCCATCGATTTTCTCAGTCAGAAGATCCTGAAAGGTGAGATTTCAGTTCCTTTTAATGAAATATTTAATAAGAAAGAACTAGATTTCCTATGTTAACCTGAAATTTTACACTCACTCACACACACAAACAAACACACACCCACAGTCACCCACCCACCCACACACACACACACACACACACACACACACACACCACACACACACACACACACACACAAAAGTATATGTACACATATACGTTATATATGTGTATGATGGAAAAGTCATTTTCACATGGACGAGAGCCCATGTGGGAACAAAGGGAAATGAAATTGCAGATTCTATTGCAAAGCAAATGACTACAGATACAATTGGGCCAATAAAACATCATATGCCACCATGGTCGTTCCACAAAAAAGACTGAATACGAACAGTATTCAAAAATGGAACATACAATGGATAAACAGTACCCTTGGTTCGGTGACAAGGGAATACTTCCCTACAGTTTACTCTCGACTGGAGATAATAGATCTGAAACTGACATACAAAGAAACTCAAATGATGACTGACCACGGAAAGATTCGAGCATATCTCTACAAAATTAAAGTGATCAACTCCTCTAGGTGTCCTTGTGACGAAGGAATTCAAAATGTTGACCATCTTATTTATAACTGTAATATCTTAGACAGTAAACGATACCAACTTAGAACAAGCAGAAAGTGTTGGAAAAACCTTGCCACCTTCAAAAGAAGACCTTATGAAAAATGATCTCAGAAAGTCATTCCTAAAATTTCTAAACGAGGTTGATCTGAACAATTTATGAAATACGCTAATATTAACATCATCTTTATAATTTCATAAGCTACCATTGTATATAGTGTAATTCATTGTATTCATACAATTGTAAATTTGTAATTTACAATTTATATTATTTGTAATTTCTAATTTGTAATTTATTTGTATTACTTATTTGTAAATTGAAGTACTAAAATTGTCATGTTATATAGCTACATAACAACTGTATATAGTCTAATTGTTAATACTTCATCATTGTCAACATTGTATATAGCCAAATTGTAGTTCTAAGTTATATGGTTGTAAAGAACATATGTCAAGAATGTATCACTTGCATGTAATACAATAAAGTGGAACATGTTGAAAAAAACCAACACACACACACACACACACACACACACACACACACACATACACACACACAAAGACACACTCTCACACATAATACATATGCATATATATCAATGTCCAAACAACAGTAAGAAATCTGAAAAAATCTCTGTCTTTCAACTGTAACATGTCTTCGTCAGAGTCAAATCTCATTTAATTATATGTATTTAATTATATTTAATTAAACCAAACTATAACACATGAAAATAAACGTAACAATAGCACTCACTTTTCAATATTTTGAGAAGGTCGTCAACAGGAGAATAAGTGAATTGATGGAAGGACGACAGTCAACTGAAGAATTCTATGGTTTGAGGGCTAAAGCAAAGCTTACCATCTTCTAAACCAGACGGTTCTTGAGTTGTCGTTCTTCTGTCGTCAATCCATCAATTCACCTATTCTCCTGAGGTCCACCATAATGGTTGAAATATTGATAAGTAAGTCCTATTGTTACGTTTCTTTCTATGTGTCACTGTTCATTTTAAATATAATAACTCCTTGGGGATCATATTTTGTTATTCGCCTTATTTGTACATAAGAGTTCAAAATCGAAAAGGAGAAACACATAGAGGAAACAAATACACTTACGAACTGAAATTTTCCAGCAATCTGTCTTCAGGAGAAATGAGAAAGGCAAACCAAACACGTTGAAGATGCAACGGCAAGTAACCCGTTATTTGGTTACCCCAATATATAATATATATTTAATATATATTATATATATATTTAATATATATTTATATACATTAAATATATATTTAATTTATATATTTATTATTTAAATATATATATATAATTTATATATATTATTTAATTAATATTATATATATATTTAATAATAATAATATATAAATTTTGTAAAATATTTTATGAGTTAATTATCATTAAACATAAGTACATGGATTATACTAGTTTTGAAGATATAGTACTGGATTTGTAATTTAAAGATTTAGGAATTTGTATTAGTTTTTAATGTTGTTTTAAAACAAGATGTTTTTGAAAAAACTAGTTAAAAATATATAACAACAATAACGTTTTTACTGACAGTTCAGTAATAACAATAATCATTCATTCTTTCGATCAGATGATTCTATTATACATGCATTTCAACCGTTAGCTGGACTCCAGAACATATATTTGGGGCAAAATGTTTATATACAAAATTCTACTTTACATAAACCTACCATAACATGTAAAGACAACAGTATGGGTTCACTAAGAGAAGATTAGTTTGAACAAAAATTGTCATTGTTAGCGATATTTTAGAATGAATAGATGTTGCATTTTTTTCCAAGATGTTAAAAACCATAGGAAGTATTTTTATATGTTCAATTTAATTTTTTTACGTCTTAAACTTTTTACCATGAAAAGAGATAATAATGCAAAATGCACCCGAAAGTACGGAGTATTAACTACTTTGATAGAGAAAAAATATTCAACTGAGCCTCAAATATTCTTATTTTCTATGCAATGAAGTTATTCTTAACATTTCTTATATCACCTAATTGGAAATTGGTACGAATCTCTGAGTAACATATATGCTAAAATAGTTGTGGTTTTTATATTGTAATAGTTGTTGTTCCATGGTTATAGATCTAGAAGGTAGCCCTAGAAACAAGAATTTGTAGATACTAGAGGAAAAAAAGGAAAGAGTATTAGATAATGATTTTAGCCAAATTGTGAAGATAGTTCTGGAACTGTTGTGTGTTGGTGTCAGCATCTATGTGAACTGAGGAATCTGTCGTTGCGCCGTTGAGGAGTTCATTGATTGCAGTTTGAAGGATATAAAGAAAAGGTTTGATGTAGTTTCATTAATTTTGAAGAAGTTACCCGTTTGCTTTACTGAATATTAGCAGTATTTTTCACGTTGGATCATTGGTTTTTTTTTCATTATTTCTTGTTTGGTCATTTTTTTCCCTAATAGTGTTCTAACTGATTTTTACAAATTGCAATATTTTAAACAGGATTGTAAATCTTCTTACTAGTTTGACCATTACATTTTTCAAGAAAGTAGAATAACAATTTGTAAACAAATTTAGAACTTGATATTAAATGAAGGAACTTCGAGGTGTACTAATTACGTACTAATGGATACTTACTACGGTAATATTGTGATATGTATTGTCACAAACATGTAATTTAAAACTTAACATAGTAAGACACAATGTGACATATTTCCTAAGTTTTACATAATTTAAATATAATATAGTTAGTTTAATGATAATTTTCATTTAGCAGAATAAAGTGTTTAAAACAAATTTAAATTACATTTTCTTTGATTGTAACTAATGGATGAAGGAATTAGAAATACCAAATCCATGAGCATTCATACTACCATCGAGTGATTGTTATTATATAACAGACAAAAAGAAGTGAGTCATTCGTGTTTTTGAAAGCTATCTATGTTTTGTGACATTGAAAAAAATTACATTGTAGCATAATTGCTAAATATGCTATAAATAAAGGAGTGTGAAAGGTCGAACAGATTATTTCGTCCACTTGGTATGTATTCTGTTTCCGATCTACTTGATTGTTCAAATCAAACTATCCAGTATTAGTGTTCAGTTCGCAGAATAAATCACAACAGACAGATAAAAGAGGAGTATTTTACTCCCCCGTTTCCTTGTAATTACTTGATAAACGCTCAAGATTATACGAGACCTTGTGAGTAAGCTTCATTAGAATTGATCAAACTCTTCATATGAAATAATTATCTTAAAATAACATTCATTTTCAATTATTATGACTATTTCGTTGAATAACAAAATTTTGCTTATTAACATGTCAGGAATAGTTTATATATAATTGTATACCTAATATTCTAAAATATATAATAATAAATAATTTGAGTATAAATATATATAACAATATTTCACGATAAACAATCAATGTTCAAATCACAAAAAGAAATGGGAAAAAAGACTAGGTTCTTTCAACCGTAATAAGCGGTCTAGTTCAGAGTTAAAAATCCAACTGGTGAAGATTTTGACTCTGAAAAAGACCGCTCGTTACCGTTGGATTATCTCAGATAATCAGAATTAGAGTCTCTAATTTTTGGCTGAACCGTCATCAGGAGAGTTGAGATAGGGACATCAAGCCAACAGTTTTGTCACATTCGTACCCGGTTAAGAGTTATTTAGTAACTCTTAGTTAGTACTTACTTAGTTATGTAAGCAAAATAAACTAGGAATAAGAGAAGAGCTAAGAAATAATAAGTGAAACTGAAGAAATTGAGGAAATATAAACAAGAAAAACTTGAAAATTAATAATAATGAAGAATATTAAGAGGAAAACAGCTGTTCTAAGGAAAAACCGGGAATATAAATATTAAGTAATAATAATAATGGCGATGATTAGAATAGAGTTTAGGTTAAGGCTTACTAACCTTATTATTCATCAAAAAATTATAAACTTAATTTATTTATTAAGTTGTATAGATAAAAGAAATAATAGTAATAATAGTATATAATAATAAAAGATAATAATAGTAATAATAATAATACTATTATATAATAATAATATATAATATAATATAAAATAATAATAAAATAAATAAATAAATATAATAATAAAAGTAATAATAATAATAAATATATCAATAGAAAAAAAATATACATTAAAATAATAAAATTGGAAACTTGGATAGACAATTAAAAAATAAATGGAATAAAATAAAAAAGAGAGAGAAAAAAATACAATCTCTAAACTATTTGAAAGAGCTCTATCTTTTTAAGTTAAGACCTGGTTTACAACGACCATTCAAAAACCAGACATCTGGTCTATATATATATAAAATGTAAAAGTATCGATTGTGTTTTATAAACATTCACTCACATCACATCCATATGATCGTCTTATATCCTCATAGAAACCCATATTAATTATCCCAAATTATATAAAAAATGATAAAAGTATCGACCGTTTATATTATATATATATATATAACAGATTCAATAATATATGGACCGTTTGGAATAGCTGTGTTATCTAATCGGTATTCGGTCAAATTTTTTAGGTTCAAAAATCAAATTCTCATTGCCGACGTTTCTGTTTTATTTTGAAACCTTTTTGATAGACAGAAGTAAGAATTTTCTTGTCAAAAAATTCTTACTTCTGCTTATGAAAAAGGTTTTAAAATAAAACCGAAACGTCGGCAATGAGAGTTTGATTTTTGAACCTAGAAAATTTGACCGAATCCCGATTAGATAACACACCTATATTTATATGAATTAAACAACTACAATAAACAAATATATATTAGATACAATGCTCTATGGCCTATCGTTACAACATCATCAGAGAGCTAAATGAATTAAACAAAACATATAATAACAAATTAAACTGGTTGAATGAATCCTTCAGGATTGCTGGCATCATTGTCTGAATTTAATGTTCCTAAAATTGAAGGAGTCTTGATCTGCTTACTTATATCTTTTACCAATATTTCATCTAGTTTGATGAATAATGCTGAATGAATATTTGCTGGATAATTTAAATAAATATTAAAGAAAACTGTGAGTAATATATGACTTTATAAATAGCGGTATTAAAAAGAAAGAAGAATGAAAAATGAATTTTCTCAACATAAGCCAGGTAAAATTACTGACTCCAGATATAAAACCTATTTCTGTTATAGAATAGACCTAACCAGTTTTTTTCTAGGAAAAATCTTAGTCCCATTTTTGGAATCTTATTGTTGTTTAGACGATTGTTGTTTAATTATTGGCACTATTCTCTGCACCAAGGGGACTTTTGACTTTAAAAACATAAGCATAAATTGCTCCTGTCATGTGTATGTGGAATGCTGATCTACCGCGCTTAAATAATGAAACATGACTAATAACTGACGAGCTTTATATAAAGTCATTGTTTGTAAAATTATAGCATCACGGTTTCAAGGAAAATAGTTTTAATTCCATGATTGAATGTGATTTATCTAAAAAAGGCAACATTTCTTTATTAAGTAATTTGATTCAATTTCCAATTCAGTTAGCATTTGCCATGACTATTCATAAGTCTGAAGTAGAGATTCTACA
The DNA here is from genome assembly GCA_026182355.1 of Hermatobates lingyangjiaoensis. Lineage (NCBI taxonomy): Eukaryota > Metazoa > Arthropoda > Insecta > Hemiptera > Hermatobatidae > Hermatobates > Hermatobates lingyangjiaoensis. Next base: position 9,452 of record JAPFBL010000038.1, read on the forward strand.
GAAAGTTTTAGTTCGTTTAGAGAAAGCAGTATTTCAACATAGCCAATTACATATTGCTCACAGTAGAGTATTTTAAAATTTATCTGCATTTTGGTGCACATGATTGCATTAAAAAGGAAGGCGATGGATGTCCCAAGGGTCACGGGTAGTCTAGTATGTATATAAAACTCCTTATAACAACATTTTGTTATAAGCATATGAAATAATTCTCGTTTAAATAACAGATGAAAAATAAGGATTTAAAAAACTGATTACGTTGATAATATGCTAATTCAATATACTAATACAGAAGTCAAATACTAGTATTATTAATAATAATAATAATAATATTAATAATAATCTAATACTAATGCCTATACTGGAATTTACGAAATTCCTTCTATATGTAGTCGAGTCATGAGTGTCTACTTTTTTGAAATCCTTCCTGTGACTCAAAAATGCCATAAGCTTACGTATCATGTTTAATTAAGCATTTGAACGTTTTTGAGTGTTTTAAAAATAATTTTTATACTTGGAAGTCACATAAATACAAACTCACTACATTTTTGTTGACAAATCTATGTTTTTTGTTGATTGAGATATTATTGAAACAATAGGGATTATCTACGCTATGGGGCCCATTTTTGTGTAAAATATGAACTTGATCCATCAAAGATTCTGAACCGTAGCGTGGTAACAAGCAATGCTAACACACAAACTCACCCACCCACCCACCCACCCACCCACTCACACACAGATTTCATCGAGAAAACATCATAAAACGACTTCTGGGACCTCAAAACATATAATTCCTTCATAATCTCGAGATCGAATTTTTTCACGATCACGAATACTTTACTTATGTTACATTTGTAATCTCAAAGGTAATGCAAACTTTTCAGAACTCTAGAATTAGTAGTTTAGGAGAAAAAAGTGTAGTCTAAAAACAGGTTTTTGGCAAAAAAAGTGACTTTTCCTTCATTCATAATTACTTCCAAAAATTAGGGCTCACTACACTATGAGGCTCATTTTTATGTGAAATGTCAATTTGATCCATCAAAGATTCTGGACTGTAGCGTGGTAACAAACTTTGTACCATATAGATACTGCCCCACCCACCTACTCATACCACACACACACACACACACACACACACACACACACACACACACACACACACACACACACACACACACTCACACACCACACACAAACACACACACAGACACATTATCGAAAAAAGTCACAAAACATCTGGAACTACAAAACATATAATACCGTCAAAATCTCGAGATAAAATTTTTTTACGATCTCTATATTTTACTTATTGTAAAGTAGAAATATATTATTTATGATTTTATTTGTATAATTTTAATGAACTCTCGGTTTATATTATGTTTTTGTTTTTGTAAAAAACAAAAAAAAATGAAGAAAAAAAATAGTACAATCATTCTACAATTGAATAAAAAATTCTATTTAAATTGAATCAGAATTTATTAAACAATGAAGTTAGTAACATGTTAGAAAAAAAACTTAAAATGACAGCCAAATCCACTTAAAGAAATGAATGGTGGGAATTGATTAAATTATTCACAAGTTATTAGAATGTTTATTGCTTTGAATAGTAAAAAAATGTATTCGGTATATTTTATTAAATTGAATATGTTTTATCAACATTGACTTCTAAATGTATCTTAATGAATAAAGATGGTATTGTGAAGCGCATGTTGGCTTTGCGAAGGTGTTTGACCTTGGAGTGTCCTTGAAACAACTATAAGTAGAGGGACACAGTAGTGCAGGAGCAGTAGAGCCTCATCTAATCTACAATGAAGACCTTATTCATTCTCTCCTTATTTATCTTAGGTAACAATTTAATTTTATGTAAAAAAAATGGCTTATAAAATATCTGTTTTAACAAACAATATGTCATCAAAGACAATTATTTTTTTTTATCATTTTTATCAAAGAAACAAGTTATTTTATCTATAATTTTAATTCTAATCATAAAGTAAACATTTTCCAACAAAATATATAAATATATTACAGTAAGTGTTTATAATTATATATAGCCATCTAAATAAAAGAATTGGTAATAATTTCAATTAAAGGGGTTATTAAGATTATTATGCTCACTGAGTTGGAAAATGTATCAACATTTAAAATAACCATTGAGAAATTGTTTTTAGAAAACAAATTATTTTGAAAGAAACTAATCAAGTATTATTTAGTTTTTTTAGGGAACTAAATGTTTTGTTTCAATCTTCGCTGTTATATGTGAAATTTTAAATAATTATTAATTAATGAAAAAACCATACAACATGATATATTATTAATCTTTTATTATTCTTTGAATGAATTTTCTATAAACTAAAGAACAATATAGTTGAAAAATTAAAAGTAAAGGCAAATATAAAAATACTGCATATTTCAGGTAGACTAGAGGCAATGTTTAACGTAAAGTATGTTGTGTTTTATAATTATGTTGTAAGAACAGCATACAAATATTACATTTTTATTACGACATGGTAGATTTTTCATTCTTTAAATTTATATGGTGAATTCACTAAATACAATATTTTTTTTTTTAATTCAAGTAAATCAAATTCACTGAGGACACGCCAACATGTTCTTATTAAATTAATAGTACTTCTAATTAATAATAAAAGAAATATTTTTTAAATTGAACAAAATTTATCTGCTTTTTTTATTTGAAGCATGTTATTCAAATTGTTAATAAGATATTATTTTAAACTGTCATACCTCCTCCGACCGGCTTGCAAAGGCTTCATCATAAATGGGACTAAACTTATGTTCTATAAGTCAATGATATAAATACTTATTTTAAAACAATGGTATTAATATGTGCCTAAATTTTCTATCTATTTTTCTTTATTTTTATTTTAATCTAACTTTGTTCTTTCACAACTCAAGTCGTCTCTGTCCTGTAGTCTTTTCATGTTTTTTATTGGTCTGAATATTACGTCCGTTGGTGGTTGATTTGTTCGTTTATTAGGTTATTAGTATTTCTATGTTTATATATTTCGATTTATTCTTTTACATTCAATCTCTTACCTTCTTGTCCTATTTTAATTAATACCATTGATTTTTCAATACTGCTGGTTCAAATCCCTGTTTTTCAAAATAGTTAGCAATAACCATTTAATAATAAATAGCTGTAAATAACACGAACAAATCATATTTTGCTAACTATTTAAACAAACAAAGTTATGGACCAGCCAGTATTGAAAATCAATGGTATAAATTAAAATAGAACAAGAAAGTAAAAGATTGAATGTAATAGAATAAATGGAAATATATAAACACAGAAAAACTAACAACCTAATAGACGAACAAATCAAACATCTGACAAACATAATATTCAAACAAATAAAAAACATGAAAATACGACTAGAGGACATGACAGAGATTACGTGAATTGTAAAAGTAGAAAAACAGATTGAAATAGGAATAAAAAAATTATAAAATTAGGTAAAATACTATTGTTTTAATAGGTATTTATATCTCTGATTTCCAGAACATAAGTTTAGTCCCATTGATGATACACTCTTTGCAAAACCGGTGGAGTGACTGCCAGCGATATATGAGGTGTGACGGTTTATAATAATTCATTATTTAAAAAGTTATATCTAATTTATTAAAAACCAATCTCTGTGGTACTAACAATATGCATGTATTCAAATTGTTAATGTCTTACATCTGTACTGTATGATGCTAGTCATATCTAAAATTAGTACTTCTTAGTACTTCTGTACAGTGGATAGCATTACTTGCCTTATCAATAATTACAGGCAACTTAAGTTATTCTACTCCTCTTTTAAAAAGCATCATATAAACATTATTTTTCATTTATTTCCTTTCCTCGAAACAATAAACCTTCATTAAAGCGATTTATTTACGTTGTGTTAATAAAGTAAATATGTAATAATATGTGTGCTTACACATATGTAATTACACATATTATTACATATAAAATTTTAAAAAAAGAGTTACAATTTCAATTTTTTATGAATTCTTGATAACTAAAAACATAATAGTGAAAAACAAGTAAATGTAATTATCCATTTTCAATATTGATAATAGTATAAACATTTTTATCATTGAATAAATAAATACAACTAATAATGAAAGAAAACTGGAAATACTTCATTTAAAGAAGACTACAGAAAACTAGAGTGTACGATATAGAGCTATTGAGATATTAATGAATCTATTTTCATAGCAACAAAAGTAACATTATTATTAACTTCTCAAATGACCCCTCATCCTTTAATTCTTATTTGTTTTCATATATTCACAATTTGATTTGTACTAACAACTATATAAAGAGTTATAACTTTTAATTTTTGCAAATTTATTGGTGTCTACTATGTGTTTTTTACTTAACTTGAATATTTAATTGTTGTATGCTATTTAGTAAATAGCTATTTAGTAAATGTGAATATTTATTTATATTACAAGTATATATGAAGCAAAAGTTTCAAATAAAGTTAAAGCTATTGACATTCATTTTCATTTAAAAAAGAAATTTATATTTTTCATATGGTTTGAAGGAATTATATTACTGTAATGCAGTTTAAATTCATTTGCTGATGCTTACATAGTTTGGCAATAACAAAGTATTATTTGGTTCATTGTTAACTTGTCAATTGGTTTGATTAGGTTCAATGTTACAGAGAGATATTCTCCATTCTCCATTAGTCCTGATATTGTGGTGATGCATGAAACCTATCTCTATGCCTCTCTCTATCTGTATCGACAGACATGAGTCTATCTATTTTGATTAGAACATAATCCTAAAGTTGCTTCACTACATAACTATTTTGATTTCTTGCATGTACAGGAGCTATAAGGTTAGATTAAATTTCATGCATATTGTTAGTACCACAGAGGTCAGTAAAGATAAGATTACTATAAATTTCCATCAACACCTCGTATATCGCTGATTAAGTCGCCCAACTAGAATGGTAAAGGGTGCATCATCGATGGCAAGTCAGGAATATAAATATATCTATTTAAATCAATAGTACCAATCTATGCCTAAATTTCATATCCATATTTCTTTATTTTCATCTGTTTTTGTTTTTCTACAATTCAATTCGTCTCTGTCATATCCATCCTAACATATTTTCATGTTTTTTTATTGCTTTTAATACTATGTTTCTGGTGGTTGATTTATTAGGTGGGTTATCTGTCTTTTTGTGTTTATATATTTCCTTGTCTTCTATTATATTCTATCTCATACCTTGTTGTTCTATTTGAATATCTTAACACTGATAACCTAATAAACGAATAATTTAACCACTAGACAGACATTATAATGAAATCAATAAAAATACATGAAAATACGTCAGGTCGGACACGGTAAAGATTACTTGGATTTAAAAAAAAAACAAAAACAGATTAAAAAATCTACAGTGTCCTACACTCAACTTTACTATATGTATACATAATATCATACTTCCTGGGTATATAATAAATAATGTTACATTTAGGTATAATATAAATGTCTAAATGGTAGATGTTTATTAGTTTTTCATTCCTGGAGGTAGTACAGATACTGATTGATCCACTTATCAATATAAATGCTTATTTCTGTATATCACACCACTGATGCATATAATATCATTAGTATAATCTGACCTACTTCTACGTTGAATATTTAAAACAAATTTTCCCAATTAAAAAATTGAAAATGTTCCTATTTTTTCTGACAAATGTCAGAAACATCTAAGAAAAAAAAGTCGTTATAAGATAATTCTTAATTTAAGATGTCCGATAATTTCATTTATATTTCTTCAAAGATGTTTTCAATTTTGAATGATGTTTTATATTTTTGGTCATTAATAGAATTACTGTACTGGTACTTTCATGAGTTCCTGGTATTAAATAAAAACCACTTTTCTTTCCATTTGTCAAAAATCATATATACCAAGTCACTCTGAGTGAGTGATATTTTTTTCCTGCCTATTGTACCCTGTTATATGGTTGCTGTGAATGAATATTGAGAAAAAATACATTATCAATTAGTCAATTTTACATACACAAATCAAAGTTGATGCCAGCTATTCAGTATAATTTAAAACTTTTATATCTGGAAGATTTAAATTTTTAAAAATAATAAATATGAACCACTAAACTTATTCAAAAGTACAATATATAGATTGATTATAGCATTTTGTGAGACAAATCAATCATACCAACGAAAGCAACAAACATTTATGTTTATTGGAAGTGAATTTTGACTTGCAAAAATATTATTTTTATCTCATATCTTATATCTCATAAGTCAATTAGTTATTTAAATTTTTCCATTATAAATATCAATTTTATTTCAGTAGATTCACTCAAAAAATTTTTAAGTCAACGTAAACAATGTAAAAAAATATCAAAAAATTCAACAAGTATAGCAGGTGATCGATTAGTCTAGGATAAACAAACAGTTTTTATAGTTCTTGGCCGTGATTGAAATTTCATGAATTTTTTTTATAAACTCAACTCATTTTCCATATAATGTTCTATTTTTAGGCATAGCTTCATTCTGATCCGTCAAACGGAATGGCTTGTATCGCTCTCACAAACTATGATATTGAATTATAAGTCAAAACTTTCACATTTTATTGGAAAAAAATATTTCCTTTTGCTTTAAAATTCTGAATATATTTTTTGTTTATTGCGTTTTGTAACCATAAAGATAATGCCAAATTTTGAAAACTCTAGAATTAGCAGTTTAAGAGAAAAAAATGTTTTTTAGAAACCGGTTTTTGGTAAAAAAAAAAAACTTTTCAGTCATGCATAATTCTTCCCAAACAATAGTGATAATTTACACTATAAGACCCATTTTTGTGTAAAATATCAACTTGATCCATCAAAGATTCTGGATTGTAGCGTGGTAAGAAGTAATGCTAACATACTTACCCAACCACCCATACACGCATCATCATCGAAAAAACTTCATAAAACAACTTTTGGGACCTCAATACATATAATTCCGTCAAAATCTCGAAATCAAATTTTTTCACGATCACTATACTCTATTTATAGTAAAGTAAAAAAAAATAAATTGAGTCATATATTGATTTAAATAGGTATATTACCCTAACTTCCAGAAAATAAGCTTAGTCCCATTGATGACGCAGCCTTTGCAAAACCAGTCTAGTTAGCAGGAATATACAAGGTATGACGGAAGTTTTTAATAATATCAGGTTAAATTATTTTGATTATATATTAAACACTGATAATAGAAATAAATTAATGCGAAGACGAAATATTATTTAATTTAATTTTAATATTTAATAAGTAATATATTTCATTATAATTTTTCATATTGTGTTGACCTACAAGAGGAGCTAGGTTAGCAATAAGGTTAACAATGTTAAGGTTAGGATTGTCTAACTGATAACTAGTAATAAAATGTTATGTTCGGAGAAAAAGTTCTGTGCATTAGCACAAAGTTGTAACTATTCTAATCAGCTTTAATTGGGGTCTTATTTGCAACTACGCATTTCTATTCTTTTTTTTTCTTGTTTTAATTGACAAGCTAATAAAATGTTACTAACTAGTGACAAGGTCGGCATGTAATCTTCAGAGCAAGTGCACCTAACCAATTACTTTTTAAACTGTCTGGTTGAATCTTAAGACGAATTTAAATAGGTGATTAGTCATAAATGGCAAATATGTAGGGTAATGATGAGTAATTATAATATACGATGTCCTCGTTTTGACTGAGTAATTACAATTGTGTCTGCCAGTAGATCAGCTAATGGGAATTTCCTTTTAAATAATTTCAGTTCAAATTACTTCTGTCGTATAGATGAGTATTGTATAGAATTATGACAGGGGATATTCATATAATCATGATAATGATTACCTACCTGCAGCCTCCAATGTATTTCATATTATTAAACTTTAACAAAGAAATTATTGCAGGTTATTAAATAATATTTAACTTGACCGTAAACAAACGTATCTCTTAAAAACTTTATTATAAAATTAAAATTCTTTTATGATTATTTAATAACATTTAGGTATAATAAATCTGTTCCATTTGACTTTGATAAACAGTTTTCAAAATTTATATAAAAAAAATAAGTAGAACATTGGGATTATTCTGTCATTAGATTCGTGTTATTAAAACCATGTTGTTTTATTCAGTTGTACAATAGTCTTACAACTTTAATGATAACGACATAAATTTACGTAGATACTCATTAAAATGTTTGTATTTATATGTAAATATTTTTTTTATTCGAAAATGTACTTTTCTATGATGCACGTTTACTAATAGACTACGCATAATTAATATGTATATATATAAAAAATCATACAACAACTCCTTACTCTCTGTGAGACATTTATTAATAAATGAGACTTACTTATAAATAACTGGTTTTCATCAGAGTCACACTTGGCCTGACGAAGACAAGATATTTCAGTTGAAACGTCTTAGTTCATTCTTAAATTACGTATAGAGATTTTAACGTTCATTTTTATTACAGGTGTTTATTTTAGTATCTTGTTATATATATTATATAATTTATTTTATTCCCCTCTTCTGTACTAAAGTACCCCAACAGTTTGCTTCAACGCCTCCAAGAAGCTCAGCACTTTTGCTGGTTCCAGCGGTAAAAGTTTTTCTATGGTTTGTTGAATGTCTCGAAGCATCTGCCGCTCTGCAGCAAAGTTGCCTTACAAGTTATTAGCTGGTACAACGGTGTTTCTTCTTCTTTGCAGAATCTGCACAAACCATCATTGATAATGTCCATTCAGGCTCCCTATGTTTCGGGAGAAAGGACTTCCTTTCTCCTTCTTCGGGATGGTCTTCTTCAAGTCCTCAGGTGCACTTGTAGGAGGTTCCCACTAGTTAGCGCTTTTGGACCCTCTTGGCTTTCGGAGGATGGTCTCCAGACTTCCTTCTCCTTACAGGGGGAAATCCCTGAAGCTCTATCGGTGGTATTTTGTCCGCTCTGGCAGAGCACCGCATACCGGAGTAAGGCTATTTACTCTAGGGGTTCGCCTGGTGCCCTTGAGGCTCCATTCATAATATAGAAACCCCTGTATCATCCATCATTCTGCACGGATCTCATAATACCTTAGATTGGGGCTGGGATAAAAGGAGGGGATTTGGGGATTAGGAAGGATGGGAAACAAAGGTGGTCAGGCCCAGCACCTGATCACCTTCTCCTCCTCTTTTGTTTGTCCCTGCATATATTAAATAACAAGATTTAACAATAAAATCGTGAAATAGCAATCAATGTTCAAATCACAATAACAAATGGGAAAAAAAGCTAATCTTTTAACCGTAACAAGTGGTCTTCGTCAGAATCAAAAAAAAAAAAAACAACTAAAACCATGATGTTTCTACATTTTGTGATTTAGTTTTGTTTTCACTCTGACGAAGATCTTAGTCATTTTCCCACTTCTTATTGTACTTTGAACATTGATATATATATAACTTTAAATTACACAAAGCACGACACAGAAAAGAGAATAAAAAGAACACTTACAGAATTCAATATTTCGAACTGTTGTTCGTCATTAGGAGAGTAGACTAGAAGAGAGGACGAAGTGAGAGAGATCTCCCCACGTCGAAGAACGGAGCGCGAAACTATATATATATATATATATATATATATATATATATAATATATATATATAGATATACACTGTTTCGTTATTGAGGGCTAGGTCAAATAAAAGAAAATAAACTCCTTTCTAGGCCGACGTTTCGATGTATTTGTACATCGAATTTGTACGTCGGCCTAGAAAGGAGTTTATTTTCTTTTATTTGACCTAGCCCTCAATAACGAAACAGTGAATAGAATAGAAGAGGTCAATAACAATTTTTGAGTTTATATATATATATATACTTAAAATAAACTGTGGCGCATAGAAAGAAACGTAACAGAGGGTTCATTTTTCATTATTTTGGCCGTTATTGCGGCCGATATATTGAAAAGTGAGTTTTCAGTACGTTTATTTCTATGTGTCAAAGTTAATTTCAAGTGTTATCAGTCTCTTTGAATCGCCTTTCCTTTATCACCCACACACACACGCACACACATATATATATAGTAACCAATAGGAATAGAGTTTTTGCAGGTCTAGATGGGTCCAAGTATGGGGCTGTTAGAAGGTCCCAGTCACTCGCTACCCAACGAATCCTCTGTTATTTCGCCAATAGGAGTAGAGGTTGTATATTTCCCTCTTTCAGATAAAAATATAGGCAGGAAATATATACACAATATGTTTTATAAACTAATCATATACTTAAATATATGTATCAAACGATTAGAATAAAAGAACAAGTAGAAACAGCACATAACCTACGTCAATATTTTAACCTAGCCGTCATCAGGAGAAGGAGAAGAAGAAGATGTGTTCTGCTGGCAAACAGCAATAACCTGCTGATGTCGAAATATTGAGTGATTGTGTGTTGTTTTTATGCGTTCTTTTATTATAATCGTTTGATATTTTGGCCTAACGCACCGCTTAATTTATATATATATATGTATATAAACAATTTTTGATAAAAAACACGATCCAAAACGAACAGGTAAAAATTTCTCAATGTAGACATAGAAACGTAGGGAAATTTAATAACCGTCTCATAACCATCTCATATCTCTCTGGATGATGATTAAGAGCAAAAATTAGAGTCTGTAAGTGTGTTTTTTAATTCTATGTTCCTTTGACTACATTAAACTATATATATATACATATATTAAGTACATGTACTTTACTGCAAGCATTACATACTTCTATAAAAAAATAGATTATCAAGTGTTCATATTATTACTGTTGCAATCTTTTAAATTCAATCTTATATCAACATTTTAATGTTTTGTTCTGAAATAGCCTTTTAGTTTATCAATAATGATTTATGACATTTGTTTTTGTTAATGCTAATATCAGTTTTAGAGTTTTTTGAAATTTTAATTCTCTACGATTGTTAGCTAATGAGAAACAAATTTAAATCATAATTCACATGATTGTAAATAAATTCATTTTATGTGATGAAATAGTTCCAAAAACTAAGTTACAAGAGGTTTTTTTTTAGAATAATATCAATTAAAAGCATCAGATGGGATGATCTGCAGCGTTAGTACAAAGGTTTAGGTGCACAACCATCCATTCGCTCGCATACCCACAATCACACACTTGCCCAGCATCACATATACATATCATTAAACATATACACAACATCTTGCATAAACATACATCATCAAAAAAGTTCAGAAGTCACTAAAAAGACTTTCGAATCAATAAATTAGATTTTTACTGACACTGAAGAGCATTATTGATACCCACTATGCAATAGCTTTCAGGTGTGACTTAATATGTCATATAATAATATGTAACTCTTCTATCTACTACATGTTTTGAGGTCAAAGAGTGTATAAATGAGATTTGATTTATTTTTATATTTATATTAAATACTTATTTATGAAAAGTATGTATAAGTTGACGTTCAAAGGTATATGAATTTTATTTATTAATACTATAAATTTTTGATAGTAAAGTAAAAGAAAAAACATTTTGAATGTAGTGTTATTATTTTGGCCAAATCTGCTACTGAAAGGTTAGGTATCCTATAGGGCCAACAGAGACATTAACACATGAACTGATGTCAAAGGAGAAACTTGTGACAATGTAAAAGAATAAAAGTTAAAGTAATGTTCATAAATATCTTTAAGCTTTTCAAATATTATTACAAAACTTGTTTTGTCAATCAACAATGAACAAGTAATTTTTGTGAGAAAGTAGGTTGACAATGTGTCTTTAATTTTATCAAGTTCATCCTGTGTATCAGTTAAAAAATTTATTAGCATTTTTGAAATCAGATACTGAGAAATAAGGCAAAACAATATTTGAAAATATAGCAACATATTTGAAACATTCTATTCCAAATTTCATTACATATTAACAATTAACTGTTAAATTAAATCATATTAAATTAAGAATTAACTGTTAACTATTTTTAAGGTTCTATATTTTATGATTCATTAGAGCTAACACCAAGAAACCATGAAAAGTTAATTTTTTTAAAGGAGTGCAAGTTATTTATGCAAATATAAGTTGTATATATATTGTATTAATACATTATTGTTAGTTCCAATTGTTATGTTTCCAAATACCCAGTTAGTAAGAGATAAATGATATTATCAAGGATTTTCGAACAGCGTTAATGTCTTCAAGGCAATGTGCTTAAAAAATTACTGATCTGATTTTTTACACAGGTGTGGTTTGTAAACCAGGGAGAGTTGCAAGAGCTGCTCCTCCTCCAAGTAAGTGAACATCATTCAGATTTTCATTTCAAGATTTATCATTTTAATTTTAGTCTTTGTAATATCGAATCGTATATTTTATTCTGTACAATTAAAATACATGTAAAAGTTTGACTAATAATTTACCTAGTTACAGTTTTAAGAGTGTAAAAGGTTTTATTTTCCTTAAGTATTAATTAAAATATATATATATATGTCAATAATCTGAGACATTTAATTACAAAGAAACATATGGATCTTATATACATTTTTTCGGGGGGTAAGAAATACGGTATATTGATTTTGATCAGAGTCCTTTTTTGGGATCTACCGCCCGGGCAACGCCGGGTAGATCAGCTAGTTAATTGATATAACTTCTCGACTGTCCAAAAGGTATATTGTTAAAAAAAAAACCTGATTGTTCAAAATACTAATTTAGGTATTAAGGATTAATCCAAATTAATAATTTCTGATTTCAAATCGACGTTTCACCAAAATTTGTGCGCCATTATCAAGGCTTATTGAAGGAAGTTTTTAAAGCATTATCTACAGCTCTTCTTTTTTGTATCATATATTATGACAAAGGAACTAAATTAACATGAAAATTAATTCTATTATGTTTACTCATAATCTTTAAATTAAATAGAGAGGTATTTATTAACATATCATGTGTGTTCGTTGATAGAATAAATGTCCATGTTAGCATATAATACAAAAGGAGCGATGTGGATAATGCTCTGAATACTTCCTTCAATAAGTCTTGAGATTTCTGAACAAATTGCAACAAAACATCGGTTTCGGGTTGGAAGTTATAACTTTGGATCTAAATCTAGATACTAAATTAGTATGTTAATAATTTATTTTATTTTTCATTGAAGTTGAATAGGATATTAATAGACCTCTATTGTTTAAAGCAGTAAATATAAAGGATTTTACATGATTATATGAGATATTGGATTTACAGATTGCCAGCCTGGACAGACATACCAGGATAACTGCAACACTTGCACCTGCACCGCAGGAGGCCCACCATTCTGTACCCAAAAAGCTTGTCTTAGCCCTGAGGAATTCGCTGCTATTAATGGCTAGATCACTGCTACCCGGAATTCAAATCTTAATGAATTGATCAAAATAATTTTCTTCAAATATATAACTCTATTACAATAAAGTTGTAACTTTTGTCTGGTTTTTGTTTGTTTACAAACTCCTTGTATGTATGGTGACCTTATATTTATATACTCTGAAGATTAATGACTATAGGTACTGTAATAATCTTTATTAATTTTGTTTAACCCGAAATAAAAAAAACATGATCAAACTCACATTTTAGACATAAATTGTATTCTTTGTCTGCTAAAAAAAATTTCAAAAAAAAAATGAAAGAGGATGCAAGAAATGTTCATCCTGAACTTGCTACAAGAGCAGTACTTAAAATAATGTTCATTTATGAGATGAAAATATAAATTCGTATTTTCAAATAATTTTTTAACTGAAAATTAAAATCAAATGAAAATAATAAAAATGGTGGTTATTAATTAAATTGTTTATTAATTTTTTAAAAAATCTGAAATTACGAGTATTATGACACAATTGGTTTGTATGACTTTAATTGATTACACTGTCAAAGTTTGAAACAGCTCCAAAAGATTGCTATAAAATGATGCATACTTGTAAAACAGTTGTTTATCATTTGACAATACTAGAGCAAAGAATTGTTCAATATTTTCCGAATTTAGATATAAAAATTGTTATTGGGTTTGAAATCCATTTTGTGATAAGTGACACGTCATTGTAAGAATTAGCTTTGAAAAAGGAGGAATAACTAATCAGTGTGTAATAAACGAGATTTAATTTCAAAACATTCACAAGAATCAATTGATTCTTCCTAGATTAATCTGAGATTCGATTATCCGACAATATCACAAAAAGATTTAAGTATGTTATTATAATTTTCTACATCTTACTTGTGTGATTTCGGATTTTCTGCTTTAACCAACATCTAGATTTTTAAATTTAGATCATGAAATGAGAGTAGTATGATTGTTTTTACGCCAAAATATAAATGAAGTTATCAAAAAACACCATCCAAAATTTTTGCATTAAATGTAATTTTTAATTTATCATTTATCAGCACCACATTGCAGTATTTCATGTGGAATGTCCTATTTCTGGGTAATGTATGGTCTTCGGTCTAAGCTATTGCTTACTGTAACCAGTGTTCTACTTCCTTGAGTGCCCTTTTTTTTCGAATACACATTTTCTGTCTGTTATGTGTATTCTAAACCCATCAAGAAGTTTGAGATGGAATTCACAGACCAATAGGTATGTACGTTCAATTTTTCTTGTTTGCTTCAGTTTAAGTGTTTTTCTTTTCTAACACAACTCGCAATAGAGAAGAGTATCTTCGCCATAGATTCGCTTATTTAGGAAAGAGAAGTTGTTAGTACGTGTGACATAGTAGCACTTCTTACTATGGTCTACCTTATTACTACATTATTTCTGGTCTGCCTTAGTTAGTTTAATTAGGAGGTTTTCTTAGTAAACATTCAGAAGTTCTTTATGATCTGAAATATTTTCTGCGACTGTACAATGTTTCAAATTCTTTCCTTTCAATGAAAGAGCTTGACTATCGCTTAGCTTTAATTTAAAAAACTGAGAAGCAGTTTTGGACGCCTGAATTTCAGTTAAACTTACTTTTCTCTTGAAGAGTTAACACACTACAACTTCAGAAATTGGTAAAATGCAGGTCTTCACAGTTTACACAACAAAAGGAAATATGATGTACCTTTTTTCATTCTTGGTTCTTTCCTCAAATGTTATTAACAATTTTGTTAAAATCTTAAATGATAAATCATTGTTAATTATTTTAAGAATCAAGATTTTTGTAAAATTTTTATGGTTTTTGGGAGAATTTAACATATCAAAGAGTCTTGGAACAATTGTTTTAGAGGTGATCTCCTTCTCTAAAATTTATCTCCTGCAACTTCTATTCTATTTTTACATCATCTTGAAGCGATGTATTAGATTTTCAAAATAGATGAAAATCTATTTTTACAACTCGAATATTAGCAGCCTTCTCGGTTTATTGTCCCTCCATATTTTTTTTTTCAATAAAAAGGTGGTCTCTAACCGTCTCTGCGCTTAGTTTCCCTCTCTTATCTCTCCTAAAGACGGCTTGAAAAGAAAATTAGAAACTAGAAGTGTATGTTTTTCATTTATCAATATTTCTTTGTTAAATTTTGTTACTTTATTATTAAATGAATTTTTAAATAGCTAGGCTTTAATAAAATTTAAAAATAAAACAATATAGTTACATTGATAAATAAAATTAATTAATAATGGAAATCTTATATGTAAAAAAGTAAAGAACTAACTAGATTACTAATTAAAACCTTTTTAGACTACGGCCAGGTGCATTTAGAATAGGATGGTGTGTGTTGCAGGAGGTAATTGTTTGTACAAAAGAAATTAAATTAGAAAAAAAAATAAGGAAAGATAAGAATTGTAAAAACAAAGTAAATATTGAAACTTAATAAAAAAGCAAACTGAATAAATGAAAAATAAATAAGCAAACATATTTGTTAAACATAAATAAATAAATAATATTAAATAATGATTACTAATTCAGGCTAGGTCCTGATGTGCAGACGTATCTTCTAAAAGACAAACACGTGATTCTTTTGAAGTTTTGAAAGTGATATTAATGTTGACATAATTAATCTGTTTAAGAACCTGTACACGGAAACTGTCATTAAAACTGTTCCGTGAGAACTAGCATGCTTTGACCGAAGAGTTGACTACGCTTACCTATGGAAGACGTGTGATTATTCATATGCAAGCTAATCTTGGTGGTAGCTGCATCACATATTTATCGTCACATTGGGTGCAGCCCAATCCACAAACCCTGTTACTTTAAAGTACAGAATGTCTCTTGAGTAATAGAGTAGTTGTAATTGCAAAGGAAGGAACTGAATAAAGGAACATGATTGATGACAAGGTAAGTAAGGCAGTTACAATGACCGCATTGAACCATACCATCGGTATAGTATAGTATAGTATATAGTATAGTATTGTATAGTATAGTTACTGGGAGGCTTTGGAGAAGAGATATGGGAAAATTAGATCTGAATAAGTAGGCTTCCGTTAGGAAATGGAAGGCACCTCTCTGGAGATAAAGAAGTACAAAAGGATGGTAG
Organism: Hermatobates lingyangjiaoensis; assembly: GCA_026182355.1. Taxonomy (NCBI): domain Eukaryota; kingdom Metazoa; phylum Arthropoda; class Insecta; order Hemiptera; family Hermatobatidae; genus Hermatobates; species Hermatobates lingyangjiaoensis. The sequence goes on from JAPFBL010000038.1 coordinate 25,911, forward strand.
TGTAGGACTAACTCATTGATAAGTGTGTCTGTGCAATGAGCACCAGAGATATAAGCAGTGGTATGTAGGTAGTATGACTTCTATCCCTTCTAGGACCAGAATTATGATGTAAGTCAGCATTATTTTATTATTTTTAAAAATGTTTCTTTACTTATTTATTTTTTATTATTTTCTTTGTTTTAGATTAATTTGTAACATTTATGTTATTGTTTAAATAAAGTTTTCTTTATTTATTTTTGTCATTATTTATTTATATTTGTCCCACTTCTTCCATAAGTTGCAAGACTGATTAAGTTCCTCTTGAATGAAATAGACTTCAGTCCTCGCTTTGACTTCAGAGCGGTTCACATCTTCCTTCTGAGTCAGTCAAAACATAGTAATGAGTTTTTTTGATTGTTCATATATGTTTTTCTCTGTTAATTCTGTTTATATACATAAGATCCGGTTTAAGCATAAAACATCTGAAAAGTACTATGAAAGATTATCAGGAATTAACTGCAGTCTATATGAAGAATTATTTTATTTCTTTTTTTATTTTTACAGAAAATTTTATCCCAAATAAACATAAACAACTTTTTAGTTAATATAATTATTACATAACTAAACATATATGAATTTAATTTATTTCAATTAAATAAAGTTATTAATTAATAAATAATTTTTAAATATTGATGCGAATAATTTATCTACTTTTTGCATTTACTCATTTTATAATTGAATTAAACAAATATAAGTTACTATAGTTGATACAAAGGCTTTCAGTGTTATATGACATTTCAATATAATCCAACATTCTTTTAGAAATTAGGTACGATACACAATCAACTTCTATTAAAAAAGTGTTTTTAATATAGTTCTAAATACAAAATTTCTAGTTTATGAATCAAGGTAGAAGGTATGAAAAATTTAGTGGGTTTTTGATAAAAAGGATCTTAATGTAATTTTATGATTTTTTTAATACCTCCAAATATCAATAGGGTTTACTTGCGTAAGATGAGAAATATGTCGACTAAGTTTATGAATATATGTTCGATGATGTGATGTAGTCATATTCACCGTTCTACATTCTTCGTTTATGTAAAAAAATAAAATTCTTAGGAAACTGTCAATCAAAAAACTGTCAATCTCAAAATTAATTTGTTTTTTTATTAATGTTGTTTACTTTCTAAACTACAAGATTGAATGATAAACGAGGAAACCAGTTCAGCAAACCATCTTCACTATATGCAACAGATTATTAAAACTTAAATAAGAGTAATTAAGTATTAATATATGCGATATATTTCTAAAGGAAGTACTAAGGATCAGTGAAGTGTGACAGGGGTCGAGAGTTGAGACACTAAGGCGCAGAAGGGGGAATGCCAGTGCAAAGGAAGGGCGATTGGTCCTTGGAAAGTCCAGTCGGAGATGTGCAATTGATGCCATTGTTGCTTACTTCCATTTGCGTCACGATGAATTCCCCAGCTATTGTCTTACTCCTCCTCATCGCTGGTAAGACATCATTCTATTATTCCTCTCACTAACCAAACATTTTATTATTTTCTACAATACTATTTTATAAAATTTTATAAAAACAGTAAGGGCATGTAAAACATGTCACGTGTTTATATGAATTCTTATATATATATATATATATATAAAGATTTCACATAAACACGTGAAACAACAATCAATGATCTAACCACAATAAGAAATGGGAAAACAAGACTAAGATCTTTCAACCGTAACAAGCGGTCTTCGTCAGAGTCAAAAACCCAACTGTTGGGTTTTTGACTCTGACGAAGACCGCTTGTTACGGTTGAAAGATCTTAGTCTTGTTTTCCCATTTCTTATTGTGGTTATATCATATATATATATATATATATATATATATTGTAAACAGGAAAACGATCCAAAAGGACAACAAACGTTTCACGATGAATCACAAACACAGAACTAAGGAACAAACACACTTACTGTCTCTAATTAGAGACAGTAACTGTGTTTGTTCCGTAGTTCTGTGTTTGTGATTCATCGTGAAACGTATATATATATATAGATATTTCCCAAATAGAAACTCATCTTTAATAAACATAATTCCTACAGCAAAAGTACATGGCTTTTATTTCTATAGAATATTTAGAGAAATACTGTAAGACATTTTCAGTCCTCCCGTTTTATTATACGAATAGAAGACTTAGAATAAGTGCAAGGATTTGGTCAATTGGTTAATATCTCTCTAAACATGCTGGCGTTTTCAATGCTCTTATCTTTGTTATCTGAATGAAACCCTTCCAAGCAGTTCATTTTTTCTGGCTTAGTGACAGTATTTCTAATAATCTTTCTCATAACCTAGTACAATAGGATAGATCATTTGTAAATGATGCAAGGAAACTATTTTTCAAATAATTTTGTCATTAATTTGTAGAACAAGGGCACTTGTCATGGCGTCAGGGTATTGATATCTACTATCAGTATCGTGTCTGTATAAGTTAGGTCTTTTATTATATATTGATATATGATATAATATCTTATGTGTTGATATATTACTAATACTTTTTATAGATTATATAATGTATACATATTATTATATTATGTTATAACTGATACTCAATATGACAAGATGGCGGTGCCCCTTGTTCTGCATATTAACCAATTTTGCATTTACCTTTATTTTTTTTTGTACTACCAGCGAACATTAATAATCTAAAAGCAGAATATTTTGAATATATTAAGAGCTCAACATGAAGTGCACCAAAAATCAAAGAGGTATCGCCAAAGACTGTTGTGACAACAAATGAGTTACTAGGTTGCTTGACAGAGTATATGGCCAAATTAATTTGAAAAAAGACCAAAATAAAATTATTTAACATATTGTTCAGAACCTTCTTAATCTGGTGTAACTTATTAATATAGTTATCAACTAGTAAACGTGCTCGTCTTTGTCGGGTACTTTTTCAAAAATTTGGAAATGATACATGGTATTCCAAAATATCATTAGAAATTATAGAATAGTAGAAAATGTAATTATTAGTACAGTGTTAAGGAAATGCCTATGTATATACCACATTAGCTATCTGTCCTTCAGATTCATGGAAGAACAAAGAGTTGGAACCTCTGACTCTTGGGCAACCAAACTACGGTTAACTAAATAAGAAAACTTTGTCTCACTCACTTCAATTCTTGCGGGCTATAGAGTTTCCCCATGTACTTAGTTACTGTCATTACTAAACAAAAGCTGACGGGACATGGCAATCGTTTGAGATTGAAGAAATTCAGTTGGATAATGAACTGCTTCCTCATCAGTAATCACTCTGTTTACTGGCTTGTAAGTTCTTTCCTTGGCTTGATACAGCGTAAGAAGTTGTTTGTTAATTTTTCCTGCCTGTTCATTAGTAAGGGTTGCTCTAATTAGTAAGTTATTGCTCGTTCACAAAGTTATTTATTCTGAATAGATAGTATATCTTAAACTCTGGGAAACACCTTGTCAATAATCTCAAATACGCAATATATTAATATACGCAAATGAAATTGAAATCAACTAACAATATCGACTTGCTAAACCTGTATATTTTCAAAACAAACATGTCTGTGAAGTTATCCACAGACAGTTTAAAAGTCCATAACTTCACTTCTACGATGAATTTTTAATCTTTTAGAGTTTTATTTTAAGTTAGACATACACAAATCTAGTGTCAAAGTTTCAGCTCGCTATGTCCATGGTGGCTGAGCTTACTTGTAACAAAAGTTTGTGCTTTAAAAGTCCATAACTTTGCTTCTAAGTTGAATTTCCAATTCATATACAGCTTATATTTTAAGTTAGACATACACAAATCTACTGTCAAAGTGTCAGCTTGCTATGCATTATGGTGGCTGAGTTTACTTGTGACGAAATTTTATGGACAAACCGACAGACAGAAATTATTCTAAGGATGGATTCGGTTTTTCTAATGTATGAAACTTAATGAAAACTTGAATGAGGCAGTTTTAAGCAATGTGCAGAGAAAACCTTTCTTTTACTTATATAGATGACAATTTGAATAAAATGAAAACTACTCATCAAAATCATTTTGCTGTAGAAACTTCATTATATTTATATCATTATCTTAAATTGTTATACGCGCTGATAATTAAATCTCTGATTATCAGGAGTGACAACTCATATCTGCCAACAATCACTAGAGCAGCGATATACTGTCATCCAAACTGAGTGACTAATATACTCGTAACCAACTTCAATCAGAACATGTTTACTTGTTCGAACAAAAATAAAACGTGTTTAGTTTTTAGTTTAAGACGGTTTTATGATGAGAATGATATTATTAAATGTTAAATAATGTAACTCTAACTTTTTTATTTGTCAGAATACGAATAAAAGATCAAAAATATGTAAAACTGGTATTGGAATCGCCAAGTAGTTCCAAAAAATGGGCAATCTGACAATCGTCCAATGCAACCAAATAAAAATCTGTAAGTACATAATTTAGTAGTTAATCAAATAATTTTAATTACAAAATAATAATTGCAATTAATAATTTACAAAATAAAAAATAATTTTACAAAAATTTTACAAATAATTTTACAACAAAAGTAAAATTAGATTTAAATATTCAGTGATACATGATAAAACTAAATGCTTTATTCCAATGATTTTCGTTAATATTGTATATCAACACTCTTTTGAACCTTGTTTGCTTATTAACCTTTTCATGTGTTCATGTGTTCTTATAAATTCAACTATGAACTTAATATTTATTGACACCTCTTTGTCCACTATGACTTTGTCAACTCCCTGGACTCTTTCATGAACCTCATTAGATACCCCTGATATAAAGGATTACTGGTGTTTATAATTTAACTATGGCCGTTGTTCTAATATGCTAAATTGTGTAATTAAAGTTTATTTTGTACCATTAATTATGAGGATGAAAAACAAAGTAAAATTTAAACATTATTTATCATTATGCAGAGATATATAAAATTTAAAACTAATACTTCAATTCCGAACCAAAAGCAAATATGTAAATGAATTTCAAACAATATGACAACACAAATTCTTATCACAGAGGTAAGTTTATTATCAAAGTTAAATATGAATACAATTCTATGAATGCCATCGACTGAGTGAAAAATTGAATTTGGTTTGAGAAAAACAAATATTTTAAAAAACAGAATATCTTTACACTCATCTTTACTTCATGTAATACCTTGTGTGGAGCATGTTTTAATAAAGAATTTAAAAGAAAAAAAAATCATCCTTACTTGACTTATACAATGGTATCTCGACTTACGAACGTACTGACATATGAATATTTTGATATAGGACTTAAATTTGAAACGAAATTTGTGTCGATATTCGAAGATTTGCTTGAAATATGACGTATGATGAAACGTTGTGTGGAAGTGAAAAGGTGAAGGTAAAAATTAGAAAAAAAAAATAAATTGAAAAAATAAAAATAAAAAATAACAAATTAAAAAATAAAAAAATGTTCTTTCCATAGAAACGTAGTAAGCTAAGTTTCGTTTTACGTAAATAAAGCATACAATTTTAAACAAGAAAAATAAATAAATTAAAATTCATGATATATCGTATCCTCCTCTACTCACGCTCTCCGCGTCGCCTCCAACTTTGTCTGTCAGTCTCTACTTTAAGGTATGAATTATTTAAGGCTTAATTTAAGGCCTCTATTTAAGGCTTAATTTATTATTTATTTATAATTTATTTGTTTTTATATTGTCTAATTGAATTAATTTCTATTTATATATGTGGGTAATTGTTATTTATACTCGGTAATTGCTGTATTTATTAAGGATTTATCGTAGGTTTTTGGGCTGTGGAACAGATTAATCCAATTATAATCTATTGTTATGAGAAAATTAGTCGCAGCATACGAACAATTCTTTATACGAAGTTGGTCCCAAACAAATTAAATTCGTGAGTCCAGGAACCACTGTCCTAATTATTACAATACATATATGCAAACTTATTATTAACCTAGTTACTAGAAGCAATAAATTTAATGCCTTGTTTTACTGTGTTTATATGTATTGTCAGTACAAATAGATTGTTGCAGTTTGTATGATAAAAATTGATTCTTCCACAACAGTCTAACAAGATACAATAAATAGAACTTATTAGTTATAATTTTACTAAAACTAATTTTATTAGTTATACAGTATTACCTCATCTGATAATGATCTCAGAGAGCACCAAAATCCAAAATTTTGTCGTTTCAATGACAATTTTTTTTCACGATTACTATTTTATATATATCATCAAATAAAAACTGTAAAATAAAGAGGTAGAGGAAAAAATATTGTCAATTGTCAAAAATTAAGGAAGCATTGTTACTTAAAGGTACAAATATGAGCGAAATGATGGCTTTAGACCAAAGAAACGGCAAATTTCTTTAAATTAAATACACTATAGTGAGATATGTTTTTTGTTTAGAGCTAACATAGTTATGTTTTGTTTTAGTCAGTCTGGCGAAGCCTCAAATAAGTTGGATCAACTCGGCTGAAGGTGAGTTTGCTTTTCTAAATATCAACGAAAATCATCTCTAAAAATAACTATTTATTATTTATTGCCATGAATCAAAGAGTCATCGCTGCATCATTGAATTATGAGAAGAAGAAAATTGTGTAAGAAATATGAAGAGGTGGTAAACCTAAATTAATAAACCTAAAATATGGCATTCTATTAAAAAAATATGTCAAAAGAAATTTTACTGATCTACGTATATATTTAAATGATCAAACCACAATATGAAATGGGAAAAAAATACTAAGATCTTTCAACCGTAACAAGCGGTCTTCGTCAGAGTCAAAAATCACGAGGGATGGTAGAGGTGCTACTGTCCTTATAAAAACATCTCTTCTTGTACTCATAGTCTGGCAACGGTTTATATTGTAAACAAATATGTTTACAAGAGAATCTGCTGCCAATATACACTATATATATATATATATATATATATATATATATATATATATATATATATATTTGTTTAAACTGGCAGCAGGTCTTCTTGGAGGCATATTTTGTTGAAATGTACCGCAGCTTCGGTATTAACGACTTTCAAACTAAGCTGAAATATTAGAATATATTAGATATAATATAATAATTAGATATAATATATTTTATATATATTAGAAGCTTTATATATCAAAGATTTAAATCCCTCAATTAATGGCCAGTCATGCGATGTGGGTATAATACCAAGCATGAACCTTTTTTGAAAGCAGTTACAAGATTAATAGGGGTGCTAATTGATTGGATGACAAACTGTTTTCTATTTAGTAACTTGTTTGGACCTGCTAACTTTTATTTATATGCATTAGTTTATTTCAAAATTGTTTGTTTCATTGGTTTTTAAAAAAATTTTTAAAATTTACAAATTTTGAAAAATGTATGACCCAACCTGAAGATGACTATAGAATAGTCGCAAGCTAGTAGATAATGGTCTTGTAAGTTATGTTATATTCTTTACATGTGATGTTAGTTTTTAATTGTATTAAAATTGTTCATATCTATTAAAGTGTTTCAAAAAAGTGTCTCAATGTCCTTTGGACAACTTATTTGAGAATTACCACCTTATATTCGTAAGACTGTCAGGAGACTAGAACAGCTCAGTTTGAAAGTCGTTAATGCCGAAGCTGCGGTACATTTCAACAATATATATGTATATATATATATATTTGTATAAACTGGCAGTAGGTCTTCATCTAATCGTGCTATTGTTAAATAGCAGAGCAGATTCTGCATTCATGATTTCTTTTTTCTAATGACTTTTCTATGTTTCTACATTACTGCATAGAAAAGCAATTAGAAAAAAAGAACAGTTGTTGAACAAAATCGTGAATACAGAATCTGCTCTGCTATTTAACAATATATATATATATATATATAATATATATATATATATATATATATATATATCTTCTTATCTCGCGTCTAGCGAGTCTAAGTTTAGTCTAGCGTCAAACAATTAAAAAACCTTTAAGCTAACATTTTGTCTATGTTTGTAGATATTATCACGACTTGGTATTTTTCTATGCAAAAACTTTACATGACTGTTGTATGCTATTATGATATTTATTATGATATTGTGTTATTATGATTATTGATTTAAAAATAAAGTATTTTATTCTTGAAGTATTTTTAGTTCGAAATAATTATGTGCGCTAAAACTATCATAACATAGTCTCTTCTTCAGTTACCATCAGAATTCATGTAAGAGAATGAGAACAAGCTCACAATTTCCTGTTTGCATGTTTGTCCTTGATTTTTTCTCTTTCGCAATTTTCGTTTCAGACAGTTATAATTGTAGTTTATTCTTTATGGATTATTTTCACGCTATTCGTAAACATGTCTTTATTTAGTTTCATGTTTTACTAGTGTTCAGTATACTTCTATGTCCTCTTGAGATTGAACTTATTGTGAGTCTCCTTGACTACATTGAGAAAGTGTCACCTAAAAAATCTCTACTCAAGGTTCCAAACAAACAAAAAATTCAAAATTATTTATTAATCCTTGTGTTTTATTACCAGTTATGTGGAAAATGAAGAAAGGTTATTAATTATTCGAAGGTTAGTATATTGTAAATTAATAAATCCCTGTTGAATATATTCAACCTGTTTTCAATCTTGTCTTCCTTCAAAAGAAACTGTCCTAATTATTTCTGTTTTGAGAATATGTAAGCACAGTGATTTAAAAAAAAAATCATATTTAATTATATATAATTAATTAGATTTAAATTAAATATATCAGGATTAAATCATCTATGAGGGTATGGTGTAATCTGACACCTTTAGTTTTTGCTTCTTACTTGACCTAAAAAGTTTACTACTTTGAGTTGAATGATCTCTACAAACCGAGTTGTTCTATTTTTGGAATAATTGTGTAAAAAAAACCCATTCGTCCTTCTATAGTTTTAATTAATGCTTTTGCTGGAATCAAATATTCAATTTTCCGCTTTAATTTGCAGTTAATTAATTCGTTAATTAGTGTGCTACTCAAGTCGATTTCTGATCTGTAATTTGAAAATCTTGATATAACTACTTAAGAATTAATTACTTAATGATCAAATCTAACAAGTAGCAAAAAGTGAGATTTATAATATTCAATACTAATCCAATTATTAAATGTAAAGTATATTAAATTATTACAGTATATACTGTTTTAATGATATGTATAATATACTATTACATTTTTGAATAGTATATTATATTGCCAACATGGTTAGTTTATAATTTGACAGACTTTATGTAAACATAAGAACTAAAGATATTAGTAATGATGCTGAAGAATTATTTTCAATTTACTTTGAAGGATGGAATAAAATGAAAAATACTGGATTTGATAGTCTGATAGTAATGTTAAAAAATCTGGAGTGGAATATGACCAAAATTTTATTAGAAAACAAAATATCAAACTTGTTGAGAATTAATTAAGTTATGGTTTTATATTTGTGTAGGTTCCATGTAACTATGGAATGGTTCAATCTATAATTTCACCAAATGCTTTTTATATATCAAGCTTTTTGCTAAAGATTTATGAAAGTTTTATTAGCATAAAAAATTAATAGTTTTATTTCTTTCTTTTAATTTCTTTTAAATTGTAACTGTTCAAATTTATCAGTTATAATACCATTGATGTAGAGCAGTGCTTCTCAAACAGTGCGCCCTGGAAGGTAGCCAGGTGCGCCCCAAGATAACGGAAGATTAAGTTTATATAACAGATTTATTTTTTAGTTTTGCATCATTTTAATTTATTCGAGAAAACACCAAGTATGTGGTTTTCAAGTCTGAGTCAAGTCTCGGCCACTTCATATTTTGAACTGGAAGGTAAATTTCTTTAATCTTTAAGCATCAATGGATAATACTTCCTCTTTGCCTTTACTCGGGGATTTAAATCATTTTTACAGACCTCCCTCCCTCTCACTCCCTCTGTCTCTCTCTCTTTCTTTCTTTTTCTTAAAAAAAACTATACATTTTAATTTCCAATCATTTTCCTGTTATCAAATCTCAGGACTAAATTTTCTATATTAAAATCACTGATGCGCACCAAAGTTTTGGTTTGGTTTTATAGGTGTGCCCTGAAGTAAAAAAGTTTAAGAAACACTGGTGTAGAGTAATCTTTAGTGTTATAATTATCAACTTGGTGTCGTAGTTTCATCAGAATTGTGTGAACCGTAGCCAAATGTGTCGTATCCCTTCATTTTTCATACTATATCAACTTCAGATTTTAATTTATTATGCATTGTAAACTTCATACTTTTTATAGAGAAATATATCTCACTGTTATTTATTTTAAGTATAATTGGATTACTCTATTATGATCGTTATAATCATATAATATAATGATGAATTATATAATTATTATTATTGATTTAAAAATGAAGTATTTTTTTCTTGAGGTTGTTTTAGTTTAAAAAAAATTATGTAAAGAACTTTACATAAAAGTTTTTATTATAAACAATTATATAAATATCTTTCTAAAGATACATTTAAAAATACCTTTAAATACTTAAAGAAGTATTCTAACGTTATAGGAAAACGTTAACTGTTAACCTGCTATTAATATAGTATAAACAAGTTTTGGAGAATTATATTTGTTCTTTTTCTTAAAAAATAAGGACTGATTTAGTTGGGATTATAGCCAGAATTTTTTTTCTTTACTTCTTTCAACAATGAGAAAACATGCTGCAAAATTAAATTCATAGGCAGTAACAACAAGCATTCTTCTTCTTGTGATGACAAAGTAATCTGCATATTATTACATATCTTAACTTTAACTATTTCTAGTATCAAGTAGGTCGATTCTAGCTTGCTGGAGGTGTCCAGAACCTGTTTATGATTCCTAAACGACTTCATATTAGCGGTAAATTGTGAAATGAAGATGATTATTTATGCTGCTAAATAGCAGTTTTGTTGAGTTGTAAAAAGTTTTAAAATTGCAATTCAAACTTTTAAAAAAAGTTTAATAAGTTTAAATTGCAATTGGAAAGGCATGATTACAGGTAAGGATAACTTAGTAAAGAAATTTACCACGATATCATATTTTTAATTTTCTCAAATAACACTCCATCATGTTTCAAACAGTTTTAGATCATGTATTCAAATATATGTTTCAGAGTACATATATTTCTTTGATCTGAACTAGCTGTTTTACTTTTGTACATTTTTCGTCATAGATTAGTCATAACTATTTTTATCAGTGTATTGTAGAAATTATAATTTAATTTGTAACCCACTTATAAAGTTGATTGTTGTTCTGACTATATATGCATGCAGTATTTACGCAATACAGTCTGTAAATATAAAATGTTCATATACATGTAAAAATACAGCGCATATATATGCAACTGTTTATGCATACATTGTTCTAGATTATATTATCTGTTAGGTATTTTTATCTAATATATACTATTAGAAGAATAAGTCTAAGATGATCCGAAATATATAACAAAGATTTACGTAATGATGTATAATTATTAGTCATATATACTTTTTAAATTAATTCAATGATTGATCTATCAATGGAAGTAATCAGTAGAAACTTATTGATGGCATGGCAAAAGAAAAATGTTGAATAAGCTAAGTTTTAATTTCATTACTATAAATTTCGAGGCATATTTTACTTTTATATTCATGCATGGGTACGACTATACCGAAAGTTCATTGTATATAACTTCTCTGATAGGATGGTTTCAGCTAATACTATCTGAAATGTCACAGTCACGTTCTCATTTAACTCTGTTTTATGTTTCCTTTATTTATCTATGGAAATATGCTACTTTATTTGCTGGTTTCAGAATAGGTTATATCATGTAGAACTAATTTACCGTACTCTGACATTTGATACGGTATTCTTACAACCTTGATGTGACATTGTTCGGTTATTATGTTACATTCATTTTTGGTAAAAAAAATATAAACATAATCGCCTTTTCAAAATTATTAATGCGTTTCTTTTATAATAAAGAAAAACAATTTTATTATAATTTCTTAAAGAAGCCAGTTTAACAAAAAATTTCTGATATTAACTATTTTGTTTTTAAAATTGCGCAATTGTCTTAAACTTGTATATTTAAATTAGATTGTCAGACATCTGTTGGGCCATTGATCTTATATTTTACTAAAAAAAAAAATAGTATTTAATTTTTACATTGTTTCATTTACAGCATTTTTTATCTCTCAGTTGGTAACAATAAGTGTAGTAAGATAGTTCTTGTATATTATCACAGGTGATTTCACTATATGGGATTAGTAATTGACAAATGTGAAATACAGACCTGAACAATTAAAGTAGAACAAACAGACAAGCAGGTGAAAGCCTCTGGCTTGGAACTGCCTGACCCCAACGTGCATCAATGCACGGAAAATCTCGTTGGTCGTTGAAATGTGAAATATAATTATTGGTAAAAAAAAGCGTCTCTTCATTTTAGTGTAATTTTATATTTAGCTTGGTCAAACTGTTGAAAATTAATAAATTTGATTCTATCTGATTGGTAGTGATACTGTTACTCTGGATAAATCTTTCAAAGAAAAGAAGTGCTTTCCTTGGGTATATTTCGTATCTAACTCAAACGTTATTTATGTTTAAAAAAGCACACTGTTGTGCGTAAGATACCATATGTGTGATTCAAAGTGTGCTATAAGTTTATTGGTTTTTCCTCGAACGTTCCTGGTTGAAGTTCGTAACCATAAAAATATCATAAAAATAAGAGTGAACCAGTCTATCAATTAACCTTACCTATGAAAATTTAGTAAATTCGACACTTATATACTATCAAAGTTATTTTCTGGTTTAGTAGTATTCAACCTTCTAAAGTCTCCTAACTGATCTACGCATTGGTTTTATTATATTATTTCTTTCTATTCCAAAAAGTTTTAAACAGTGCTGGGATTAAAATTTTTTAAGAACCGGTTCGTGAGAACCGGCTGAATCCCGGTGAATCCCACCTCTGGTTTTAAAACAATTCCCTATCTTATGATTAGTTTTTCATTTTTTTTTCTTCCAACTATTTGTTTGAAATTTCTAACATCCATCAGAGACTTTCCTTATCCCATGTTTGTTTTCTCGTTCTTTGGAACTACACAAAATATCTTTTATTCATTTTTAAATTTATTGTATTGATAAAACTATCCCTGTTTTGTTCACTATTCAATTAACCTGTTTTCTGTTTTTTATAATTCCTTTTTCATTTTTTGTATTCAATGAAATATTTTCTATTCATCTTAAAACATATTTCTATTTAGCTATTTCTTTATAAACATCGTAGCAATGAGGAAGATGTGTTAGCGGCCGTATAATAAATTTATATGGCAGTAAAATACGTGTATAATGTTCGTTAACATGACATTATTTAAAAATTGTGATTTAATTGTACACACTTGACTGGTTTCAGCCGTAATTCATCTACAAGTATCACGAATATGGTACATCTTCAAATAGCCCTGCTTGAAGATGCGCTACGTCCAAACCGCCCGGTTGTCTAGAACAGCGACTCACAATATACTACGGATTTCAAAAATAATGTGACATACAGCCTGATACTAGCCTGAGTGGAGATAGTATGTAACAAGTTTTACGGCTATGTAGAGCACGTAGGTTAAAAATTTACTTTTTCTTTAAATCTAGTGGTGCTCATTGACACTTAATTTTGTTATTTACTTAGTAAGTATAAATACTGAACGCTGCAGAAAAGCAATGGAGAATTGGAACTCCAATTTATAAATAGCAAATTTTTCTTAAAATATGTATTATATGAATGGTACAAACAGATTAATTGTGACTAATACCAAGACTACATACACCTATTAAAAAATGTAACCTTTGAAAACCAAGTCGTTTTCAAGTACCTTGATTTATGTATGAGTACTTTTATGTTAAAATAATCTTATTGAGAATTATGATTGCTTTATGCATGAAAACAATAGTTGTTGGAGAAATCTAAAGCAACATTTTTATAAAACAAGGAAATTACTTTAGTTGAATGAAACTTGTATCTATGACTAATCAGTATTTACTACTTATCAGTAGTAAACCTGCCCAACCGTATCGTTTACGGAATATTAATATTGCCTTTTCAGATAAAGCGTAATTCATTCAGGTTAAGCATATATAGATTACGTATATGATGTACAGATATGGATATTTTGACAATAACATTGTTCTCGGTGGGAGTCGGTTCAGCCTGAACTCGATCGGTAGAGCATATATTGTCAATTGCACTGTGACTTTTATCAGCGATATTAATTAATGAAGGATCTATAGCAGATTAGGTGCTACAAATATCAAATAAATAATAGATCATATCATACCATTATTTTTAGAACAGATTGAAAGGGTAAATTAATCAATAATAAAAAAAATTACTCAATAAATATCTAACACATAATGTAATGAATGAAAGAAAACCTTCTGTAGACATAAATATCATTTAATATTATCTATTTTAACTTAATTGGTTCTATTGTATTAAGTAGACGATTATAAAGTTAATTAAAATTTTCAAATAATTAAAAATCTAATGAAATTTACTACTTACTCATTACACGAAATGCGCTTTGAAGATCTGGATTGTATATTCAAGTATACACCTTTAGAGCAATCCCTGTTCTTACTGGGTTCTAAAATAAGATTCCTGAACTTTTGCATTTATATGTTGATCATTCTTGAAAGAAACATGCTTTATAAATAACAGCAAGTAAGTTGGTTTAATATAAAAGACTCATATATTTATTGTTTCAATTCTATATGTAGAATAATAAGAAAAATTTATTAATTAACAATATTCAAAAACAATAACATGGTTATTATTTACGAACTGTAAACCTTGATACAAAAAATCTGGAGTGGCCTACACTCTACTTTACTATAAGTAACTTAATGTCAAATTTCATGAGTATATAAAACATAACGTCTCATTTAAGCATAACGTAAACATCTAAATGGGATATAATTATTAGCCCCTTCATTCCTGAGGTAGTACAGATAGTGATTGAACGACATATCAATTTATAAGCTTATTTTTGTACATCAGAAATAATTTATTATTTGCAAATAATTTCATTAGTATAACTACAGCAGTAATTACATTTTTGAAAAACCAAAGTGAACATTTCTTGAAACGATTTATTCTCCTACAAGAGAATGGCTTTCGTTCAAACAGCCAGTGGATTTCTTACATCGTTTACTTGACATCATTCTACATTGAATATTAAAGTAAAATTTTAAAATTTAAAACAGGAAAATACCCTTTTTTTCTCTGAAAAACATCTTAAACAGCGAAGAAAATGTTATTTTAAGGTGCTTTGTTAATTAAAGATGTACGATAATTACATTTATTAATCTCTAAACGAAAGATTCCAATTATGAATTATCACTTACATTTTTGGTCTTTTATAGAATTACTAGCAAACGTACCCGTCTTTGACGGAATCAAAAATTCTATTATACTTGGTATTCCAAAATATCAATTATAGTATTATACTAATACTACAATTAGAAGTTATAGAATAGTAGAAAATACCATTATTAGTACAGTGCTAAAAAAAAGCCTCTGTATACAAAGATTAGATTTTAAGTTAGACATACACAAATCTACAATCAATGTTTCAGCTTTATATGTCTTATGGTAGCAATATTTTGTAGACAAACCGACAGACAGAAATTATTCTAAGGGTACATGTGGCTACTCTGAAGTATGAAACGTAAAGAAAACTTGAAATGAGTTAGTTCTAATTAACGTGCTCCCAGTCAAAAGCTAGCACGCAAGCCACTGGTCTACTCTGGTTCCATACCTTACTTTATTACCAGTGTTTATATTACGCAAATATTAAATTAAAAAAAAATATTTTTGTTGTGTTTATTTATAATACATTTGCACTACTGTCATCGGCGAGCAAGCAAGCTACTGGCAACCCTGGCTAGATCCCTTTACTTTATTACCATCTTTTATATTATCCACATTTTAAATTCAAAAAAATATTTGTTTGTTACATTTATTTATAATACATTTGCACTACTGTCATCGGCGATCACGCAAGCCACTGGGCTACTCTGGTCCCATACCTTACATTATTACCAGTGTATTTATTAAGCAAATATTAAATTAAAAAAAAGTTGACAGTTATATATAATACATAGCAAACGTACCCGTCTTTGACGGAATCAGAAGTTCCTGTTTTGGTTTATTACCGTGTGCCTATTGCCTTTCGGCTATACCACGGAGGAATCAGAAGTTCCGTCATTTTTGGTATTTCAAAATGTCATTAGAAATTATAGAATAGTAGAAAATACCATTATTACTACAGTGTTAAACAAATGCCTCCAGCTTATACACTACATTAGCTGTCTGTCCTTCAGGTTCATGGTAGAAGAAAGAGTTGAAACCTCTGACCGTTGAGCATGTAAACTACATTTGACCATGTGAGAAAAACTTGGTTTTGCTACCTTGTATTCCTGCGTTAGATGAAGTCTCCCTTTGCGACTTAGTTAACGTCATTGCGAAATACACTCTGAGGGGACCTTGCAATCATTTGAATGGAAACAGACAGTGGTTCGGAAGACTCCCCAATACCACATCCAGTCATTATGTCCGCCTCTATGGCATATCTGTGTAGAGCACGAACTCAGAGTCGTGTCCCGTTGCACAGTTTTGGGGCACTCATGTTTCGTAACATGAAATTTGTTACTGCTACTAAATTGTAGCATGATTGGTGCTCTACTTTAAGTTTTTACTCATGAGCAGGCAGTCCAGGAGAAATAAATTCAGAGTCAAGAAATTCAATTAGATAATGAACTGCTTCTTCGTCACTAATCCAATCTCTTTACTGACTTGTAAGTTCTTTCCTCGGCTTCATATAGCGTAAGAACTTGTTTGTTGATTTTTCCACCCTGTTCATATTAAGAGTTGAGAATTGCTCGTTTACAAAACATTTATTCTCAATAGATAGTACATCCTTAACTCTGTGAAACACCATTTCAATGATGTCAAATACGCAATATATTCATATGCTCAATTGAAATTAAAATCAACTAACAATACCTACTTGCCACACCTGTGTATTTTCAAAACAAACTTGTCTGTGAAGTTAGGAAAATACAGCTAAAAGCCCCATAACTTTGCTTCTGTACTGAATTAATAATCTATTTAGAGCCCATATTTTAAGTTAGGCACACACAAATCCAGTGTCAATGTTTCAGCTCGCTATGTCTTATGGTGGCTGAGTTTACTTGTGACAAACATTTTTGCGTTAAACGTCCATAACTTCACTTCTACGTTGAATTTCCAATCAATTCAGAGCCTATATTTTAAGTTAGACCTACACAAATCTACTGTAAAAGTTTCAGCTTTATATGTCTTATGGTAGCTGAGTTTACCTGTGACAAAGTTTTGCGGACAAACCGACAAACCGACAAACCGACAAACCGACAAACCGACAAACCGACAAACCGACAAACCGACAAACCGACAAACCGACAGAAATTTTTCTAAGGGTGGATTCGGTTTCTCCAATGTATGAAACGTAAAGAAAACTTGAAATGAGTCAGTTCTAAGCAATGTACAGACAAAATCATTATTTTATTTATAAAGATTATACTGGGAATTTTAATCTTTAAAATAATAATAATAAGCTTCTTAATATTTAATAAGATCATTTTCCTTCCCCTTTGTCAAATAACATATATACGAATTTTTTCTGAGTGTGTGTTATCATTTTCCTGCACAATATTATTCCTCTTACATCTTTATAAATAAAATAATGATTTTGTCTGTACATTGCTTAGAACTGACTCATTTCAAGTTTTCTTTACGTTTCATACATTGGAGAAACCGAATCCACCCTTAGAAAAATTTCTGTCGGTTTGTCGGTTTGTCGGTTTGTCGGTTTGTCCGCAAAACTTTGTCACAGGTAAACTCAGCTACCATAAGACATATAAAGCTGAAACTTTTACAGTAGATTTGTGTAGGTCTAACTTAAAATATAGGCTCTGAATTGATTGGAAATTCAACGTAGAAGTGAAGTTATGGACGTTTAACGCAAAAATGTTTGTCACAAGTAAACTCAGCCACCATAAGACATAGCGAGCTGAAACATTGACACTGGATTTGTGTGTGCCTAACTTAAAATATGGGCTCTAAATAGATTATTAATTCAGTACAGAAGCAAAGTTATGGGGCTTTTAGCTGTATTTTCCTAACTTCACAGACAAGTTTGTTTTGAAAATACACAGGTGTGGCAAGTAGGTATTGTTAGTTGATTTTAATTTCAATTGAGCATATGAATATATTGCGTATTTGACATCATTGAAATGGTGTTTCACAGAGTTAAGGATGTACTATCTATTGAGAATAAATGTTTTGTAAACGAGCAATTCTCAACTCTTAATATGAACAGGGTGGAAAAATCAACAAACAAGTTCTTACGCTATATGAAGCCGAGGAAAGAACTTACAAGTCAGTAAAGAGATTGGATTAGTGACGAAGAAGCAGTTCATTATCTAATTGAATTTCTTGACTCTGAATTTATTTCTCCTGGACTGCCTGCTCATGAGTAAAAACTTAAAGTAGAGCACCAATCATGCTACAATTTAGTAGCAGTAACAAATTTCATGTTACGAAACATGAGTGCCCCAAAACTGTGCAACGGGACACGACTCTGAGTTCGTGCTCTACACAGATATGCCATAGAGGCGGACATAATGACTGGATGTGGTATTGGGGAGTCTTCCGAACCACTGTCTGTTTCCATTCAAATGATTGCAAGGTCCCCTCAGAGTGTATTTCGCAATGACGTTAACTAAGTCGCAAAGGGAGACTTCATCTAACGCAGGAATACAAGGTAGCAAAACCAAGTTTTTCTCACATGGTCAAATGTAGTTTACATGCTCAACGGTCAGAGGTTTCAACTCTTTCTTCTACCATGAACCTGAAGGACAGACAGCTAATGTAGTGTATAAGCTGGAGGCATTTGTTTAACACTGTAGTAATAATGGTATTTTCTACTATTCTATAATTTCTAATGACATTTTGAAATACCAAAAATGACGGAACTTCTGATTCCTCCGTGGTATAGCCGAAAGGCAATAGGCACACGGTAATAAACCAAAACAGGAACTTCTGATTCCGTCAAAGACGGGTACGTTTGCTATGTATTATATATAACTGTCAACTTTTTTTTAATTTAATATTTGCTTAATAAATACACTGGTAATAATGTAAGGTATGGGACCAGAGTAGCCCAGTGGCTTGCGTGATCGCCGATGACAGTAGTGCAAATGTATTATAAATAAATGTAACAAACAAATATTTTTTTGAATTTAAAATGTGGATAATATAAAAGATGGTAATAAAGTAAAGGGATCTAGCCAGGGTTGCCAGTAGCTTGCTTGCTCGCCGATGACAGTAGTGCAAATGTATTATAAATAAACACAACAAAAATATTTTTTTTTAATTTAATATTTGCGTAATATAAACACTGGTAACAAAGTAAGGTATGGAACCAGAGTAGCCCAGTGGCTTGCGTGCTAGCTTTTGACTGGGAGCACGTTAATTAGAACTAACTCATTTCAAGTTTTCTTTACGTTTCATACTTCAGAGTAGCCACATGTACCCTTAGAATAATTTCTGTCTGTCGGTTTGTCCACAAAATATTGCTACCATAAGACATATAAAGCTGAAACATTGATTGTAGATTTGTGTATGTCTAACTTAAAATCTAATCTTTGTATACAGAGGCTTTTTTTTAGCACTGTACTAATAATGGTATTTTCTACTATTCTATAACTTCTAATTGTAGTATTAGTATAATACTATAATTGATATTTTGGAATACCAAGTATAATAGAATTTTTGATTCCGTCAAAGACGGGTACGTTTGCTAGTCTCATATAAATCGATAAACAATTTAAATTGTTCCTTTATAAATATAAATTTTATCTCAGTGGATTCGCTCAAAAAATTTCTAAGTCAATGTAAACAATGAAAAAAAATATAAAAAATTCGACAAGTATAGCAGGTGATCTCTTAGTCCAAGATAAACAAACAGTTTTTATAGCGTTATTGCTCTTTCCCATAATTGAAACTTCATGAATTTTTTTCATGAATTGCTAATTTTTTGTTCCATTTTTGGTCAAATTTTCATTATTTTTTAATGAGCCGTTTCGCGTCAAAAAAACATTTTCTGAAAACAGAAATCGTACTGTAACGCCCCTTTAGCGAATGTACTTTTGAAAAAAAATATCTCAACTCATTCTCCACATAATGTTCTATTTTTAGGCATAGTTTCATTATGATCCGTCTAACAGTATGGCTTGTATCGCTCTTACAAGGTTTTAGATTGAATTATAAGTCAAAATTTTTACATTTTATTAAAAAAAAAAATTTCCTGTTGTTTTAAAATTCTGAATATATTTTTCGTTTGTTCCATTTGTAACCTCAAAGATAATGTCAAAATTTCAAAACTCTAGGGTTATCAGTTTAGGAGAAATAAATGTTTTAAAAAAAACGGTTTTTGGCAAAAAAAGTGACTTTTCCATGATGCATAATTCTTCCCAAACAATAGGGATCTTCGTCTTTATGGGGCCCATTTTTGTGTAAAATATCAACTTGATCCATCAAAGATTCTGGACCGTAGCGTGGTAACAAGCAATGCTAACACACGCACCCACCCACCCACGCACCCACCCACCCACCCACCCACACACACACAGACATCATCGTAAAAACGTCATAAAACGACTTCTGGGACCTCAAAACATGTAATTCCGTCAAAATCTCGAGATCGAATTTTTTCACGATCACTATACTTTACTTATAGTAAAGTAAAAAGTTCATATTAGTTCTGAAAATGTATTTATTTTGTTATTCTACAGGTATCCAAAGCGTACATTACCTGTAAATAGTTAAAAATAGTGCTTTGGACGCACTGATTTCATAAAAGCATTTCTATTTTGTTTTATTATACTGTTCCTCGGAGAAGTGGAAGTTATATTCTAATTTTAATGACAATATTAGATTTCTGAGAGAAATTTAACTCTCTTTCTGGTATAATGTAATGCTAAAAGAATTGAATCAACGAAAAGGTACATGATAGTCTGCATATATTTTTATTCAAATTCACATGGTAGGTTCCCTACAAACCTATTTCTAGTGTTATATATTAACATAAATCAACATGCTAATTTTTAAATATAATTTAAAAGGAAAAATATGGGTTTTTTTCTAAACTACTCCTTATATTCGTTAATATTTATTTTTCTGAGTGATTTGATAATTGAATAGTCTAACATATGTTTCATTTAGTGCGTTAAATATATTTAAACACTAAATTTACTGATTATAAAGTTTTATATAAAAATATTTAAGTATATTCATATATTTTTTTATAAATAAATACTGTGAACCATTCTAAGTGTAATTGAATTCTGTTCTACTCATTTTATCCAAAAATGTGGCAGTATTTTATACGAGAAATGAGGAAATATAAGGCATATCTTGATAAATACATATTAATATTTTACACACAATTTCTAAACCATATATGCATGTATATAAAATGTGTATAATATAAAAAAAAACAACTTTATACGTAAAAATGATTAAAAAGGTACTATACATTTTGCACTAAAATTTAAAAAATAAAGTCTAAAAATAAGAAAAATGTAATCAAAATCCCGAAGTCAAAACAGATGAAAAAAAATGCAAGATCGTTAAAGCAATTGTATGGAATTAACTCCTAATTTATAGCGAACACAGGGATTAAAATGAAGTAACTATGCAAAGGAAGGGAATGTGACTTTCTTAATAGCAGAATGAAGTCTGAAAGACTTCGCTTTAGCAAAGAAGCACCTTTTCTTTCAATACTTTTTTAAATGATAAATAGGGTATTATAATTTCTTGTTTTTGATGGTATAGTTTTTTCTATATATCTCATAGATGTTATCATCATCAAGAAGAAAATTAAATTCATTATGATTCCGATAATTTATTGATCAATTGAGTTGATAAACATAATTATCATTGGAATTAAAATAGTACTAATTAATTGTCTCATCCGGATACCGATTGTTCAATATTTTTCGATCTCTCACTCTAAATGGGTAAATATTTATCTAAGAATTTGCATCCCTCCAATTTTCTATTAACTCTTCTAGAAATCGATGTGGATTCAGAGATCTAATGTCTGGATAAAATTACTAACAATTACTATTAAATAATATTCAATTATTGACGGATTGATATCAATGGTAATTTCTGACAGTCTTATTTTAATTTTATTTTTAAATCACAGATAAATGTTATTTGTCACTGCAATGAACAGTTAGGTTAGATTACATCAGCCGCTTCAAGAGAGAATATATTTTAATATATCTTTTTAATGGTTATATTATGATTCATATATTAATAATAACTTTTATAGATAACTAGAAGAATAGCTTTTACCACAACCCCAAAGTCTTATTGACTGGAGACAAGTGGAGCAGAAGGTAAATTGTGAAGGTTGGCATGAAGGCGAGCAGTCGAATGTAAATTAGCCTAGTAATAGAATTTACTGGTGTTAGGATTATTATTACCAGTCTGGACTTGCACACCAGTCTGCATTGTCTACACTAAAGTTGTTGAGAGATTCACAGTACTGAAGATGTAATCCATTCATTATTACATTTCCATATAACAAACAAGTTGAACTGTTTACAACACTTAATTTTATTTGTTAACCGACTAACAAACGTTTAAGGTGTAAACCGAAATTTGAAACTGTTTTGGCGTTCATTATATGCTCATTGTAAAATATTGCCTGCCAGAACAAGTCAATGTAAAACTATCAATATGTAAAAAATATCAAACTCTATTTAAATTATATCAGTGAAAAAAAATTTAAACTTCCAAAATGAGAAGGTAAACACAGGGTAACTGTTTCAAAAATTAGAAATATGTACTTTTCTAAATATCTATTGAAATAGCTTAACAATAACATATATATATATATATATATATTGAATGGGTTTGTTTTGTTACAGGTTGCAAGCCAGGAGAGCTGTATTTTGACGGCTGCAACTACTGTAAATGCACTGAAGAAGACAATGAAGTTTGCACAAAGATGTTGTGTCCTCCACCTGATTAACTCTCCTTTACTAACACCTAGTATATTTGTGAATCTTTAGATTGTTATCTCTCAGGCCATATCGCTATTTAAGTCATTAATACAGACAATTTTGTTCTATGCCTTTCTATGAATATAACACCTGAAAAATCGTTTTGACAAAAATAAACAGATTTTACAAATATTTTCTTGCATTGATCATATAATCATATACCATTGTGCTGGTCCTAGAATATATCTTAAGTTAAATAAATCTACTAAATGAAAGTATTTGGGGCCAGGTTAACTCAGTGGTTAACGTACTCGCTGGTCCGGGGTTCGATCCACACCTGGCTCTCGATTTATTCACGCGAGAGGTGAATAAATCTGGGTACGTCGTCCCTCGATGTAAAGCCGTCGTTTTCGAGATTGTACGATGTCAGGAACTCGTTAAAAATCCCTACTTACTATAAATGCACTTGAGTAAGGCAAAATTTAGGACTCCCAATGTAGAATCTGTAGAATCAGCGATGAGACAAAAAGCTGGAAAACGGATGACGTTATCACCCACTAGGGGATCGGTTGAAACAATAAAAAAAAATGAAAGTATTAGGTAGTAAAAACCTGGAGAGGAAACCATGATTGAACTTATAAAATATTTAAAACATCAGATAGAACTGTGAACCATTAATATGGTGCGTATTTTATAATTGGAAATTATATTCAGAGTAAAAGAGCACTAAATAGCTAGAGATCAGTATTTATTAAACTTTAAAAGTATTTAAGACAATCTTTTCAGAAAAATAAAACAGAAAAGCTGAGTGTTTTCATACATTGATCAATGATGCCCTAATCGTCCATGTTAGGAGTTACAGACAGTATGGAGGAATATAAAATTAAAATTTTGGAAGAGGGGTTTGTTGGAGTAAGCTGCAATATACAGACATTTGAAAAGCACTTAATCATAAAAACTGAGAAAACAAAACATGATTACAAGGGGGCATCATTTACTAGTTGAAACGAAGTCCTTAATAAAAGTGGATAGCTTTTTATGTAATTGAATGATGACCTTAGAAAGACCCAGTTATCCTCTGTCCAGTGAACCCTCCCAGTAAACAAAAGTTCACTGCAGAGTGAGGCTCATGTTTTCTGACAATATTCATATATCCGTAGGAAACAATGAAAAAAACCAACACCCAACCACCAAAAAAATCAGAAATAGAAAGGAAACAGAAGTTCACTGCAAAGTGAGGCTCACGTTTTCTGCCAATATCCATACACGAATCATATATCCTCATAGAACCCAATATATATATATATACATAAAGATTTCACATAAACACGTGAAATAACAATCAATGATAAAACCACAATATGTAATGGGAAAACAAAACTAATATCTTTCAACCGTAACAAGCGGTCTTCGTCAGAGTCAAAAACGCAACGGGTTGACGAAGTCCGATTGTTACGGTTGAAAGATCTTAGTATTGTTTTTCCATTTCATGTTGTGGTTTGATCATTGATATATATATATATTTATGAATTGCCCAAATTTAGTATTTAACCTGTATGTCCGCAGTAACTGTTCACTTTATTTTCAATATGAATAAGAATTCTTTCCAATACTTTGTTTCTAAATTATCATATTTTGTTTGACATATTTTATTTACTATTTTCTATTAATGCTTGTACAAAACACTATTTTTGTTATGTTAATCAACTGAAATGTACAATACTTGCGACGACAGCTTGGAACACGTACTTGATGTGTCAGAAATGAGATTGTAAAGCATGCAAGAAATTCTATTAAACGAAATTTATTTCTACTCGGTGAAATAGTTAAAAAAAAATATTATTCGGGAAATATCAAGACTATAATCCCGTACAAAACATTCATCTTACAAATCCTGCAAGCTCTGTTGAAGGCAGCCCTGAACATAGACCTTTAACTACTACTAATAATAATAAGATAAATTATGAATATATTAGTGCATTTAGTGACCTCCTGAATGCACAAAACTCTAGCTTTTATTGAAATTAAAATACTTATAAAATTGAAAGATAAATAATGATTGTATTAACTTATGAGCTGACTTCCAGAAGACACTAAACTCTAACTTATATTAAAATTCAAATCCTAATGAAATTGGTAGATAAATAATGAAAGTATCAGAACATTTGGTGACCTCCTGCAGAGACCAAGCTCTAAATGATTTCCTGGATTCGGTTCGATGCTCACTCAAGCCCTCTGTTTTGAAGTAAAACGGAAGTGCATTGTAAATGCTACATATATCTGAACAAAACGTAAATGATTTGGGGTAACAATATGTTTAGTTATATTTTAATATAAGCATAATGTGATTCCCAACTCTTGAAAAAGTGGGAGAAGATTTGTTAAAAAAAAATCTCTCTGGTAATTGTTGACGAAGTGGAAAATAATTTGTTCCGCCATGGTCAGGCATCCTAGGCAAAAATGATTCCAATTAGATATGTTTTTGCCGTAAATGACCTTGTCTGACATACGTTTGTTTTTTTCAATGAAAATGATCGACTTTTTTTTATTCTAAGGTCATTTTATTTGTTTGATTTTACTTCCTTTAAAATAAGTATATCTAATTTTCAAATTTAATAAAGCACCTTTTTTAAATATTCATTATAATTCAGTTAATATTAAAATTGTATATCAATGTTTTTAATACACGACCCAAAAACTTCACAACAAGATGTATTTAGTTGGTTAATTACTGGAAGTCCTCAATATTAGTATTTTTTAAATATGCAGCTTTTATTATTTTCTTGCTAGGTAATTAATATTTAGCAATCAGCATTGTTTTCACCGGGCACGCTTGCTTAAGCACCTTTGGCGTTAAACGGTAGAAAATGTGTTTAATTTGTTAACTATGCCTTACATAATCATATTTAATGGTACATTTAGTGTCCTAAATTTTGCTTTATACAATTTCGTTATAGAACGGGTTTTTAGTGAAAACCTTTAATAGAATTAAATTAAATTCAGGGTAAACAGCTCTAATGAGATTTTCTATTTACCAAACAACTGTCCAACGAATATTAAAGAGCAGTGACATTGACGTTACTGCAGTTAGTGATATTTCACATCAAATTAGCAGTTCTATGTCATAGCCTTATTGATGCTGATATATCTGCTCTTCGGTAAGAGTGGGAACGGTAAGTAAATGTCAGTTTAGTTTTGTTTGGTTTGCCGACTTTTGTGATAGTTTATTATTATAAGTTACTGAGTCGTTCGAAAAGTAGTCAGTCTATTGCAAGTTTTGCTTTATATTTAAGCAGGAGATTCTACTCTGGATTTGATTGGGATATTTTTTCATATAGGCTTTGGGTTTGGATGGGATAGAGTTTAGTTTCCTCCTTCGTCACCAGTCGAATGCTGAATTACTCCATTTTTTTCAACCCGAGATACCTTTGAATATCCAAATTTTTGCATTTTAAGGTACCTTAGCCATAAAACGTGCGCACTTATTTTAGGCTGTATAGATGAAGATTTGTTTAATTTTTGTGGTTTGTAACGAGGTTAAACATCATAAATTATATTTACTCTAATTACAACCTTATATACGAGTATAAAGTCATTTATTATCTTCATGCATTTCATCATTACCACAGAGGTTAGTATTATTAATATTAAGCATATAATCTACCGTCTTACCTCGTACATTACTGCCGTAGCTGTCGGACCGGTTTCGGGTGTCACCCATCTTCAACACGAACTGATCTAATGAATCCTACCTAGCTGTTTATACGAGTATAACCTACCTACTATCTCAATGCTGCCTAGATTTTATGTTACTTAATTTACCACCACTTTATTTTTATTTATTTTATTATTATATTAGTTATTATTATTTAGTCTAATTCTTTTCCTATTATTTTCGTCTTTGTCATGTCTGTCAAGTCGTCGTTTTATTTTCTTTAAGGGTTTAAATAGTGTGTCCCTTTGATGATTTACTTGTTCGTTTATTAGATTACCCGATTCTTTATGTTTAAATATCTCCAATTCTTCAGTTACGTTTAGTCTTTTTCCTTTCTGTCCTGTTTTTATTAAGGTCATTAAATTTTCTAAACAGTCCGGTTCATGACCCTGTTCTGTTAAGTGGTTCGCGTAATTAGATTTGTTTGTATTATTTAGATAATCTTTAATGTGTTCCTTATATCTTAGTTTTAGGGTCCTTCCAGTTTGTCCTATATATGTATATATATATGATTACAATTTTTACATTTTATTTTATATACTCCGCTTTTTTCATATTTATTAGTTTTATTTTCCGTTGAGTTATCTAATCTATGGTTTATTGAATTATTTATTTTAAACCCTATATTTATACTATATTGCTTTAGTAAGTTCGCGATTTTATGACTTATTTGACCTATAAATGTTATACACGCGTATTTATCATTATTAGTTCTTTCCTTATTGACATTTTTTATATTTCTTCTGGTTTTTAGCATTTTGTCTATTATGTTTGCATTTTACCCGTTGTTATTTGCTATTGTTTTTATTATGTTTAATTCGTTATTAAAATTCGTTTGATTCATCTGAATTTTTATTAATCTATCTATCATATAACGGAAAGCTGCTAATTTTTGTTGCCTAGGATGGATTGAAGTTTTATGTATGGTTATATCGGTCGCGGTGGATTTCCTATATATTTTAAAACTAACTTTTTTACCGTTTTTTTCAATAGTTAGATCCATAAAATTTATTTTATTGTTTACTTCTATTTCGTGTGTAAATTTTATTTTATTATTTATCGAGTTTAGGTAGTTTCTAATATTTGTTATATTTTCTTCATTTTTATTATTTACGATTAGGAAGGAGCCATCCACATATCTGCTATAATGTACCACGTTAAATTTCTCTTTTATACTAATACTAATTATATTATATTCAGTATGGAGTATATTATATTCTATTATTAGACTTCAGAATGGAGTACAAATTTGACAAATAGAGCTAGACTAAGTTTATATCTCTTTCAGTGGTAGTGTTTGGAGATGTACCTACTGTTGTTATTATACCCAGGGTGGGGTGTTATAGTTTGAAATCATAATAGGATAGGGATCTTTAACAAGTACCTGGCATCGTACAAGCTCGGGAACGACGGCTTAACATCTTCTTCAAGGGACGACGTACTCACATTTAGTCACCACATGTGTAAACAAATCGAGTGTCAGTATCGAACTCCAGATCTGAGGTGAGTACAACTCAGCCCACTTGTCGAATCAAACATGTTTCCACGTAGACTGGTTTATGCAGCTTAATAAGATAAATAGTGATATGAAACTGCCCCTAAACCATAGAATGTCTTGTATAACAAACAAATGCTGCTGTTTTATTATTTGCATTACACGATCACATTTTCAGAAAGCAAATTACATCCCTTATTAAATATATGATTTGCATATATCATTTTTCAGAAGGAAAATATATTATTTAAAAGCCTCGACAAAATTCTCTTTTACAATCTTGGCTAGAAATTATTAAATGTTTATAAATATATATTATTTATAAATTTCAAAATTATAAATTTCACTAACATGAATTAGCTTATAGAATACTTTTAATAGATCTTGAAATTTTCTTTTTTTTTATAATTATATAGAGAGTGATAATAGTTTTTATAAAGAAAATTATAAGTTTTAAAGGTATGAAATTATGAAGTATATGCAACTGATAGAGACAATCTGTTTAATAATAAAGGATAAAGTTTGTCTGGTGATCCCGACTTAAGTGGAAGTCCAAATGAATGTGGCCGATGTGCAATTAATTGCTAATGAATATAAGATGATGAAAACAGTGAACTAGCGGCTAATGACGAATCGTAGCGGAAGAAATAAGTGTTATAGAACAATTATTATAATTGATGTGTTTAAATCTACAAACTATGTTTATAATTGGGCTTAAACAATTATTTTTAGCATCGTCTTATTCATATTTAAACGCTTTTTTATGAATTAAAAACTACGTTTTAGAGAAAGAAAATTCATTAAAGATGTAAATATACCTCAATGAAACATCTAAACAGAGAACTTTCAGATTTGAGGAGAACGTAATACGAGCAACTGTAAGGTATCCTAAGAAACTTCCACTAAAGTCTCACACAGATAAGTTAATCAGTTTCACAAACTGGTCAACTTATCTATGAAAATGGTTTCAATTAAGTTGTTAAAATTATTAAGTCATTTTATTTTGTTCTTTAAAAAATAGGGTTATTAAAAAAAGTAACTAAGGCGAAATTATTATTTGAGTATTGATTAGCATTTGATGGTTTCTTATATGAATAGTATTATTCATTATTATTATTATTATTATTATTTGAGTATTGATTAGCATTTGATGGTTTCTTATATGAATAGTATCTTACATGAAAAATTGTTAGTTAAAAGCATAATTCAGATATTCGTATTGTTTAGACATGGTGACTTGTGTATACGATTATTACTGTTAGCTACATAAGTGATAACGAGTAACAAGTGATAGAAAAGCAGAGCTTACACTTTGGGTGTGTTTGTGTCAATGCAGTAAATTGTGTTCAAAGCACAAAAAAAAATACAAATAGTTCTTATTTTTAAATTGGATCTATACGTATTATAAGGTAAAAAATTGTTTCATAAATAGTATTTCTTTAAAATAAATTAATTATCAATGATTCATAATCCTGGTTGCAGTTTGCAAGTTTTTTTGATAAACTGTTTGTGTGTGTGTGTGTGTGTGTGTGTGTGTGAGTGTCCGTGTGTGTGTGCGTGTGTGTGTGTGTGTGTGTATGTGTATGTGTGAGTAGATGAGAGGTTATGTTAACAAAAAAAGAGAAGTCCAAAGTCCTGTTAAGATGCAAAAAGTCTTATCATTGGATGTATTTTTTTTTATATTATACGAAGAAATAGCCAATGCAATGTAACTATAACTTCATTGGTTGTAAGCGAGTCCATGATATTGTTATAATCAAGAGAAATACCATATATTTATTAGATTTTACATTGTAGATAATTACGTTAACAGTCTTTCACTACACGCTAGTGTTGGAGTTTCTTCTGTGTCGTTTTTCCTAATCAAATAAAACAAGCGGCCAGAAACATCCTGCATGTTGAAAACAACTAACGACTTAATAGTTGTATTATTTTACTTTCTAACGAGAATTCAAATGCGCTAATTTCTTGAAAACGTCTTCTCAAACTCTAGTTTTAATAATATAGTTATAAGATATGTAAATAAAAATTAAATATTATTTTGTTTAATAAAAGAAATTAAACAATAAACGAAAGGTTATGATGATAAAATAAATTTATGGGACTGAGCATAGCACAGTGGCAAATGCCCTCTTCAGGACAGGTTGATCCAGGCCGTTGATTTATTCATGAAGAAGGTGAATAAATCTGAGCACGTCGTCCATCGGAGAGGACGTTAAGCCAACTGTCCGGAGCCTGTACGATGTCAGGTACTCGTTCAACATCATTACTCTAAATAAATTTGAGTTAGGACTCTCAATATAAAATCAAGGGGTAATGTGGCCCATTTCTCAAATGGGTGTCAAATAACAAATGAACCACAAATTTGGGCCCTAAAGCAGCACTAAAAGATGAAAGCCTAATAAGAACAAACATAAATTCAATTTTTTTTAAGAACCATAAAAATTGATCTGTAGGGATCTGTTTATGTAACCCTGCAATCGATAGGAAGAGAAACAGTTCATTCTGGTTGAACTTTAAAGAATATTAAGTTTCGTTTCTTTATATGGAAGTATTTATTTACGTCTATTTGAAGTTTAAGTACTGTCTATTAACAAATGTAAAATTCATTATTGTTTATTCCACTATTTTGATCTCATAAGAAGATTAATAAGGTATTTAACTTTTTATATTTTCTGGAAAAGGAAATTAATTTTCCTTTATTTCTAATGATAATTAATATTTTTACATTTTTATAATTCTAGTTGTATAATTTATATTTTAGAGTTCATAAATTTTACTAGTTTTTCCAATTCTTCATTTACCTGATTATAGGACATTCCCATATATCTTGGCAATATTTACCTTTCCAACTCTTTTATACAATTCTCTGCATCTCAAAGGGACTTATATGTCTAGAATATGCTAGGATCGTCGTTAATATAATTTGTATACCCTAATTTGTTGCATATATAAGTAAGACAAGCAAAAGAATATAAACTTTTCATCTTATTTTTATGCTAGATGAATGCTTAAATAACATATAAGGTTTATATTCCTACGTTTCCATTTTCATAGAATAATACAATATTTGTTAATTGTTAACCACTTTTAATAAGAAATAACAATATTAAACACTTTTAATAAGAAACTCAATTTTTTATAATCTGAAAATGCATGGGTGGTTAGTAGTGCTACCTCTGTGTCTGCTTGTTAAACTATAGTATAAAACTTTCGTTAACTGACAACAGAATTCGCTGTAATCAACAGAGTAACTCAGAAACAACCGGAATATTAAAAAAAATCAACGACTTGGTGTAATTTTACTTCATAAGCCGATGTTTGATTACTTTTTAATATAAATAAAACCAATTATATAATATAAAATACAATGTAATTGATCAAGTTGAAGGCTAATACATTGTAATTTTTATGATACACAGTATACTTAGTCATTAGTGCGAAAAATAATATTAAAATTTATCGATATACTTACACCAATATATTTATATGAAAAAACATAACTTGAATAAATCACGACTCATCTGAAAAAAGAGTAATCCTGTTACAGGTAGGAAATGTCTGGTTTGATAATAAATAATTATTTGTTTCATTACAAATTCAAATGGATTTAATAAAAATTCAAATTTAATGATTTTTTTCTGAATTGTATTTAAAGCTGTTTTTTTGTTTTCAACTCACTGAGTTGTTTGCTTTTGCATATTATACCGAGGATTTGGGAGATTAGACAGTTAAAGGCGTTTCTTTGCAAAGAAATTTTAAGAGTAGAAAGAATTTTCATAGTTAAATCATTTAGTTCAAGCAATGTAATATTTATTTGAAAGAGTTATAAACAAGAAGTATAATTAATTTATATTTTAGGGTCTAAAATACAACAATAATTTAGGCTACTCTTAAATTTTAAAGCATGTATTTATGTAAAGGAAATTTTAAAAGTTAAGATCATTTTGGATTAGTTTCCAAAAGATTTTAAAAAAAATTTGAAGTGTTTTCACAAATAATAGCACTATAATTATGATAAATAAAAATTAGTCATATTTTGCTGTTTTAATGCTACCCAAACTTCTGAGTTTAAATATTACCTCAGCGTTTTTATGTAGTCAGTTTAAGTTGGGTTGCAGAGGCAGTCTTCTTAGTTCCTTACTCAGTCCCTATGATATATAGCTATACATTGTAATTTGGCTAAGCAATGGTTTCCATTTAACCAAAAAAGTCGTAAACTTTTTTTACTCTTTCACCCCTAAAAATATATTGCTTTTTCCTCGTAGCCCCTATATTTTATAATTTCTTTAAGGATAAAAGATGTGAATTAACACTAAATTTTATCAAAAGAAGATATTTTTTTCACTTTTACTGTATGTAAAAAAAATCAAAATTTTAGACAAGAAAGATCCTAGATTGATATTTGAATGAACTTTAAAAAAAAATAACTCTTGTTTAAAATATATGTAAAATAGTAACATCAAACCTTCAAAACACTTAGAAAGAAATTTAATTTTGTACTATGTAAAAAACAAACAAACTTTTGGACTAGAAAGGAATCCTAGATTAGTATTTCAATATACCTGAGAAAAATAATTGTTTTCCTGAAATGTGGACAAGATAATAAACCAAAATACAATTTCTTCAAATAAAAATAATATGAGCTTAGGATTTCTATAACGTTATCGATCTAAGCTTTTCAAAATTTCCTTAGAATTGCCTTAAAAAATATCATATTCTTAAAAGTGCTGAAATGTCCTTAAACTAAGGAAATTTCTTAAAGTTACAGCCCTACTTCTTGCACCCCTTTGAATGATGTCTCACACCCCTGGTTGGAAACTACTGATATATAGTGTCTGTGAAGGAAACATGTCACATTACGTATATTCAGGTTCACTGATCCCACTTTATGTGTGTATACATGTTGATTGGTATCTGCAGGATATGTTGAACAAGTCAAATTGCCTCGACGTTTAACAAAAAAAGACATTTGATAATTATTTGTTTCTATGTGAAATATGCTGAAGGTGAAAAGTATAAACTGCTCTTTTGGCAATTCTAAAAAACATGTAAACCTTGCTAATTATTGCCTTATATGAATATTACTTAAGAAAAATATCAGACAGTTTGAATATTGGATTCAAAAATATTACAAGAAAAAGAACAACAATTATGTTTTATTTATTGATCTTTATACATTATTGTACAACGATGATTACACTTTCTTTATAACTGATAAAACTATGATAGCGACACTGAAATAAAACAATTTTAAAACTCATTTTTTTTGTTTACGAGAAAGTACTGATAAAATGAAAATAAAATATTTTAAGAATTTAATAGATATAAACATTATGATATTCTTTAATAAAGTTTTGATTATATCTTTATGCATATATCTGTCTGCCTGTTTAGTAAATTCCCTCCCACCATTTGACAAATCTTCATGATATTTGACAAACATATTATTATTGCTGCCGTAAAACCCTATTGGCTTTAACTAATATTAGGAACTGTAAAAGGTGCTTTTCTTAGACGTTATATCAAAATATTATTATTTTTAATCTTCTCATGTAGTGATTCTACAAACAAAAACTTCGTATTGCTGAAAAATGCTTAATAAAAACTTCATGTATTGTATTTGTTCATGTATTTGGAAAAGTAAATAATACACTAAAACGGACTAAAATTATGTTTATTTGGTTAATATACTTGATTGTTTTGATTGTTTTCATTTTCTTTGTAGTGAAAAAATAAAGATTGTCAAATAAAGCTTTAAATAAATTGATTGATGATGAATTTGGTGACACACTTACTTATAGTTAAGTTGATTAAAGACCACTTTAGTTTTTTTTCAATGCAAGTTGTTTCAGTTATTAATTATTATCACCTAAAGAATTATTTATCATTAATCCATGTATCATCATATAGATGATATAAAACTGTGGCTGTAATACTAGAGTTCTTAGGAAACATAGGGATCTTGAGTTTAAACCCATTAACTCTAATTCATTTAGGTCTTACTGCTTCTGAAAGAAGGTGTAATTAAGAAAGGTTCTTGTCTTGATTCTAAGAATATAAAAACTTCTTTATCCTTTGCTATTGTTAAATAGTTTGGATTTTTCCATTAAAAGCGTACAGTCTTAGATATATCTTTTCTATAGGCACAACTATAATATATATGAACATAAAAAGAAGCTAATAAAATAGTCTCTGCATACAGATGTATCAACATGAACTCATAAAATAAAGAGTGAAATAACACCTTTTACCCGTTTTAATATTACTAAAACAAGAAAAGTATGCCTGTCAAATGACATTAAGTTTGCCAAACACCTGTATGCGCAAACTATTTTAATAGCATTTTTTACTCTACAATGATTAAATACTACATAATAACTGATTACACTAACTCTGAACATAAAAAGAAGTTTTTAGGCTCAGCATAACCTTTTGGAAAAAAAAAATAATTAAATGCACCTTCTAGGTGTATTTGTTTCTAATATGAAACAGATGTACTCCATACCCTTACCCACGTCTATCCTATTCCCTGTCAGTTGTACCATAGACACTCACCCTTAGGTTCGTATTCTCTTCTTATTTTATTTTGAACCATATTTACTGTATACTATAGATAACTCTCTGGTTATCTATACTGGTGTCATTGTATTTTTTAGTTAATGCCTGAGGAAGAACACTACGTGTTCGAAACGAGTTGTTTATACCATTAAATTTGTGTATGTGGAGACCATTTCATTAGCTTTTTACCCTACAAAAATAGAACGGTTTAATTTCTATATTATTTAAGAATTATTGTATAAGTGAATAGACTAGAGATGTAAAGATCATAAAAACTTTCCAATGCAATAATAAGCAAACGTCATATTTGAATGACCATTATTCATAAGAATTGATAAGGCACGAATCATGGAATAGAATTTAATGAAAATTTACCAAGAATTAGTCTGATACTTATGTTCAGATCGATTTTCAGATTTTCAAGTCGAAGATTTCATTTTACTTAAAATATTTTCAAGCAAAAACTATGACATTTTGGATACGAAAATAATGAACTAAAACAATAATGTATAAAAATGAATATATTCTGGAATGGAAGTTTTTGTCACAGCAGCAGTTGTTAATTTTGTTGATGATAGGAGATGACTAAATATCTGATGTTGTTTGCCAATTGATTGTTGTTTTTTAAAAAATAAAAT
Source organism: Hermatobates lingyangjiaoensis (assembly GCA_026182355.1). Taxonomy (NCBI): domain Eukaryota; kingdom Metazoa; phylum Arthropoda; class Insecta; order Hemiptera; family Hermatobatidae; genus Hermatobates; species Hermatobates lingyangjiaoensis. The sequence goes on from JAPFBL010000038.1 coordinate 61,409, forward strand.
AAAATGTGAGAAAATTATGTCATGACAAATTTAAAATGATTTGGAATGATGATAAAATTCTGATTTTAATATGGTCAGTTATGAATAGGTAACTGAGACGCTGCATTGTATTGGTCCGAAAACAATATATAAGAACCAAATATTAACCCAGAATTCAGTTAATTTACAGGTGACGAAGTCCATTTGGTGGTCAGAAATCATTGTTTATGATTCAAGGTTCAAGTTCAAGGGCGACTGAGAAAATTATTCCCATAGTTTTGGTATTTCTCAGTTCTTTTGAAAATTCACTATGTACGAAACCGGTAGGCTATATCACTGATAAACGAGGCAAGATAGACTTTTAAAATAAATTTAAATTTTAAATTTTGTATGGGTGAGTAGATATGTGGGTGGGTATGTATCCAAAGTTTGTGGCTGCGCTGCGGTCCAGAATCTTTGATGGATTAAATTGATATTTTACTCAAAAATGAGCCTCAAAGTGTAGATGTGCTCTATTATCTAGGAGCAATTATGCATGATGGGAAAGTCACTTTTTTTCCAAAAACCTGTTTTTAGACTACATTTTTTTCTCCTAAACGACTAATTCTAGAGTCTTGAATTTTGGCATTATCTTTGAGGAATCTTTGGCATTATACTTGTCAAATTTATTGATATTTATTTACAATTATTACATTGACCTAGAAAATTTTTGAGTGAATCCATTGAAATAGAATTGATTTTTAGAACTATAATGGACAAATTTATATAATTTATTGACTTATATGAGGTATACGAGGAATAATATTTTTGTATGTAAAAAAAAATCACTGCCAATAAACATAAGTTTCTGTTGCATTCTATGGTATGATGGATTTATCTCGTAAAATGCTAAATTGTCTCACAAAAGTTTTAAAATATTCTAAATAGTCGGCTTTGACCTTGATTTGAGTATGTAAAACTGGATAATTACTAATATATTTTTTCTCAATAAATATTCACAACAACAAATATAACAGAGAACAACACGAAGGAAAAAGATAACAATCACCCAGAGTAGTAAATTTGTATATATGATTTTCGACAAAGGGAAAGAAAAGTTATTTTTTTAATTACTAGGGAGCCAAAAAATCCCAGTATAATATTTCTATAAAAGGCCAACATTGTAAAAATAATTCAAAATTGAAAACATTCATTGAAGAATAATAAAAGTAATTATCCTACATCTTAAATTAAAATTATCTTAAAACGACATTTTTTCTTAGATATTTCTGACATTTTTAAGATAAAATAGGAATGTTTTCAAGTTTTAGATGGAAAAATTTATCTAGGAGGTCAGGTAAACTATGTAAGAGATCCAATGGCTATTGGAACAAAAGAGATTATTTCGTACCACGAAATTTACACTTTCGCTTTTCAATAGTGTTATTACTGCTGTAGTTATACTATTACTGTAATATGTATCACTGATGTGATATAAAAAATAAGTGTATATATTGATAAGCGGACCAATCACTACTTGTACTATCTCTAAGAATGAAAGTTTAATAAACGTCTGTCATTTAGACATTTATATGATACCTAAATAGAACATTGTATATCATATTCCCAAGAAGTATGATATTATGTAAAGTTGAGTTTAGGCTACTCCAGTTTTTTTTATAATAGAAAAGCATTAAAAAATCATTTGATAAATCAAGTCTGGATTAAAAAAAATGAAGTCCTAAGTAAATGTTGATGAATATAGATGTTGATGCGAGAATAGATTAACTTATTGGCCTTGGAGTGTCTTACAAACATCTATAAGTAGTCATTGAAAGCAGGAGTCGTAGGCAGTAGAATATTATCCGGCCTACAATGATATGCTCACTTCTTATCACTGTCTTGTTGGTTGTTGGCTTGTTGGTCTTAATTGTTCTTCTCATCTGATGGTAAAACAACCAACGACTGAAAAATGTAAGTGTATCTTTTTCAATTGATTATTTTTAAAGGTTATTTCTCTTTTTTTGTTTGGTTACAAATTTTTTTTTTTACATTTCAAGTTCTAGTGGGTACACCGTTTACTGTTTACCTATAGTTTACCATGAAATGTTTGTTGTCCTTTTGGATCGTTTTAATGATAATACTATACTATACTATCCAGTGGGATAATACTATATATATAGACTAGCAAACGTACCCGTCTTTGACGGAATCAAAAATGCTATTATACTTGGTATTCCAAAATATCAATTATATTATTATACTAATACTACAATTAGAAGTTATAGAATAGTAGAAAATACCATTATTACTACAGTGCAAAACAAATGCCTCTGTATACAAAGATTAGATTTTAAGTTAGACATACATAAATCTACAATCAATGTTTCAGATTTATATGTCTTATGGTGGCAATATTTTGTAGACAAACCGACAGACAGAAATTATTCTAAGGGTACATGTGGCTACTCTGAAGTATGAAACGTAAAGAAAACTTGAAATGAGTTAGTTCTAATTAACGTGCTCACAGTCAAAAGCTAGAACGCAAGCCACTGGGCTACTCTGGTTCCATACCTTACTTTATTTCCAGTGTTTATATTACGCAAATATTAAATTAAAAAAAAATATTTTTGTTGTATTTATTTATAATACATTTGCACTACTGTCATCGGCGAGCAAGCAAGCTACTGGCTATCCTAGCTAGATCTCTTTACTTTATTACCAATTTTTATATTATCCACATTTTAAATTCTTGAGCAGATTTACTTGAGCAAGTAAACTACATTTAACCATGTGAGAAAAACTTGGTTTCGCTACCTTGTATTCCTGCGTTAGATGAAGTCTCCCTTTGCGACTTAGTTAACGTCATTGCGAAATAGACTCTGACCGGACTTTGCAATCATTTCAACGTAAACAGACAGTGGCTCGGAATCAATGGTATGTGTGGTATACACACAGACTCCCCAATACCACATCCAGTCATTATTTCCGCCTCTATGGTATATCTGTGTAGAGCACGAACTCAGAGTCGTGTCCCGTTGCACAGTTTTGGGGCACTCATGTTTCGTAACATGGAATTTGTTACTGCTACTAAATTGCAGCATGATTGGTGCTCCTACTTGAAGTTTTTACTCATGAGCAGGCAGTCCAGGAGAAATAAATTCAGAGTCAAGAAATTCAATTAGATAATGAACTGCTTCTTCATCACTAATCCAATTTCTTTACTGACTTGTAAGTTCTTTCCTCGGTATGATATAGCGTAAGAACTTGTTTGTTGAGTTTTCCTGCCTGTTCATATTAAGAGTTGAGAATTGCTCGTTTACAAAACTATTTATTCGTAATAGATAGTACATCCTCAACTCTGGGAAACACTTTTTTCAAAGATGTCAAATACGCAATATATTCATATGCTCCAATGAAATTAAAATCAACTAACAATACCTACTTGCCACACCTGTGTATTTTCAAAACAAACTTGTCTGTGAAGTTAGGAAAATACGCTTAAAGCCCTATAACTTCGTTTCTGTACTTAATTATGAATCTATTTAGAGCCCATATTTTAAGTTAGGCATACACAAATCCAGTGTCAAAGTTTCAGTTCGCCATGTCTTATGGTGGCTGAGTTTACTTGTGACAAACGTTTTTGCTTTAAACGTCCATAACTTCACTTCTACGTTGAATTTCCAGATAATTCAGAGCCTATATTTTAAGTTAGACCTACCCAAATCTACAGTAAAAGTTTCAGCATTATATATCTTATGGTAGCTGAGTTTACTTGTGACAAAGTTTTGCGGACAAACAGACAAACCGACAAACCGACAACCCGACAAACCGACAGAAATTTTTCTAAGGGTGGATTCGGTTTCTCCAATGTATGAAACGTAAAGAAAACTTGAATTGAGTCAGTTCTAAGCAATGTACAGACAAAATCATTATTTTATTTATATAGACTAGAAAACTTAGTTGGGTTTATGACTCTGACGAAGGCAGCTTGTTACGATTAAAAGATCTTAGTCTTTTTTTCTTCAATTTTTATTGTGGTTAGAACATTAATTGTTGTTTCTCGTGTTTATTGTGAAATGTTATATATTTATGTTATTTCTATATCTATACCTGATCTGTAATGAGTACAGATATATCAGGTACAGCTGGATTCAGGAATTTCAAAGTACACTTTAAATAAGGGTGTTTCAATCTTTATTCAAAATCTTTTCAACAGAAAGAAAGAAATCTGAGGAATCGAGAGGACACTTGGAAAATAGTTAAATCAACCGATTAAAATAGAGAAAATGAGTTGATTGAAAACAAATTTTAGTATATATAAATAGTTATAAAAGTATCAACCGTGAAGTAGAAGCAACATAAAAATTTATCAGAACTTGGTCGCTTATTCAGGTTCAAATTAAACTCTTATTGCCAACGTTTTAGTTTTATTTAAAACCTGTTTCATAGGCCAAGAAAGCAGAAGAAATATAAGAAATATACATTCATTCAAAAATGAAAAATACATAAAAAACGCTAAAGGTTAGAAATAAGAAAATACCATAGAAATTTTGAGAGAAATTACAGAAGTATAAAATTTTAGAACAGAAAAACTTAGTATTACATTTGACATTATTTTACAAAAAAAAAACTTTGTGGATTTCAGCAACAACTATCTAGTTACAATGATTTGTGACACTGAACTCAAAACAAGCAAGGCAAAACAAATTTTGCATCGATGAGTAATGTTTTACTGAACACACCCGAATAAATCTATTTAAATTTGAAATGTCATTTCTATAATTAACGAATGACTGGCCCCTTCTATTATATAACATTTCCAGAGTTTTCCTTTTCTGTTCATCCATTTATTTGGCTATTATTTTTATTTCATTAATACTATATTGTGCTAATGCAGTGGCATTATTTCTTTTTTTCTTTTCTTTTTTTACAGAATATGTGTGCTGGTAAGTTTGTTCTTTTAATAAACGACTGGTTCCTTCATAATAAACTTTGTCACTGTCTTTTGTATATATTGTATAAACATATATCATCAATGATCAAACGACAATATGAAATGTGAAAACAAGACGAAGATCTTTCAACCGTAACAAGCGGTCTTCGTCAGAGTCAAAAACCCAACTAACAACTTGAATTGGGTTTTTGACTCTGATGAAGACCGCTTGTTACGGTTGAAAGATCTTAGTCTTGTTTTCACATTTCATATTGTGGTTTGATCATTGATTGTTATTTCACGTGTTTATATGAAATCTTTTTACACATATACATATATACAAAATTCACCAAAAGTCAAGACATAAAAGAGGTCATAAAACTAAGTTGTATATTTCGATTGCCTCTTCATCAGGTAAAATAATGTGAGTCACTCCATAAGCAAACAGGACTCGCTTGTCTTCGGAGTGATTCAAACTTTTCTACCATATGCTGAGGCAGTTGAAATATAGTAGTAAGTTCTTGTGATCTGTTTTGTGAATGTTCTTTCTGTGAATTAAGTGTATTATTTCATGCATAGTTTTATTTAATTCTTTATATATATATATATATAAATGAAAAAAGACAACAAATAGGAGAAGCGAGAAAACTTACTGGGTCGATATTTCGAACTGAAGTTCGTCGTCAGGGAGAAGAAGGGAAGAAGAAGAGGTACGTGCGTCCACTTGTACCGGCAGTACAAGCAGTACAGTACCGGCCTCTCTGCTGGTACAAGTCGACGCACGTACCTCTTCTTCTTCTTCCCTTCTTCTCCCTGACGACGAACTTCAATTCGAAATATCGACCCAGTAAGTTTTCTCGCTTCTTCTATTTGTTGTCTTTTTTCATTTATATATCTGTCCGGTTTGGACCGTTTTAATATTTTGATTTATATATACGAGTATATATATATATATATATATATATAAACTATATGCAAAACTAACGTTTATCGGGACTCGGTCGGTTCTTCAGGTTCAAATTAACTCTCATTGCCAACGTTTCGGTTTTTATTTAAAACCTTTTTCATAGGCAGAAGTATAAATTTTGAAACAGAAAAACTAAGTATTACATTACAAAATATTTTGAATGAACACGAGACACTGTGTCATGTGTTCATTCAAACTACAGTTGTTGTTGAAATCCACAGACTATTTTTTTTTTGTAAAATAATTTTAACAAATAAGTTTCAAAATTTATACTTCTGCCTATGAAAAAGATTTTAAATAAAAATCGAAACGTTGGCGATGAGAGTTCAATTTGAACCTCAAGAACTAACCGAGTCCTGATAAACTAGATAAACTTTAGTTTTGATTCTATTCCACGGTCGATACTTTTATCAATATTTATAAACTATATATATAATTTAAAGCGCAAATTTATCGATTATCATCGAAACATTTCACATTTATCTACCTGATGACACGGCAGTCGAAATGTAGTAGTGATTTTTCGTGCTTTCTTTTATCTGGTTCTTTTTGTGAATTTAGTTTATTTAGTTCGTGAGGTTGTTCTATGTGATTACTTATTTATATATATTTAGATTGATTTTGTCTTGCTATTTAATTTTGACATTTGATTCCAATATGTTTCCGGAGGTTAAAAAAGTTGAAATATTGAAAGCGAGTCCCAGTGTCTTGTTTCATTCATTTTTCATTCTGGTCTTAACCAGCTATATACATAAATATATAGATAAAAATTAGGTAAGATACACAAAATAATAAACGTATTCTCAGTTAATTTCGGTAATATCTTTGGAACTGTAAGAATGAACCTATCCTTTATATTTATCGTGAACTTAAACGCTGAACCCATTAAACAATTGGTCTCTATTATGGATGGTGTTCTCTTAGTTCAACATATAAAAGTTTTTAACCAAAATAACTGGTCTTTATGGAGTCAGACTAAAATGGGGACTTTATACTGACAAAAACTAATTGTCCCTGTTTACCGAAAGGTGTACGATTTTTTTGGCGCAAATTAAAGGGCTAGGAGATGCAGCCAATTTCATCTAAAAGATTAAGTCTCATTCAGGTTGGATTGATGGCTCTGTTTGATGCTGCGCTCGACGAAATCGATAATGTGGTCGAATCAAAATTTAGCCATATTTTTGCCCTTAAATAGTAGGAATGTGTAAAGACATAAGACGTTTGAGTGTTTAAAAGAATATTAAAATACATATTAAAATGAAATACCGATTTATTGGTTTTTTTTTTAAGTAGAAATGTTATCTAATAATGTTGGATCCATATATTATTTTAACGAATCAACCTTTCAAAATACAAATTGATTGGTTGAATTCATGAGAAATTTTGATTTCAGAGAGCCTGGAGAGTTAGGCCACTTGAAGTATGAGGACAACGATTAGAATTGTCAAGATGTGGCATCAGCAGGCTGAACCACAGCTGCTGCCACCACGCATGTTTAGAGGACTACTCACACTTTGAAACAATACTTCATGAACAAGAAATTATCAATCACAACCAACTGATTTATTGAAATATCTACATCTACTATCATAAACTCATAATCACTGTCTGTCTTCGTTTTTTCATGATTTCAACTTTGATAAACATCATAGCCATGTATATTTTGAAACTGTATGTGACAGTGCATGAGAAATTACATTACGTTTTACATTAGACCTTTCTCCTTAAAAATATATTTCTTTTGTGGTATGTATGAGACTTATTCTCAAACATAACATGATATATTTGTCTGTCTCAAAAAAATGTCAGAAAGTTTCAATATTTTAGTGAATGTAGAGTATAGTAATGTTGCGTGAGGTATGAAGTTGTTTAAAAGAGCACAAAAATTAATGATTTGTAATTATTATGTTAAACAAGCCATCATTGGATTTTAATTGGCATTTTTAAAATTGAGATTTGAGGAAAAATAAAACCAAGGATTTAACTGACATTTTAATAAATTGATTAACGAGAAAGCATGAAAAAGCAATTAGACTTAACTAGTAACATTAAGTTCATTACATAACCAAAATCTGCAGCACGATTAATTACACAAGATTAATGTAAGTAAGCCCATTTTTAGAAATTATGAACAATCAGAATAATTATTACATTTATTTTATTATGGAACATCGACGTATCAAATAACTTTGTCGTATCAAATAACTTTGTCGTATCAAATAACTTTTAAAAAAGGTGAACTCCTGTATTGAATGTTGTTGTTGTTGGAAGATTGGAACTCATTAATGAATGTTAACACATAACACTAGAAAATATTTTAATCCTATAATCCAGCAATTAAAATGATCATATAAAAGGTTTCAATTATCATTTCGAAACCATAAATAATAGGCTAGATTAATAAATAATTTTGATGTACATTATTAAACACGTCATTGGACATAATATGGCTGATTAGCAATTTGATTTATTAGGTCATCAGTAAAAATATTATAGTTTAGTTTAGGAAGTTAATTAAATGTCAATAAGTTTTGATTATAATTTAAGCGAGATGAAGTATTTGGAGTGGCTTAGACTCAACTTTACTGTACGTAAACATAACATCACACTTATTGATAACCAATTGATTATTTATTTTATCTGATTTTATTATTAATTTTTCACCCGTCAGATTCTCAAACAGCAACCCATTTTTGAAGTCAGGAAGTTTTCTATCCATGTGATCATTTGTGATCTCTAAGTCACTTTAACTGAATGCATTCATCCCAACGATAAACATTTTTTTAAGCTATCGTCAAAGAACTTTTTCAGTGACTCCTCAATCCACGTATTTATGGCACGTTTTACGGCAGTTAAACTTTCAAATCAAACACCCTGTAAGGGTTTTTTTTCAAATCTGAGAACAGATGATAATTACTGACTGCAAGATGAGGAGAATAAGGTGAATGCAGAAGAAATTCCCATGGTAAATCGTTCAAAACTTATTTCGTTTTTCTTGTGGAATGTTGTTTTGCATAATCCTATTGCAATAACAGACGCCTATGCACTTTCCAGGCCGATTTTTGACAAGTACCTGCCGCAGTTGTCCGGAAAATAAATTAAAATAATATTTTGCGTTAATTGTAGTACATTTTGCTAGATCATCTATAACAATAATCCCTTCGCATACCTAGAATACACTAAGCATTATCTTTCCATCACGGAACTGCCCGCGTCTTAAGTGAACGCCATTCTTTGGAATGACTTTTGGTCTTAGTATTGGAATAAGGAATCCACATTTTTCAGGTGGTAATTATTCGTTGCAAATATTCAACATCGTAACGGGGCAACAGTCGTCAAGTTGACGGTAATATTAGACCTATTGTGCTTCTACTCTGGTTCCAGCAGTTTAGCACCCAGCGCGCCGAAACATTGCTAACTCCCAAGTAGTCATACAAGGTGTCATGGACTTGTCGTCTATCTATCCCTAGGATTAGACTAATTTCACGAATAGTCATTCCCTGTCATCTTTTAGTAGGTCCTCAACAGCAGTACTGTTTCTTTCATTTACCGACATTCTTGAGCACTGACTCCGTGGATAGTCTTCTAGTGATGATCTATCAATTTTAAAACGATCGATCCACCAATAAACAGTACTTTTAGATTCTGCAATCTCACCAAATACATCTTTTAAACGCTGAATAATTTCTGATATTTTCTCATCTTCTTTCCACAAAAAGAAAATTATTGCTTTTTGAGATTTTGAAGCGTCTTTTATTGTTACAAAAGCAGTGCTATAAATACGCGGCTATATCAGTCGGACACCTAAATCAAACTGAACAATGCGCCACTAGATAGTTGCATAAACATGTCAAGACTTGTCTGGTACCAATAAAATTGCCTATAAGTTCAGCGTAATTTAATTATAACACGATTCCCAGAATTTTGGTAAGTTCTTACGGTAAATATTTTTCCATTAATCATATATATGTCACAATTCTGCTACTTTTAAGAAAAGCAAGTTTAAATGTAACTTTAAATTTTGAACGGTATACCAAAATTTAATTAAACATGTCATTATCTTTCATTATTTATAGTTCAGATTACGGTGAAAAAGAAAGATTAGTATATATAATTAGTATATATAATGTTATTTATATTATGTCTAATAGTGAGAGACCTAAAACTACAAAGAGTACTAAATACTAATATTACTAGTTAGGATGTCCTTCGTCTTCAAGAAAAGAGAATATCACTCAGGTAAAACCATGATTATATTATTAATTATATCCAACTAATTAATTTTATTGGTATATAAGAGGAGAGTAAATATAAGAAAAATAGAGAAATAATGAGAAAAATGAAATATTACAGAAATGAGCAAAACGACACGTCTTATTAGCTTTTAAACAAAAACCAAAAAAAAAAACCATCTTTTCAATGTCATTTTTATCATATTGGACAATTTTATAATAGTTGCTGTTTTTAATTAAAAAAATTGTACAATTACTTGTTCTAAATGGACAAATAAAAGAAGGTAAATGAAGAAAGCAGTGTTGTTTTACAAGATCAGTAAAGGAGTCACGTCCCTACACGCTGAGAATTGTCTTGGCCAACAGAAGACTGCAAGAAACAAATGTCATTACCGACCCCTTTAAATTAAACAAGTTTACTCTCTTTGAACTCATTATATTCTAACTTTAGGAGTTATTCAACGATTTTGTGTACTCAAACAAACTGCTCAATCCAGTTATAAATATGAGTAATAAACCATCAAAAATTATGAAGAGTTCAGTTGTTAGTGCAAAGTATAAAATAAAACACAGATTCTGTAACATTCACGACAGCACACATACGCATAAAAGCAGTCACAACACTTTCTTTGGCATTCTATGTAACTTCTTTTAAACTTTCTCGGTGTCTTCTGTAACTTACACCCTTATTACTCTATTCTTCGTCTACTTCTCTGTAGTCCCTTGCAGAGACTTCAAGGCAAAACAGATAGATATGGCTACATTAACGATAAGTTTGCATTGGTTGAGTGCGATATAAATGAATAAAGAGATAAAATAAAGATATATAAGAGCTTAATAATTATTAAAGTGAAGGAGTTCAAAAAACAGAGCTAGGCAAGAAACTCGGGGAAAAGATCAGTGATTCCTCGAAGAACTTCAAACCCGTTTTTTTTTTTGTGAAGGTTAAGGAAGAGTAACAGAACTTAGCCTTCTTTTAAATTGTAGGATTTCCTTCATTGTTTGCATACATGAGCACGAAGAAAAGTAATCACAGATACGCATGGAAGAAACTTTCTGGATTATATTTTGGCATAAGTCGTCATTTTAAAAAACAGTTTTCTGTTCAGAATGTAAGTGCAACAAATGTTCTCGGTTGACTAAAGTATATTATAATGAAAATAGGATAGGAAATGAACGGTGCATTGTAAAGTGGTGATTAGGGAATAATAGGAATAGAATGTAGGATGGAAAAGAATTTTGGAAGGCTGAGTAATGAGAGGGGAAAAGAACATGAATAATTGAAAAGTAAGAAAAGGTAATGAGTAGAACAAAAGTCACCCAAAGTAGCAGTTATAAAAAGAGAGGGAAGAAATTATTGCTTTAAAGAGTGAAAAGGAAATGTCTAGGAGTAAAAGTAGAAAAGTAAGTTTGTGTGAGAGAGAGATCGGATAAGTGTCCGCTATAATCAAGGACTATGAAATGGTAAGGTAATAGTTTATAGATTAGTAGTTGTTTGTTATTCCAAAGGAGTTGAATAAAGAATTCTTTGATATGTCACTAAGAACTCTTCTAGTCAATTTGGAAACAGTTGTATACGCATCCCCGAGAATTTACAGTCTTGTCAAGTATGTCATCGACCTCTAGGTCACCTAGTGGCCCTTCTATTGATCACTTTTGACTATTTTAAATAAACATTTCTACTTTTCACTCAAAACACTATTCTATCTATACTATCTTCATTAAATCTTGCTACCTTTAAAGTAGAATGTTTCAATATTCCACTTTTGATTATATTAGTGATAGTAAATTTGCAAAGAAGTACACACTAGTAAAATAAATACGGGCTGGTACTTGTACGTTAACACTGAGTTTTGCAACTTACAAAGCTCCAAGGCCACAATTGGAACACTTGATCGGGCTCGTGAGCTATGTATTAATTATATACTTAAAGTTTTTAAGTAAAAATGAAGGAAGTGTGTAAGGTAATATTTATTTATATTGGGTAATTGTTTTCTTTATTATTTTTTTACCAAAAAAGAAGTTCTGAATATGTTCGTAAAGATATTCTGAATATGTAATTCATTGCGGTTTATCTGTTGATATTTTTATTTAGGTGTTTATTCTTAACTCTTCGAATATTAAACTTTAGTTAAACTATACTCATCTTAGATTTGTTATTTATGCATCAATTAATGCATCTGTTCTTTAAGGAAGATTTTTAGATTAATTGTACTCTAATTTGCTTCACTTTTCCATTAAACTATTTAGGTTAAATTATAATAAATTAAGGACTTTTGAAAGAGATAATGGAACTGTTATGATTACTTCAACATGGTGGTAATTAATCTATTAGGTCAACTTTAATTGAGATACGTTTCATTAATTAATTAATAGATTTGTGAAACTTCATTCAGTTTGTAAAGAGGAAACTGGTACTTTACAATACAAATTGTTAAAAATGATGTTTTTCTAAATTGATTAAATACTTTGTCCTTGTATATTTGGTACACAATAATCATCTTTCATTAATTTTTAAATGGTTTATAACGTTTGCATTTGAACTTCAATTCTAACAATTTATAAAGCTTTTAAAATTTACTAAAACTATTGCTACGTTATATTTGTAAGCTACAAAGATAATGTCATAGTCCTTTAACATAATTATATTTGTGCTAATGAAATTATGGGAGAAAGAAGCAGGCAAACTACCTTCAAGAAAACAAATTAAATCCAAGTAATTCATTCCATTTCCTTATAATTATATAACATTAATAGTTATATGTCATTAATATATTTTTAAAAAATAATCTAATATGTTTTATATAAATAATTTATACACTTTTCTTATTTATCAGTAAATTTTTTCAAATTAGTTATGAACTCACTTTTCAAGAAAACAATATTTATGCTAAATGTTTGAAAAACTTCAAAATTTGTAAAATTAAAATTTTGTTAATTCATTAACTTTATATAAAATGGATAGTTATTTTTTTTCAAATCTCTTTTCATAAAATTTAAACTGAAAGATTATGTTTAATATTAGCCGCAGGGTTTTAGAATCTTATACTTTTTTTATGGAATTTTAATAAAAAGTAACATAAAAATTTATATAAGATTTATTGATTTTTATTCAATTACATTTTGCGATACAACCTGTAAAATATCTAAGTATTTAATTATTACTTTCACTCTCTATCTGTATTTCTCCATCACTCTCCTGCATTATCATCCTATTCATCTCTCTTTTTATCACTCTATCAGTCACTTTCTCACTCTCTGTCTACATCTTCATACACATCTTCTGTCACTTGCTCTGAGTATGTCACTTTCTTGCTCTCTACATTTTCCTCCCTACTTTTTTCCTTCCTCTCTAGAAACTTCTTCTACTGTCTCTCTATATATAGGTTCCTCTCTTACTTTTCGAACTCCATATCTCTAACTTTAACAAATTTATCCCACACTCTCTTTTTACTTTTTTATCATTTTGCCTTTTTCACAAACACTCACTCCCATTCTCTCTCTCTCACTCTCTCTCTCTTTCTCTTGTAATTAAAAAATGATAATATGTTCTACTTCCTCTCTAAAGTGGTATATCACTTTATGGCTTCGAAGAGTCATAGCACGTTCAACATATTTCCTTTCACTACAGAAAATGCTAAATGCATAAAAACTGGAACTCAGAATTCAGGGATAGTATTTCAAAATTCAACTTGATTTTTAATTGTTGAAGAAGTTTTTGAGTTTTACTGGGGGCAAAATTCATGTTTCACTCATATTTGAGCTATCACTCTCTTTCTCTCATACAAACATGCACACACTCTCTGCCAGTAGCTTGTAATTAATAAGACCGGTTTATATATCTATATCGGTTATATGTAACTCATAACCTTATTATATCATTATATTAACCTTAATTTATCATTATATTAACCTTATATTTAACCTTAACTTATTCTATAATTTAATAAGATCGGTGTGTGATATATGTAATAGGATCAGTAAAAGAGAGTAAATAGAGAGTTAAGGAAGGTTAGATAGAGGTTGGGTGGAGAGAGAGAGAGAGAGAGAGAGAGAGAGAGAGAGAGAGAGAGAGAGAGAGAGAGAGAGAGAGAGAGAGAGAGAGGCAGATAGAGAGACAGAGAGGGTGAGAATGAAGGAGAGAGGGAAGAGCGAAGAGTGAGTAACAGAAAGAGAAAGCAGTCACTGTGCATTTCAGTTTAGCCAAATCTTTATAATTAATTATTCCAACTTTATCAAATGATTTATTAGATATATGAAAATGAAATAAAAAATGAATTACTGTTTAACAGTTCATCAAAGAATCGCTTTAATAGTAGTTTCCTTTCATTCATTCTTACAAAATCACTATCTTTATTTTAACGTTATGGCATATAGGAAGTAAGATTTTAAAATTCGATATGATGGATATAAATTTCCTCCTCTCACATATTTTTTTTATGTATTGTTATACTTTACAGTATTTTATACTGTAAACATATATCAAATGAATAGTTTTTTTATGCAAAGTTTGATGGTAATAACTACTTACGAGAATGTAAACTGAATTCTGTAGTAATTAATGTGTTTCATATATACAAAATAAGTGTTTTTTAAAGTGGTTTCTAAAGAATTTGAAAACTGTGTTATTTTCAATAAAATTGAAAGTTCTAATAAAATAATATTCTTCATTTCATTGCTTATCTAAATAATTCAGAAATATTTTTAATAGATATAAGTTTAATTCTTTATTATAATTTTAGCAATAAATCTATCTAATATTTATTGGTTATAAATGTCTAACGAATAAATTTTATTTATTTGAATCAATCATAAAAACAATGTCATAATGTTTATCAGTTTGAAATTCAATTAATTAATTACTAACAAGTAATGTTCTCAAAATTTAAAATTTTTCAATAAATTTACATTTTCTTATGTAATTATTTCCTAAATAAAAATTATTCATTTCAATGAAGTCAACTTAAACTTTTATTAAAGATCTATGTTCTTAAAGTGTACTTAAGGAATTAAAGCACATTAGGTAAAGATGAATAACTATACATACTTTTAATAATTGTTTGTCAACATTTACTGATAAATAATATTAAATAAGTTTTTTAATATATTAAACATATTTATTTCACTCTGATAATTATTTTAAAAAAAACTGGAGTGGCCTGCACTCAACTTTACTATAAGTAAACTTCATATCATTGTTCTTGGGCATATTATATATAATGTCTCATTTAAGCATAATGTAAACATTTATATGGGAGATGCTTAATAGTCCTTCATTTCTGAGGTAGTACAGATAGGGAAAACTCCTAAGAAGGAATTTTATGCCTTCTTAGTTTTTATTAAAATCATTTTCCTTCCCCTTTGTCGAAAATCTTATATACCAATTTTCCTCTGAGTGAGTGTTATCTTTTTCCCTGCGTCTTGTACTCTGTTATAAGCTTGCTATGAATGTATATTGGGAAAAAATATATTAGTAATTAGCCAGTTTACATACTCAACTCAAAGTCGAAACCAGCTATTCAATATAATTTAAATCATTTATAGTTGGGAGCTCTAATTTTTGAAAATAATAAATACGAACTACTAGACTAGAATAGAGTCTAATTTTATCTCAGTCGTTTTGCTCAAAAAAATTACTAAGTCAATATAAACATTGTAAAAAATATAAAAAATTCGACAAGTATAACAGGTGATCCCTTAGTCTAGGATAAACAAACAGTTTTTATAGCTTTATTGCTCTTTGCTGTGATTGATATTTCATGAATTTTTTTTGTAAATTGATAATTTTTTGTTCCATTTTTAGTCAAATTTTTATGATTTTTTAATGAGCCGTTTAGCGTCAAAAAAAATTTTTTTTTTGACAGAAATGGTACTTTAACCCCTCTTTGGTGAATGTAATTTTGAAACAAAATATCTCATCGCATTTTCCATATGATGGTCTATTTTAAGGTATAGTTTCATTTTGATCCGTCAAGCGGTATGGCTTGTATCCCTCTCACAAGCTTTCAGATTGAATTATAAGACAAAATTTTTACATTTTAATGAAAAAAAAATTTCCTGTTGTTTTAAAATTCTTAATATATTTTTCGTTTGTTTCACTTGTAACCTCAAAGATAATGCCAAAATTTCAAATCTCTAGGGTTATCAGTTTAGGAGAAAAATTTTTTTTTTAAAAACGGTTTTTGGCAAAAAAAGTGACTTCCCGCATGCATAATTCTTCCCAAACAATAGGGATCATCTAAACTATGGGGCCTACTTTTGTGTAAAATATCAACTTGATTCATCAAAGATTTTGGACCGTAGCGTGGTAACAAGCAATGCTACACACTCACCCACCCACCCACACACAGGCATCATCGAAAAAACTTCATAAAACGACTTTTGGGACCTCAAACATACATTTCCGTCAAAATCTCGAGATCGAATTTTTTCACGATTACTATACTTTACTTATAGTAAAGTAATTATAAATTGAAATTGATAATAATATAGAAATATTTAAGATGGGAAATTATAAAATCAACACAGAAATGTGATAGTATCTTCGAATTGCAGATACTAAAACATTGTGTAGAAATAGTAAGAGAAACTTTGAAATTTACATTTTTGCCTTAAGAACAAGAAAAATTGAAGTTGTAAATACTCCAATAAATAAAGAGAATTGCAGGAAAAGATACAAGAATTCTTATTACAGTTTGCATTCAAAGAGCTATCATTATGGGAAAAGTCGTCCCTTGAAGTTACTGACCATCATTCTGGATGAGAAGGCATATGAAAATACTCAACTTCTGATAATCGCATGCAGTGAAATTATTACTACAGGAAGCCCGACATTTATTGGCAATATTTAAATCTGAGAGAAAACTGTATATTTTAAGTTTACATTGCAAGACAATTTTCAATCTCCAGAGAGAACTGAACAGGAACAAAATGTTAGAAAATCATGAATTAAAAATAGAATATGTCTTATTACCAACTGCCACTGGTAACAAACCTTACTTTGGCAACATGATGTCAGGTTGTCTGGATGGAAGGACGGCATAGTTGCAGGAATAGAAGGGCCTTATAGAAAACTGACCAACCAACGTAACTTCAACACGAATATATAGTTACTACAGGTCCTAAGAAATCCACCTATCACCTACCCCAGGCTAGAATGATGAGTAAAGGAGAAAGGTCTGGGTATAAATTCAGCTAATACCTTTATCAAGAAGTGAAAAAAAGTAGGTTTAAAAGACCTTTTCATTAAAAATACTGAACTAGAACTCTAAAAGGAAACCTTAGAGTCTCTTTAAATAAAAGACTAACCTGGAAAAGACATGTAACACGATCATTGGCTTAGGCTACCAAATCGGTGTTCTACTGTAAGAGATTTGGTAATTGTACTACAAAATCTAAAATTTGTTTGGTCAAAATTGGTATTGCTTATATAATAAACTAATGGTATCATATTATTCAGGTGTATAAAAGTATAATAATAAATGAGGTATAAAAATTAGTTTTAATAAAGACACACCTATCCCGGGATAACAGGGCAATAACCTATTTACCCTACGTCCAGGATGGAATATTTGTAAAACGTAGCTCTGTTAAATATTTTTGACAAGGAAGAGGCAATTTCCCGTGTATTGAGACTGGTAGAAAATAGAATGCTTCTACAGGATTAAATGTCATACATTTAATAGAACGAATCGTCAAAAATGTAGCCTATATGTTGCTAATTCAATACCCTTCGTACAATATTTTACAGAGGGTGTAGATATAATCACAAATGATCACCTAGATTGGAAGCTTTTTGGTTTTAAAAATGACTATAGAAGAAAATTCCTTGTTTACAGCGAGCCTTTTTTTATAGGTTAGCAATCTTACTATTTCATCAGCATGAGATTATCAAAAACAATTAATGCAATCCCAAAAATTATCCTCCACAAATAGCAGGATAGTTATAGAAAAATAAACAATCATACGGATAATTAAATAAATATTTAAGTTGTTATTGACACTTTGTACCTATATGAAGCATTGCTTAAAGCTTATGCCAAAATTTACGTTTATATAACATTAAAAAGCATTTTTTAAATTGAGGAATACTTATATTAATTTTTCAAAACGTAACCTTTAGAATAAGTATTGTTATTAAGTAATGTAGTTACCGGAAAATATCTAAAACTAACTTAATTCTTTCAAATATATTTTTATTCAAAATCGAAAATATATAGTAAATAAGTTGAGCTATAATGCTCAATTTAAGTGTTCTTCTATATTATATAATTAAATTTTGAATGACTAAAGAAAAAAAATGTTAACCGTACTTTTATTTTCAAAGTTCGTTCGCTAGTAATTTGGAGGCAGTGAGAATACATCTACAAAATAATATTGAACTATAAAAGAAATTGGTTTTTAATATATGAAAATGCTCTTGAATTGTGATAGAAAAGATTCGACCTATTTTTTTTCAACAATTTATTACTACTATTTAAATTAGTTTATAACCTCAATCCCGTGTAACCTTCAGCTGACATTAAATAACCTTTTTGTATTTCCTCTATGCACGCCTATGGTTGAATGTTTTAATACTGTTTGAGTGCTTTAATAAGCTAATTGATATATTTAATGAATATTTTTATGGTCTTCTATTTCGGAACATAGAGGGTATGTCATGCACTGCTGTCTTTATTATTTTTTTTTCATATTAAGTATAGGAATATGTACCCAAGGTCCGCCATATTACGACCGTGGTTTATTTCAATAGTATATCATTTCCAACATTTGTTCAGTATTTGTACTATTGTCTTAAATTGAAATCGAATTTATATCTTCGGTATTTGTTTAAGGCACTTTCATTTTACTTTCTTACTTTTTCGAAGTGTTGTTGGCGTAGACAAACCTTTTAGCTGGGTTATTCTCATGTTATAGAAGGGAACATGACAAGCCAACCTTTCAGTTCGGTTATTCTCATGTTACGGAAGATTGCATATTTCATTAAAAATTATCATATCCATTTAATATTGTGAGTATAGTGTACTTGTTATTAGATATTTTGTATTCGATATTTAATTCATGTGTAGACACAATTTGTTTTGGTAGAAGGAAATGTAATCTTCGAGAATAATGAAGATATAGTATTATTCATTAAAAACAATATTAAAAACGTGGGAATTTGATTATACTTTATGTTTGTGCTATTTTACCTTTCACTTGTACTATTGTACAACCCATTTTTCATAGGGATATTTAACCATATTTTCATACCTTTAATATACCTATAATATGTGATACATTGTTTTCTTTACGATCATAAATTAGAAGATTGAAATATAAGTAGGCATTCTAAATATATTACTTGAAATTGAAAAGAATACCACCTACCAAGTTACCTTCCTTGTCATAAGAATAGGGGACAGCATCGAATGTTCAATAGAAATAGTTTTATTAAACTAAAAATGAAACAGTTATTGTATGCTACATAAATATGCAATTCTAAGTTTCTTTTATATTGCATACCGTGGAATTTCATATTAAGAAATCAAATCAATTTCTCATATTTTTTTTAATTTAAGTTTAACAGTAATAATAGGAAGGTCTGATGCGTGTAGTCTGAATTATTCAAATTCATATTTGAATATTCGGTAAGCCGAATATTCAAGCTGAATTATTCAAGCCTATATAAAATTTGCTTGAAATCGAATCTTATAGAGTTTATTTGTTACGATTTAGGCGTTCTTCATGAATATTTCACATAGTCATGTTGCAGTATTATTTCAATGAAGAATAAACAAACTGTTTGTTGAAATTCAGAAATAAATGTTGAAGTTTGTAAAATGTTTTTTATTTATTGTAAACATTTTGCCCTTTTAAGTGTAATTATTGTACATTTCATTCGGATTCTAGTTGTCAGCCGACTTCTTGCACTATTTGAAAACATTTTTTATTTGTTTGTGTTTTCAGATTTTGATTTCTACTTATGAAAATTTTGCGCTGATTCCAGTATTAAAAAAGCACAAGCGCTTCCAACAGTTGGGAACATTACCTGTAAGTTTTTATTATTTATTATTATTAGATATTACTAACATAGAAAACACATGGACTCAAACATTAAAGAATAAAAAAATACAATTAAGAGAGACTCTAACTATTTGGTCCAAAATCAGTTAAAGAGGCAAAGTAAAAACGTTATTGTTGGGATGCAGTGTATTTGAGTGAATTTCTTTTCGTCATCACAAAAATGTTATATTAGAAACTTAAATATTTGTATATTTAGTAGAATAAAACTATTACGTTGGAATTTTAAAGTTATCTTAGAAGAACAATCTCAAGAGTGTAGTATGAAAGAGTTAAAAGTTGAAATCTGCTTTTCTTGAAAAAAATATCAAAGAACGTCTTAACTGACCAAGGTTGCAGTCTGTTTAGCATCCTGAAGAACTCTTCACTTTTCCTAGATCAAAAGTTGACTGGTTTGTTCTTTTAAGAAGTGAATGTTTGTAATCAGTATCTAAAAAAGTCCAGCGCTTCTCAATCAATTCACGTGAATCATTCATCATTTGTACAATTTATAGAAAATAGTACAATTGACACAATAATTAATGTATACAGCTTTGAAAACTAGGAACAAGAAAAGTATTCCCAAGGCATGAACCACATTTTTTTACGGTGGTAATGAGTTTACGTTGTAATGAGTTACTTGGCAAAGTGGGGCTATGACGTGGGTAAATGATCAGAACTTTTGGTGTAGGTAATGACGGAAGATATATTGACAAATAATGCCTAACGTTCTTGTAATTATTTCACAAAGTACAATAGTTTCCCAAAAGCCGGTAGTTATTCGTAATGGACAAGCAAAAATAAAGGTTTAACTGTTAACTAACTTTAATATATTCTTTGTTATTTAAATCAGGTAATGTGATGGAAGTCGATCAAAGTCGTGTAACTAATGCTAAACATTTTCACGTTTACGTCTTCTTACTTGATGAAAGGCAGATTGATTTAGACCCTCTGAAATCGTGATAATGGTTCTTTTTCATCAGTTGCCGCGCTTAGTATTTTGTATATACTAAGATAAATCGGGACAAATTTCAGCTTTACAGGCTCCAATCCATCTCTCTAATGTCGACGTTTCGATGTTTATTTAAAACATTTTTGATAGGCTTGTAACACAAAGTAGTAAAAAGTTAAATCAACAAAGATATATATAAACAAACAAAATTGGATTATTACCAGTAATTATTATCATCAGTAAACAGAAGGTTTAGTGTAAAAGTTTATAATTTTCTTATTCAATAAATTCTTACTTTTGAAGTACTTATACATTTACTAAATTGTTTTTTTTTATTTGTGTCACATATTGTAATATTCCATTTTAGTTTACGTGCATATTTGTTGATTGCTGTATAAGTTTTATTCCTCTGTGTTATAGCCCTATGAAAAAGGTACTGGAAAACTGAGAGTTCTTATTTATGTTAGTACTAATATATATATTAGAATTGCCTGTATACATATGTATATGAAATTTTTATGATGATGAGAATGAATAGACCCAAATTACTTAATCATCCTGAGTTATTGTAGTGGAAATTAATAGTAAAGAAACAAAGGAGTGAAAGTTATTTGATTGTTTTTTAAGGATACAAAGTTGTTAAAAAGCATGAATGACTTGAGTTCATCTTTTTTAGAATCAGTTGCTTATTAATATGGATGTTTTGCTTAATAAAAAACCAGGTGACGATCGTCACGGTTTACAATAACGAATAAATAGTCTAAGCAGTGGCAATGCTAGGACTATTTCAGTTTCCATGTGTATTCATTTGATACTAAATTATTATTTTCATATTTGATAATCTTCTAAGAG
Source organism: Hermatobates lingyangjiaoensis (assembly GCA_026182355.1). NCBI lineage: Eukaryota > Metazoa > Arthropoda > Insecta > Hemiptera > Hermatobatidae > Hermatobates > Hermatobates lingyangjiaoensis. Next base: position 83,347 of record JAPFBL010000038.1, read on the forward strand.
TTTTTCTATTCTCTGTTTATTTGGAGTAATATTTTTTTTCTAACATAAAGAATTGATGATCGTTATTTAGGATTCTTCCTTTAGTATATTTTAGAACTAACTTAATAGAACTTCCTTTTTTTTTATTTACAAACTTTTAAAAGGTGTGACATTTTTATATGATACATTATATATATTTTTCTTTTATCTTTTTACGATGTGAAAAAAACACTCATTTTCTAAAGGTTATGTACTATGAATTATCTTAAATAGTTGTAGATGACTGTTAATTTGTTTGTTTTTGTGGAACTACAGTATGGCTGGTACAGTATGTAGAACTACATAGACTTCAATATCGGATAATTGTTTAATATAAATTAATTTGTATGTGACTACAAAAATGATTATTTTATTAGGAGGTACGACTTCAATGAAACAATGAACTTGCAGCAATGGAATCAAAGTTGAAAACCTTACTAATATGAATACAACATTTAGTATTTTATGCTCAATGAGATCAAATGAAACTAGGTTAGTAAATTTGAAATCCTAATGGAAGTTACACATCTGAACATTGTGTATATATCGTTAAAAATAGTTGTTGACTTTCTATGGAATAAATAACGTGGTAAGCTTAATGTTGACGAAACATGAGGCCATTCGTGTGCCGTCTATCTTTTACATTCCACGGTCATGTCTCATACAATATTGAATATTTTAAAGGTCTCGTCTGTTCTGATATTTTTGCTTGAAGGAATCGAATATGAGTGTGTACATTCTGTTGATATTGTATCCACTGTTAAACAGTTCTTTTCACTTAAATCATTCATAATAAGCTGGTTTAATGAATACTGTTGGTCGTATTGAGTTAAAAGCTCTTATTTATTTGAGGATAATTAACCTTACACAACATATATTATTTAATTTATAATTGCATTCACGATTTCTAATCCTGGTAGGTGTTGTTACTATCATTATACTAGCACAAAGGAATAGTGAAAGAAAAATCTGCGTTCCTTGTTATTAACATTACACTGTAACAGTAGTTACCTTCAATACTTTTTATCTTATTCCAAACGTCCTTTAAAACCTTTATTCCATGAATCATTAGGTTACAATGTATGTTTAACCTTTAAGCATCTATCTAAATATATTTTTTTAAATGAAGGGTTCATTGTATGATGTATTACCTTGAATTACGCCAATGTAAAAAAAAAAAAACTGGAATGTTTCAAATGAACATTGGATTGTAACTCTATCTGAGGTTAAGGCTTATATTTACTCATTGTTTAGTTCATTGGTTTACTTTTAACGTCTAATGTAATTCCAGTACTTCTATGATTTTTAACACTCTTCTCTTTATGGTTCAGTTTTGTACAAAGCCGAGGTGTTTCTAACACGGATTTTACAAATCTGTTTTAATAAGGTTGCAGAAACGAGTATGGTCGTCTTATAGATGAAAAAAACGGAAGTTTTTTTTTACTTTGATGGCAAGTCTTAGTTTTTTTGTATTTATATTGGTTTTAATTTGATATTAGTTGTTATACCAATATTTTACATATCATTCTGTATTATTATCTAACAATTAATTTTTTCATACTCTGTATTTGAGTTTAATCCTCATGCAGCAAATATTTGTTATGACTGCATGATTCGGTAAAGTTGATTATTCCATTTTAGGTTAGTACCGATGATTTACTACTTAAGATTTACATACATATGAAATTCTTGATAGAAATACTTCTCCATCGATATGTTCTTATTTCTTACATTTTTTTATTAAGTCGACTTGCTTCTTGGGGGTTTTGTTAAAAAGTTAATGCTGTCATACCGAATCAATATACTTTTATAAAACTACTTTTAAATTGATGCTTAATCATTATACACTGTATAATTGAAGCCTCCAAGTAATTCTATGTTGGGTTATTGTTGTTAATACAGACCTGTCATCATAAACAGTCTATAATTTAGCTTTAACCCTCCCGAATTGATTCAAATAAATTAGCATAAAACTGTGAAAAATAAACGTTTGTATGGATTTAATTGTTTTTTTTTTTATGTTTGTTACAATATGTATGTAGTTAGATAAAGAAGAACAAAAATATAAACAAAGATCTTACGGTACTTAGCCCTAATGATGTTTTGGTTACAAAGTGGAAACATAGCGAGATTTCGTAATAATCATACGAAGTAAAAATCAACATATGAACAATAACAATACTGAAATGCTACTATGATCTTTTGACCAAGTAACTTGAAGCAGTGACTTTGACGAAAGCCTTTCCTTGGTTTACTTGGAGAGATCTTGGTCCCGCTTGGAACTGTTAGTGTGGTTCGCTGCAAATATCTTCAGTGGTCTAGTATTTTATAATACCGCCCTGTTTAAGCACTCCACTGTGCTTTTATATAATTTTATAAGCTTTTCGATGCACTATCATTATGAAGTTATATCTATTATTAGAGGTGAAACATCTTTTAGTAATAATGTGTACGTATGGTCGTATTGATATTGGATAGAAAAACAAAACAAATTTGTTAATTTTGCCTGAAATGTTGATTGACGGAATACATTCTATTAACAAAATATCCTAATTTTTGACAGAGTTTTTATACTAGTGCATATGCCTCTTTTTGTTCTTGTCCCCACTGTCACGAAATTATTTTAATTTTTGATGTTATAACGATTTGAATCAAACTGTGACAAATGACATTGCAGATGCTTTCGTGGAAACTTCACTATTTCCTGAATTTTAAGAGTATTTATGTTTTAGTACTGTTAGATAGCCATGTTTATTTAACGTTATAAGAACCCTTCGGGTTTTGTGTGAAATTTTGCAAAACCAGAAAGTATATCTATATCAGAAGAGTATTTGACGAAACTACTAACCTAATGAAGCTTATTATCTAATTTTTTTTATACTTTTATAAATTCTTTTAGTACTATAGAGAACACCGAGCTATTTTAAAAAGTGCAATGAACTGGATTCTAAATATATTTTACTCTTTTTAAAGAGTTGATATAAAACAAAGCTGTTCCAAGGTGAATTGAATATTCTGTACAGTTAATAAGGAATTATACAAGGGATTAACATCAGTGCATTACTGCATAGGGAAAACCAGTAATATGTTTAATCATCAGTCTTCAGACTGATTGTGCATTCATAGTAATATGGCAATCATTACTTGCCATGAAATGCTTTTTTAAGTATGTTATTCATCATGACCTTTACGTTAGTTGCAGATTATGGCATTTTATAGGTTCTCTGTTTTATTGTAACGTATGTTATTAAGTGCTTCTTGTGTATTGTTGATAATTTCTTGTATTATGGACAAAAGTTATTTGTTTACAACATTAGTTGATACATTTCTGTCAACTGAAAATACCAGGTACACCAAAGAACCTAAATCCAGTGCTCCATTAACCCCTTTGGGTGTACGTCTGGTAACATATATGCAATCTATTTATAAATTGTAATATATAAACATTATTGAGTTTATGTATAATAATTTCATTTATCAGTTAATTTATTTGTAAATGTATTCCAAAGCTGAAATTCTAAAGAAAATTTAAAACCTTCGGGTTTTGAGTTTCTAAGGAAGAAGGTTTGTACTAAAGTGAAAGTGGATATTCTGTTTTCATTTTTAGATTGAAAAACTCTTTTTGTAATGGGTTTAATCACTTAAAGAATGTATATCTTGAAAAATTTTACATTTAAAACATGAACTAAAGAATCAACGCTTAAACTACAAAAGATGTATTGTGTTTAAGACTGGCGGGGAGCGATACAGGACGAAAGGTCATAGTTGTACTTGAGCATCTTATATTGTTATGCAATAAATACGACAGTAACAAATTCTAGGACTAAAACTAACAATGCAGTTTGGTATCAATCACCTCTTAATTCTTTTATTCTTTTAGCGATTTTTTTAAATATATAATCATGTTTGATTTTTCTAATGACATTTGCGGAGATATATTGAGTGCTTTGCACTTCTTGTAGTTATGGTATATACCAGTACTTCTTATACTTTACCATACCAGCTTATTATACTTTACTAACGGACTGTTTAGCCTATATTGTGAATACTATTTGTCTCTGAATTATAGCTGTTTCTAATGATTTCGTTCTAAGTCACTGACTAAATTTACTTGTTTAGTCGATTTTTTAGTTTTTAGAAGTTCTTTTCTACTGGTTTTTTTAATTTGTCTAGCAATTTATTTAAGCAATAAATATAATCCTCTGAATTCAGAGGTATATCAGAAAAGAAGGAGTAGGCGCAGTTGGTTTGGAGTGTTTTCCCCCTTTAGTAAAAGTATCCTTTATTTGTGAAAAAGATTGAACAGAAATAACTTATATTACTGAGAAGAGTACTAAAGTATTTGTATTTGTTGGCCCTGTCTTGGATGTTACCAAAGATAACTCTTCATTACAGTTTTAAACTTTCTTTTTATTGAAAAATTGAAAGTGTTAGCTGACTTGATATGGGAAGTATGTCTAAAAAGATCATTGAAATAGAACAGATTTAGGTCGTTGAAAGAATTTTGCCACGAGGCAGGCAATCTTACTGACCAGGCCCCTGAGGCGTTCAGAGTACCAGTCAATGGTTTACTGGTTTACTACTCTTTTATTCGAGCAGTTTGAGAGTATTTTCTGCGTATGATTATTGTTTTCTGACTTTTATCTGCCATTTCTGCATATTTAAAATATTTTCTTGAAACCTTAAACAAATATCCTTGATCTTCAGGAGAAATAACTATTTTGACCTTCGGGACGTCTCAGACTTGCGGTAGTCCCAGCTGCTTTTTAAATCAATAATCTGTTCTGAATATAAATATTTAATTAATCTCAAAGTTAATAATAATGTCAGTGATTATTATTTAATCTAAAACTCCGAAGTATGTTCTTATTTTTTAATACTAATTAATAATATTTGAGGGAAATTTGCTATATAGTATTTTTGATTATTATAAAATATTCAGCAATTTTGTTATATATATATTTTCAATCTTATTAACATTATACATTACTCTATGATATTTTAATGTATAGTGTTATGTTGAGGTTATCACACTTGTATTGTTTGTAATTTTGATGACAGATTGTTTACTTGTGTATTTTTCTTCTTCTTCATACAGATCTTGCTTGTGACTCAAGATTTTGTGTAGTGCTGCATAATTCGTATTTCACTTATTCATATAATTGTTTACACAGAAGTACTTGTAATCAAGTTTGAGTCACGATTGTAAAAATGAAATACGATTTCTACAAGATTACAGACTTTTGATATACAAACAAGAACTTCATGGTAAAAACAGCAACATTAACGAACTGACGTCAAACTTACTAACTATAGATGTGTGCCAAGCTGAAGATTGTTTCAATCATTGTATGATACTGTGTTTCTTCACAATATCTCAATGGTCCAATGTATCTCAAGGCCATATGAAGTAGTAATTTTATTTTTAATTTTTAACCTCTATACATGGCTGGGAAATACTCTCTTATGTTACTTTGGGTTAGTTTTTAATCGTGAATAAGTTTACTTAAATACATTGTAGTGCTTGTCCTAAAGACTAGCCTACTTGTAAGTGTCCTGGTATGACGGTATTCTTGAAACACCGTCTATTCCTATATCATTCACGTTGGCATTTCAAATGATCGGGCATGAAAGTTTTAACAGATGCCGAAATAGCTTAGTTGAAGAGAATTGGATCACATTTATAAGTCCTCTTGTTTGATACCGTGTTTTAGCAATTGTTTGATCACATATTTTAAAGAGGTGACACACAAATGGTACAGAATTTCGCATATCATTACCAATTGTAACAGTTATTTAAGGTTATCGTTATTTATACATACATATTTTTTGTGTGAATAGTTAATGTTGTGCTTAGTATCTATTTGAGTGGATATTATTTTTCTACTTCTATTGTTGTGATATCCTTGATCTTTGGTGTGTCTTATATGTTCATTGTCATTTCCTGTTTATATTTCAACTCAATCCTCTTATTACAACATATATCATTATTAATGTGAAGTTAACTTTTAACTTAAGTTATAATGTTACACTTAATGTATAATTGCTTATTGTCAATGATATACATAATATATAATTGGAAACATGAATTTTCAAACTTTTTGTATACATTCCGAATCAGTAGTAATTAATAATTGTTATATTTTTCTTCCTATATTTTTATATTGAAATATTTATTTTCTTTAAGTAATTTGTGTTGGAGTAGCCTAATGAATTTAGAAAACCTGCCCTTGCTGCCAATAGATATGGTTTATTTAACATAGAGTATTTGATTCTTCCTCGATTATATGAATGTTTCAAGTAAAATTATAAAGCATGTTTATATCGAAATTTCAGTTAAAATATTTATACAAGTAATTGTTTTTGTTATTTTTACGCTACATTATAATACATTTGGCCCTAACTTAAGTCAATTAACTATGTCTCGAATGTTTTTAGTTGATTTGCCAATTGTATATATTTATTAATTTTTAATTACATTTTTCTCATGTTTTTAACATTTATTTTATCGTAATTCAACATTAGTACTTATTGACTCCTTCTATCAGTTGTCCTATTTAATGAGATTTTGTTTAGTTACTGTTTTTCCAGAAGTATTGCTCTACTGTTTTTTACTTTTGTCTTTTGGTCTCATACTTCCTATGTTGAACAGATGTGCACTATGTTTATTATACTACTTGTAGCTATTATTATTATTATTATTGCAGTTTCTTAACGTACGATTTCATGTCGAGTGTTTTTTTTTTAAAGTAAGTTGGTTATTTATTTACTTGCATATGTTTTCATGGAGTATAATAGGATATTTTTTGATATTATTGTTACCATGTATGTGATATCTGGGATGATGGTGGGTAATAACACAACAATGTAAAGACTGTATACTAAATATTTATTGCTAAATGCAAAATGTATCACTATAATTCCCTGCTTTAGAAGTTTACGATTTGTATTTCATCAGTAAAATTTTCTGTTTTTGTAAATATTCTGAAGTGCTTTTTTTACAATTTCATTTGAAAGTTTTTGGTATATGATACGTGTTACTATTTTAGTTATTTATATCCATGTATTAAGAAATATATTTCTTATTGGTTTCTCTTCTGCATTGGAAAGACTATATTATTTGTTTTTGTCACTGATATCATCGCATGTGACAAATTCTGGATGTTAATTATGATAGATAGTTATAACAGCTCAAGTAACTGTTGCCATATTATTAATAAGATTTTATTTTTTAATGTTCATAACAATTGTTTTATTTCAAATTGTTCTTTTCCAATTAATATAACAGACATACTTTATTGAAAACTAATTCAATGTTATCTTAATATTATGGTTGATACTGGGAATTTTTTTAAAAGCTTTAGTGTTATATTGACGCTTTCTTGCCAAGGTGGATGTACACTTTATCCCATGTTTTTTATTTATAGTTTATAATATTTAGTGATATATATATATATATATATTATATATATTGTCCGGACCTGATCATTTTTCCAGGTTCAATTCAAACTCTCAAATGTCGATGTTTCGGTAGGCCTATTAAAAACTTTTTTATAGCCCTACAAAACAGAGGAAAACAAAAATTTTTCATTATCTAGAAATATACACATAAACAAAAATGGGTTATTAAAATTTTTGGTATGATACAAGTAAAATAATTCAGTTACCATATAAGGACTTATAGAAGTAAAAGTATATTGAACAAGAAATTACATTACTGTAGGACTAATAAGATAACAGTACAAAACCTTTCCACTACGGTGATGCTTACATATCTGCAATTTCATTAACAATGGAGCAGTAACAAATTTCTGAGATTTATTCAATTATAATTTTAACAAGTTATGTTTAATAAAAACTAGTTTGAATTCAACGTAATACATCTGAATACATATTCAAAAGCGCCCTATTGCTTCTATAATTAATTAAAGTTTGATCCTTTCTAATATGTACAACGTTTCCAGTGTTTTTCTACTTTGTTCATCTATCTCTTAATCTACAGTAGACATGGTCTTGAAATCGAAAGTGTGACATTTGGTTTATGAATGAGATGCATGGTCTGTTGCATTGCTTTTATTTATTCTTATTGAAATAGAATGTTGATATAATCTTTCTTTTTAAAAAGGACTTGTCTTTCTTGTTGCTAATATAAAGCGTATTAAATTTTAATATGCTAATAATTAAAATTAGATAATATATTCTAATTTTGGAACTTATAAATATGTGGGGGGGGGGGGGGGGGTGAAGGTGATGGAAATGTAAATATGCAAAATTAAAATTGAATAGAAAACATTTTTGTGAATAGAATGGATGTAAAAAAAAAGATAGAACATTTAAAAATACGTCAGAGATATTAAAAATGAATAAAAATGTAAAACTATAAATATAATTAATATATAAATAACAGCATTTACAGATATTTCAAAGTACAAAATCATCAATATTAATTAAAGTATAAATAATTTTGTTTATAATTTATAGAAAATATAAAAAATAAGGGGTGTAAAAATAAATAAAAGAACAAAAAGACAAAAGTAATTTAATTAGTAATTTTCCCCTCTAAAATGAAATTGTCACTCTCTATGCCTCTGAGAAAGCCAGTCCTTTCTCAAAATATGTTGAATCTGAGAAGAATATGTTGCTTCTCATTGAACGCTTGCTCCTGTCCTAAACTTAAAAAGAAAATAATATAATATGAGAAAAATAAAATAAGAGAATAATAATGAGCCTAATGAAATAACTTATTTTTACAATTTCTAAATTTTATTTATTTTGCATTGGTTATTTTTTACATTTCCTGTTATGGGATAGTTGATTTTTTATTATGATATGTCTTCCAAGACATTTATGATTTTTGTGTTTCTGTATTTTTACATTGTTTCCTTTTCATTTATATCCGTTCTATTCAGTATTTATTTTATCTTAATATTTATCTTTCTTTTTAATTTAATTATGCTGAGTCATATAGATTCATTAACTTCTCATTATATATATTTATAGATATATTACACGAGTTCAAAATTCAAGAAGAGTAACACACAGAGTAAGGAAACACACTGACAGTCGGGTAATCCGTCTTCAGGAGAAAAGAGAAAGCACGTTGTAGACGTAACGGCAAGAAATATATATATATATGTAAGAGAGAGAAACCAAGCGCACTGGTTCTGAGACAGTTGGAGACTCTCCGTCTCCAACCGTCTCTGAACCAGTGGGTTTGGTTTCCCTGCCTTATCTCTCCTGAAGACGGTTTAAACTGAAAATTAGAGACTTAAGTGTGTGCTTTTAATTTCTGGATGTTTCTTTTTGTACATTGAACTACATTTGTCCGTTTTGGATCGTATTTCCAACGATAAAGTATATATATATATATATATATATATGTTGAATGCCAGATTAGATATTGTAAAAGACGAGCCATCCCTGTTACGTATTACTTTGGGCACTTCTTATTGGTTGTGGGTGTTTATTCGTTGAACACGTTTCTCCTTAGCACACTCCGTCTGCTCGGCCGCCTCAGCCTTCACTCCGGGAGAGGGCTCGCAGTCCCTACTTAATTTTCCAATAGAGTTGGATGAAGGTCTTGGCGTCCTGGCTTGGAAGTGTACCTCGTCGAACTCGGTGTTTACTATGGGCTTAGTGAATTTCATTAGATACTGGTTGTTGGTGTTTTCTGTAAATTCTATTGATGTGGGTGTATGTAGACCTTTTCCCCGTCGGTTTCTTAACACGCTTGGCTGCATCCGCCGTCCTTCCTGGAGAGGGCTCGCAGTCCCTACTTTAATTTCACAGAGGGCAGGAATGGCATAGGCGTCCTCACGCAGAAGAGTTCCTCGTAAGAATCTGGTCCGGGCTATGGGCATTATGATTTGAAGTTGAAGTTGAGTGTGTGTGGCGTTTGTCATTAGACCCCTTTACTGCAGTGTTTTCTTGAAGAATGCGTGGCGCCTTCCTCGTGTCGTTGCGACCGGTTTCGACCGTTCCTCGGTCATTCTCAAGCTGGTGGGTGTAGTTCCTGGCTGGATTGTGCGTTATTATATGTTGAATGCCAGATTAGATATTGTAAAAGACGAGCCATCCCTGTTACGTATTACTTTGGGCACTTCTTATTGGTTGTGGGTGTTTATTCGTTGAACACGTTTCTCCTATTATATATTATATATATATTATATATTATTCAACATATAATAACGCACAATCCAGCCAGGAACTACACCCACCAGCTTGAGAATGACCGAGGAACGGTCGAAACCGGTCGCAACGACACGAGGAAGGCGCCACGCATTCTTCAAGAAAACACTGCAGTAAAGGGGTCTAATGACAAACGCCACACACACTCAACTTCAACTTCAAATCATAATGCCCATAGCCCGGACCAGATTCTTACGAGGAACTCTTCTGCGTGAGGACGCCTATGCCATTCCTGCCCTCTGTGAAATTAAAGTAGGGACTGCGAGCCCTCTCCAGGAAGGACGGCGGATGCAGCCAAGCGTGTTAAGAAACCGACGGGGAAAAGGTCTACATACACCCACATCAATAGAATTTACAGAAAACACCAACAAACAGTATCTAATGAAATTCACTAAGCCCATAGTAAACACCGAGTTCGACGAGGTACACTTCCAAGCCAGGACGCCAAGACCTTCATCCAACTCTATTGGAAAATTAAGTAGGGACTGCGAGCCCTCTCCCGGAGTGAAGGCTGAGGCGGCCGAGCAGACGGAGTGTGCTAAGGAGAAACGTGTTCAACGAATAAACACCCACAACCAATAAGAAGTGCCCAAAGTAATACGTAACAGGGATGGCTCGTCTTTTACAATATATATATATATATATATATATATTTCACATCTGGTTGCTCGGGGCGCGCAGTGCACCTGGACTTAACCTTAAAAGATAATAATAATAATTTTTTTTTTGTACTTTTTCCAGTATTCTTTATTCTTTAGTACTTATTTCTTTTTTCTCTTTCGTATATTTTGTGTATATCTATTTTGTCTTCTTCACTTACTACTAGTTTGTTTTATCCTATTTTATTTTTCTAAATTCTTATTCTTAACTAGTTTCCCATACTTACCCTTTTATTCAGTCTCTATCTTTTATTTACTAAAACAACCAATGCAAGTTTTTTGTATTGTATTTATTTTTATTTATTTATTTATTTATTTTTTCTTCTTTTCTCATCATTATTTTTGTTTCTTATAGTTTGTTTTTATCTTATATTGTTTATAATTTTTCACCTATTTATAGTTTTACCCAACTAGTACTGCTTATCTGAGTTTCTGTTTATATCTTCTCCTAATTTTATACTTTAAGACCGGGTACGGTTGACAGCACTGGCGGTTGCCGGGTTGGTTACTTGCCGTTGCGCCTACAACGTGCTTGGTCTCCCATTCTCTTTTCTCCTGAAGACGGATTACCCGAAAATTTGAGTCTGTAAGTGTGTTTCCCTACTTTGTGTGTTGCTCTTTGTTAATGTCGAACTCGTATATATATATTATATATATATATAATATTCCTTTATTTCTTATTATATATTTTTCTTTTATTTTTTCTTATATATTTTTTTACTGTACTTCATTTTCCTCTCCTTTCTTTAAAGTATCAGTCTGTGCATCAGTTCACTTGGTTTCCATGTATTTATTCTCCGAGTCAGCTCTCGTTATTGATGGAGTGTAGTTTGGGGGATTGATTGAACAATTTAGGTCCCTACCTGATTGAGGGTAGTTGACCTGTTAGTTAAGAGCTTAAGGGACTTTGTGCTACCAATTTGAATATTAATTTGTGATTCCTTTTTCCTGAATAATAATGATTCCATTCTTCGGAAGCGGAAATGATCTATCATTACTTGAGATTTATGGCTCTTCTACTAAAATTTTAGTTACCATTAATAAGCCTGTTCCATATTACTTTCTTGAAGCTCCAGGGGCCTGGTAAACCAAGTGTCAACGTTCTCACCTCTGGACTAGTACATCCGGGGGTGAATATCCACTCTGGCCCTCGATTTATTCACACAGGAGATGAATAAATGTGAGCACGTCTATCCCGAGCCTGTACGATGCCAGGTACTCGTTAAGGATCCCTACTCTAATAACATTTGAGTTAGGCAAAATTTTTAACACCCACCTGAAAATTTTCATTGTGTGTATCACAAAGGGCCAATGTTCGGCCTATGTGTGTTCCTTGTGTGACTGCCACTGCGACCTTAACCTAACCTTCTTAGGATCAAGGTGCTTTGTAAGTCTCCTAGGATAAGAATTCGATGTTATAACGATTTATAGGTTGGATGTACCTCACATTCTTGTTCTGGTTTCCAAGGGTTTCTTTAATTTATATTGCTATACCCAGCTTCAAGTATTAAATATTTATATTATGTATTTTCTTATTAATACTTTTAATTTTTTGTCTTTTAAAACTGAAAAATGAGGGCTAACTGGAGATGATGGATGCTCATCAATTCGTTGTTTTTGTATTAATCTTATTTGTCTGTTACTCTTAGCATCACTAATATTTTGAGGTTATGATAAATAAACTATTTTATGAGCTAAGGTATATGCAGTGGGCTTTTTAGATTTATGTCACCCTAGGATTTTTACTTTAGTACCTGGTGGATTAATATTTTGTTGTGTAAAATCTCCACTGATAATCTTAGCTTTGTTCGTTTTGTCAGTTTCGTGAAAACATTATATCTTACCTATTTGAAGCGTGTATGAAATCATGTAGCTTCATCTTTCCTATGTAGTTCTTTTTTTTTCACTGTGAACGAAACGATTCTCCTACCGTTTACTCAGTTGATTTGTTAGTCTGTTTTCATTGCCATTTTCATTACATTATGCCAGGTATGTGTAAAACTGCTATATTTCTCGAAGTTTTCTGTCTCTCCTATAAAATTGTTTAAAATCAATGTTTCATCAGATTTAGTTCGAATTCTTGATACAGCAAGTCACAGTATAGTCTAGCTACACCATATGACAAATAATGGCCATTTTTTATTAAGAGAATTATTTAGTACCATTAGAATTGTTTTACACATATCTTTAATGATTTACCAGTTTGACCAATATACATTTTATGGCAGTTTTTGCACGGAATTTGATAAATATCATCGGACTCCAATTGCCTGGAATGTTTTTTATTAACATATTGCCCACGTTATTACGATTAGAAAACACTATATTAAAATAAAGTTGTTTGGCTAATCTTGGAAGGGGGTCCAATGACTCATGATATGCAAACTAATGAATTTGATAATGAACGGGGCTCTGTTGAAGTATTAGAGAAAGTTTTTTTAGCACCCTTCGATATAAGAGGAGGGGTATTTTAATGAAAGGTCAATTGACCTAATGTTGTTAATCTCTTCATTAAGGAATTCAGGAGAGGACACTCTTAACGCCCTCAAAAATATTTTCTAAAAACAGAAATTTTAACATTTTTTGGGTGGGAAGAATAAAAGTGAACATATTCAAGTACATTCGTAGGTTTTCTATATACATTAAAGCATAACTCTTTAGGTAACCTATGGATCAGGACATCTAAGAAGGGTAAATTACCACTTACTTCTTCCAATGTGAATTTGATTGTCAGCACTAAAGAATTTAATTTTATTAGGTAATCATCTTTATTTATAGAATTAGGACAGATGCAAAGTATATCGTCAACATATCTATACCATTTAACATGTCTAGGCATTATTGGGCTTAACATTTTACTTTCAAAGAATTCAATGTATAAATTACTTAGGAGGGGGATAAGCTGTTACCCATTGCAATCCCAAATTTTTGTATATAATAATTGTTTTCAAACTGAAAATGACAATCTACCACACATAACTTAATTAACTCTATTATAGTGATAGATGGAAGAGGAAGGGAATAATTAATTATTTCCTCCTGGAGTAAGCTCAACAGGTCAGTTACGGGTACATTGGTACAAAGGGACTTCACATCGAAACTGATCAATCTATAATTTTTATTCATGTTGACGCTTTTTAATTTTCTAATTAAATCAACATTGTTTTTAATATGGCTGCCTGAAATTTTTCCAATTAATGGACTTAAAACACTCACTAACCATTTGGACTAGCCATATGATGCTGACGAACCAACCGAGCTCACAATCAAACATATTAGGTAATTATCTTTATGTGTCTTGATCAACTCGTACATATATGGCAATGAAAGGGATTTTGATATAAATTTAGTAATAAGTTCGGGTTGATTTTTTGAGATAGTTTTAATTTTTTTATTAAACGAACTATTGACCCTTTCCAAAGGATTAGACCTTAACTTTGTATACAAATTTTCATCGTTTAACATATTCTCTATTTTATCGACGTAATCTTTTTTATTTAATATTTCTGTTGCTTTAGATTTATCTGCTTTAGTAATTTTTATAGTATTATCTTTTTAAGCTTAGAATTAACCTCGATAAAATGTCTAGGTACATTAACAAGTTCAGTTTTTTCTGAAAGACCGTATACCATTCCTTTTAAAATATTTAAATTATCCATATCTATATTATTTAATTTTTCAGCTTTACAAAAACCCTTAGCCACCTGAACATAATTTAAATTATTACTTTTAGGAACAAAATTCAAACCGTATCCTAATGCTGCTACTGCATTATTGTCTAATATTCTGTCTGATAAATTAACAACTAATTTTCTATTTTAATTTTTATTCCACGGGCTATTGTCAATTAAGCTCTGAAGTTGTTTATTACCATATGTACTTTAGAGAAAAATTTTTACATACCTTTCTAAGTTGCCAATAAATATAATGAAGTATTACTTTCCTCCAATCCGAAGGGATGAGCTGATTAAGATGACTTTTGTTACGCACCGAATCACCGAAAGCTAATTTCACATCACTCCGGCACAAATAAATATGTTTTTTAGCAACAAAGAATGAAAATTATCAAAAGGGCCTTCACAAATATTTAGCAAACATTTAGGAATAAGAGATTTAGGTATAACCTTTTTATTTTACAAATATTTAAAAATTTTAGCATTTAGTTACTATATATATATATATATCTAACAATGTACTCTAACAAGCTCAGCCTCCGTATGAACGGTCATAGAGCATCCGTTAACAACAAATCCAATTTACCTGTCGCCATACACGCCAACTCCCACGGTCTGTCTTTTAACGACTGCTTCAGTGTGCAGATTCTGCGTCAGATCCCCCCTGATGATATACCGTGACCCTTAGAGCCTCTGAGGAGGCCCACATCTGGTTGCTCGGGGCGCGCAGTGCACCTGGACTTAACCTTAAAAGATAATTTTTATATATTTTTTTTTTAATTCTTATTTTTATGTATTTATTTTCCAGTATTCTTCATTCTCTAGTATTTATTTCTTTTTTCCTCTTTCGTATATTTTGTTTATATTTATTTTGTCTTCTTCACTTACTATTAGTTTGTTTTATCCTATTTTATTTTTCTAAATTCTTATTCTTAACTAGTTTCCCATACTTACCCTTTTATTCAGTCTCTACCTTTTATTTACTAAAACAACCAATGCAAGTTTTTTGTATTGTATTTATTTTTTATTTATTTATTTATTTTTTCTTCTTTTCTCTATCATTATTTTTGATTTTTATAGTTTGTTTTTATCTTATATTGCTTATAATTTTTTACCTATTTATAGTTTACCCGACCAGTACTGCTTATCTGAATTTCTGTTTATATCTTCTCTTAATTCTATACTTTAAGACCGGGTACGGTTGGCAGCACTGGCGGTTGCCGGGTTGGTTACTTGCCGTTGCGTCTACAACGTGCTTGGTCTCCCATTCTCTTTTCTCCTGAAGACGGATTACCCGAAAATTTGAGTCTGTAAGTGTGTTTCCCTACTTTGTGTGTTGCTCTTTGTTAATCTTGAACTCGTGTATATATATATATATATATATATATATATAAACTAGAATTTAAAAAAGAACACATAGAAAGGAAACCACTGAACTCACTACTATATTTCGATGTCCTCGTCTTCAGGAAAAGAAGTGAATCGCTCCAAAGGCTGATAACGACTGACTTGGCGTTCGAACTGAACCACTTAAACAGTGTAGCCAACTTTCGGAGGAAAGGTAGACAGGGAAGATAAAGAAATAAAAGCCAAATAAAAATTAAAAAAAGAAAACATTTAACTAAAATAAAATTAAAAGCTGACTACTTTAAAAAAAAAAAAAAAAAAAATTCAACGATTGAGGTTAAGCCCAGGAGCCGATCTACCGCCCAGAAGACTAATAAGTGCTTCTTCTGAAGCTCTCAGAGTAACTTTCGAATTAGTCTGATCAATCTGCCTCAGGACCTGTACACGGAAACAGTCATTAAAACTGAGTCCGTGAGAACTGGCATGAGTAGCAACGGGAAGGTCACTGCGTTTGCCAACGGATGACCTGTGATTATTCATACGCAGGCTTAGCTTGGTGGAAGCCAATCCCACATAAAAAGAATCACACTGGGTGCAATCCAAACGGTAAACGCAGTTACCAGAGGTACAAGAGGTCTTGTGAGAGATAGGGTAGGTGCGTTTACTATGGACAGAGGTAAAGGAAGGAACAGGATTGATGATAGGACAAGTAAGACATCCACGACGTCCACATTGAACCATACCACCAGCAGTTTTTGGAGGCTTAGGAGAAGAGATGTGAGAGAAGATAGATTGAAGATTAGCAGGTTTGCGATAGGAAATGGAAGGTGGCTCACTAAAGACTGAAGAAGTACAGGAGGAAGAAGAAAGTATAGGAAAAAACTCCCTGACAACTGCACCCAGCCTATGAGCACCAGGAAAATAAGTGGTGATGAGGAAATTAGAGTCACTGCGATCCCTCCTAGGACCTGAATTATGATGAACGTCTGCAGGGACTATACGGTTGTTAATGAAATTAGAAGGATATCCTTGGTCAGAAAATTTCTGTTTCAATAAATCTATTTGGAAGGAACGATCTTTTATTCTGCTGCAAATTTTATGGAGGCGTATGGACAATGATCTGGGGATAGCTTTTTTTACGTGGGAGGGATGGCAACTATTGAAATGAAGGTACTGCTGGGCGTTAGTAGGCTTGATATGGACAGATGTAGAAAGATGACCCCCATCGTAGGTGATGCTGACATCCAAAAATGTAATAAGGTTATTGGACACTTGATGAGTAAAGGAAATAGATGAAGAGAAGGAATTAAATGACGTAAGGAACTGATCTAACTCATGCTTACTATGGGGCCACAGGAAAAAAATATCATCTATGTATCGTACGTAAAGGATGGGGAGGAGACTGCGAGTGGCAAGGAAATCTTGTTCCAGCTTCGCCATGAAAAGATTTGCAAAGGAAGGAGCCATGATCGTGCCCATAGCCGTTCCCCTGATCTGAAGGTAATGATTACCATCAAAACAGAAGACATTATGTCTAAGGACAAAATCAGCTAACTGAACAATGAAATTGGTGGTAGGAGTGAGGGGTGGAGTTCTTCGATCTAGGAAGTATCGGAGCGCATCCAAGCCTTCAGAATGTTCAATAGAAGTGTATAGGGATGTGACATCCATGGTAACCATGAGGAGGGGGTGAACAAGGTTTGATGGGGGAGAAAAATCTTTAAGGATCTGAAGAAAATTAAAAGAATCCTTACAAAAGGAAGGTTGACTGCGGACTAATGGCTGAAGGAAGTAGTCTATAAAAGCAGATAATCTCTCAGTCAAACAGCCATAACTGGAGACGTTGGGTCTACCGGGGGGAGGGGAATCAGGCATGTTGAAAGGTTTATGGATTTTGGGAAGAAGATAGAACACAGGACAGCGAGGATGTGCAGGGATAAGTTTGTCAACGTCACCACGCGAAAGGCCCTCGCCCTGGGCGCAGCTGTCAAGTAATGCAGATAGATTGGAGCGAAAAGTAGAAGTAGGATCAGAGGAAAGGGGGACGTAGAAGGTAGGGTTCGACAGCTGGTCCATGGCGACGCGATTATAAACATCACGGTCCATTAGAACAACAGTGGACCCCTTATCAGCAGGCATGATGAGCAAGGAACCATCAGTTCTCAGACTCTTGATAGCTACTCTCTCATCAGCCGTAAGGTTGTCATAGGGTCTTAGGGAATTAAGGAAAGTAGGATCAGAGACCTTGCGAACTATGGAGGAGATAAATAATTCCAGAGGATGTGATGCGGAAAGAGGTGGGGGTTCATTGGAAGAAAGGGATTTAAATCTACTTAGAGAGGTGTGGAGTTTTTGAACCTGCTTATCAGAATTATTGCCATGAGTCTTCCAAAAGAATTTCCAGCGGAGAGATCTACAAAACATTTGAAGATCCTCTAAAATTTGTATATGGTTTACTCTAGGGACCGGGCTAAAACTTAGCCCCTTCGAGAGAACACTGAGTTCAGAACAATTAAGCGAACGGGAAGAAATATTGCAAATATTACTATTACTATTAATGGTGTTATTCGAGGGAAAGTGAGTGAGTATATATATATATATATATATATATATATATATATATATATATGAGTTGATTGTCGTCCCTCCGTCAATTCACTTCTTCTCCTGAGGACGGCCGCCATTACGGTCGAAATATTGAAAAGTGAGTCTTTGTTGTGTTTCTGTTTATGTGTCACTGCTTATTTTAATTGTGTATATATATATATATACTTAAATAAACTGTGACACATAGAAAGAAACATAACAAATTCTCACATTTCTATATTTTGATCGTAATGGCGGTCGAAATATTGAAAAGTGACTCTTTGTTATGTTTCTGTCTGTGTGTCACAGTTTATTTTAAGTGTAATCTGTCCTGCTGGACCGTTTCCGTTTATCATGGTATATATATATATATATATATATATACATGAGTTCAAAATTCAAGAAGAGTAACACAGAGAGTAAGGAAACACATTTACAGACTCAAATTTTCGGGTCTTCAGGAGAAAAGAAAAAGGGAGACCAAGCACGTTGTAGACGCAACGGCAAGTAACCAACCCGGCGACTGGCGGTTGCTCTTCTTGTGTGTTACTCTTCTTGAATTTTGAACTCGTATTGTGTCTAGTTTGGATCATGTTTCGTTTAATTAAGATATATATATATATCAAACGATTAAAAGAAAACATGAAGAAATAACAACACAACTCATTTCAATATTTCGACCTGTTGTCGAACGGAGTAAGTAACTCATTGCTGTTTATCATCTGAGCAGAACTCTTCTTCTTCACCTTCTCCTGATGACCTTGAGGTAGAAATGTGAAAGTGAGTTTGCTTCAACGTGTTCTTTTCTTTTATACTCGTATTCATTGCTGAAGTTAATATCATTATGACTGAAAAGAATGATATTATTTAACCCAAATTTAGACTGACTAACTATCATTGTTATATATCAGAATAGATAGGTATTCAAATTATGTTTCCGAGTTAATTTATTAATTTAATCACAAATAAATTGTAATTTAAAATACTTAATGAAATTGCCTTAATAATTTGTCTTTTTTCGTGATAACGAAATATCATACTCGAACTAACAGGCAAAATTCCTTTGTTGGATTTTGTAATAAATATTCATTTTTCTAATAAATGTTAAAAAGATTAATTTTTGTAATTGATGTGGAAGTTCTATTTATATTACAGTCGTGGCAGAGTAAAAAAGAAAAATTAAATACTTGCAGAAATTTACCAAATTAGCCATTTTTAACATATAATAACATTGAAGGTTATGACCAGTGTTGATGGCTCCTGATTAAAAATGTTAAATGTTTTAACATTTTTCTGACTTCGGAGTGTCAGCTATCGTAATATTTTGTATTTTTTTACTTCATTAAAAATATGTTATCTTTATTTAAAAATGATAAATGGAAAGTAAGTTTATTCTAATTAAGGGTTATACCATTGTTATTTTTAATTCAAATTTTTGTTTGTTTACATTTCGATATAACTGGATTGTTAACCTTTATTGACATTTTTATGTCTATACCTCCTGTACTTTGTGCAGCTGCGTTTACTGAATGGACTGCATTCAGTATGACTCTTTCTAAGTTGGCTTGGCTTCAGCTAACCTGAGCCTTCGTATGAATTGCCATAGGCCTTCAGTTTGTCATCGTAGCAACATTCCTGCAGCTATCCAAGCTAACTCCCATGGTCCCAGTTTTAATGAATGTTTCCCTGTTCAAACTCTCAAACGGATTCCTGATACTAATAATCAAGTTACTTCTAGAGCTTTGAGGAGGCACATATATGCTTGCTTGCAGCTGGATGCGTCCTCAACTCAACTAGCTTCTATCTTTAATTTTTTTTTTATTTTATTTAATTTTACATTTATTTTTGTAAAAAGAAATATTGTTATTATATTTCTTATTGATTCCTTTTTTTTATTGAAATTTTGTTTTTGATTAATTGGTTAATAAATTAATTTGTTAATTAATTAATTAATTGCCGTTAAAGTTATGATAATTTTCATATGTCTATATTCATAATATAAAATCTAATATTATTATTATTTTTTATCAGAATTTCTTTATTTTTCATGATTTTCCTTATTAACTTTTCACTCGTTTATAGTTTATTATTTGTTTCCTTTCCCCTGGCTTCTCCTTGGTGGTGGTGGTGGTGATTATTACACAGAGTCTACTGGTCGTGCTGTTGGACTCCAGTCACACTTTAATCATTTAAAATAGTTCACTTTTTGATACAACCCACCACTCATACATTATCATTTAGACTCCCCCCCACCCTAATTAAAAATATATACATATAATTAAAATAAGTGAATCTGTTTGGTTTTTCCCATGATTACTATTCTAATAGTAAAGTTTAATAGCGTATGCAATAAATGTGTGAAATAATAGATTGTTCTAAGGATTGGAAGTGAAATCATGGTGAATATCTTTTAATTCTGAAAAAAAAACCGCTTTAGTCTGAATGATTGTAAAGGAGGGTAGAGATCAGAATTAAATTATCTGTCAACACCAGGTTTGGTTCTTGCTGCTCTGTCAGCGAGAGTTCAATTTGCACCAGCCAGCTAATATATTCAACGAATTAAACTTCCCTCAAGAGGTGTAGAACACTGCAGGCGTTGGAAAATTGTTGTATTTGCATCTCGGTGGCTGTTCTACTTTTATGTCTTCGGTAGTAGTGTAAGGAGTTTGAGCTAATCCAACTAGGCTATTCTATGATTTGCGTAACAGTTATGATTACGAACAATTATTTTCGTAAATGAAGATGCACGAAAAGTAATTAACACAATCGATGTTAAATATATGTCCTCATTTATAGGCTTTATGCTTTCGTAGTATTCAGGGGTTTACTCATTTATTATTCGGCACCCAATGCTACATTAGCAGGTAGTGTCACCGATCCAGATGGTGATCACGTCCAGTGTTGCTTAATTTCAAAATTTCAGTGATTACTGGTATATTGAACAGGGCTGTGGTCGTATTTAAGAGTCATTCATTGTGATGCGTGCAATAAGCTGACAAACACTATATTGCTGTAAGTGTATACACAGAAACAAAAGTACTAACTTAAATTATAAATTTAACTTAACTAAGTAAGAAGTATTAAATGAAATAACTTTTCAGTTGCTTCATTTGTGTTTAACTAAAATGGCTCCTTTTCAATACAAAGTCCAGATATAGCTGTTTGTCGAGAGGATAATCCTGCTTACCGTCCGAAGCAAGCGGATGTATTTAACGAGAAGAGCGTGGGCATAGTTAACAACTCTGTGAAAGTAACTTTTCCAGTTTGTTAACACTCCAACCAAAGTTTATTAAAATATTAATAAATAATAATTATGTAAACTTGAGCCTTTGTTAACAAAATGTTTGTTCTGAAGAAGTGCGATGTTTTTTTTTGAAGATAGTAATTTTCACTTCAGTGAAGTTTATTCTATGTTAATTTTTTAAGGAATACTGGGACTCTAAAAGAGATTTTTCTTCAATATATTTTTATTTGTATATTTCGTCTAGTTTGATGTTATTGAGTATTAGTTACCTTGATATTCCAACGTAGCAAAGCGGAGATAAGTAGAGTTGACTCAAATTTTGAATTGATACCCACAATGGTTAGCAAACATAAAGAAAGGAATCCATTGTATCATATTTTAAGAAAATATTTCTGAATTAACGTTTCATGAATTAACGAATTCCCTTGTATATAAATGAAGTCTATGAACTATGTTTTTAACCTAACAGTGAGAATGGAGGTGCACTCTGTGCTAGCAGTATTGTGTGCTTTGAACCTTGAATGAGACCATTTCAAGGATTTATTTGATATAATTTGCATGGTGGTAAAACACAGTTTCTGATATTGCCGACAATAAAATGTTAATCTTTAATAGTGGTAAAATTTAAAAGTGTTTATTGCAGCAATAATTTTTTAGGATAATTCCATGGCATTAATACGGTCAAACAAGTGATGGGGACTTCATTTAATATGGTACCAGATAAGACTAGCATTCGGATTGTTAGAAAAAAAAAAGACGTGACTAATAAACATACATTTTTAAAGCAATGATTGTTATATAAACACTGCTTATCTTAATTTACGGTATTAGAACCGGTACATTTGTTTAATGAGGTTATATTTTACGTGTGGTGCATGTACTGCTTAAAGTACATGTTAACGATATTGTTTGTTATTTTATTTCCTGCATCACTCTTTGAGTTGTATAAATATCCTCATACTTTTCATAACTTTTCATAATTTTTCATAACTTTAATTACTTTTCGTCCATCTTCATTTACCCGAATAATTGTTTATTAACAATAATTGTATGCAAATCAGAAAGCTTACTTGGGTCGGCTCAGTTAAACCCCTGGAACTACTAGTGAAGATCTAAAGGTAAAATAACCACCGATGTGGAAATGAAACAGTTTACATTTGTATTTGTGTAATTATTCGTAAGAATATTGAAATATTAGTATTGGATTGGTGAAGTAGTTTGAGAGTGGTGTGTCAGAGCGAGTGCTTGGCTCATGGCGAGACTGTGCAGAGAGCAGCTTCTGTGACATTGCTGTACGTCAATCCATCACTTCCCTAATGCTAAGCCTTCGCTAATTAACATGTCGATATGTCTGAATATTTATCAACCTTGCCAATGAGCTATAACATTCACTTCGAATTGCTTAGAAACATTTTCAAAAACCACAACAACATCATTATACCAGCATATCTCTGTTATGAAACAGTGTCAAAACAAATAACAAAGGGTGAAAATATTAACAGAAAATTAACGTTGCTGTGGAAGTCCTACAAGAGAACACACATTCTACTCTGGGAGTCCTAAATTTACCTAAGTTAAATGTATTTAGAGTAAGGATCTTTTACGAGTACCTGACATCGTGCAGGCTCGGGACCGACGGCTTAGCGTCCTCTCTGACAGAAGAAGACATTCTTAGATTTTTTCATCTCCCATGTAAATAAATCGAGGTCCAGAGGGTATTGAACCCCGGATCTAGCAGTCCATTGGCGAGTAATCTCGCCTCTGGAAGTAGATAGACAAATATGAGTCTCGTAAAGGCATGGATGACATGATAGATAGATTGACATTAGGATCAGGGATGTGTAATAATTTGCACTTTGAAACAGTAATTAAAACTGAGCCATAAGAGTTATTATAAAGGGCAAGGAGGAGTTCACTGACGCGGAAGACCCGTGATAATTAATACACGTGCTTTTATCTTACTTGATGGAAGCGAAACCACCAAACAAAGCATCAAACTGGGTTCAGTCCTATTGATAAGCGTCTTAACTTTTCTTTTTCAATCTGAATCGTTTTTTATTTATTTAAGGGAATTGCATTTTTTGTTAGTTTACGCGTTCGCTAGATTTTCTCCCGCTAATTTCTTTCGCTGGGTTTGCATTAGTATTTCGTGTATCGAACACCTGTGCTGACCCTGGATGGTCTCTAATGAATAATTCGTCAAGAAACTAAACCGCATCACTCCTACTACGCGTTCTGCAGTGTGGAGAGAGCTGGGGTAGAGCGGATGTGGTCATGCTATAGGAGTGCTCACCTTGAGGTGTATAGTATTGTTATGCGATATAGAGAGCTTCATATTACTTTTATTCCAAATGACAGTCCTCCTCGGTTTCGCCAGGATGATAATAAAAATATCCATCTTTGTTTTGTTTTGTTTTGTTTTGTTTTTGTTAAAATTGGTGGCATACGCTTTATGTCATTTCTGAGAAAATTGTTGAGTACTCCAAAAATTTTGAATGGAATAGAATTTATTAAAATTTAAGTATTAAATACAAACAAAGATAATTCATACTAATAGATACAAGGCGATCTATGATTATATAAAAAGATTTTACATAAAAACGTGAAATAACAATCAATGATCAAACCACAATAATAAATGGGAAAACAAGACTAAGCTCTTTCAACCGTAACAAACGGTCTTCGTCAGACTCAAAAACCCAACTGACTCTGACGAAGACCGCTTGTTACGGTTGAAAGATCTTAGTCTTGTTTTCCCTTTTCTTATTGTGGTTTGATCATTGATTATGATTATACTTGTGAATACAGAAAAGAATGATATCTTAGCTCTCCCCTAACTAAAAGAGTATGAATTAACAAATGAACCGGCCTTATTTTCTTGAAGAGCAGTAAATGTGAAAGCCTGTAACCGTGGGGATTGAAACAATTGCTATTCTTAACTTGCAGTTTTTAATTGCACCAATGAAATAAAATACAATCTAATGAAAGGGTATCTGATCTTGAACTGAAAAACGGTTTAAAACTTGCTCCTTTAAGAACGTCTGACATTCTTTTGACAAAAATATTAAAGTTTAAACAAATAAAAAAAGGCAATTGCATTTTTACATTTCCACAGGGTTTTTTTTGAGCTTTTGAGGTCTAAAGTTCAAAATAAAAGTTGTAGAGAGCGAAAATTACTCTGTGTTTTCACCTTTCTCAAGTCAGTGTTTTTAAAATATATTTATTTGAATATTTTCTACAATCCTTTTTATAAATTTTATTACTTATAACTTTTTATACTTAAACATAGATACGATCTAAAGAGTCATCCAAGTAGAACTTTCAAGACTTAAGAATGATACTCCTTTATGATATAAAACTTTATTATTAGTTTACACATGAGGACTGCGGTCTGTTAAGGGGGGGGGGGGGGGGGAGAAAAGTAGTAAAAGAACCATTTATTATACATCAGTACTGCTTTTTATTATATGTCATAATTCTAAGTTTTCTTATATCAATACTTATCAGGAAAATTTGTATGAAAATCAGATCTCTTCTCTGGAAATTTGTGACAGTTGATCATTTTTATATAGTGAACGTACACACAGAGAGATGGACATTTGATTTTGCACTACTTTATCTTAAACAAAAATTATCACAGAGCAATTCACTTACTTTGATTGATAGCCCAGTGATGATTGGTGACAAATTGACGAGGTATAAGTATAAACATGTACTTACAATTAATTAAGCACTAGAAAAGCTTTACTAATAATCGCTTTAATATTTCGACATCCGTAATCATCAGGATGAGATGTTGAGGACTTGAAAGGAAAACCAGGACATAAACTTCAGATCTAATGTTGTGATGTATAATTTAGAAGTAGACAAGACTTTTTTATTGTAAGAGCAGTTAGGATTTGGGTGATTGATTAAGAATATTTTGAAGAAGGCTAAAGAGGTCCAAGACTTTTCAAACTAGAAAACTGTTATGTATGCCTCACTGCACACTCCACCTAGATAGCATCTCACCGGAAAAATCCGTTATTCTTTTAGCAAGCCCATCAGACCAGTACTTAATAAAACATCAACGTCTACAACCTTTACCTTTTGTGTGGGCTCCATACACTGGTAAGGTCGTTTTCTTTAAAACAACAGTTTCTTCTAGTTTGCTTTTTTTTTATTAATAAATCGCTGTGTTTTGCTCTCATAGTAATTATTTAATTACTCTAAACATAAGTATAAAAAAAATGAATTTCGAGATTATTGCAGTTATAAATCTTTTGAGGCCTCCTGAGTCAATTTTTGGAAATTTTCGATGCTGTTTATATGTATATGGCTGGATATGTATCCACAAGCTTGATATCATACCCAAGAATATACCTTATATTGTAGATATTTCTCGCTGTTTTTCGGCAATATTGCATGGAATATCCAATTTATTTCCAATTATGTATTTCCAATTTGGTATATTCGACAGGGAAATTGTATCCTTCATTTGTGTTTCGTTCTGAATTATTAAATAAATTGCAGAATATGTATAAATATTGTGGTATAAATAGTTATGTTTGTAATATAAAGGTACTATGATATATAATCTCAGTAGTAGTTGTAGTTGTAGGAGTAGTTATATTTAAAGGGTGGTTCTTATTTTCTAGTTATTTGAAAAACTTTGTATTTCCTATTAAATATTATATTAATATATAATTTCGTAGATTATCATGGGAAAATATTTCACAAAAATTACAATTACAGTAGACACCCCTTAATATAATCATTTTTGTAAACCCTAAAAGTGATTACATTAACCGAAAAAATGGAAATTGCCATTTAACCGTTCGTGATGCTTCAGGTTTAGCAAAAAAAAAAACCAAACCAAATAAATTAATATGTAATATATAGTAAAACTTACCTCAGAGTGATACAATAAGTTATTTATTTAGGAAGTCGTCCAGCTTTGTCTATTTCACGTCTTTTCGCAGAAAATCTTTAATGAAGGACTCATACTCACAATGCAGTTAAAATTCAGAAGATTCACTCCAAGCCGTAACACACAACAAGCCTCCTATATTTCCTTTGTTGCCTGGGACATAACCAGGAATGCACATTGCTGGTCCATCATCCTCTCCTTCTTCGTCACTGCCTACTTTATTCTCCCCAGCCTGTGTAACAGCATCGCAGCTGTCACCTTTTTAACTTCGCAACCGTCTGGAGGTTATTTTCCATTTCCATCCACTCCTTGAAGTGTCTTAGCGTAATGTCACTTGTTTTTCAGTAACAGTATCCTCTATTGTTGTGGTTGTATGGGTATACGAGAAACTATCTTTCTTGAAACAGCTTTGAATTGTTTCTTCCGAAACATGCTTCCGACTCATCTTCTCGGACATTTGTAAACAACATTTTCAAAGTGAATTCGACTTCAGTGTCTTTTCCAGTCCTTCTTGAGGCTTGTGCGTTTTTTATTTTTCTTTTTTTAAATTTTGCATAAAAGCGGCTGGGATATTTGCATTTTAGTACCAACCTCACGTTGCCCAATCTTAGGGTGATTATCATAGCTCTCTAAAATTGGAGCTTTTTCTTTGATGCTTAAATCTCTGAGTTTCTTCATTTTGAGGAATAAGAAAATCAATGAAAACAAGAAATTTCTGTCACGGAGCCTGTTGTCAATGCGTCAGATCGCTTGTCATAACTGTAGTATGGTACAGTAACTGAAACTGTGATTTAGGTGACGCGACAGTTAAAAAAGTAGAAAATTCAAGAAGAGCATCGGAATAAGGAAATCTTATCTCTTTCTTTGACAGAGATAAAAACAGGATTCTTAGACCAACAACTTATCGCTGGGCATTTACGTTGGAACTAAACTGAACTGAACGAAAAAAGTCCCTAGGATTGAAAAACAAAATTGATAGCAATAACGGATGTACTGATTGCAATAAGCAGGATATTTGTAATGCATATTGTATGTGGGTGTGGGATCAGCTATTCCGATAATATTAACCGATTGATAAGATTATGCGTGATTACATTAAGCGGCTTCCATTGTATTAAGTTCAGTTTGCAATAACTTGTTAGTTTGTTCTAGAAGAATAATTTCATTTTTGTTATAACTTATAAAGTAGAAGTAGCCACATTTAAATAAATAATGTCATTAAACTAATATTCTATGGGTCTGATAATACTTTTATTATAGAATTTGGTTATACGTCTATGGGTTACAATATACAATAAATATTACAATATTGGATTATTGTAATCCTAAATTTGTAAATCTAACATTAATTTGATTGCAACGAGCTTGTTTATATACTTACTTACTTTAAAGTTTCATGTTGCCTTGATATTGTTAATGGGTGTTATTTCATGAATCATAACGTCTTCGTTCATATGTTGTGTTGCTGTTAATAATGATTTTTAAAATAGATTTATGTCGTGACTGTAGCTAGCAGTCTCCTCTTTTTTGTACCTTCTTTTGCCCTCTATCTTTTCATGCAACTACCACATTGTCTGTTGCAGTACCCATTGTTATAAAATAATTGTTTCGCTTATATTGTAGATGCACTATCACTATCAATATACATATATATATATATATATATATATATATATACACGAGTTCGAGATTAACAAAGAGCAACACACAAAGTAGGGAAACACACTTACAGACTCAAATTTTCGGGTAATCCGTCTTCAGGAGAAAAGAGAATGGGAGACCAAGCACGTTGTAGGCGCAACGGCAAGTCGTTGTCATATGTTGGCAAGTCGACTTGCCGTTGCGCCTACAACGTGCTTGGTCTCCCATTCTCTTTTCTCCTGAAGACGGATTACCCGAAAATTTGAGTCTGTAAGTGTGTTTCCCTACTTTGTGTGTTGCTCTTTGTTAATCTCGAACTCGTATTGTGTCCAGTTTGGATCGTATTTCGTTTTATCAGTGAAATATATATATATATATATATATATATTGTAAACAGGAAAACGATCCAAAAAGACAACAAACGTTTCAGGATCAATCACAAACACAGAACTAAGGAAGAAACACACTTACTGTCTCTAATTTTCGGTTGAACCGTCTTCAGTAGAGTTGAGATAGGGACACCAAGCGCACTTGTGAAGCGATGGTTGTATATATATATATATATATATATATACCATGATAAACGGAAACGGTCCGGCAGTGTTCATTTACACTTAAAATGAACTGTGACACTTAGACAGAAACATAACAAAGACTCACTTTTCAATATTTCGTGACTCAGTTGACTGTCGTCCCTCCGTCAATTCACTTCTATATATATATATTTATAACAGTTCAAAATTGAGGATAGGTAGCACACAAAGTAAAGAAACACACTTACCAACTCAAATTTTCGGGCAATCCGTCTTCAGGAGAAAAGAGAAAGGGAGATCAAGCACGTTGTAGACGCAACGGCTAGTATATATATATATAACAAATTTTATTTCTTTTACATCAAGAATCAGTTAGTTTTCCTGGTTCAAATCAATTTGAAGTCAATGGTTTCGAAGTCAATTCCGAAAGTATATATAATAAACTATTATATTAGAGGTTTAAAATGAATTTCTTTAGGAATATTAACCTGAACACAAATGTCACTTAAATACTAATGCTCTAAGGTCTTAGTATAAAGACACATTCCTTTCATTAATGTTATTTTAAGTGGGGGAAAAAAATGAAACATTTCAATTTACAGGTTTTGTTAGTTTTAAATTAGTTTGTTTGATTGTGTATATACCTTGAATTGATGTTTCATTTATTTATGTAATAAAATAAATCAATTTTTACTTTTAAATTATTTTTTCTTTTATTAAATATACTTATTGTGTATACATCTTGATTCATGTTAAGTATCTATATCAAACGCTTGGACCATATTAGTATTTTGTTTTCATGGCTTAATAACAAGAAATAGCAAAAACAGTTATTCCTGTCAATCACATTCAGTGAATGCACATTATTAACTGTACTATAATTTCTTAACACTGAGTGCCACAAGGGATCACGGTTCGTTAGTTAATTATAACATAGAAAATATATAACTGAAAAATCAAGAGGTGCTAACAGTTTACTTTAATTAACTCGCCAAAACTAGGTATAAACAAAAACGAAAAATTGAAGCTAAGTTTCAACAACTGAAGAATACTGCAGTTAACTGAGTATTAAGTAATGATTATTACAAATTCACAAGAAGTGGGGTACATCCGTTGACATAACTGAAATCAGATAAGAATTTGTACGGGCCTCTGTAACTGCTAAGAGAAATCACCTGGAAGATACCATAAAAGCAACCATGCCTGACTATACATAAAACATTTAAAATTTCACCAAATGGGAACAGTGATAGTGCATCTACAATATAAGCGAAACAATTTCAAGAATACGATTTCCAAAAATGGGACTGAACTCTTTCGTAGAAAAATTCCTCAGGATTATTCTATAACATAAATAGATTTTACATCTGCAGTCATTGATTTTACTTGACTTGAGTTGAGAGAATTTATTTTTAATTCTTCTTTCTTTTTAATCCCATTATTGTAATGTAATATATTACTCACCAGTTTCTGTAATATTTATTTGAATAATTCGTCATAAACTGGAATTAACAGGTATTTGAATTTTCACCTCTGTGCAAACATTTAAACAAAAATTCTATCATAATTATAACTTTGAATCGTAAAAAAGAGGACTACATTGATAAAATTTTCCAGAAATTGCAATTTTTAAGCGTCTGTTTACTTGTAAAGAGTTGATAAATGTAAATTTTAATATTTCATGCAGTTATTATAGAGTTTGTTTGTGTTTTTTGAACTTATTCCAATCAGAAACAAAATCAGCAAAAATGGTTCATTCTTTAAAAAATAGAGAGACACATGCATTTTTTGTACAATTTCGTGCTTATAGACAGCAAGAGTACAAATCCGAAATATAATAAAATATATCTGTATATTAAAAAGACAAATTTAGAGTACTGACATTGAATAGAAGTTGTTGGAATGAAATTAAAAAAAATATAGAACTGGTACTCTTAATACGAATCGATATGCAATTTTGTTTCCCAGTGTCGATTAATATGGTAACTAGTTGTGGTTTTTTTTTTAAAAAAAAAGTGTTATTAAAAATGATTTTTAAGTATTTGACTGTTTCTCTCGCTTCGTGAATTTTATGATAACATCTGAAATAAATGTTATTTTAATTAAATACCGATAGAGAAATGTCAATTTAATAGACAGGAGCTACAGGCATTCGAAAAAAGGGAAATTTGTGATTATTGGGGGTGACGCGTAGGTTGGCATTCCTGGCGGTGATTCAGCGGCCCTCCCCAGTCGGTTGTTTGTTGCCGGTGTAGGCTGTTGTTGTTGGTTCGGTTTGTTCGTTCAAATCGCGACTGTCATCAACACTGACAATCTATTTTATTTCCTTTTCAACCTTGTCTTATATATTCGTGCATCCCTTACAGCTGTGAAACAACGGTTTGGTTTGACTTCCGACCTGTTAAACGTGCAATGTACGGGAATGCTCCACAATACTTGACCTAGGTACACTATGTCCAAAACCCTCAACGCTTTACGCGTGTAAGTATTTTCCTTTATTCTTATAGTCGATATATATTTATAAATGTCCAACTCGTTGCAGTTCAACCTGGACTTATTTCATTTTACTGAGTAGCTGTCAGCTCTGCTCGATTTATCGATTTTCCTCTCATATGTTAATAAATCAATATTATCCTTAACGAAACCACAACACTATCCTCTAGAATTTTTAAAAATTTTCGTAATTCATATTTTAATATTAAAGAAGCTTATCTTAAAATATCACCACTTCATATGAATTGTAAATGGAATAATTGAATCATTGTGAAATATATGTTACTTAACACTTCCAAGACTACATAATTCGATTGGATAAACAATTCTTATGAATTCTTTTGTTTGGTTACTGCAATTCCCTTATTTCCTCTGAAGTCAAAATTAGTTTATATTTAAAGCAATCTTAATTTAGTGGATTTAAACTTTCTTCAAACATGGGATATTAAATTAAAATAAACAATATTATTTATTTATATTTCATCTAAAACTGTCTATGTGATAATTGTTTGTAAAACTAATAGAAGGATTTGTCGTGGAATATACATTAGATTGTCTTCAAAGGGAAGCGATCTCGTTTAATCCAAGTAAGAAACATCTGACTGAAAACTGAATTTCTTCCTTCTTCAGTACCTTACGTTGAAATGGTTTTATTTAAAAATCAATATGGTATGAGCAGGATAGTATTATAGGAAGCTGTTTCAATACATCATAAGTATATATGTCTGAGTGAATTATTGATTGTTGTAAGCTGGATAGTTTGTAATTGATACCTCTACAGGTTCAGTCACATGAACATGGAAATGAGCCGTACACATTGCCGTAGATGCAGTTAGTGGGGTCGGATTCGTTGAACTGTTTTTGCTTCTTTGGGTGTTGAGTGAGGAAGAGACTGGATTCAGAGTTGGTGCAATGTGTGACTTCAACTTCAATAATTTTTAAAACAGATTTTTTCAAATAATAATCCAATTTACTCTATAAGATGATAAATTACATGAAATGTGGCTACGGTATGTTGTTCATTACGTTGTATATAGATGCAGAGGTGATGGGCTAACATTTGGACATAGGCAATTTTATATTTATAATATATTGCAGCGTTTTAATTGGAAATTGATTAACATATGTCTTACGTCACACCTGCATGGCGTTCGAAATACCAAGAGTTAACTGGTACCACTGAACGTAACTGTTCGTTGTGATACATTTAACAACACATAACTTTAAAAAAAGCCTGATGACTCACTAGGCATTGATGAAAAGACTATAGAACATAGCTATCGAGAAAATAATTTTTGTTTATAGAGTGGGTATCAAATTATTAGTGAAATGCAAAATTCGGAGTGGAGTATCCGGGAATTTTGGAGTCAAAGTGGGTATCGACTTTTTTGGAGTTGGGGCTTACTTAACCTTTGGAACTTAAGACTTTAGGAAATGGGTCTTTTGGAGTTGGGGCTCAGACCTTCCTAGAATTGATTGAAAGAATCATTTTGCCATTAAATCTGGCTAGAAAAACTAGTGAAACGGGACATTATAGGTGAATAGTATTAAGTTTTAGTGTATGAATTAGCTAACTGTTAATACATCCCATAACGTAACCGCGAAGATATTAGCATTCGGTAGACATTTGTGGGATATTCTGTCAAACGGTGCTCAGTGAAAACTGCATTTACATATTAGATTCACAGGCTTATATTTCATTATTATGGTAGTAGCTTGGCACTAATGTTTGCACACAAAAATTTTGTGCATTGTATTTAATGTACACAGCTGTGGTGCTGTTAATTCTTTATTCCACTGTTGTGAGAACATCAGTTATTTAATGTTGAAAGAAACATTTCCGTTACCTACAATTAACATGCATTTTGGTATCAGGTAACATAATAATTGATCACAATTACATGTAAGTAATTAAAAATTATTAAAATAGTGTTATCCTTTTTGATTCCGAATCACGGTGTGTTTTGTTGTTTACCAGTCTGTTTTCACATTGGTAAATAAGTTACGAAGTTATCAGCAAGTTATTCAACATTGGTAAGTGTTGTATGGGGATTGGGAGGTTGTTGTTCGCCCTTCTTGCCCATAGAAATAAAAAAAAACATTTCGTTTACTTCAAAGCTGCTAATAAAAATAAAAACAACTGGGAGGGGGGGATTTTACGTTCTTCAATTTAGAAATGAATAATATTTTTTAAAAACTAGTTTTTTGTCGTAATATTTTTAAACTTCCCCTGAAACATTGCAAGATGGAGGTATTGCCTACGTATGAATTCCGCTTGAACAAAGCTCGTTTTTGAATTACTAGACCCATCATATATATACAAAGTGTGTTGAAAAAATAAGGTAACTTTTTGAATTTCGCTCACTCTGTACAGTCTAATTTCAAAATTTTTGTTGTTGTGCTGGTGCACTCGTCACGATTATATGCTCACAGTTTTGACTGTACGCATGTGTTCCTTTTATGTGTGACGCTAGATGAGGTTAACGAGGTTAGACGCATGCCTGAATCGTCAGCGATTTTTGCTGTTGAAAATAATAGACAACAGTTTTGTTAATGTTTATGTACAAAATGGTATTAAGTGCTCAACAACTCTTGAAATGTTCTCACAGTCGGGAACGGTGAGTCAGCTTGAGCAAAAAAAAAAAACTTTAAGAGTGGTATAAGTTATTACATACGTAATTATTTTTTCAACAGGAAAAACTCACTGAACATGCAAAAAACGAGTCTATCCTTTATGCCTGTCACAAAAAACAGCACATGCTATGTAGTCAAAACTGTGAACATACGTTTTTCACATATGTGATGAGTGTACCAACAGAGCAAAAATTGTTTTTCAAATTTTAGTGTACAGCTTTCTCGAAATTCAAAAAGTATCCTTAAATCACACTTTGCAAATTGACAAAGAAAAGTCGTGATCCATTGACTGTATGTGAAGTGTACTAAATTACTAGTAGAAGTAGATTGCAGAGTGCGGGAGTAATAAGATCACTGGTGTCGCAGGAGAATTACAGAGAGTGTTTGTATATTATTCATTGATAACACCCATGAGGTATTGCTAATAAACTTGAGCTGGGTGACTGTTGAACATCGGCTTGCTTAAGGTCGTAAAACAGATGACATTCAGTTATAGGGTCATAGAGGCTATTCTACTACTATATAATTTATTTTTACATTAACACTCGAAATAACACTACGAATAAATGTAATTGTAAGGAGAGTAAGAGTTTGATGGTTTTTAGAGGAAGCATAGAAAAGTATGAACTTGAAGGAACAAATGGTAACTACCAGAGGAAATTACTAGTCAGACGGGTTGATCGGAAGTAGCTGAATACAGCGAAAATCATGTAAAAATAAATCAGGGTCTTTAATTATAATTGTTTCAATTTCAGATTGATGTAAGTTAGAATTCTTAACGCTGCTAATAGTTTGGCCTAGATTCTCCTATAATATTTTTTGAAGTTTTGATAAATAGTTATATTTTGATCAACACAGAAAGATAGAGAATGGAAGGGGCATAGTATTAAAAATTACAAGATTAAATTTTTACTTATTTGCTTTGGTAGTTTTTTAATGCATCTGATTTTAAGTTAGTTCCTTTATGATATATATATATATATATATATATATATATTGGGGAGCAGGCCTTCATTTATACACGTTTTATTAAAAGTAATGCCCAATTTAACTTTTACACTTTTTCTTATCCGTTTTTCAAGTGTTCTCACACATAAATTTTATATATTCTTTAACCTTGAAAATGGTCAACGATGACCGAAACATGTCGGTGTATAGTAATAAAAATTTTGGTGAACTTATGTTTTTAGTTCCAGAACCATGGAAGTCAAGTGAGAACACTTGAAAAACGGATAAGAAAAAGTGTAAAAGTTAAATTGGGCATTACTTTTAATAAATATATATATATATATATACTAATGAGAGTTGTTATGCAATTAATAAAGAGTGACTGATACAGTTTAGTATGGGAAAAAGACAGGTTAGATTACCTTTGTCTTCCCTGTACAGTCAGTAGTGAATCAGTATAATAATACATAATAAATGAAACATTCAGGAAATGGTGTAGATATGGTATCATTAACACAATACACATAAGTTTGCTTCTTGATTTGACCAGTGGAATTACTTTACATTTTCTTGAAACTTTGTGAACTAAAATGACGTCAAAAATCTCCAGTTTTACATCCTTAAGGACTGAATCTTACCTTTCTTATTTTATGTTTACGTCAGAAAGTGAATCTACTGTCTAAATATTGTACCCCTGGAGTCAGTAGTTCGGCTTTATTGATGAGTTATACCTCTGTATAGATCAATGCGCTGATTAAACATATTACCTTTATTGGTTTATACTTTGGAACCAGTGCCAAGGGGTTACACACAGAAGAACAAAAACTCTTAATGTGTTATATATTTTGATATTCTTTAGTCAAAAGGCGTTTTGGGATTAAGGGATGATTCATGAATATACATTTTTTAGGTCGGATATTACAGTTATTTTTGAACTGTTCTATTATTTTATTAAATTGGCTGAACTATATGCTTTGAATACGCCCTCCTTATTAGTGATAACACTGTAGAAGTTACAGACTATAATGAGAATTTGAAAAAGTGCCGCTCAGACGGGTACTGTATCACATAATTGAACTAATTTGTAAGTGGTTGTAAAACAGCATTCAACTCATTTGCTTTAAAAACTCATTGATTTTATTTTCATAAAAAGTAATTGTACGGTATTTTTGTCATTTTAGTCTAAAGTGAACTGAATATAAGGAACTTAGATGAGACGTATGCTTCTGAACGAGATTAACATGAGCAGTCGATCAGCGAGTTAATGTGATCAGAAGAATTAGCGTGGGCGAATCGAAATCCACTGAGCTCCAGGGCTCTTGTCCACTCTTTCTCTTGTTTATTATTTATGATTTCCCCCAGACAGCTATTTGTCTTTCACACTGGATTGGATTACATTTTTAAATTTTATTATCTGCTCTGTTTGAATTAGTTGGACGGAACATTGAATATTTATCATTTTAATTCATTTCTCAATGATTTTTGAATGAACTCAAGAACAAATGGTGACTTATTATTTTCGGATTAATTTTTTTCGTAAATAATCCTTGAACTCAATAAAGGGTTAATATATAAATGTAGGATTTGTTAAATAAATATTTTTTCATGGTTCAAACTTAATATACACATTTATCCTGCATATCAAGCGTTGATTTTAATACGGAGTAGTTAATTCGCATTGAAATTTATAGTTTAGTTTAGCGTTTGAAGATAGAACCATTACTAAACAATGTAAACATGTTATTAAAGAAGGCGTAATACTTAAAAGAACTAATGGTGTTACAAATGAAGGCAGGTGAATGGAATGTGATTCTGTTGGCAAGGCGTGAGTGTTATCTTAGGAGGAAGAGAGAACAGGTTCTTTGTGATATATGTTGACATTGTTTACTGACTCGCCACGTTCTGTTGCCCTTGACGAAACAAATTGACTTCCTAACATTCTAATTGCTAATAGCTTTATTAGCATTTGTTTCATTAGTTTTTTTTAATTATATAAATGTATTAACCCATACCCATACCTATATGGATTGCTTACTGCGAATGTTGGTTTCTCAAAAGCTTTGGCGAATCTTACTGTTATGGAATACGGAAGTCTGGTAATCCGGCTGTTCTGAGTGCCTGTCATACTCGCCTGGTAACAGAGAGCAGTGTCGTGTCCAATTACTAGCAGCCAGAGGACGAGTCACACCGATCAGTAAAACCTGATGACTTGAGCAAATACAATTACAACAGCAGCAATTCAACTTGAGCATTCAACAATAGCAATAACTATTTATTATTTCATATTCCCAATAGCTGTTTACCCAGCTAGTCTTTAAATCTAAGCACACAACGAATTATTGGGACAGACAACATGACAGTTTTTGAATTAAAAGAAGGAGAAATAACAGCTAACTGTTCTTCTTGTAAACAGGCTGGACGTTATAGTTTTGCCTTTTTCACAGTGCTCATGTTGGTTGTCCGAAAATAATGAAGCACTGGGTATGAAAAATTTATTTTATGTAGAGCTTAGAATACTGAGCAATAATTTTCTATGTGACCTCTTTCAATTGTACTTTGCAAAATAACGATGAATTCAAGCAATGATGAGGAGGGTGCGATTCAAGTTTAACTTAATGACTCTTGGGTTTCCCTCTCCGATAATCATTTGTATTTTACGGTGACATTATTAGTCTTATTCTTGTAGACTAAAACTTAGTATTTTTTATTTTCCGAATACTATTGTTAAATTGTATATTAATTAATGTGTAAATGCTGAACATTCGTCCCCTTGTCATTCTTATTCTGGCCCCCTGAATACTTCATATCAAAAGTCAGGCACCACGGTCTTGTGTTTTGTTAACTGTACTCCTTACCGCCAGTGTTGTCATTTAGCTATTAATTTATGTTTATAGAGTAGATTATTTATGTTTCAATTTTTTGTTTACTTGTAGTTTTTATTGTGTTGATACGGTTTATTCCTTTTTTTTGTCGTCTCCTTAGGAGTTTTAAATTTTAAATTAGTTGAAAGAGTTGGTTCTAGAGCTGGCGTGTTCGTTAATGCGTTTTCCATGTATATGCAATGTTTAAGAAGGTGTAATGTCTTTGTTGTTAGTGTCTCTTATTTTTGTCTCCTGCGTTTTCTTACTCAGAGTTTCGAATACCTTTTGATAGAATTTATCCTGTTTTTGAGCAGGAAATTACAATAAATGTTATTTGTTTTTATACGTTAACATCAATAAAAACCACAACAAAATTAACGTATCAACAAAATAATGAACTATTAAATGAAGGATTATTAGAGGGCAGCACATATGAGACCGCTAGGCGAAAGCGTGCGGGTTTCTGAAAATAAATATGATTTCATAGGCACCTCGTATTGGCTTCGGACGAAGAGGCGGATTTAAAAGAAGAGATGTGACAGGTTTTTAGTGTCTTAATACATTATTTAATAATGACACTGTATCTTCTAAGGAAAGCAATACTTCTTCCTTATTAGAGACCAATAAAATATATGTATTCGTATCTATTCAATATAATAGAATTTCGCAATATACAAATTGAATTGAAATCAACCTCTAGACTCTTCCGATAAAGGTATTAGACAAAGGATCCTTATTCCATTTCAGAATTGTCTAATGTGGTTTATACCTTGCTGTGTGAATTTTTGTTTTCGTTGTTCTACTCTTAAGCTTTATGATATTATATATATATATATATATAATAATCCATGGTGATAACACGTCAAATTACACAGAAACAAAGAGTTGGAAACAGCTGACACAGCTACCTTTTGTATTTTAACTTTTGTTGTCATCAGGAGTAGAAATAGCCCATACTGTGGGACTGACCGCTTTCCCCTCCTGATGATGACTAGAGTCATAGTAAAAAAGTGAGATGTCTCAATTTTTTCTACGTGTTGTGTTCCATAATTTGAAATGTTATCCTCGTACACCGTTTCCTATTTTTGTTTATATGTATATACTGATGTACATGGGTAGTAGACTCCATAATAATCAAGGTATAGACATTTTCTATTGAAATATCGTTTTAATAGAGTTTCTGAGTTAGCTCTTTTTTATCTGTAACATTTATATAAGGAAATTGCTGATATAAATATGACTTGAAAGGAATAAATATTTCGTCATCAACAAAAAATACTCTGTCATATTTAACCGAATCTATTAATGGTATTTTTAAAATCCGTTTACAGAATTTATCAATGAAATTTCTAACTTAGTAACATATGAAATAAAGTTATGTGTACTGAAGTAAAACTGGACATGGGTCAACATAGGAAAAAAGATCTTTAGAGAGTATTGCTTAACTTAGCTGAACTTAACCTATAACATTAAGAGCTTTATATTGAATTTGAAGGTGTAATTATGTATCTCTCAAACTGATATGATTTTTTAGACTGAGGCTACCTAGTGATGAAGTAGCTTCAGTTTATCTGTGACATTTTTTTTAATTGTACATGTATATATTGATTTAAAAGATATATAATTGTTGCAAAAAGCCCAGCTAAATGGACCGGTCCAATCCGTTGTTGCCATGGCCCCTCTCAAGTTGTTTCAGTCTTTTTGCTGCATTATTTTCAACCTTTTCTCCATACCTTGTGATATCTTCTTCGCTTTCGGTAGTCAATTCATTGGCCAATGAAGATCAGTATTGAAAACTCAAGATCAGAATTTTTTTTCAGGTATCCTTGTAAATTTGTATTACTTTTTAATTAAGTGTCTCAGTGCAGTTTGATGCAATATAGATGGCCTCTTGAAATTTATGGCTTATATTATGAAATAAAACTGCATATTACTTTTAAGGTACGAGTATAATCCAAGGGCCTTAGTTATTCTGGAAGTTTCATATCCCTCCAATGTTTTCCCCATATTTTAAGTATTTATAATGTATTTATGCTCTATTAATAAAAAAGTTTTAAATAGTAATAATATAAGAAGGCCATTTTCTTGTAAATGTATACGCTATGATAAACATAACATAAATATAAACATAAATATTTATTGGTGCCAACGCTATATGATGAAAATATCATCCCAGCACATGTGAAGGTTTCCTTTTATTATCTTTTTTTACATAAAGAATGTTTAAAACTTATTACAACTGAGTTGGACCCACTCTGTTTACACTGACACTGACTGAATGAAACGCCTTAGATTCGTATAACCTCCTGATTATTTATTCCTAGGTGTGTATTTTAGAGTGAAAAGATTTATTAAGGGAAAATTCCTTGATAGAGTCTTCTAGTTTTCTTTAAGAGTTGAGTTTTTTCATCACTGAATGTCATCGAAGCGAACACTAGAAGTCATATTCTTATTAATTACTAATAGAGAGCAATATTGTTACCTTTTGCACTGTTATATACGCAATATGTCGTTATTTTCTCCTACTGTAAGAGTTCGGAGGCACCATCTTCGAGTGCATTCTCATTCCAGAGACCCGACATCATTTTTACACAAGTGCAAACTTGATCGAGAATGAGAGATATCTCTGAGCGCTATGATGATCCCATAGCTGTCCATACAACATGGATGATGCTTCAGTTTCAGCAGTCGTCTAGTTATGTCTTTATAGTCCTATGCCCATCAAAACTCTTCCACGGTCACCTTTCAAAGTCCATTTCATCTCCAGGGTAATTATTCCTCTGACTCTCTTATTCTAACACGTGTTTTATTCATATTTAAATTATTTTCCTTAAACATTTAATTTTCAAACTTTTTTTATAGGAACTGACATCAGTAAACTGTGGAATCCCAGAATTTGAAATATGTAGTTTTTAAGTTGAATTTTTTAACTAAAAGACATGTATATTTTTGTTAATGATGTAGAAATGTTATTGTGATATGTTGTGTTTTTATGATGATATGTATATCCATCTATTTATTTTTATACAAATATTGTAAATCGTATTTTTATGTATTGTATGTGCTTATGTGTGTATTTATTCATTTATGTGTTTTGATGGAATTATTTACTTTTACTGTTGTAATTCATATAACAAGATTGTTAAATGTTGGAGTCAATTGGTGTACGGGGTGTAGAGCTGCGGATCCGTGGCCAAATATTTAACAGGTATAGCACCCTTTGTGCTTGATATATTAGTGAATATATTGGAGTAATTGTGTTATTGTATTTCGTATAAATTTTTATTTGGGACTAAAATGTTTGTTTTGTTTTGTTTTTTAGGCATACAAACATCTTAGCTGATTGACCGGAGAGATAGGAATGAGTATGGTTGCTGAGAAAAAGGTCAAACGAAAAGTTCGCAAGTCAGCTGGAAAGGCTGTAGAAAATACTGAGGATGTGAAAGTTGAAACTGTGACAGATTCAGGAAAGGAGAACGGAGATAAATGTGTTGTGAAAGAAGAAGAGAAAGATGTTACTGATATGGAAACAGACGAAGGAAAATTAGGTAAAGAGAATTCGGTAAAGACGGATGGGGAAGTTCAGAGTAATGACATCGATGGGGTCAAGGAGTACGGTGAAATGGAGACGGAGGAGGATGGTGTAGATGAAATGCCTATTTTAGAAGATCCTGAAGAAAATTCAAAGAAGAAAAGGAAAGCTGTAGAAGAGGTAACGACTTCGAAAGAAAAAGTAAAATCAAAGAGAATAAAGAAAGAGGTAAAGATAGAAGAAGAAGAAGACGAGGAGGAGGAGGGAAAATTACCTGTGGAAGATGAAAAAAAGGATACTTTAGAGCATGACACAGAATTGG
The DNA here is from genome assembly GCA_026182355.1 of Hermatobates lingyangjiaoensis. Taxonomy (NCBI): domain Eukaryota; kingdom Metazoa; phylum Arthropoda; class Insecta; order Hemiptera; family Hermatobatidae; genus Hermatobates; species Hermatobates lingyangjiaoensis. The sequence continues at coordinate 124,936 of JAPFBL010000038.1, forward strand.
TTTCGGAAGATGAATTACCCGATGTAAAACCTACTCTTGATACGGAGGCCGTTTCTGATGAAGAGCTTCCTCCAAGCAGTGCAGCTGACCATCTTTTGGACACAGAAGCCGTTTCGGAAGACGAACTACCACCTGTTAAAAAGAAAACTGAATCTTCACACGATAAGGAAGAATCTGGTGAAGATGGTGAGATTAAAAGCAGCACCAAGAGGGGTTCTACTTCAGTATCTGATTCGAATGAAGTTCAGTCAAAGAAAGCAACTTCTGATTCAAAAAATAAACCCTTACCGGAATTGGAGAAATATTGGAAGGTAGTGAAGGAAGATCCTGCGGACTTCACGGGATGGACATATTTGCTTCAGTACGTTGATCAAGAACATGATGTTGAGGCTACACGGGAGGCATACGATACTTTCTTGTCTCATTACCCGTACTGCTATGGGTATTGGAGAAAGTACGCAGATTATGAGAAGAAGAAAGGGGACAAAAGCAAATCTGAGGAAGTATTTGAAAGAGGATTGGCAGCGATACCACTGAGTGTAGATTTGTGGCTTCACTATTTGAATCATATTAAAATGACACGTAAAGAAGATGAAGATTATATCAGAACTCAATATGAGAGGGCACTTGATATTTGTGGTATTGAATTTAGGTCGGATCGGTTGTGGGATAGTTACATTAAATGGGAAACAGAAGGGAAGAACATTAGTAACGTTCGTGCTCTGTATGATAAATTGTTCCTGGTACCAACTCAAAATTATAAAATGCATTTTGAAAATTTTGAATCGTTCGTTATGTCTAACCAACCTAATAAGATGTTGGACGTAGATGAATTTTTGACAATGAGATCTGAAGTTATACAAAAGCTTAGGCAAAAGCCACCTAGTGAAACTGCTCCCGCTGCAAATGCTCCTCCTGGAGATGAATCTGAAGAGGAGGCAGAGAAAAGTCCAAAGAGGGGTGCTGATGAAGAAACAAAACTTATGAGAGAAAAAATAATCGCTTCAAGGAAGAAAATTTTCAAGGCTATGGCAGGAGCAGTTCAAGATCGTTGGAACTTTGAGGAAGGTATAAAAAGACCTTATTTCCATGTAAAACCTCTGGAGAGATGTCAACTAAATAATTGGAGAGACTATTTGGAGTACGAGATAGGCCAGGGTGATAAGGAAAGAACCATCGTTCTTTTCGAGCGATGTTTAATAGCGTGCGCCCTCTATGACGAATTTTGGGTAAAGTACATTCGTTATTTAGAAACTCTAAACGGAGATGAAATCAAGGCGAAGATTCGAAGCGTTTACGAAAGAGCTTGCACTATTCACCACCCGAAGAAGCCTATGATTTCTCTTAACTGGGCTTATTTTGAAGAAAGTGAAGGTTTCATTGATGCTGCGCGAAAGATTCTTACTCGAATTGAGAAGGAAGTACCGAACTCATTACAGATAGCAATATGTAGAATCAATTTAGAGAGAAGAGTTAAAGATTTTGAAGAAGCATCTCGCCTCTATGAGCACTATATATCTAATATAAAGAATAAATATGCCACCAATGCATTGTCTATTAAATATGCACGTTTCTGTCAAAAAGTTTTGAATGATGTTGATCGGGGCTCAGATATTTTGAGAAAGGCCATAGAGAAAGACAGGGACAATCCGAGATTGTATCACCAGCTACTAGATTTAGTATTTTCTAAAACACCGACGAATCCTCAGCAGGAGGAAGAATGTGTGGGGATTATAGATGAATTTTTGGAAAGGGATTCTACGGACATTGAACATAAAGTTTTGTTTGCCCAGCACAAAGTTGAATATCTTGAAGATTTTGGATCGACAGTTTCATCAGTTCAGAAAGCAGTATCAGATTATATGAATTTGTTAAAACAGATGAAGGAGAAACGAAGAAAACAGTATGAAGAGAAAATAAAGAATGAAGAGAAAAAATTGAGTAGCAGTAGTGGGGTAAAAGGAGAAGCGCAGAGCTCAAGTTCACCAGGTGCGTCGAGTGCAACCAATTATAGCTCCAGCTATCCGGGGTCCAGTTACGTTGCTAGCAGTTCGTCAACTGCGGCCCATTACCAATCACCTTCTAGCTATACTCAACAGCCTGCGTACAGTCAGTATCCTGCATCAACAGACCAAACGTATTCCTCCTACCAAAACTGGAACTACTCTCAGACTGCTGCTTCATACTCGCAGAACTACAACCAAGGCTGGGGCAGTTACAACTACTACTAGATAGCTTAAAGAAACACTTACTAAACCTTCTTCCTCCTCAACTCTTTCCCTGCATCTGGGATAGTTATAACTAGTACTGTACATTTCATTTCTTAACTGAAACTAATTGCTCCTTGAACTAAATCCAGGTCTCGCGTAGTTAGTAATTCAATTCTTGTCTCTAAATTGAGAAGTCAGTTTATTTATCGAACTCACTCATAGTAATTTGGCTCTCGATGCTAATTTACTTAAACGTCTGCACTTCTTTAATATTTAAAGCATGCAATTAGTATTTTTTAAAAAAATACTAACAGTTTTTCAATTTTGAATTACATTTTCTAGAACTGATTCTTTGTATGACATTTCTAATTGAAATGTCTTGATTTAACCAAAATAGTTTCCAATTTCCAAGATTTGTAATACATTTAGGGTTATCATTATTTAAAACATTTTTAGGCATCTTTTGAATGTATTGTTATTACATTTATTTTTGAGTCGGACAATTGATGGTAGATGGTTAGTCATTTTAGTCCGGTTTGGTAATTTTAATTCTTTTTCGACAATTTTGTCGTATAAAAAATGTTTTCCTTTGTTATTTGAAACAAACAGCATACTTATGTTGAGAAATCAAATAAAAACTCCACATGTATATGTTTAAAAAACAACGTCTTTCAGATTAGTTGGTTGCTCTTCTTCAGATTCAATGAAGTGGACAAAGAAGTTCGGAATGTGTTGTTTTTATAAAAATTTGTGTGTGGATATTTCTGTGTAAATAGTACACCGAAACAACTTAATACCTTTCGAATTAAACCGTATGCAGTTGGCAATATTTCTTATTTTTCTTTATGTTGGCAAGAGTGTTCTTACAACTCGTTTTGTTAATTTAGCTTGCAAAAACAGTTTCCTTGTTGAATTCCGTTCCGATTTGGTATTTTCCATTAATTTTTTAATTGTTCCTCTCACTTAACTCTTTCGCAAGAATTACTAGATTTCGTTTATAATTTAAGATCACTTATCAATTTTATTTCATTTATTCAATTTGTTGTTTATTATTTCTATCCGTTTGCTTCCCTTCCCCGTACTAATTCCGAATAAGACCTTCCTTTACTGAACTACTTCTCTAAATATCCTGTATTTATCTTATTTCTTCTTGCTGCTTCATTTACCACCTATCCTAATTATCAATATTTACAAATCATGAATGAATAATTGCCATTTTTATTTTTTAATAAACTTTCATGTTCTCATTCTATGATTTATACGTGAATTAGTTCTAGAAACTCTAATAGTATAGTTATTTCTGTTTGGTCAATCAATTCTTGTTGTTCTAATGAATTGAGATAAAGCGTGTAGCTCTTTAACCCCTTACACTTACTGTGGACGAGTTCCTGTCAGGGCTGATAGTTTCCCTCAAGATAGACAGCTTTGAAACCATTTCGTGCCGACAACAGTCTTACGAGGTAAGATCAATTCAAGCGGCCATATCCTCAATAATTATAAATTGAATCGTCAAGTATAATGGCCGAACTGTATTTCCTATCAGGCCTAAAGAATGTATTGCCTGCAGGATAACAACGCTGTCTTAAGTATTAATCCGACACTAAGTTTATCTATAACATTAAATACCCCTCCTTAAATATGAGTTAATTTACTTTCCTGTTTTGAATCAGGAAGTACATATTTCTCATGTAAAAACTGTTCGCAATTTAGTCGTTAACATTTTTTTATTTTTAGTTTGTAGAATTAAATAAAAATAATGTTAAGTTAGTTAGTTTACCTTTTTTTTAATGACCAAAAATATCTTGTTATGTTCACCACATGGAGTTTATTATTTTGAATGCTTTATTTTACAATTTTTATTAGAAATAAGTTTTGTAATTTACTTAGGCTGTTTTTGTACTTGCAATAAATTCTTATTCGCCATATGTTGTTTATTAGGATATCCTGATATGAATAAAAGGTTCTGAATCCTGTTACTTGAGAGAGGTATGAGATGTGAATCCAAACTTCAGAAATAGTTTGTTTTCAGGTAATTCTAAATGCGCAGATCCTATTTTTTGATGTGATTTAAATTTTTATTTTTTATTGTGAAAGGTCCATTTAGTTGTGTAATTTAATGTGAACTAACAATAATGCCAGGAGTCGCTGGTATTATGGGTATTTTTTGGTTTAGTTGACTGTTGCTTCCACAGTACATCAGTTCGACTTACGATGGCCAACATATCTATTTATGATTGTGGTTATACATATTTCATAGTATGTGTCTCAATTCAGCCTTTTGATTTCACTTAATGTTGCTTCAGTCAACGTTGAATCAATGAATTGTTTCTGTTTAACTCTTTGGAACTGATTTTTTCAAGTCATAAACACAATTAAAAATAGATAAAAACCGACTGAAAACAGTATAATTCCAACCAACTCTTTTATTATTTCGTCCTTCGTAATGGTCATCATCTGCTGGTAAAGTGATGTAGTGATTTGACCTAATATGACGGTGACCTAAAATATATATATATTAGTATAAGTTGGCAGCAGATTCTCATTTAAACTTATTTGATTGAAATAAATGGCAGCTTCCGCATTCACGACTTTAATACTCGTCCTTTCCAGTCTCCTGACTATTTCTCTTTGAGTGGAGGGAAGTTTCCACGAAAGTTGTGTTTTGTGTCAACACATAAGTGTTGACATGTTATAACACTTTAGGCATTCGGCCACTATTTAAAAAGACTTCAGTAAAAATGTTGGATGAACATATGAAATGTTGGATGACGTTGGGGACAACATTTTTACTGAAGTGTTTTTAAACAGTGACCGAGTGCCTAAAGTGTTATAACATGTCATTAGGACAACTTTTGTGGAACTTTCCCCCTACTAAAAGAGAAATAGTCGGGAGACTGGAAAGGACGAGTATTAAAGTTGTGAATGCGGAAGCTGCCGTTTATTTCAATAAAAAAAATATATATATATATATGTTTGTTTTTGCATGACAGCTTCATTTCTACTCCTTACGACGAAGGAGTCTTTTTATATATTTACTAGATTCACAGAAAGAATACAATAAAAGATGTAACAAAAACTCACTACTATCCTTCTATCTGATGACGACGTGGTCGAAATATAGTAGTGAGTTTCTATGATCTCATTTATGCTTGTTCTTATATTTTTTTATAAGTTCTTATATTGGTAGGCACTATTAACTTGATTATAAATTTTAAATCAATCTTAGACATTTCAGTGCCATTAAATTAAATTTGCCTTCATGCTCTGATAAGATATGAATCCAATGCGTTGAATCCAACTTGTTAGTAATAATTTAAATACATTAATAATGTTGACCAGTGTGATTAAATATTGTATAATTGTATTCCTTCCTTACTAATAACTTCGTTTGGACAAACTTGAATATCAGTCTTCACGAATTGATTTTAAAACATACCTACAGTTTGTCCCATACGTCTATTTATTTGATTATGCATCATGTATGTAAGTTTTAATTAATGGCTATGGAATACTATTAAGTTTTACTTGGGTCTTCTGTGGGTTTTGTTTTAGTTTAGTAAAGATTTTAATTACAATGGTGAAATTAAAATCTTTGAAGAAAGAATTAAAACTGTGAGAAGAGCTTTTTGTTAGTTCATGCAATATCCCTAATTTAATTGTCACTTTCCTTCCAGCCTGTAATTTATCAAACTGTAGTTTAACTTCTCTGACTGAATTTTTTTCCTTCACTTAAGATGATTTTAATTTCACGGAGCTCTGCAGTTTTGTTTTTCGCTTTGATATCTTCTTATCTATTGCTTCTCCAGGCTTCTTCTCGTTAGTTTGATCCTATCATTTCTTTCTCCCCTCTACAAGAAATTCAGTCATCAAGATGAATTTATTTCTTTAGCTGTATTTCTTTTTTTATAAACTGACTTTTATATTCATATTGGAACCCTGTTTTGAAAGATACGTTCCAAAACGTAAAATGAGACCAACACATTCGGAAATAATAGTAACATACAACAATTTATCATTTTTTACTTGTCATTTGTACCTTTTGTTACAAACTTTTGTGATTTCTGAGAGTGATTTTGAAAATATCAATTGTAATTCATGGTTATTCATTTGACAGCCTATTTATTTTTATGTGAGGAAGTCGTTTGAGGTTGTTTGCCTTTTTTTTTTTCTTTCACCAAGTAATTGTCAGCAGGGCAATCAATTCTGATGATAGTCGAGGTCATCTAGCGCAACTACCATCCAAATTGGGATGATTATGTTTAAAGTGAACCATAATTTCTGTTATAGTGGTGTTTCTCAGTTTTTTTTTTCAGAAAATCTGTTGATATTTTTTTTTGTTTATCTTTATAATGTTTCTATTAATATATTGAAGTCATCAGATATTCGTTCAGATGTTGCAACCTACGATTATTTATTTAGAGTACTCTAATGAATGAAATTGACAAATTAATGTCAATGAAGTGCGAAAATAAATTTTCTGTTGACTATCATTTAATCATCTCAAGTTTGAATTTAGTTTTCAATGTAATTGTTTTCTTGCTGCTTTGGTGTGAAACAACTATTTTAATTTAAAGTATTTGTTTTTATACATGAAAAGAAAGAGAAAGTTATAATGCGGTATAATCGTCTCTATATTACATGAGAGGGTGATTTCAATGAAAGCAGGATTTTTATTTCATTCATATGCGAGAAGATCAGAAGGGAAGCCAATTTTCCAGGTTACTATGTAAAATTAAATATGAAATACTATGTTAAGTTGTTTAAAGTGTTTATTTTATCATACTTCAGCTAAAACGTTTATTATTCTGAAGCATTTATAACTTAGGGTTCTTTAATTTAATTATTGGATTAATGACAGAAATGCTAATGCCTGAATGTTTTTGTTTGGTAAATAGAACAATAGGTGTGTTCTAGTGTTCTAAAAGTTTATGAATTTGGGTTGAAGGGATTACAAACAATGTAAGTTGGGTGGTCTGGCGGGACACCAAAGATAGATTGCCAACATCTTAATAAGAAACAGTTTTAAGCGGAATCTCGCTTTATATATAAGATTCGGATAGCGCAAACATACAGGGCTGAGTGCACTGGTGAAAGGACGTGCTCAGTGAAAGTCGTCAGCCACCGCACTGGCCGAGTCCTATTTTCACCTTCCTTTCGAGAAAGTGCTTCGCCAATGCAACGCCGCAGTAATTACCACCACTCACTGCATTTTCTCCGCCTTCTCCTTGTAATCCATATTCAACGTTTAACCAATTACCGACTTGGCTACTTTTATTTTTTTAAACCATTTTCAATCAAGTGAAAGCCGAATCATCATGTACTACCTGTTAAATACAAACCCTTTGATTATTCAAGAACTTCAAGCTCACATCTTATGTAAATCCTGTATCTTTTTTAAATATTATATTTTAGTTATTTTACACATATTAAGTTATATCTTAATCTTCGTATAACTGCTCCATTTTCTCCTTTGTTATACAATAGAGAACGTTATGGGCGTTCAATATTTCGACATCTGTTGTCACGAGAGAAAAGTGCTCATGGCTTGAGAGGCAAGCCAATGTACGGGTGAGTACGTACTCGTCAGAGCTGCACGAGATATACAAAAGTAGAGAGGAGGGAGTAAGGATAGGAAAAAAACAACAAGACAATGATAGAACTTAATAAACAATAAATTAAAAACGAAAAAAAATGAACACATTTAATGATACTGGTTGAGTTTTGGAGTTGTTCTAGCTCCAAGGAGAAAAATATGAAGCTCTTCAAAAGCTCTTTGTGTAACATAAGTGCTGCTTCTTGATGTGCTTGTACATTTCGGTATGAAATAGTAATTAAAAGTAAGAATATGGAGATGAGTGGTATGGCAGTGGGTAGGTTTCTGAGATGACCGACAGAAGTCCCTGATAGTTCATAAGAAGTTTGAGCTTAGTAAAAGCCAAAACAACATTACAGTTTCGCTGGGTACGATCTTCTCTGTTGATGCAGTTTCAGTAAGGCTAAGTTGTTTGAAGGTGTATCGGATAGATATTATTGTTAAAGTTGAAAGTGAAATAACCATTGGATTGATAATCAAACTGTTTTTAACTCATACCTTTTACGACGATCAGCAGTAGAAAACCTTAGGAGTTTTTGAAGATATGGCCAAAAATACTTTTGGGATTGGGGGACTTATGTTACAATATAGAAGAAGACTTACGAAAAATAGAAAACGTAAATGGAGAAGAGAAAAGCAATGGAAGTTTGTAATAACTGTTAAGATCATGAATAACGTATATTAGAAAAATGTATTGAAAAAAAGGGACTATGACCCCCTACTAGGTGCAGACTTATTCAGTACCTAGGCTGTTGCAATGCAAGTTTAGACATATTAAAAGATAGTTCCATTCGGGTAATTGAAATTTCAATTAGTTAATGTTGAGGTTCGTTAAATCTGACACTCAAATTGTGTGAATACGTTAGGTCAGAGATCTCGGAATAATCTTCATATATGAGAGAGATTGCAACTATTATATTGAATGTACTGTTATGCATTTGTAAGAATGGAGAAGTAGCCCTTATCATTGCTTACGTCAACATCGAGAAATAAAATTAGATTTCTGGACAAATGATCGGTAAAAGAGTATGTATACGTATATTACGAATTGTATATGCTGAGGTTAATGTAGACCTTCAATTTAAAACCCACTTGTGAACGATATATAATGATTATTGTTTTCGAAAATATTTTTTGAAAGGTTTGTTTTAGTGGCATGTTTAATGTTTCTGGGAGAACACTGGAAAAATTAAATGAAGGTGCATAACACATAAGTAAAAACCTGATATGAAATGAGAACCTAACACTTTTTAGTTCATATGTTGTTTATGTTTTAATTCGGTGTGTTTATATTATTTGTATATCAGGATTCATTGATATCAATCTTTAGTCGTTCTGGTGACTGTGAGTATTTTGTATGTGTATTTTCCCTTCTTATAAACAGTAACACGTTCTAGACGTCTAACCCATAAATATTGTCAAAGAAATATGGTTTTTACTCATTAAATAGATTTTTCGCACTAAACAGTATTAAACTCCAGAATCTTTTCTATTTTGTGTACCGTTTCTTTACATTAAACTAACCGACTTGTGCACTATAGTATTAACTGTGGTGATTAAATTGTTAATTTATTGTTAAAGTTGGCTGAAGAAGTTGATGATTGCGAATATTTAGATTAGGTTTTCTTCAGAGTCAGTAGGAGTCAAGTAACAATCATCTTCGTCCTCCGTGTCCAAGTAATAGCCGGCGTTATGGAATTTAACCCCTGGACTCATTAGAAAAGGCGTTTCTCTGGCTACAAGCCTGGGAGTCATTGTGCATGGCATTGTATCCATTAGCTTTCGGAAGTTCCATATTCCTCCTGAGTTCTCTTCATGATCACTTCTTGTGCATTTCGTTTCTGAATCTCCTCCACTTCCCATTCTCTCCCAAGCATTCGTTTTTTCTTCAACTTCAGTATCTTCCACAATCTGATAAACTAAATCCAGAATCAAATTTTTGATAAACTCGTTTCTTTCGTGTTCTAAATCAGTTATGTCCAAACTTCCTTGATTGTTGTTTAAATTAGTTTTTCCTTTAGATATTTCTTGAACTGTGTCATTGATGTTTTCTTGATTGAATTCATGTACATGTTTGGTGTATGTATTTACTTCGCTGCCACTATGTAGATTACTTCGCTCAGTTTGTTCATTAATTTGAAATTCATTTATGGGGAAATCCTGCTTCTCTACGGTTGTGTTGTTCTCCTCCTGACTGATTTCTCTAAAACCAATACTGATTTTGCTTAGTTCAACCGGTTTGTGCACTTTAGTTAGAACCTCTACAGTGGAGTAGTCAGCGGAATCACTTCTGTAGACGTCTGAAGAATTAGTCTCCGAATTTCGGTCAATTTTGTCGAATGAAACCCTTTCTGTCGTAATATCTCCCTGAAAATCACTTATAACTATTAGTTCATGGAATGATACTTTTTTATGTGATGGCTTTTCATCAGGAATGGATTTCAACGAATAGTCTTCTACAGATTTGAAAGATGAGCTATTTGAAACTTCTCTTTTTAGATCGTTAAAACAGACCTTTTTTTGTGAAACTTTAGAGGGTGAAGATATGGAGTTTTCACTTGGGTTAATGCACTGGTCAGAAGTCTCGCGGAAGAGGACTCGTTTGGAGGCTTTGTCTAGTGCGTGGTCACTGTCCTGGCTGGGCAAACGGTAGAAGGAAAATTCTTTTTCTACTATTTGGTTCACAAGGGTATTAAGACAATTAGTTACTTGAACGTATGATAATCCCTCGAAGCCAGCTTCCCTTTGCACTGAACTCTGGCAGCTACTGTCCCCGCTCTTACACATATCCAGGTGGTCAGCTTCTCCTGTCGAGTCAGAACGCCGTATAATTTCCAAACTGTCTCTAGCCTCCAAAAATCTGCCAACACCTGTTTCCCCTTCGCTGTCGCACTCATCGGAAGAGCCTTCTTCGTTGACACTCAGTGTGAACTTTGAGTTGGACTTCTTTCTGACGACTGCTTCTACAACTCGTACTACTTTCTCTTCACTTTCTTCACACCAGGTTTCGTTGAGCACCGTCTCCTCATCTTCTTCCTTCTCTCCTTCTCCACTTCTTTCAACAAACATGTCTTCTAGTTCAACATTTTCCCTTCCTTCTGTCACTTTTTTAATGAAGTAAAACTTCTTTGACCTAGATACATCTTTTAAATTCTTTTTCTTTTTTTCGTTTTCAGTTGAAACTTCTTCATCAGACTCTTCGAATGACCAGTAAGAATTTGAATCTTCTTCAAGCGAACTCATTTCTTAAAATTTCACTGGAACCCGACTTTCTACTTCTTGCAAACAGTTTTCACTTAATGGGCTGAACAGCCCCGTTTTCTTTCGTTTTTTCTTCCTTATGTAATTTGGAAATGTTTACATACTGCTTAAATATTCCAACACTTGCTCGAACCTGCAGTTGCTTGCCATGGTTGATTTTTTGTTTAATTTTAAAACTAATCTAGGGTTGTTCCATTGTCTAAGTTTTTAAATTATTAGTCAAATAATAACTGTTACTTTACATATTTGGGGATTATTATTTCATTAGCAACAGTTTCCTCAATATCGCAACTTACAAACGTTTGAAAAAGTCGCTGTGAATGCCTTTTAAAGTTTGGATAGGTCGAGAAATTTTCTATTTATACATGTGAATATGTTTAATTAAAAAATTGCATAACATTGCATAAAAGAGCTGAGTATTTTCGTCTGGGTGGTCCTGTAACACAAAAGCATTCAAATAGTTTGGTATTTTCTATGTTATTTACATTTCTGACGAACTTTGTTAGTACTTCAGGAACGTTCGTATTTCGTAATGTACTTCACATTTTCATTAGTCTTTATTGCATCCGGTTAACTGAGTTTTGTTTTTTTTTTTATTTGTTCTTTATAGGTGTTTACATTTATAAATCACGTCGAAAATTATAAGTCATTTAAATTAATTACAGTTTTTATGATATTTTCGAAGATTATTTGTTCTTTTATTTCTATAAATTTCTGACAACGGCTATCGCTAATAACAAATTGAATTACTCTTTATATGTATCTTGAAAGGATTATATATTTTAAATCTAGGTAATATAAATAATATTGTAGCTGTAAACTAGATATGGTCAAAAAACAGAAACATACATTGGAAGTTACATTTGATATATATCCGTCATTAGGAGTGCGAGAGAAATCACGAACCACTTCCAATAATGCGACTATGCGAAACCGTTGCACTTTTTGATTTTTTTTTCTGTTCCAGATCGTTTTTTTATATTTCGTTAATTATTGTAGCTATTGCTTTCATTGTATAATCACATGTACTTTGTGTAGAGAAACATACACCAAATAGAAACTTATGATATTAAATATTTCGCTTATCTGAAATGATATGTAACTTTAAGTATGGTGACATATGTTTGTTTATGATTTGTTAGATTTTCCTTCTTGGAAGATTTGTGAAACCGTTTTATTAAGTTTGACATAAACTTTTACACTTAACGTTTCCAGATATATTTAATTTTTCTAATTGACGGGTGATTTCCCTGTTTCTATCAGTAAGAGTATCAATATCACTGTTTCTATCACTAATTTATATTATATACCTAGAACATTATTTATATTATTTTTTGTTATGAAATATTGAGAGGGAAACAGTAATTTGAAAATTGATTTACAATATATTTTCTCATTCGTTATCTATATTAAAATACTCAGTTATTTATGATAACCTTTCACTAGTTCATCTTTCCTTGACGTAACATCACATATTATATCAAGGAGCCTGCATATATAATTGTTGTTTTGGTTAATTTGATTAGGACGATTCCTTTAGTTATCCCAGCCAGAGGTCTGAAAAGAAATACGAGTATATATAGTAATCTGTGCGGGAAAGTGGCTTGAATAGCCTGAGGCGGCCCGAGGCATTAATTCATTTGTGGCGGCAGATTTATAGAAGCTGGAGCAAACTGTCTTAACTCCGAAATTTACGACTCTCCAACTAATATATACGAGTATGTCTTATTAAATGATAGAAAAGGTTTAACTTAGTGCATTTCGGTAAAGAATGCTTTTCTCCCTGTGTATTTATTTACTTCTTTTGAATTAAATAAGTTGCTGTTATATAATTATATATATAAGCAAATACATGGAAAAAACACACAGATAAACAACGAAAAAGACTCACTTCACTTGAGATTCTTTCCTTTAAAGGATTTGTAATATTTAATAAATGACTGATTATATCTAAAGAAATCGTGAAGAGAAATCAATCCCATTTTTTCGTCTTATTGCTAACGTCAAATATACAGTGGTTAAGTCAAATCAGTTTAGATTCCGAGCTTCTTGCGTCATTCTGTCGTTAGAGATTTATTTCTGATGACTTCACAGCTTATCCAAAAACTATCAATTCTTTCGTATAGATTTATTTTTAATTGAGTTACCGACATAATTATAATTTCTTTAGATAGCAGAACATGAAAGTAAATATTAAACATAATGTTTAAATATTTACATATTCTATTTTTTAAATATATTATTTGTTAAGATATAGTGTTGTTTATGTGTTTTAATTTAATTACTTCCATAATTTATTTTATTAACTTTTTTATTTATTTTATTTTTTTTATTTATTTTTATTAACTCTCAACAATGGTTGAGAAAAGCATAAGCTAAATTATTGGGATGAGCAGAGAAGCAAGCCGAGGTGGGAAGGGTAGGTTTTGTTCAGTTGCTCTGGTATAGCTGACCAGGCGGTGAAAGTGGACTAGTTCTTTGCCAATGTCTGCCCATTCTCTCTGCCTCTTCAGACCTCCGGGCTCTGGCTCAAAGCCAATTTCTTTTCTCTTTCAATGGACATTGCTTGAAGGTCCGTCATTGTTAGGACTCTAATTGTCGACACCAAATCAACTTAGGGTTATTATGTTATCCGCAGTTGAATTGAAATAAAATCAACGTTATCAGTATTATATCCATTGTGCTACTAAAAGTTTTTTAAAGGATCATGAAAATTAATAAATAGAAGTATATTCAAATAATACTAATTTCCTGGTAACCGTATAGAGGTTGTCTTTTAGGAAATGTCAAATTGATTGTGAATCAACAGGTTCTAATACCCTTTAAAGAACGTAGTAATTCGAGGGATATTTGAATTTCCATAGACGATGTGTCTGTTTTATTTAGTATCTTTGGTATGTACCTACAAAAACAGGAGTGGTACTAAAAATTTGTAAATGTACGAAAATTTGTAATTTATTACAATTCGACAAGGACATAAACACTGCATATATACAAACAAAAATATTCTAATATTATTTCTAAATAATTATAACCAGGGTGATTGCTGTGTGGCAATGTTGTAGTGTGATTATACTGATTCAATATATTAGCCTTATTGGTAGAGTCTAAACAGTGTAATCGTAGATTTTGGTTCATTATTTCATTTATATGTGAATACAGCTGGGAGGGAAAGGTTTATCATGTTAGTGAGAATAACAGTTAAAAAAACACAATAAACCATAGCGAATGGTACAGTTAATTTGAGGTTGGATGTTTTCCAGATTGGTTGTGCATGTTGTTCTCGCTTAATGGAATTGGGGTGATAGATATCGGTTTACAGGCCCTTTGGCGAGGACGAGTCCGATCGATCTTCGCTCGGCCCGATAAAGTTGGAGGCGACGTCACGTCGGTGGTGAGGCCTCGTGATCGATATGGGTGTTTGTCGGAGGCTTGTGCACGACTGGTCGTAGTGTCCAAACGGAAACACTTTTGTCGGAGGATTTGTTTTCTGATGCCTTCCAGCGCATTTGGCTCTCAGTGAGCAAATATTACAGCAAACACTGCTCTCATAGTCTAAATGAATAGGTCTACATAGTCTACATTGAACTTTATTAACACTCATCATATGATCTAAACGAAGGAATACTGTGACATACTCTTCGCTTCTCTGATGAGGGGGATATTTTTCACTTTAATACCACAACATGAACCTTTATTATAATCTAAATGTGCCAATACCGTAACATTCTCTTCTATGGTAACTATGTCTTTTCACTCTAATACCACAAAATTATCCTTTATTATGGAGTAAATGAGTGTGTACCATAACATTCTATCCTCTGATGAGAATATCTTTACACGGTGATAGGATAGCATGAGCCGTTTTTTACAATTTCATAGTGATATTTATAAAAAGAATTATATACTTACTTTACTTATTCTTAAATATATAAGTAAAGAGTTTTGAGTTTTGCAAATGCTATGAGAAAGTAAAAGTGCTAAGAATAGCGAAGTAAGAAAAATAACTAGAAAATAAATAGTAAATATTAATAACATTAAAGAAACTCATCAAATAAAATGCACGAAGTAATGAAAAAATTAAAATAAAATAAATTAATGCTTATTGTTAATACTAGGATCTTTTTAAGTTGCCTACATCGATTGGGTTGATATATATATATATATATATCTTCCTGATGACGAGGACATCGAAATATAATAGTGAGTTTCTGTTTCATTTCTGAGTGTTTGTGTCAATAGTTTATATATATATATAAAGATTTCACATAAACACGTGAAACAACAATGAATGATCAAACCACAATAAGAAAATGGGAAAACAAGACTAAAATCTTTAAACCGTAACAAGCGGTCTTCGTCAGAGTCAAAAACCCAACTCAGTTTTTTGTTATTTCCCATTTTCTTATTGTGGTTTGATCATTGATATATATATATATATATATATATATATATATATATATATTTCACTTAATAAAACGAAACACCGATCCAAACTGGACACAATACGAGTTCAAAATTCAAGAAGAGTGACAGACAGAGTAAGGAAACAGACTTACTTAAGTGTGTTTCCTTACTCTGTCTGTTACTCTTCTTGAATTTTGAACTCGTGTATATATATATTGCATGTGGTAGGTTTTGTTATAACAAAATCTATCACTTACAATAGAATAGAAGAGGTCAAGAACAATTTTTTGAGAATATATATATATATTGATCAAACCACAATATGAAAAGGGAAAAAAGACTAAGCTCTTTCAACCGTAACAAGCGGTCTTCGTCAGAGTCAAAAACAGAGTCAGCTAGGTTTTTGACTCAGACGAAGACCGCTTGTTTTGGTTGAAAGAGCTTAGTCATTTTTCCCTTTTCATATTGTGGTTTGATCCTTGATTGTTATTTCACGTGTTTAGGTGAAATCTTGTTGTATATATATATATATATATATATATATATATATAAAACCTTGGACTGCACCCAGTGTGATGCATTCTATGTTGGTATGGCCTCTACGCAGCTCAACTTACGTATGAATGGTCACAGGGCTTCCGTTGGTCAACGCAAAAACCTCCCTATTGCTATCCACTCTAATTCCCATGGACTGGATTTTAATCACTGCTTCCGGGTCCAAGTCCTTAATCATATCCCTGTTCAGTCTTCTCGGGTTACTTTAAGAGCTTCAGAGGAGGCAATTATCTGTCTTCTCAAAGCTCGCTCTCCTCCTGGCCTCAACTTGTACCGTTAATTTAATTTTTTTTTTTTTATTTTATTATTTTTTTAATTTGTTTATTGCTTCATTTACTATTCTTCTCCTTCTGTTATTTTTATTTGCTTTTATTTGTCCTTTTTAGTTATTTTTTCTCTGTAGTTAGTAGCTTACCTAGGGCAGCCGGCAGAGTGCGTGCGTGTTCGTTTGCTTTCGGCCTACCACTCAGTTAGCTTCAGCTACTCAAAGGGACTACTTCTACCCGATGACGACGACTGTCGAAATATCGTTGTGAGTCTTTTGTGTGTGTCTTTATTTCTTTTTTCTCTTTCATGTGTTAACTATATATATATATATATATATATATATATATATATATATATATATGTTGTTATATGTATATATGTTGTTATCTCAGTAACAACTCCTATCCTGTTCCTTCTGATACATCTTGCACTTCCTGTAACTGCGTTTACCGTTTGGAGTGTACTCGATGTGATGCTTTTTACGTTGGCTTGGCTTCAACCAAGCTGAGCCTGCGTATGAACAATCACAGGGGGTCCGTTGGTCAGCGCAGAGACCTACCCATAGCTATCCATGCTAATTCCCATGACCTCCCTTTCAATGATTGTTTCAGGGTACAAATCCTCAAACAAATCCCCGAGTCTAATTCCCATGTCACCCTTAGAGCTTCCGAAGAGGCATTCATATGCCTCCTTGGGGCTCGTTCTCCTCCTGGTCTCAACCTGTACCGTTAATTATTTTTTATTTTATTATTATTATTATTATTTTATTATTATTATTATTATTATTTATTTTTTATTATTATTATTTCGTATTTTATATATTTTTTATCTTGTTTTCTAAATAAATATTGGAGGGATTTCTATTTTTCCTCTCCTCCGCTGGGGAGCAGCATTGCGGTGGTTCCACGAGTTACTCTGGTGGCCAGTAGCAGTTTGCTTCTCAACGCGAGTACTTCGCACTTCTTCCCGATGACGACGGATGTCGAAATATTGAAGTGAGTTCTGTAGTGTCATTCTGTGTTCTTTTCTATGTGTTAAAGTATATATATATATATATATATATATACTTTTTCGTTGGAAATATGATCCAAAACGGACAAATATAGTTCAATATAGACAAAGAAACATAGGGAAATCAAAATTTCTCTATTACTTAATCTATTACTCACGATACTGTAAGTGTGTTCTTTTGATTTCTCTATGTTTCTTTGTCTATATTGAACTGTATATATATATATATATATATATAAATGATCGAACCATATGTGGTTTGATCATTGATTGATATTTCATGTGTTTATGTGAAATCTTGTATATATATATATGTATGTATGTGTGTGTTAAAATCTAAATAGTGACACAATTATAGGGAGGAGCAGTGTAGACTATGAGATGAGGGCAGAAAGGGGAAATTAATGATTACTTCTCTTTTTTGAATTCTTGGCATTCTGTTTATCATTTTTGCAAGTTTGACATTCCTTAGCGATGTCTACTGTTTGTCAAGTTAAGAACAAGTTTTTTTAACAGATCAACTGAACTAGGTAGCCCTGATTTCATTGGTCTAATACCAAAAGATTTTCTTCCTCAGAGGAATATTAGGCAATATTTAATTTATAAAGTTAACATTAAGACTTTCTGTTCTATTTAAATTTATTAATTTTATGCATGCACTATCCTCAAATTATTTATCAGTTAAGATATATAACATCTTAATTCTTTAATATTGCAACAGTGTACAGATTTTAATCAAGGCAGCCGGATGACATTTAGGCAATGAACTTTAACAAGCTTTTAGTGAGGAAGAAATCAGCCAAAGGTTACTAGAAACGGCAAGATGCAAAGGAACAATGGGGCTGGAAAAGAGTGAATCGCTTTTATTTATCAAATAAGGGGTCAGGAAATAGTGCCTTCTATGTATTTGTTATAATAGGAGTCGTTTTAATCTTGCTATAAATAGTCAACTTATGAAACCCATAAAGGTTTTTGAGGTCGTGATGACTGCTTTCTGATTAAACAAACTATTTGAAAAGAAAAAAAAAGTAAAAAAACATTTGAGCGAAATTGCCTGAGCTGGACCAAGCTCGGCTGTTTAGGTGCATTGGGAAAATCAGTAGCAGTCCTTTCCTTACTGATATTGTTGAAGATTACTTAATGTGTTGTTACTTGTTGCGACCCATTTCTTACACAACTATTACAGCTTTCTTATTTTTTTTTACACAAATATTGTCAAAATTAAAATTTTCTTATATGTTGTTGTTTATATTTATTTCTATTTATTTTTTATTAACTTATAATATAAATCTGTTTTATTTACTCAGTTATTATTTAATTTATGAATTTATTAATTTTCTGTTGGATTAAATTTATTTTTTTTAAATACAATTAAAACATTTTCATTAACGGATAATGTTAAACGGAAGAAGAGTTTATATATGGAGCAAAGTTAAAGGATAAATGATACAATAGCGCTATCTACGAAATGGAATGTTTGTGGTTTTGCGGTCTGGTCCTCCATTTCTTTTATTTGGTTTTATCCTGAAACCCCAACCAGTTCCCTTCATCGTGAGCCATTACTAGTTCAACCTCACTCGCCCATAATTCCATATTTTTTGGAATTCTTATGTCAAGTGTCAATATCAATCCTATAAGAAAGAAGGAAAGAAACTATATATTTTACCAATTCTAGAATTTTTAGTCCGACTTTCCTGCGACAGGTGGAGGATACATTGACAGGTGGTGGTATGTGGTGACCACTATACCAGTTTTAGCACATTTTCGTAGTTTACCGTTCATTGGATGTAAAGTGGATGTTCTGTGATGTATTTGCCTGTGCTGAAATTTGATGGATCTTTGTTCCATTGTTTTGTTTGAACTTTTGCCTCTCTTCCAGGATCACGTTTTAATCTATTTTTTTTCTCTCCTCAATTCTTTCAGTAGCCTTTCTGCAGCCATGTTTATAATGTACAATGAATTATTGAAATAATGAACGAAACTTAAAATTAAAACGAATTGGCTACTGCCAATCACGAATTTCTTATATGACAATTATAATTGTATTATTACGTTTATTTCTCGTTGCAAATATAATTCGCAATTTATTGTGAGGTCTTTGTTTTGATTGTCTTTGTTCATCATATTTTGTTTAATTGTTATAAGTTTGATCGCCTTTTTTTTTATTGACACTTCAGTCTGACATAGAGTGGATTATTTTTTTCAGTTCTAAATTTTTGATTTTTATAAATGTAAATCAAAGATTATTGATACGTTCATTTAAGGATAAATGATACAATAGCGTTATCTACGAAATGGAATATTTGATATAATGGAATGATAATGGAAATTCCTTTGTATTATATGATTGTGGTTTAATAAACCAAATTGGACTGGAATTTGTTTGAATACTTCTTGCAGCCTTTATTGTGCGCTTAGGGTGGAGGATGGGAGGCTGTGCTTTGGCTATGGAGTTAAGATGAACTGCACGACCGATGGTCTGCCAAAGCAAGACCTTTGCATCCCAGCAGTGAAATGTGTGTTTCTTCCATACTGTGTCAAAGCAAAGGCTTGAACACGGCTACTGAAAGAGAATAAGCTGAAACTGAAGGAAGGGTTCAGTTAAAACAGAACCAAACGGTAATATGTAGAACTACCTAGTGGGGTTGTGCCAAGTGAAAACATAGACTTTGTATTCGAAAACCATTTGAATCCCAACGTATTACCTGGAGTTCGTTACTCCAAAGAGATGGGGGGGGGGGGGGGGTCCAAATTACGTAACATCGTGAGGTGTCCTGTTCTCTGAAAGGTGCCCAATTTGGGACAAGTCTCTTCCAAAAAAATTGAGTTGATAACTGGAACGTGCATTATACCACACTTGGGTGCAAAGCCTCTACCGTTAGTCTGCGGAGCTCAGCGAATACAGTGCGACGGAGAGGTGTATGCCAGCCTCATCCACATCCGAGTAGTTAGTGAAATCAGCCTGTGATTGGAGGTGGTTAAATGCCGCTACTGAATTACCTTAAGGTCCTCTTATTTCCTTTGTCAAATTCCTACTCTTCGCATTTTGCTCATTCGGTGCTTTGCTATCCAGTAAAGTTCGGTGTGTTCATCAAGTGGGTTGAAAAAAGAAATTAACTTGAACGTTTTGTATGCCTTATACAAAAAGAGTATGTTGTAAATGTTGAGTCTCCATGTTTATGCTAGAATGGGTCTTAACCTGATAATAGTAGTCCTATTATGATTAGGATGGCTGGAAGTTAGATGGGTCTTGTGTGGAGGTACGGAAGGTAGCAGTAGAGATAAGGTGTGAAGATAGTTAATCTTTCCTAAAGATAGCTGTAGATTATATTATTGACGAGATTGTTTTTGGATTTAATTTCACAATATTCTGTAGTATTCACATATCAAGTATCATTTATTAAACATGGTTTGGCCTTGGCCCCTCTTTTCGGCCATGGTATCATAACGCCACTGATATGATCGGAACCCTATAAACGCCTGTGAGCAGAGAGGGTTGTCCATATGTGCGTTGGCAACCATGTTGATTCTTAATAGTTTGCTTCTACAAAAAACAATGTAATTAAAAAAAAAACTTTTTAAACAAAAATTTGCTGTAGTGCATACAGGCATTAAGTATTTTACAAAGGGACAAATCAGTTACTTGAGTTATAAAAAGTGATGGGATATACTTAGCTATTCCCTCAGTAAAAATATTTTGTAGATAAGGTCTGCCATTCAATAAGTTTAGGATAAAGCTGGCCAAGGTGGGTGAAAGGTTTTATTATGAGCTCAATGAACGAGAAGAGAATATTCTATTTGCCGAGAGAGAGCTAGGCTCAAATCACAGCTTATCTCCCGTACTTGTCATTCCATTACCTTGTTGTTACAATACTGCCTGGTAGAGCTGCTACTTCTTATGTTTTCCTCATTTTTCAAATAGAACTTGAAACCCTTAATCTTATGAATTGTGAGTTTCTGTTATTCTATGTTCAGATTTTTGTTTACTTTTGGCACTCAAAATAAAGAAGTTTCTTATAACGGTATCCTTATTTTATTAATAATCTATTAAGGAACATTTTATTCAGAAGCCTTTGTTCCTATTCAGAATTTTGAATTCGCTATATATATAGATTCGTTTCCTTTTACATTAGCAATGGGATATAACATGTATAAAATAAAAAAAAAATCTTTTTAATTGGATTTAAAAATTAAATTTTGAATCTCTCTCTCTCTCTCTCTCTCTCTCTCTCTCTCTCTCTCTCTTAGCGAGGTTACGTTTAAGTGGTTGCAATATGTACATACAAAAAGTTTAGTTAAAACATTGCCAGAACTTACTTAATTAATCATATTTTATCATACGTAGTCAGGAGAAGAAATTCCTAATAATGATGTACGCATAAAGTAAATGAGGTTACATTCATTTTTGTTTGAAAGGATGGACACTCATAATTTATGGCCTAACCCTTTAAGATTTAAGGCTAAAAGTCGGGGTTTGAGTCATGGATAGAAGTCAGTTTTTGTAATCAACTTATTGAATTGTTTCTTTCTTTCATTGAGTTAGTACTGTTTGAAGCTTGGATTGCGAAAATTGTGAGTCAGAGGAAACTCTAGGTGTGATTAGATTACCGTCTGCCTAGCAGCCACTTGACTGTCTTGACACCAGTTCGTGTTTCAAATTTTTACGCACTCACTTTGTCGGCTCTTAATCATGTTCTTTGTGGTTGGCAAGTTATTTTCAAGTTTGAGTTGGCTCCGTGCTGGTAAGGACGTTATTGGTTACGTGACTGTGAAGGCGACACATTCCTAACCTCCTCACTTCTATGTAAGATAAATCAACGTCAGCTTGTCGTTCTTCTTTCTTTATCAACAAAATCTACCTACTCCAATGTAGAGTCTCGATGTATATTTCTTACCCAATAATTTATTTTATGTTCTAATTGCAATAAGTATTCAAATTATTATAATTTCGGTCCTAGGGATTTTACTCTAACTCTTTCAAATCATGCGAAAGGTTTCCAAACCCGTGGATGCGGATCATTTTTTTTATGTACCTTGTCTCAGTGAGTGCAATTAGAAGAAAAAAGTAAGATTTAGTTTGTTTTAATACAAGATTTTAAACCACAATATGCTAGTTAGCATTAATAATGAAACTAAATTAGTATTATTATTTTAAGTTTTAAAACTTCAGTACTAATTTGCACATAATGAGTTCTTTGTGTTAAGTGGGATTTGTGTTGAGTGTAAATTGAATTCGCCTGCAGTGTCTGAGATTCCAATGACAATTCTACAGAGCAATGAATCGTCTCGACCTCTCTACATTATTCACCATTGGCTATCTCTTTCTTTTTTTTCTTTAATTAAATACCAACCTCCACTTCTCTCTTTCTTTGTCCCTTCCATTTACTCTCTCCTTCTACTGCATTATCTGTATTACCTTTCTCCATTACTAGCAAATAATCACCTTGTGTGTATTACTTAAATTGCCACCCGAAAACCCCTTTATAAAACTTTCGGGAAAATTAAAAAGGGTAAACAATTTCAACTGTCGGAAGAAAATAATACCAATCGATTAATGTAAGCTACTACTCTTTGTTGTTTGTGAATACTCTACATGAACCAGTTCTTAATTAATATCTAGGGAATCATTCAATGGGGAGAGCAGACATGAGCTTCGTGCATATCTCCATTAAAGAAGAAGGAAATTAGTGTTTTGTTTTTTCATGAAACATTCATTTATTTATGAACTTGCATTATAAGTTTTGACTCGTGGTTCTTCATCATTGCAGAAGAGTCACAAGGTATATGTATGCCATTAGTAGTGGCTCATTAAAATTATATTCAGTATTAACGAGAGTAATATGTTTGTCTCCCAGGGTTGATATGAGTTGCAAATAGGTAGTTTTTACTTAGGTTAGGTTTAAGTTAGGTTGCAGTAGAGAGAACATTGGCCCCATTTTTTATACAACACAATGAATATTCTACTTTCGGAGTCCTGAATTTTGTCTAATTCAAGTGTATTTAGAGTAGGGCTCAAAAACGAGTAGCTGACATTATAAAGACTCGGGACCGACGGCTTAACGTCCTCTCCGAGTGTCGACGTGATCATTTTTTTCACCTCCTGCGTGATACTCGCCAGATCGGGTACGTTATCAATGAGCTACTCTGGTCCTTAGTTTTTACTTTTTTCTTCATGAACTCCTTTCTGTTGGACTAGTCCAGCAGCCTCCTGTTCCCTTTTCTTACTCTTTACGTACTATAATATATTCTTGCGTTTCTTTTCAATACCACACCAGATGTCATATTTCACTTGTTTCAGTTCGAGTATGATTCTGACGATGACCAGTTGTTTTGATTTAAAAATTTTAGTCTCATTTCTGAATTGTTGCTATGGTTTGGTTATTGACTTTTATTTCACTGTTTGCTGTGACATCTTATTATATATTTATTTAATTTTTTCCTATTAGGATTTGTACATACATTATTGCTGAACTTCTGAGTTCTTTCCTCTCTGTTATCCCATTTGTCGTCCAAATTCAGTTCAAACTACTCTCACTAGGATCTTTCCTATATCATTTCATTACTCCAAATAATATTTCATTAAGTCTATTTTCATTTATAAATATCAATAATTTGATCATGTTTAAAATTGTAGTATAGATAAGTCATTTTTCATCTCATGTAGATATTTTTTTTCAATTTGATTTATTATAATTGAATAATTTGTACAAATAGCCTTAACAAATTTATGAAATGAAGAATGGTAATGGTTATTGAACTGTATTGTTGCAAAAGTTAAACGTTATTTTTTTCTGGTGATAAACTATGCAGAATATTGAAGTTGAGGTGAGGTACCAGTCGGGAGTTACTCGTATATTAGAATGAAGTGATGTATTGAGAGGTGATTTAGAAGGTCGATTTAGGGAATCGTTTGAGCTTAAGCGGTGACATTAATAATAATGATGTAGGTGACTGGAAGGGAGCAGCCTTTCAATAGTGAGGTGTGGTTAGTGCAGAGGTGATCTGTTCGGCCGAATAGAGGAGTGGGCTTCCATTGATATTCATAAGACTGGTCAACCAGGCAAGCTGGCACCTCTGTCACAGCCTTCTCATCCATAAAATCACTTTATTCAATAACACCATTCCGTATTATACACAACTAATGAATGCCATGAATTTCCCGTACAAGTTCATTATTGACCTCTACTATTTTTGTATTGGTGATGGCTTCTTATTCTTATTTTTTCCTTATAAATATTAAATACAAATTACAAAACATACAGTGACAGATATTTCGAACTGCAGTTCATCATCTGGTGTTCTTCATCTTTTCCTCAGATCTTTTGCAAAACAGATGAGGAAAGGATTAGAAAAAGACTCGTTTCAGTTTATTTTATGATCTCCTCTTATCATATGTTATCTACAGTTGTTCGTAGTATGAATCATATTATTTTCTTCTCTCATTAGCTGTGAGCTAATGAGCTTTTTTGATATGCTTTCGTGCGGTAGACTGAATACTTTGCATCTCTCTTGTATAATCCCTTCTTGTGACATTCCCCTGACGACAAAATGTTGTTCAAATGAAAGTATAAGCCACAAGGGAAAAGTAAAAAACACAGAAAATATGCTCGTGAGGTCTTTGAAATTTATGTCATCTGAGAGCAACTAGAGATTGATAACAAAAAAAGGTTACAGCTTTGTTAGAAAAACAAAATATGGTAAGGTAATATAAACAGATGTTAAAAAGTAAAAATAATCTGTTCATATTACCTTCCAATATTTTTTTTGTAACAAGGCTGTATGCTCTTCTGTTATCAATGTCTAGTTGCTCTCTGATGACATAAATTTGAAAGGACTCAGAGCATATTTTCTACGTTTTTTACTTTTCCTTATGGCTTATGTATTCATGTATATATATAATCAAGATTAAAATCGACGAAGAGTAACACACTAATAAAGAAATAAATACACTTACTAACTCAAATTGTCAGAAAATCTGTCTTCTGTACTGTTACTCCTGCCTGTTATAAATTTAGATTTCTTTTTCTGTTTTATGTTATTTCTTAGGCCTGGAGAAGGTAGAAAATTTGAGTTGGTAAGTGTATTTCTTTACTCTGGGTGTTATCTTCTTCTATTTTGAGCTCTTATATGTCCAGTTTAGATGGTCTTTCCGATTTTACAGTGAAATTATATATTTCACATTACACTTTAATAATTATTAAGATTTTTATAAGATACACACATTTTCAAGAGAAAATAAGTTGCAATGTAGACAACTATTTGTAATTTGAAAATATTAAAACTTTTCGTTGGTTTAGACTATACCAGTTCCCTTTCTTATCTTATGTAATAAGAAAACCGTTCTTATTACACTAAACTTTGAAAGTAGAATTCTTAGTTCTATCTTGAGACTCTTAGGTTCATATCGAACGCATTCGCAACTTATTCCATAATCTCGGACTGGTTAATGCATTAACCTATTATCGTAGTCTAGTTACCTGCAAGCATTACTCCTTTAGTTCATTCTCTCCCCATGTATTAGAATACATTTGCTCCTCTGTGTCTCAACCATAAAACCATCTTTACAGTTTTTTTGTTTTAATTTGTTATTGTATTTACTCCCTCCATTTTTAAATTTTGCCGATCTATATTGATTTTCTAGTTAAGTATAAGAATAGATTTATAGAAACATCTTTCCATTTCAATAGTTTTATATTTAGTTGTTAATAAGAGTTTAATACGATGATTCCATAGTTCCTAATACTTAGGTTCCACGGTATTTATGGCCTTGAGATGGTTACATGTTAGTCATGCCAGATCTATTCCGACCAATATCTTGCTTTCCTGTGTAAAATCACTCTGACAGTTCTATAGCTGTAAATTTAGATTACATATCAGTCAGCTCTTCTTTTTTTTGCTGATTGATATTTATCTTTGTTTTATTTTGTTCTTCTACTGAGAAAAAACTCCTGTTTATTAAAAATGCTCCTTGAAAGTAACATAAGTCTTGCAATTCAGATTGATTACAGTTCAGTCTGATTTCTTCAATTCAAACGGAGATAGAACAGCTTAGTGTATTATATTACGTGGGGAAACTAGTCTCACGGAGAGTCATTCGAATTTTCTGATCTGACACTATAACTTTTCTGTTATAAACTTGTATTTACTGAAACATTCATGTAATTGAATAATTATAACTGTTGGATAAGTATAAGTTAGGTCTATGTATTTATTTGAATAATATTACACTGTAAGCAATTGATGTTTCGTTATAAACTTTATTTCTTTCCTAAATTATTCTTTAACTCTTCGCCGTATATTGCCCGTGACAGCCATCCCTGAGGTCTTAGTCCAGACTGTGTGCCTGGAAGCGCCAGGCTGCATTGCGTGAGACACTCCTCTCCGTTAGTTCGACTCTTTCCCATTAGCTATGGTCGATGGCCGCCTCCTACCTCCTAGGCGCATTCCTTTTCCTTGCAACAACGCTGCTGTTCCCTAATGGGCTCTTAAAAACATTCTCGTCTATTATTATATTACAACAATATCTGTATATTTTATTAATCGTTTTTTATATATTGTACTTACATACATATGTATCAATGATCAAACCACAATATGAAATGGGGGAAAATTACTCTGACGAAGACCGCTTGTTACGGTTGAAAGATCTTAGTCTTTTTTTCCCATTTCATATTATGGTTTAATCATTGATTGTTATTTCACGTGTTTATGTGAAATCTTGTTATACATATATATATATTTCAGAATTTGGTAAGATACCCGTGATATACGAACAAATGTATAAATAACAATATGAAATTCTGATATGGATATTATGTTTCACAACTATATATAATTATTCTAGTGGATTGTGGAGAGTAGATCACGGAGCAAACACCAATGAGTTCCTCACCGACGTTTCGTCAATATTTATTGACAATTTCAATAAATATTGACAAAATGTTGGTGAGAAATTGATTGGTATTTGCCTCGTGACCCGCTCTCCATAATCCACTAGAATAATTACTAATCTATGTGATAAACAACAGTACAACTTGTTATATGTATATATTTCATTAAACAAATGGCCGTATTTCACTGAAGTCATTTTCTTCATTAGTTGTATTTGTATATAGCTAATAAAAAGGAAACTAATGAAGAAAATGACTTCAGCGAAATACGGTCATTTAGTCAATTAAATACTCTTTTACTGTTTCATTCCTCATGTTGTATACTAAGTTTTTTGAACAAATGATCTGAATTATTTGATTTATATATTTAAAATGTAATTAATTTATCCCTTAATAAAGAAAATCAACCGTTGTTCATGTAGAACTGGGTCATAGTCTGCTTATTTTTTTAAGTAGATGAAGTTAAAATAGAAAATCATATGATCCTTTCGGATTTTTTTCAGTTTGTTTAATTTACATATTTTTGCATTTTTTAGTGTTGTTTTTCAGAAAAGTAGTACGTGGTGTTTGTCTTCTACCCCTTTGACCTCTTGTTATTGATCGATTATACGGATAGGTCACTGCCCTCCAGAGGGTCTTGTTGACGAGCTGAGCCTTTGCTTTCAGGAAACTGTTTCCCGAAAATAACTAGTGAAAAACAATTGTTGTTATTCGAGAAAACAATAAGAAGCTTGCAATAAGCTTGCTTTGAAACCATTTAACCTGGATTTATTTCATGTTAAGATAAAACATTTGGCAGGAACTCTGCAGCTATAATTTAGCCACATATATTGCTCATTGCAAGCTGGCAAGTTGGCTCAACTCCAACTACTAATCGTGAATCTGGCCAGTGGAGAGGATGGCTATTGACATTTCGATTGGCGTCTTGTATTTATATTTGTATTAGCTTTGACCTCTAATAAATACTTTGGCCTCTGTTAAAATATTGAAGTGAGTCACTGTCAATATTCTTTTGTGTTCTTTTTTTGCGCTTGATTATATATATTACAAACAAATAATAAGAAAACAAAAGTTTCCTGCATGTATATATGCATATATTAAAATTCAGGAAAAGCTGTTCCAACTGGACTCCATACAACTAAAATACATAAACACATTAAAAAAAATCACTAACTATTATCAATAGTTTGAAGGACATTTTGTCCTCAAGAGAAGACCAGAAGAGAAGAAGAAGCAGAATTTGAGACAATCAGACCGGCAGGTGGAAATGGAGTAATTTTTGATATCAGCCGCCTCCCTGGCGGAAGGAGTGCAAGGAAGATGAGATGAAAGTATAGGGGAAGATTCCTGAATGACCGTATCCAGCCTATGAGCACCATGCAAAGTTGGTTGTGACGAAGAAAGCTGTGTCATCTGCCATCCTTCCTAGGACCGGAGCAGAACGGGCATCAGCTAATAACTTAATAGTTCATTATCTAGCAATAATAACTAATAAATAAATCACCAGTTAATTAGTTATACAGCTATAAGAAACTTAGGGAGATAAACACCACTAGAAAATTCTTTTGTAATTAGTTAGTTTGGAAAGTACTAACAATAATATTACTAAGGTTTGATGAAGGCGGATGAATAGAGATCTAGATAGGTTTTACCTTCTTTACATAACAGGGATGGTCACTGTTAAAGTGATGGTGCTGCTGAGCGTTAGTCGGTTTGATAAGAACGAAGGTAGAAAAACATCCATTATTGAAATGTGACATTGACATCCAAGAAGGAAATGATGTTATCGGACATTTGGTGCATTAAGGAAATGAGCAACAGAAAGTTTAAAAGGAAAAGTTGTCACTCATCTTTACCTTGCTTCCATTTTGCATTCTTTTTAATATTATAAATATACTTTATGTTTATAATATATACTCTATACTGTATATAATTTTATTGTATACTCTATTTTTTATATGATAACTTGTGTCGCAATCAGCTGTGTATCAGAAGAAGCAAAATTACAGCGTATAAAATATTATAAATACAAACGCTCCCCAACTTATGAACAAGATACGTTCCACATTGTAGTGCGTTAGGTCAATTTGTTCGTAAGCCGTTACATGACGTTCTATAAAAGGTGTTTCATAGCAAATCTTAAGGCTTGCTTAAGTAACTTATACCGGGTTTGTACTTTATATTAGTACTATTAAATAACACAACATTGTTATGAGTGTTCTTTAGAATCGGATAAAACTGACTGACTAATGACTCCTTCCCTCATGGCGGGAGGAGGCCACTTTGTAAGCATTGTCTTGTCCACATTGTAACTGAGGAAGTCCACATTCGGTTACATGATCTAATACTAAAGTATTTGCTAATTATTATTTTTAACTAGTATTGATTTAATGACTGTCTATTCATTCTTTTTTTGTTTACTTTTTGTATATTAATCTATTCCTTTTTGTCACTTCAGTCTTAATTCTTCGGTAATGAGGTTTGATGTTACTGGTCTAAAACTTAAAATAATAATAATAAATAATGTAAACAAAATATTATTAATATACTCGTAATATAATGTGGTTTTAGAAAAATTACAGGCCATAAAGAACAAAATTCATGTTTTCATTTGACATCCGTCATCATCAGCCCAGAAAGTGCTCCACTGAAATGGCACTTGGATGCCAAGTTCATTCAGGCGTGTGCGCGGTCAAATAAATTAAAATTATATTTTAATAATTTTGAAGCATTAATTACTACTTCATTCATTTTTATTTTTTTTGTTTTCGTCTCTTTTTCTGTATTTTATATATTTCTTGTAGTCTGTTTTCGAGTGTTTTTAAGTGTATAGTTTAGTATCTTTGGGCAACATGAGGGGTACATATTAATATCGATGTATTTTTTTGTGGTCTTTTTTTTAACAACTACTTTGGGATTATTAAATACATTCTCAATATAATACAGTTAAATAATTTGCTAAACCTGAATAGAACCCTCTCTGTCTGATGGCGCAACTTTTTAATGTAGTTATGGATTCATATCTTGTTTAAAGGCAATAGATACACTGTGAAGTCGTGTATTATAAATAACTAGAAACTATCTGCTAGTCGGTCTGAGACTGTATACCAAGGCTTGATTTGCTTTGCACGCTAGAGGGAGGGTAGACATTCCTAATCACATGCACCTCACCAGCAGTTATATAATGATGCACTCAATTTGCGTGTCTCTCCTGCTGTCATTGCTTTGTTTATTATTTCTTTGCAATTAACTCCCTTATACAATGTTATCACGACACTAATGGATAATATGATATTTTCGTTCTTTAGCAATTTTTTTTTTTTGATGAAGCATATCTAAACTCCACTAAAAAATATCCGCTAAATACAAGTTTATAATAATAAAATTATTCCACTCTTCGTGAAGTTCGTGGAAGTACTCATCGAATTTTGGCTTCAAAATATAAAAGCACTTCGATCATAAACCGAATTGTTTAATCCAATCAATCATAAAGGTGGACAGTTGAGTAGAATCTTAATTGTTCTTTAGAATTATTTATATACTTGGTTTGCAGATGGATTAGCACTGTTAACATTTTATTACTATTAATTAATATAATAAACATATTGATTATAAAAAAAAAAGATTTAGAAGTTTTAAACTTATACGTTTGTGGAGGTCCTTGATCCTCTTGTTGCATTTATATACATATATATATGAGTAAATGAAGATAAGAAATACCAGAAAAGACTAAGTCTGTAATAGCTGAAATCGCTTGATGAGTTGAGAGTCCGACGGAGACCAATTATTTCGGTCGAAAGATCATAGTCCCCTTTTCTCAATTTGTATTGTGTCTTTGGAGTTCATTTTCCATTCACGTTTTTATTGTGAAATCTTGTTCTATATTTATAGAAAAGAGGTTTATTTGTTTTGGACAATATCGGAACTGAGTATAAATACTTTCTTCCACGTTATGTCAAATTGGGTACTAATTTTTTCTTTCTGATCATTATTGAATGTTGGAATTACTTATTTATAATTGCCTTCATGTGAGTGTTATTAATAACAATTGCGTGGTTGTTGATTTTTTCATTAGGCATTTACATATGCCTAATATTTAGTTGACCACTAAAAATGGCAACTACTAAATTCCTCCTGTAAGTAATTTGTCAAATATTTTTTCTTAATTTTATTAAAATCTATTGAGGACAAAACAAAAAAAAATATTTAAATATATTTCCAATCAATTTATGGTAATCAAATTTAGAATAATCAGTCATAATAATTCATTTTGAACATAAATAAGTGAAAAAATACTTATATTCCAAAATTTAGAATAAAATATACTGAATAAAACATAACATCAAATGTATAATTATTAAGGATATTAAACGTGAAATTCCATCACAGTTTAGTATCGAGAAAAGTTTATAAAGTACATATTGTTTTAAAGTAAGATCTTCCTAAAACCAGAAACTATTTATATGTCAAATTACATAATGGTTCATGAAATATATAACTGTAGTTTGTTCACAAACTTTACGGTGCACGCGAAGACGTGGGATGTCAAACATTGATTCAAACATACATATCTACTACATATGTCGAAATACTGCTCTTAATTTGTTGTGAGGAGGAAACTTAAGTGAAAAAGTATTATAGGTAAGCATTTTGATAGGTTGACGATTCAAGTTATTTAAATGTATAATGGAAAAATTTTGGGTAAAACTGTAAAGAGTGTGTTTTTATGGTTTCCCAAAGGAGTTGATGTGGTGGGTGCGTGACGTCGGAAATCTGCCCTTCACAGGGATTGCTAGGGAGGACGCTGCACGAACATGAGTCGTTTATATATCATAGATATGTAGGAAATATTAAGTTTTAAAAGTTAATGTGACAATCAGTTCTTCTTAATAAATTGTGGATTAGTCACATAATTTCTTGGTAGAGTAAGCCTGAATTTATGGTTTAGATTTGAAGTCGGTGTAAATCCTTCCTGGACGTCAGGTCTAATTCAGACCTGCCGTTTTAATTAGTTTTGATGGTTTTTGTACCTCTATCTGGTTTAAATTTTCTGCCTTATTTTTTTTGTTGCTAAAGAAAATAGAAATTCTTTCGTAGAGAAATTTTGTTCTAATAACTCTACCTTTTAAAGAACTGTGAAGTTTTATTTGTTTGCACTAATCGTCAAATAGTAGAAAAGGAATGTGATTTAGGGACTGCAATATGGAGGAGAAAGGCGAAGTTTCTGTCTAGTTCATGGCAGCAGAAGCCATTAGGGAACACTTACTTCTCATTAGGCCTAACCGAGAACCCGGCCATTAGGACCGAGCCATGCTCTCAGCTTGAGCTCTGCTGTTCAGCGCACCGCACTCCCTTCTCATTTACAACGGAAACTAATCTTGAGCTGCTTTAACTTAATTCACACTATTCATTGCCACATCTGTTACGCAAGCTTACCCTTCACCAAAGCTGACCTCTGAGTTGTATTACTTTCACATCTCCAGTGAGAATATTCAATCAGAGATGGGATTTTATTAAATACTGAAATGGTGGACCTAATATTTAATGCATCTCATTGTTTTATTATAAAGGATTTAGTCGGTACCCTCCTGACCAATCTACATATATCGTTTAACATAATCCTGCTTTCTGATATTGTTTTCCTTTACAAGTAAGCATTTGTGTTTACTTTTTAATTTAAATTTAAAATATTGTCCAAGCGATGCCGCTGAATACTGAAATATCCCTGTTGTTGACCAATAGTATAAAATGTAAAAGAAGTTCTACATGGCGTACGAGGGATAGGATTGGAGATCACAGGTTTATGAAGAACTACAGAACACAGGCTAACTATATTTCAGAGTAACGCTGGTGTAGTTTTCACAATGGAGTGTTACCTTCCATGTCAGAATAATTGTCTTCAGTACCGTGGGCGTGATGAGTAATGTTCGTTTATGTTGTTCATTCATAGCTTTATTTATCATGGTTCTTGTATGCTAAACTTCAGTTTTTCCTCTGCAATGTATTACAAATGAATATTTTTGACCATCTAGAAAGGATTAATTGGACTTAGTTTATTTTTCATCAGGAAATTGCTTTATTTCCCTAAGTTTAGTTTGTTAGACTTCTTCGATCAGGTTGTACTATACTATTAATCAATATAAGTTATTTTGTTCCCTACTGGTGTCGTGATTTCCTGGTACTAAACTGTAAAATATAACTTAGAATTAAGTAACTTCATTTAATTATTGTAACTTAATTGATAACTTAACGTTGAATTTTACACTGAATAATATTTAATTTCTACTAATTCATATGTGCTTTTACTAAGTAAATTAAAAAAAAATCTAAATTTTTACTAAACAATATTTTTATATTTTGAAATACGTTTAAATGGTGTTTATTGAATATTGTAGCTTTACTATGACGTTTACTCTCTTAAAAGTTGGAATTCTTTGGTATGAGATACGATTTGCAACATGCATGGTCTGATGTATAAATGTTTCAATAATTATCAAGGTGTGACTACGAGAGATAGACGAATCCCTAACGAATATAAACAGATAGCCGTTTTTAATGGTCCATCTTTAATAAGGAACTAAATCGAAGTTCTAGTTATTCCAACGATCGGGAAAACTGTTTGTATCAAGGCAATCGAACAGCTAAAAAAAATGTTATTGATCTCACTAGGGTATCATCATACTTGTACTTGTTTACTGTTTTAAATTGTGTTAACCAAATACATTGTGAAATATGAATTATTTTCAACATTAAATTACTATTAGGATTTCTTGTGTTCGTCATGCAACACAGAAGTAAGTATAACAATGTATAATTTACATTGATTATATCGATAATACCAGAAACTTTAAAACTTTAAAATATTTTTAATAAAGCAGACTTATTCATTACCATAATATTATTATAAACATCAATAATCATTGCAATAATTGTAAATCAATAATAATCTTGTATTAAGGAAAGTAATTGGAAATGAATACGGTGATCCGATTGGAAGGCAAGAGGCAGGCATGACATGTAAAAAAATAATAAGAGGAGTCTCTTCCTATTTAGATTATATGGGTTTTTTCATCCTTCTTTAACTTTTAATGTTCTTTCCTGTTTACCAGAAAACTTTTACTTCTTTAAGCTCACTGTTGAAGAAAAAATTGTTAAGTATATTATTAATACCGTATGATATGGACATTAAACGTTAATAAAATGCAGTACCTTTTTTTTTACTTTCTAAAATATTGATTTCCAATTTGATTATCATTGAAGTTTTATTATTTTCATAATAGTCAGTTGGAGGTGGTTGTTGGCCACAGCAAGTTCTTGTCCTTGGTTGTTGGTGGTTAGCGCTGAAATGCCTTGGAAGGTTTGGTGGCGGGGGGATGTGTCATAGATGGTGGGTGTTAGGATGGACAGATTGAAGTGTCCCTTGTGAATCCAGTCCACCATCAGCAGAGATTGACTAGTTTCCATAACAATGGTCAAGCGTGCAGTCTTTTGTACGACAAGGGCCAGAACAAATTTCACGTTTTGTCCGTGAACCGTATCAGTTAATCAACTCATTGTCCTTAATAAAATTGCGAGTTTATCTTTTTTGAAATATAAAAATGTTATATACTGAATTTTTTTATTGGCCATATTATTAAATATGAATTTACAAACAAATAAAATAAAACTAATTTATTTGATTAATCTAAATGCATGATTATGAATGAAAACAAATTTTAATTATTGAGATATAATGTGCCGAATACAGTGTGAAAGCATTTGATTTGTATGGAGCTTAAATTGAAGTTGTATTCCTTGATTCTCTTGTAGGGGTGGGTGTCAGTTGTGGGTGCACTTCGATTTCTGAATCGAATATCTTAGATTTTCACCTTGAAAATATCTGTTCACTTCTGTGTTTGTTTCAAATAAATAAATAGCTACTTAGGAGTAATTGTCTACATAAAATTCTTTAGGAGGCACATTTACATAAAGTTATGTAATGCATTTATTTTGCTAAATCTGTTGTCTCATTGCCATCAGATAGAGCCATTTATAACAGTTTTATTCGAATCTGTAAATTCAAAAGAGCGAAGGAAATGATTTTTTTATAAAATATGTTGAAAGTGCTTATAGAATTTTGAGCAAAAACCTTAAATTAAAAACCATATATTAAGTTCATATTTTTAAATTTATGTTTGGAAGAAAAACTGAAATTATGGGTTAAATTTTGTTCCTAAGACTAGAAAATAAAATATTTTATTTTAGTTGGCTGAAAGTTGGTAATGAAGAGTTACCAACAAAAAAATGGTTAATTAGAGTTTTGGTAAAATGAGATGGAACCATATAAAGAATAATGTGGATTTAATTAGTAAATTAAAGAGAGTCAATATTAAGGAAGAATATTGATTCGTTTGGACGTCGACTTTTTTTCGAATCTACCTATGTCTGACCTTTTAAGTTTTCTACGGAAGGACCTAGTTAATTATTTCCTCCTGTTAGCAACCACCAGTATAGCCCAGTTAATTAAATTATGTGTGGTTGATTGTCATTTTCAATGTGAATATAGCTTTTGAAACAAGCGTTTGGTCTTGCAATGGGTAATTGCTTATCTTCCTCCTGAATAATGTATACATGTATAGTTTTTTTTAAAACTGAAATGTTAACTTCAGTTCTGCCTAGTCCAATTAAACGGTTCTATTTAATGTATCTCCATACATATCTATGGTTAAATGTGCTTTTCTACTTTTCTAGCATTAAATTCATTTATGCTGACAGTCAAATTCACTATGGACGAAGTGGTAATTGTAAATTGACATCGGTAGCTGTCCTTATCTTTAGTTGTCCGAAGTGTTAGCTTAGTGCATTTAGGAAACTCACTAACGCACATGCCCATGAACACTTTTATATTCTGCATATCGCAGAAATATTAACATTACTGTTTTTAGATCATATGTTTTTGAAGGTGTTCAAAGTTTACTCCACGGAATTCCTTAGTGATGAAATTAGCTACATTTTTCTACTGCTCACTCATTAACTACCTCGTCATTTAATGATAAAACATGAAACTGTGCTAAAAATTATTCTCTAATGGATTAATAGAAACCCACATATTCTCAAGTCCATAGTGTTACATATCAGGAATCATTCGTGACCCACTTCCTAGGCTTGCACGAAAACTGGCCTTTAATTTAGTTTTTACTTTACTATAAGTAAAGTATAGTGATCGTGAAAAAATTCGATCTCGAGATTTTGACGGAATTACATGTTTTGAGGTCCCAGAAGTCGTTTTATGAGGTTTTTACGATGATGTCTGTGTGTGTGTGGGTGGGTGCGTGGGTGGGTGCGTGTGTTAGCATTGCTTGTTACCACGCTACGGTCCAGAATCTTTGATGGATCAAGTTGATATTTTACACAAAAATGGGCCCCATTTAGACGAAGATCCCTATTGTTTGGGAAGAATTATGCATGATGGGAAAGTCACTTTTTTTGCCAAAAACCGTTTTTTTTAAAACATTTATTTCTCCTAAACTGATAACCCTAGAGTTTTGAAATTTTGACATTATCTTTGAAGTTACAAATGCAACAAACGAAAAATATATTCAGAATTTTAAGACAACAGGAAATATTTTTTTTTCAATAAAATGTAAAAATTTTGACTTATAATTCAATCTCAAACCTTGTGAGAGCGATACAAGCCATACTGTTCGACGGACAAGAATGAAACTATGCCTACAAATAGAACATTATATGGCGAATGAGTTGAGAGATTTTTTTTTGAAATTACTTTCGCTAAAGGGGCGTTACAGTACGATTTGTGTTTTCAGAAAATGATTTTTTGACGCTAAACGGCTCGTTAAAAAAAAATATGAAAATTTGACCAAAAATGGAACAAAAAATTAGCAATTCACAAAAAAAAATTCATGAAGTTTCAATTACGGGAAAGAGCAATAACGATATAAAAACTGTTTGTTTATTCTAGACTAAGAGATCACCTGCTATACTTGTCGAATTTTTTGTATTTTTTACATTGTTTACATTGACTTAGAAATTTTTTGAGCGAATCCACTGAGATAAAATTGATGTTTCTAATGGAAAAATGAAAATATATTATTGACTTATAAGAGATGTAAGAGGAATAATATTGTGCAGGTAAATGATAACACTCATTAAAAAAAAATTCATATATATGTTATTTGACAAAGGGGAAGGAAAATGATCTTATTAAATACTAAGATGCCATAAAATTCCCAGTATAATAATTCTGTTAAAAACCAAAAATGTAATAGATAATTCAAAATTGAAATCTTTCGTTTAGAGATTAATAACTGTAATTATCGTACATCTTTAATTAACAAATTACCTTAAAACAACATTTTCTTCGCTGTTTAAGAAGTTTTTCAGAGAAAAAAAGAGTATTTTACTGTTTCAAATTTGAAAATTTTACATTAATATTCAATGTAGAAGGATGTCAAGTAAACGATGTAAGAAATCTACTGGCTATTTGAACAATAGCCATGTTCTCTTGTAGGATACTA
Organism: Hermatobates lingyangjiaoensis; assembly: GCA_026182355.1. Classification (NCBI taxonomy): domain Eukaryota; kingdom Metazoa; phylum Arthropoda; class Insecta; order Hemiptera; family Hermatobatidae; genus Hermatobates; species Hermatobates lingyangjiaoensis. The sequence goes on from JAPFBL010000038.1 coordinate 162,644, forward strand.
TTTCGTTTCAAGAAATGTTCACTTTGGTTTTTCAAAAATGTTATTACTGCTGTAGTTATACTAATGAAATTATTTGCAAATAATAAATTATTTGTGATGTACAAAAATAAGCTTATAAATTGATATGTCCTTCAATCACTATCTGTACTACCTCACGAATGCAATGCTAATAATTATATCCCATTTAGATGTTTGCGTTATGTTTAAATGAGACGTTATGTTTTATATACTCAAGAAATTTGACATTGAGTTACTTATAGTAAAGTAGAGTGTAGGCCACTCCAGATTTTTTCTAATGGTAATAATGAGGCAGTATTTTGCTTAAGAACTCTCCCGGAAAAATGGATTTAGTGGTATTTATAAAATTCCTTGTAAATGTCGTAAAATAGGTATAGCTAAAACTGGTAAACCATTAAAATTATGTGTCACACAATTCTGATAATACTCCGTAATTCGATTTTTGCATGAGAATAATGAAGATAATAATGTTCATTAGAGAATATAAATGGTCGCCTACAAAAATCTATGTAAAGACATTTTATGGGGTTCTCTTTACTTAAATTTGATTGCTTCTATAAGGGTTCACGGCTAATAAAACTTTTACTCATTACTTCGTAAACTTCTTTGTTTACTTTGACTTTCCTTGCCCAGCCTTGACTTTCCTTGCCCAGCCTTGACTTTCCTTGCCCAGCCTTGACTTTCCTTGCCCAGCCTTGACTTTCCTTGCCCAGCCTTGACTTTCCTTGCCCAGCCTTGACTTTCCTTGCTCAGCCTTGACTTTCCTTGCCCAGCCTTGACTTTCCTTGCCCAGCCTTGACTTTCCTTGCCCAGCTTTGACTTTCCTTGCCCAGCCTTGACTTTCCTTGCCCAGCCTTGACTTTCCTTGCCCAGCCTTGACTTTCCTTGCCCAGCCTTGACTTTCCTTGCCCAGCCTTGACTTTCCTTGCCCAGCCTTGACTTTCCTTGCCCAGCCTTGACTTTCCTTGCCCAGCCTTGACTTTCCTTGCCCAGCCTTGACTTTCCTTGCCCAGCCTTGACTTTCCTTGCCCAGCCTTGACTTTCCTTGCCCAGCCTTGACTTTCCTTGCCCACCTTGACTTTCCTTGCCCAGCCTTGACTTTCCTTGCCCAGCCTTGACTTTCCTTGCCCAGCCTTGACTTTCCTTGCCCAGCCTTGACTTTCCTTGCCCAGCCTTGACTTTCCTTGCCCAGCCTTGACTTTCCTTGCCCAGCCTTGACTTTCCTTGCCCAGCCTTGACTTTCCTTGCCCAGCCTTGACTTTCCTTGCCCAGCCTTGACTTTCCTTGCCCAGCCTTGACTTTCCTTGCCCAGCCTTGACTTTCCTTGCCCAGCCTTGACTTTCCTTGCCCAGCCTTGACTTTCCTTGCCCAGCCTTGACTTTCCTTGCCCAGCCTTGACTTTCCTTGCCCAGCCTTGACTTTCCTTGCCCAGCCTTGACTTTCCTTGCCCAGCCTTGACTTTCCTTGCCCAGCCTTGACTTTCCTTGCCCAGCCTTGACTTTCCTTGCCCAGCCTTGACTTTCCTTGCCCAGCCTTGACTTTCCTTGTCTCCATCCCTTCTCAATACCACACCAGATGTCCTCTTTCATTGGTTCAATATGACTGAGGCTCTGACGAAGACACATTGTTTTGGTTGAAAGGTCTTAGTTATTTTGTTGCTGAGGTTTAGACATTGAATTTTTGCACTACCAAACACATGATATATCTACAAGTAGTTTATATTATAGTATATATTTATATAAATAATCCTTAGTATGATAGGTTGCAGAGCTTTTCAGGTTAAAATCAAACCGACGTTTCGGTTCTTATTTATAATGGTGCGTGTTGTGAGCGCGCATGCGTGTGTGCAAACGTATAAAGAATAGTATGCAGTTTTAATTTGGGACCAAGATCTTTTTTGTAGCTGAAATAATATGTATGAAATAACCTTGATAAATTATAGAAGTTCTTCTATAATTTGTCATGGATATTAATATATACTGAAAGACTTATCTTTACATCTCAGAAGAGTTATAATTGACATATTAATATTAGTTAATTAAGTTATTTGTTTGAAAAGGAACTTATCAATGTTTGAAAGGGTTAACACACATTTCATTGCTGAAACTCTTAAAGCTAACTACTTGCTCAATTCTTTTCTCTGATGTAACATCGTTTTAAAGCAAAGCCAACAATGCGTTGGTTCTTTAATGGTCTGTAACATTGGCATTAGGTGTTTCTACTGTCTATAGAAGCACGTGCTGTAATTTCCATTAGGTCTTTCGCTGGAGATATTGATTCCTCGCTAACTGCTCATCCACTTAGCCTGACCTTTTACAACTGTCGATAAATTCTGCCATTAGCTTCTTTTCCCTGCTACATTTACCTTCTCACTATTTCTTTACAGTCTTTCATCTATTTTGGTAACTTTTCAGCTTCATTGCTTCCTTACCAGACTTTTCGTATATATATATATTGAACTCTACATATATGTAAATATAACAACGTTTAAACTACAGTAAGAAAATCAGAAATGTGACTAAGATCTTTCAATGAAAACAAGTGATCTTCGTCAGAGTCCGACTGTAACTGATACTATATACCTCTTGTTTTGATTGTAATATCTTATTAACGTTTATGGATTTCTTACTGTGGTTCAGACGTTGATAGTTATTTCTTGTATTTACTGGAAAATCTTGTTAGGTATACATGTAGCAAAGTCACTATAAATACAATAATGACCCTAATGAACTTAATACCTGAATGTATTAATTTTCTTACAAAATGACTTGGTCAACAAGCGCTGCCACCCCTACATATATTTAGAGAAGTTCCTGTATCATGTTGAAGGTTATAGAATTAGTTTGCTAGGTTAGATATTTTCCTCTAGCCTTAAATTTTAGTGCCCTGTGAAATTAATTAAAAGGTAGTTTTTGATCAGTTTAGTCTATTGATGAGTGAGAATTACAATTATTTTTGTAGTTGAAAGAAACTTATAAACAAATCCACGTCCATATTTCGACATCAAGAGAAAAAGTGCTTTATTGGAGTCTCGTGAACAGAGCTACTAATTTCATTGAGCTCATGAGCTTGTATTCTGGAGTATTGTAACTTATCTCAAGGAGGAAAGTATTATAAAGTGAAAATAAAAAGAACAGTATTGAGGAAAAACAAATAAATAACATTAAATGCGTATAGAATGTAAATAACAATAAAGATAAATTGACGGTAGGAATGAGGTTGTGGGAGTAGTTTGGATTCTAAGGTGAGCAAGGCCTCTTATTAAGCCCATACAGTTATGTTACAGTTACTGTGAGGGATTTGTTTATTGATTTTGACAAGAATACAGTCATTGAAACAAGTGTGGTGAGCATGTACGGCCGGTAGGTTAGATTTGTGCTTTGTGCTTTGTGCTTTGCTTATCAAAGGGTCTCCCTTTGAGGATTCATAGGCACACTCAACCTAGTGAAACACACCTTGGATGCATATCGCTGCCATCGAAATGCAAATGCAGTTACAGCATATCAGGAGGGTAATCTGGCTATTAGGGTATAATGATCTCTGAGGAAAAGCTCAAGATTGAACAGCTTTTGCCTCTTTTATACCAATCCTTCTCTGCAGCAGTGCTTCATTTAAGCTTTAAAAAAAACCCTAGCCATCATACTCGTATCTAGCAGTCAGAGTCTTGCTTGTGTTTGTATAAAAGAACGCGTTTGTGTTCCACCTCTACCGTAAGCCACAAATATTTCCTGCCATAATTTAATTGCAGTTATATTCTGAGATTTATATGGGAGAGGTTTTCTTCCTGCTCTGATGTTGGCCAGTGCCAAAGGTCATGGCCGAATAGAACACGTTTTATTAAAAACGGTAAATAAAACTTGATTTTATGTCGAATAGAATGCTTTCCTAAGTTTTCTAGTTCGAGTAATTTGTTACATATTGAGTAATTAAATGAGGGGATGCCGTAATTAATACACAACAATGAAGAAGTCCAGTTGATGCAGTAAGAAGATTATCACTGGAGTTCCTTGCAAATTTCTTGGAATAATTTTATTTGAGATCCTAGGGAGTCCAGCTTGGAATAGTTAGTGAACAGTCGAGTTTGCAGTGGTATTTTGTGCTTCTTGTAAAATAAAAACTTTCATTCTTGTTTAATGCGTAACTTTTTCAGAAGCGCGATAAGCTATTATGTAGAATTTAATAATTATGGGAAAATTTGCAAAGGTCACTACATACAAATGTTTAATTAAAAAAAACGTTTCGAACAGAAAGTATGGAAGAACACCACTTGTTTGAAACGCGTTGTTTTTACTAAATATTTATATTTTATTCCTATTATTCTTAAAAATAGTTACCTGCTTTGATAATAGCTTTTTATTTGGTATTATTATGGTTGAACCCATATAAAGAAACAAGTTATAAAGTGCTTTAAGCGGCTTTGAAAGTTTAAAGTTCGATGAAAAGAGTGTGTGTGTGTGTGTGTGTGCAAGGATGTGGAGTAATGAATTATTAAAGGTAGATTAGTGCGGAGGGCGTGGCCGCAGATCGGTAAGAACACTTGTTGATCCTGCCAGGTTAGGGAGAACCCAGCCCATGATGGTCCATGAAGGAAAGGCGGCTTTATTTTCTCGTTATCAGCGTCCTTTTCGAAGAAATACTTTAGTCATATGTCACGAACGAAAAACTCCAAAGTGTTTTGAACTCTCTTTAATGGCCCTATTTGGGTCGTAAATGAAATAGTTTTGTTTAAAACTGGTTTAAGCCAATATATGGAAAAATAAAAGTTTTATTATAAGAAATGGCAAAAGAATGCCGTCTTGAATCACATATTACATGAAGATGTAATATGCTTAGTAATTAATAGGCGTTCGATTAAAAACTTATTATATTTTTATATTAGGAATTTGAAAACAACATAGGAAAATATGTAGTCATCAGTGAAGTTTCGCTAACATATATATTGATTGCGCGGATCTGAACCCTATTATTATTGGATAATATACCATCAATAGAAAGCTACTTTGTTATTTATTATGTCCCGCTCATTTGGAAACATTGAATTTTATATTTTTATAATTTTTATGTCAGAATTAAATTATAAGTATTCCATTCATTTTAAATTATTGTAAGAGGAGGATAGCTCTAATAATGGCTATAAAGTTTTACTTGTAGTCACTTATTGGAATTGCATAACATAATGCTATTAAAGCTTCTAATCTTGGAAAGAAGGAAGTTGTTAAAATTAAATTGCCTTTCGAACTACGGATAGTAATGAATAATATATAATCAGTGGAATTAAATCCAAGGTAATTACTCAAAAAAAGTACGAAACAATTAACGGTAAGTAGAATAATTTAATAAAATTCTGAAAAATGGTTTTTTTTTATTGCTAACTTTTCTGAAACATACTTGTGCTGTGAATATATAAATTGAGAATATAATGAAGTACGTAAACTCTGTTGTATTCATTGATTCCTAGGGGATTACATCGCTTATTACCAATTATTCTTTATAATGATTCATTAATTACATTACTTAATAGTTCTTCTAATCTAAAGTATGATTGGTACTTAATGGTTTGCTTTTCTTTCTGGTATTTTTATGTGATTATGTGCATTGTCATCAAAGTAGATAAAATGAACATAAATACTTCTAATTACATTTTTGAATTAAATGATGTAAGTAGCTATTTCGAATATTTAGGGGTTGAAATATATAGAGGTTGACGTTTCTTTCCTGCCGATCTCCAACTAAATGTTAAAAAAGTTAGTCTAAGTGTTATTATCATGAGGTATAGATTGAAAAGTGATATATCGACTCTCTATACATGATGACTGTGATTTAGCTATTAATTAATACAGGCTAAACTCCAGTAATTTGTTCAAACTATTATACCGCCCAGTTATAAATCTCCAATCATCCCATTTATCCAGTAATCATTTGTAGTAACTAACAGATTTTCTATAAACTCGACAAAGCGAACCACATAGACAGACAAACCTTCCCATTCATATAGTGGAAGAAGTAAGATTTTATGAAAATAATGGTTTACAATTACTTTTCTTTTCAATTTTGTTAATTATGAATTATTAGAGCTGGATTTGTAGTACTAATAAATCCATTTATAGGTAGCAAACGACCAACGATTCTTTCCGCGCACTGTAGTGCGCGTTGTAATTAGCAGTTCCAGGTCACGGACCTGCTACTGCTGAATTCTTATACTGCTGTGTTTGAGGAGTCAGTAAGTAAATGTTCGTACTCTTTTATCGGTTTGTCGATATACATTTTTTCGTGGTCGTTTGGTCTTCTTGTGTTGTGAAAAGTTGTCGGTCTAGGGTTTGACTTTCTTTTTTAGCAATAGTCTGTATGATGGATGTGGTTGGGGAATTCTTAGGGATATGTTCTGGACAAGGAGGTTTGGATGTTCGTGGAGGTAGGGAGGGGGGGATTTTTTATGTTCTGGACAATGAGGGGGGATTTTCGTGTCCTCATTGGTCACCACTCTATTTTTGAATTCGTCAATTGAATCTAACCTGAAGTGTGTTTGAATATCCACATTTCTGGCATACCAAGGTGCCCCAGCCATAAGACGTGCGCATTTATTCTGAACTATCTGTATGAGGGTTTTATTAGTTCTTGAGGCTTGTAACGAGGTCGAGCATCCATAAGTAATGCTACCCCTAATTAGCAGCTTATTAATGGGGTCCTTTATTACCTGAGGAATATTCTTTGACTTTAGGATAGGTTACAAATTCGACATTAGTACAAGACCCAATTTGTATCTATGTTTTATTTGTTGTTTAAAAGTGAGCTGGCTGTCGATTGTGATGCCTACGTATTTGACCTGGGTTTTTTAAGGTAACTGGCGATGACTAAATGAGCTTGCTTGGGTGTTTCTTTACTGATTTGTATGTGGTTGCTCTTTGCTGGGTTGACTTCAAGTGTCCAACTATTGAACTAGTACGAAATTTGATCAAGTTTATAGGTAATAATATCACTTTATTTCTTTGTTAATTATATTATTTATATGAAAGCAAATTTTAAGATCTTTATAGTTATGCACTGTGGTAAGGATAATGAACGTGTGCCATTATTATTAATTAATTCAAACTTAAAACCTAAATTGTCCACTATATCAAAGTATGAAGTTAAATTACACTACCTCCTCAGTGATTGTTATTTTGGCTGAGGTGAGTCTGTTTGAATGTCGACTATTGAGAAAGCTGGAAGGAGAATGTCGTGGCGACACGCTGACACGAGGCAAGCGAGTAATGAAGCAGGTGCATTAAATCGCTGAGGTATCGATTGTGACGTGTTGAATGGGTCTGCCCACCAGGCTGTTGCCAATTTCCCTTTCAAAGCAACCCTACATGCTTGAATGGATTGAGTCTACTCCATTGTCGAAAGAGTAATGTTCTCTTTGTATTAGCCCTCGCTTTGCTCCATTTGACTGCAAACACTAATCAATTGCTCCGTGTTTGTGTTGTTTTTATGTCTAACTTTACTGCCTTCCAGTTCAAGTTTTAGTATCTCTTTGCTACAACTCTCCCAGACTTTACCAAAACATTACAACTTGATGCTAGAAATAAATTAAAAATGAAATAAAAAAATATATTACTTTATATCTTGTACCAGTGTGCAAGAGTTGCATAAATTGAGGATAACAAAAATTAATTTTATTAGCTTAATTAAAAATCGAAGCTAAGCTGGAATAACTTCTCTAGAAAACCTATGGATGGGAGAGATATTTATCTCATAGGTATTGCATGTAAGTGATATCAATTTGACGTATAGTGTTTAGCAACGGGCAATACAGGACAGTTACATTTTTATGTTATCATACTTTAATATGTATTTATATATAAAACTCAAAAGGTAAATCATTTTGATATTTCGACGAATCGCCACTATCAGAAGAGATGTGACTCGCTTAAGGAACGAAATCACACTATAGAATTGCTTTGCAGTAGTCGCAGTAAAAATGCTGCCTAAAACGTAGGGAGGGGGAAGGGAAAAAATAAAGGAAATAAACCGTAAGTATAAAACGTGTTAATATATATAACTTTAAATTACACAAAACACGACACCGAAAAAAGAATAAAAAGCACACTTACTAAATTTTCAATATTTTGAACTGTTGTTCGTTATCAGGAAGAGACTAGAAGAGAAGACAAAGAGAGAGAGATCTCCCCGCGTCGAAGGACGAAAACATATATGTGTATGTATACATTTTTTGGAATACTTCATGTTCGAAACGCGTTGTTTATACCATTAAATTTTTATATATGGAGATCATTTCATTAACTTTTTACCCTACAATGAATAGCTTAACTTTTATAATTTTCTTCATTTCTTTTTATATCTGTCTTTGTGCTTCTATTTTTTCATAAATGTCCTTTCTAAGTCCATGCTTCTCTGATGGGTGCATATACGCCTGTATTGCCGGTTGTGTCCTGCCGGCGCGCTTTGTCTTACCTTCTGAAGGCTGTAAGTGTACTTCTGTAGTTTACTTTGAACTCTTGTTTCCTGTTTGGATCTATATCTGATATAGAGGAGAAACGGAAGAATTCAAAATAAAGAAGAATATTTTATTGAATAAATTTGTAATTAAGGATTCACTTATGTTGATGTTATAATGGAAACTCTCTTATTCTTACTACATGTTATATGTTCTGTGTATTATTGCTATGACAGATGCATCTTTATAATCCAATACTCCTTTGTTTAAACACATAAGACACTTGGTTCATTTGATTAATGCATTCTTTAAAGTAACATAAATTCAAGAAAAAAAATAGTTATTAGATTTGCATATTGAAACATTTTCTTTAGTTTATGTATTATTTGTTCTTTAGTTGGCTTAATCCTTAATCCTTTTAAGGTTACCATGGATAAAACAGTCAATGGAACTGACTGTATGTTGTTGCATGGAGTTTGATGGCGTTTTGTCGTAAGCGTGTTGGTACTGGTAGACAGACCCTATAACCTTGAAGTTGTGGCTTTGCTGGACCTAGGCTTTAACTTAGACCTCACAATAGTGCTTGACCTCCACAAGTGCTCTACTTCAGCTTACTGGTCTTTTCTTATGTCCCTTTTTCAACAAAGGTTTTCTCCAACCTTAATTCTTTTTTTATCCCTTTTTAAAAAAGACTTCAAGGCTAATCTCAGAAAGATTAAATGCCAGCCAGCAAACTATTCCATTTAGAAGTTCTATAAATTGCTTTCTCAGCTCTTGTTGAGAATAAGTAAATTGGCGATCTTTACTCACTCTCAACTTTTTCGGAATATTGAGAGTGTGTTGTCCTCTGTTGTTTTAATGTTTATATATAACCAATAAACTATTGTTAAAAAATTAGAAGTGGAAGTGGGCAGTGTGTTCGAGTCACAAGTTGAGTGGATTTATTTGACAAGTTTATTTTACTTGTTTGGAACTTCATAAAGAATTGACCGGGAAATAAATAAGATTAAACTTATCAAGTATCGGTCAGTTTTCCGGTTTTAAACCAAACTATCAACACTAACGTTTGTATTCTTTTCAAAAATGTCTTGCACCAGTATGTTCTCTCTCATTTTGTCTGAATCATTTACATTTGTAATATTTTGTATGTTGTAATTGTGTGTCTTTTGATTCGTGTTTACTGTTGTAAGATTTCTTATATTTTCTTTGTATATTAGAGCTATGAAAAGTGTTTTAAGTGAGATGGAAACGTTGGCATGTAAACCTCACCGAAACCTGATAAAGTGTTATATAATGATTTAGTATGAAATATACCGATAAATTATGCAACATACTGAATTATTGCGTTTGGAAACTGCAATTTCGGTTGATAGGATTTGGTAAATTAAGAACGAAATTCTCATAAATATTGTCAAAATAGTGATCGAAATATAATGAATTAGGATCTTATTAATGATTTTAAGCTAATTAAACATTTTTTATTGGAAAGTGGTAGCTTCCCTCATCGTCCCTTTATTGAAGGCTGGAGACGGGAAATGGTGATGTGCGCTTACGCATGAAGGTGGGGGCAAGCATCCATGACCGTGCCTGCAATGGAGGTCCTTGTGGTGTAAGTGGGTGGTCGGCCCAGCGGTGGACCATACCAAGTCGCAATTTATACATTGCGTATAACTAAGTGTAAGCACCTCAGTCTAGAAATCCGTACAGAATCACCAAGTGAGATAGAACAGGGTTACCCAGTAGACCATTTGATGGAAAATCTCTTAAAGTTATCAATGAAGACTAAAGGCTGCCTTCCGGGTTCTGCGAAACGGTTCAAGTCCCTTCTAGAAGATAGGACCCTCTTGAATTAGAGCGTGCACTACGCGTCGCTTGGGCAGCAAAGTCTGTAACATCTGCGTCGCGGAGCGTATGCATACCTTTGCTGCGAATATACCAAATTTTGATTTAGTATCCTAATTAGACAATTAGGAAGTGTTACTAGAAGCCAAGGAGGGTTCTTCACATCGCAGGTCACTTGTATTACCCCTCACCCACCCCACGACTGCCCAACCCACTTACAACCAGTTTAGTCTGTCATTTTTAAACTTTACTGAAATACCCTGCATTTTTTCATTTTCTTTTGTTTTATTCATGAGCAATATAGAACATAACAGTAGTGTGTTACCTTCTGGATGATAGATACTCAACATTTATTCATATTAGGTTCGACTGTACTCTGTTATCGTTATTGTCCTGGCACAGGGCGTGCTGTCAGCACGTTCAGTCTCGTGCCGACATGGCTGTCTGTGCTGTTCGTGTTTGCGCCCTATTCAGGTCAGTGTTCGCTTGATTTATTACAAGAACATTGATTTCGTCGACAGTCAAATCACGCTCACCTGCCATTCACATTTCCTTACATCCTTATTTGTCTTGGTTACTGTTGTATATATCACCAACTGACCTCCACATTATATTAATCACTTTACAGTGTGATTTTGTGGTAAATTTTCCAGAAAACCATTATTTCATATACAACATGGTTGATTCTCACAAGCTCAGTTTTATACAACAGAAGTTATCTAGCTGTAATTAGATACCAATGTAGTTTCACTAGTTAGTAACACCTATATATTCCCCTTCAATAGGAAACTCTGCTAATTTAGTGCTCTTAAGAAATCCGTGAGTTCATTCATTTTAATTTTTCTTTGTGCTGTCTAGCATTTCGGTCCGTAGTTCAAGTTGTGGCTAGTTTCCTTAGAATGAAGGTTCCATAATCCAATCCAATGTCCAATCCTGTCAGAGTCTATACATATTACGGTTAATTCCATAGATGTTTGAATGTATCAGTCTATAAAATATCTATGGGATAACAATTTTCCATTTTATTTTTTAAAACTTAAAAAGAGCATGCTTTTGAACTAACTGTTTTCAAAATTCTGAGTTTGAATTAAAGTATATATAAATTTGATGGTAATAAGGTAAAATAATATTTTGTTGGTATAGCAGAGGTTGCTGGTGATATTATTAGGTAGATAAACTATCTTAAGTAATGAAGATGGATGATGAGGTAGGAGTATAACTTGCATCGTAATTACGAGGCGAAGTGAATAACTTGCATCATAATTCATCCATATTATGTGCAAATTATAATGTTAGATTAATTTAATTTTTAATTATATCTATATAAATAAACGAAAGGTTTTGTCTGTACATTGCTTAGAACTGACTCATTTCAAGTTTTCTTTATGTTCATTTGAGGAAAGAACTTACAAGTCAGTAAAGATAGTGATTAGTGACGAGGATGCAGTTTATTATCCAACTGAATTTCTTGACTCCGTGTACTGCATGCTCATGGGTAAAAACTTAAAGTAGGAGCACCAATCATGCTGCTATTTAGTATCAGTAACAAATTTCGTGTTACGAAACTTCAGTGCCCAAAAATGTGCAACGGGACACTACTCTGAGTTCGTGCTCTGCACAGATACGTCATAGAGGCGGACACCATGACTGGGTATGGTATGTATGTATACGTATATGATATCTGTATGTATACGACGCGTACCATTGATTCCGAGTCACTATCTGTTTCCGTTCAAACGATTGCAAAGTCCCGTCAGAGTCTGTTTCGCAATGACGTTAACTAAGTTGCAAGGGGAAACTTTATCTAACGCAGGAATTTAAGCAAGCGAGATCAAGTTTTTCTCACATGATCAACTGTAGTTTGCTTGCGCAAGAGTCAGAAGTTCCAACTGTTTGTTCTTCTATGAACCTAAGGACAGATAGCTAATTTGGTGTATACAGGAGCATTTGCTTAAAACTGTACTAATAGTTCTATTTTCTACCATTCTATAATTTCTAATGATATTTTGGAATGCCAAGAATAATCGAATTTTTGATTCCGTCAAAGACGGATACGTTTACTTGTTAATATTCAGATATCCAAGATGTATAGTAATTTTTTTTAGTGAATAATGTTCACTGAATTAAGAACAACTTTCGGATCCTGACTCTGAGAAGCTTAGGGTGATTACGTCCTGTGGTACTATGTTTTAGTGCCTTATTTTAAATTTATTTTAACTTTTTGCATATTATGTCTTTATGTATTAATAAAATCGAAAAATAGTAGTTAAACATATGTTTTTATTCAAAGCCCCACTTACTTTCTGGCTTTACGCCTTATGTACCATCGAAGTGGCAAAGATGGCTGGTTTCTGATTCGGCACCGATTAGCCATAGGTGAGCCATACCACTGAGGTCACTTACGACATGTGCTGCCACTCTGGTCCTATTCAATGATGGACTATAAACCATTCAATCTTGGGATTTATTTGAACTTGGTTTATTATAATTTTAATAAGAAAAGTAGAAGTGCAAGCGGGTGAAAGAAAGGACAAACAACAGATAGAGAGAAAGAGAGAGAGAGAGAGAGAAAGTTCTAGGAGACAGACAATCCGAAGTAGAGAAACATTGATCTTTTGTTACTTGACCGGTAGATTCTTATCCACCTTAATTGGCTTCTAAATTTTGTTAATTAATTAGATTTCGTAATTGTGTTGCTTTAAAACTTAACCAAGTTGGCTCAAAAAGCATTTGCAATTTAATCTCATGGTGGCCTTGCTCCAGAAGTATTCACTGCAGCTTTTATGTCTCATTCTTTCAAGTACATTTATTTTCGTTTAAGGCACAGAAAGTGATATTATTTCTACTGTTATTAAGATTTATAGATGATATAATTAAATTTGCTTTTTTAATATAAACTTATCCCTATTTAATGTATTCATTTCCAAATAAATATTAATTATTTTAGCTATAAAGAATTAGAAAAAAAATGTAAATTAGAAGAAATGCTAAAACAATGATCATTTGCTTGGCTAGGCTACAATATTTAGAAATTATGCTAATTGCTTGTTTTGTAGGTATAGGTAATGCTCAAAACATAATTGTAATAGTTCTAGCCATACAGACTGAAAAGGGGGCAGCTCAAATGTATCTGCAAGGAGGATTGTATGTATTGCTGCGGTCAGCATCATTATCTATTCGGAATGGTCAATTACTGTCTAATCAATGTGAATGCCTGAATCTGCCTAACAATTCCTTACATTAATAACGTTTTAAACCATTTGGGTGTAATGTAATCGGAGTTTTATGATAATGCAGGGTCGTTTGTTTTGTGAGTCGAGGCTGCTTAAATACCGTGAAAGTCAAATCATCAATTAGGGTTAGTGAATATTTATTTACTTTGACCTGGTGAATAAGTGTACTAAATGTGGTACAATATAACGATGATGTTGCTATAAAAATTTTTATTTTAAATGTGTACATATTTTTTCATGATCGGCCCTCACTGTCTACTCCATTCTTACAGCCTTCTCTAAGTTTTTTCATTACTCAGTCTCTTTTACTTTAAAAGCTTCAACGGACTGAAATGTTACCCCTTAGAACACAAGTATAACCTAGGGGACATAATAGTCACATGGCACGAGGTCAGTTAAAGGGTGGTCCTTCATGGGAATGTTACACTTGACTAGAAACTTCTTGGCGGCCATCAAGTGTCGCCGGTGCGTCATCCTCATGAATGACTCAAGCCTTTGTATTCCACTATTCGCGTCATTTTTCACGAACGTATGGCATAACCTCAAGGTCGTACTGGTTAATTTTCCTCTCAGGAATGAAGGCACACAATCCCACGGCATAGAAAAAACAGTGATTGCTTTCAATTTTGATTTGTTCATTCTAGTTCCTTAATGACATTAGTTTTACAAAAAAACATGGGTGGACGTTGGTGTCTAGTTCATAAGTAAAACACCAGGATTCATCACATATAAGTTTTCCTAACAAGTTTGGTATAACTTGTTGCTCCGAAGTTTCCTAACAAGCAAACAGAGTGATAGTTCGGATGTTTTTGTCAGCTTCTTTGGCCAAATGTCATAATATTCTCACACGCTTTTTGCACATTAAAGTTTCTTGCTAAAGTTGTCAATTATTAACTTCAATTTCTACTGTTTCAGTAAGCGTCAAATACTTAAATGATGGTCAGGTTAGGTCACATAACAGATTTTTTTCAATATTTGCATCATTTTTTACGTGTAAAAACACCCTGGGCTTGTGCCATCGACAATGTCTTCTCGGACATTTTAAGAACGATTATTTGTACTACTCAAATTGGAGACACGTAATGAACATTCATTCCCATATATTTTTATTTAAATAAAAAGTTAATTTCAGTGCCATTTTTCCAAGATAATGTGAAGTTACACAATTCCTTATCCTACAAGTGACCTATCATTTAGTAAGTTTCCAACATTAGTATTTTATTGCAGACATTCCTTATTAGAAAACAGCGTAATTGTAACCCTTGCTTCCATTTAATAAGTATAAAATTTAGATCTAGGAAAATATCCGAAATTTGACATTTCACCTCCTCATATTTATACAGATCTGTTCAAAGAGTTGCGTAATAAATATAGAGAATATAAACACATATATACAAATGGATCTCGCACCCAGTTGGAGTGGGCTGTGCGATATATGTAGACAACTAAGAGAGGTCATCTATACAGCAAAATATGAGGAACTAGAGAATTGAACAAAATCACACAGTGCTAATGTCCTGGTAGACGATGCACTTATCAATTATAAATAAAAAAAAAGTATAAAATTGTGTATTACAGGGTTATTACACACTTTCTAAAGATACTTCAAGCATCAAATTAATATTACTTTTCTTAATCCTTGTTTTGTTTGGGAATGGAGGGTTTAATTTAAATAGCTGCAAGTGTTTTGAGGTAATAATACAAGAGCCAACAGAATTAACGTAATTAAAAATAGTCCCATTTTGTTTGGTTTTGCTACATTTGATTGTTTGCTTATATTTTTTCTTTGATTTCGAAACTCTTAGCTTTTGAGTGTTTTAGTTTTATTTTTAGAATTTACGTATCAATATTAGTTGAAGTTTTCGATAAGCATAATAAGTTTAAAGAACTAAGATTATAGTTATACTGGAGGGAATTTTTGGTTGGTCGAAAGGTGCTGTTATAGTACAAAAGGTGAATAAAACAATATGAAATGGTGAATACTAGGAGTCATATACGACTTAACACAAGACAAAGAGGTCCTGAGAGCGAATCTTGTTGGAATAGATAAGACTGACTAGGACACTGTTAGATTGGGAGTAAGATTAAGGTAAGCACGCCGAGGTCTTCATGTCCAATTACAGTGATCTGAGAGAGTGAAGCTATTCGTAACGGAATGAGTCTGCTAATTAGGCGGCACCACGCCTGCTCTCTCGCTGTCAACAATGTTCGTCTTGAAGGACACTTCGCATTCAAGTGACAACCTACAAGTACTCCTTCAATTTGTAAATCTCCTTAAGTGTAGCCTTTTAGAAACCCCTTTTTTTAATGAAATGAAATTAAATTATATTTCACTCCGGACTTTGTTTAATGTTTACCTTGAATTACGGTTGCATTAAAGGTCAGGTTAGTCCAGTGGCAACTCTCTTCTGGAATGATAGATCCAGGGTACAATAACTACTCTGGCCCTCGATTTGAGCCAATCATCCCTCAGATAGGATGTTAAACTGTTGGTCCTGAGCCTTTAAGATGTCAGGTGGTTATTAAATATCCCTAGCCTAAATACTCGTGAGTTAGGTAAAATTTAGGACTTCCAATGTGAAATGTGCATTGTGTTGTATCACAAAGGGCCTATGTGTGATCTCCCGTGGGATGCAACTGTGACCTAGGCTAACCTACGTTTGTATTTGTCGTGCAAAGTTTGTACGACAAGTGTCATATATAAATATTTTGCATGTATACATTTCTTACTTTATCAATTTCTGGTGGACTATACAGTTATAGAATTCTACACCGTGAAGTATAGCATCACGCTTAAAAATATAATGTACTGTTTCTTGATGTTAATTTTTTGCTCATGCTCTTCCCGATTGATCTTTAGTCTACTTGAATGATTGCTAAACTTGTTACTTGCACTTGGGTTTTACCCAAGTTGGTTTTATAACATATTTCTCTGTGTTTTTTTGCCATACGTCTTTAAATTTATTGTGAGTACTTTATAATCATTACTTGACTGTTTTCATTACCAAAAATAATACAACTCATGTCATAAATTTTCATTTTTTTGTTAGCATATACGCCTCTCTAAAATTATGCTTTACATCCTAAGTGTTTACACATTTAATATTAGTACACTGGATTCCCTACACTTGTACTACTGTACAGTGTACAGTTCAGTTTCTTTCTCATCGCATAACTTCTGTTCTTCCCAGTGCAAGACTAATTTTGTTAGTAGTAATAATTTTGATCTGTTTGCTACATTCAATTTTTCAATGTTATTGCAATATTCTCTTTAAGTGTTTAGATTCCATAATGATTTTAATCCGACTTGATTAGTTTTTATTATATAGTTCTTTTTGGATCAAAGGATTCGTCTGCCCTATTCTTTTTGTTGAACTCCAAATGTGATTAAGACCATTTATAAGAGTATACATACTCATGATACTGATGTGTATAAGTATATGCTAGTTTGTTTATTTCCAGTATTATAATAGGGTGACTTATGCTGATATTGATTATTATCAGTTTAGAATAAATATTCAGAAAGGCAATATAACTTTAAGTCTTGAAATCTATTTACATAAAAGTCAATGTGCATTCACAATTTCCTATAAATAAAAAAAATTACTTTGTCTAGATAAAAATTAAAAGGGTTTTCATGTGTAAAATTTTCCCAGGAAGGTAATTAAAGTGATTTTTATTAGAAATAGGTAAAACCGTCATACCTCGTAAGATGATGTTGGAGTCGTTTCAGTGCTTTCGGACGTTGTCCATCTTCGATCGCAACAAACCTACTGAACTGTTATAAAACAGCTTTTTAATGTAATTAGAGTAGAGTGGTTCTTGTAGGACACGGATCTCTAAGGTTCTCTCCTAAGAGAGCTGTGGGCAACAGAAGTTCCAAATCGGAACACCAAGCTCTGGGATAATATTAGTAGTATTTTTTGGGGATTAGTAGATAATTAGTAGATTTTAGGTTTGGTAGGAATCACTTCGTTCAAGGTGTTTTGATTAAAGTTACTGTGGTATGACTTTTTAGTAATATTAATGTTTTGACATTCATTGTTGTGTTGGGTGCTATCCCCTTGGAGTCGTACCTCATGGCTGATCAGATGTCTATTTACGTATATATCTGTGCGGATATTAAACAAAAATCTGTAAAATTAGTGAATGAATATTAAATTTGATCCTAATTCATTAAACTAATACAATTAAAGTAAAGAGTTGTGCTTTGGTGAATAATATGATAGGAAAGTAAATAAACCTGATATCCATCTTTCTGCAGCCCTTTCCTGGAAAGAAGTGAGGGAGATTGGTGTGGTGTATTCTATAATTGTATGAATACCTCATTATTCGTATTTAGTAAAGTTAGTTTTATTTACTTTAGTGAATTTGTATCGTTTAAAGTGATCATTATTAGTATTGATAGCTATTATTTTATTAATTATGATATTAATGACTTTTATTTTAAGTAATTATTTCTAGAAATTTTTGGAAGGAATTTCAACTAAGTTAATTTCTGAGGAGGTTTATAATATAGGGACTCATGCGAAATTCTTTTTTGAAGAGTAGCATTTCGTTGATGGATGATCAACCTAAATAAAAGGGGATACATTAATGAAAAGAAAGCTAATTGTTTTTTTTAAGTGGTATGAAACAATTACTGTATATTGAAAGAAATGTTATTGCATCCGTAAAAAGAGAAAAGGAAAAAAAAAGAAAATGAAGATAGAGTTGTGAAAGGGACTTTAATAATGTGGAAACATCAGAATGGAGGGCAGGAGAATTAGAGGTAACAAAAAAAACCTCTAGAGAGGCTTGGACAATCGAAAGGGCTTAGTGGAGAGGCTTTCAGAAGGGGGATACGGCAGCGTGGAGGTTGCCCATCGATTGGTCGAGTGCGTTGCAACGCACTCATGAACTGAAATTCAGGGCAACGAGAAAATGAATAACTGTTCTCTACCTGATAAAGGAAACCTTAATAATATAAAATTAAATTAATGTGACTATCTAAAAATTGACTAGCTTATAATTAATAAGAAAATTAATCGGTTTATGTATCAGTCAATACTGATTGAGGTGGTTATTGAGGTGACAACTCTTTACTTCACTGTAATTAAAAAATGACATCAATTTAGGCATTTTGACGAATATAGTATTCTGAAGTCTCAATCCAATTTTTATAGATAATCCAACTTAACTATCAGTAACTACTATTTTTGCAAAAGTTAACTTATACTTTAGAAAACTATGTTTCATAGATTTTGAATGGCTAAAATGACTGGAAAATCAATTTGGTAACTCCCTGACACCTTTGGTACAGGATAAGTGTTCAAGGACACAGTACTAATGGCCCAAGTTGGTATCTGCTTAGTGCTGTATTATATGGTAAAAATAAATTAAAGAAAAACCAATACATTGGTACTCTATATTCTGATGAGACTTCGTAATTAATGGTTATGCCATTGAATGAGTGCCCTGTCTTGGATATACCATGTAAAGGAATGTCCATATTGGATTGATTTGTCCATGGTTGTTAAGCCCTTAAACATGCTTGAGAAATTAAGGTACTGAAGTAGATGAATAGTATGTGCTCAATGTCAGGTAACAGTGTTCCTTATAATTAAATCTTAGCCAGATAACTATGCATCTAGAAGAAGTTGTTATTTTATTTAATTCCTAAGTTATTAATAAGCGTCAAGTGAATAATGTGGTGTTTGAACTTCGCGTGTTGTGCGAACGTTGCATTAGTAGGGATCGAAGGTTATATCCGATCGACTTTCGAATCCGATATCAAACTATTGAAAGCTTAAACCTAAAGGTCTATTCTGATACTTAAATATATTCTTTCTATATAAAATATAGCTATGTTAGGCTGCAGTTGGCTGTCCCACGAGGACACACATAGGTCAGAGATTGGCCCTTGTGGTGCCACACAATGAACATCAAATTATAAATTTTGCCTAACTCAAGTATATTTAAATTGTGGATCTTTAATGAGTACCTGACATCGTACTGACTCGGGGCCGACGGCGTAGCGTCCTCTATGAGGTACGGTATGCTCCCATTTGAATAAATCGGGGGTTAGAGTGGTATGGAAGGTCAGATCTATGAGGTAAGGGCGTAAGCAACTAGGTCACTCTGACTTCTTCTTAATGTAGCTATGTTATAGGGTAAATAATGACCGAAATACTAAACATTTAAACTGATGGGCAGTAATGAAGATCCATTGAAATAGAGGAATAATTATAATGAAATATTGCCGCCTGCCAGGAAGTATTTGCGTGACCCACCGTACTTATGTTGACAGTGATCGATTTTTCAGTGTTGAGGGAAATATCTGTTGACCATAGTAGAACAGACTTGACAGCTCTTGGAGGGACTAGTACTTTTACATTATGTATTAATGGTGTTACAGTCGAGATATGATTTATTAATAAGGTTCAATAAATCTTCAAGGCGAACAGCTTTTAAATTTTGAAGTTTAGCTTTTTCACTATTCATTTTAGGTTACTTCATAAATTTATTACGTTCTAATATAATAAAGAGAACATGTTCTACGTTAATGTATTTTCATGCTATAAATTGTTGTATGAAACTTATGCTACTACTTTTTTTTAAACTAAAACGGTAAATTTCAGTTTACATGTAAATAAGGGTTGTTAAATAAAATTATACTTTAAAGCATTTTAATATGGCTTACAATTTTAAAATTGAATATAATAAATGTGGAACATTCAATACAGTATTTGCTAGTTGATACTGAGTTAGGTGGCTAATAGCGGAATGAAAATTTGAAAATAAATAGCTAAATAAAGACAAGAATAATGTCGGTATTTGGAAATAATGATTATATTATACGAATCAGTAAGGAAATCGGTAACTTGCGATCACTGGTGTTAAGACATATAAATGGTTTATACGACTTACATGCTATGAATAGTGGTTCTTAATCGCACTTTAATTAGAAGTAGGAGGTTTATTTAAATAAAACATCTTGTTTCTGCTGAGAGTTCAAACTATTCAGAACAATTGTTTCTTACTTGAAAATGGCTGATATCCTGTTGGACTTAATGCTCAAGTAAATTAGCTAAGTCGGCTCCTAGTGCAAAGCAAGAAACTCCTAGTGCAGTATAATCCTTGAGGCCGCACTATTCCGGACACCCCATTAATATGCCTTTCTTATCGCTGAGCTGCCATGCACAGACTGCCTTCCTGTAATTATTTGAATTCCTACCTTACAGACCAGAGACTCCGAAAGGCAACCTATGGCTCTCTGACTATCCTCACAATATTTCTGACTATCAGACATCTTTTTTTGTAAGATACTTAAAATGCTAAAAAATTTTATTTAATATACTTATTCTTATTTAATTACATTCTTAACATTCTTATTTAATATATTGTTCTTATGGTTAGTATTATGTTTATGATTGACTACAAAATAATATACAGTATTAGAGGTAATATTGCTCTTGTTCGTTGAAGATTTTATTTCACGCAGTGTGATATTTTTTAAAACTTAACAGGTTTTTTTAAACAGATAAAAGAAATGAATACATGTGATGATTAGGTTGTTTCTCATCACATTTTTTCAAAAAACTACCAAAAATAATAATTTTACTATGAGAAGGTGACTCTCGTGGATATCAAATTTGCAATTATTGTTTGTTAAATTATAATATTTGTCGGCAGATCTTCCAAGCATACATTGTTTAGTAGCAGAACAGATTCTGAAAGCACGATCCTTTTGAGGCAGATATTCACCCAAGGATACATTGATAAATAGCAGAGTAGATAAACATGATATGTTTGTAATGCCTAGCTCGAGGAACATCCACCCAAAAATTAAATTAAAAGGAATAAGTGATGTGTTAAGTTAACCCCTCACGCTAGGGGCACTGATGTGACGTGGAGTTATCAACGGTTGATCTTCTGTGTTTGAACTGTCTTCGTAATATTTTTATTTTTAATTTTAATTTGTTTTTTCTTAATTTATTCTTCATCGTTTCTTTATTGTTATTTTCTTCTACCTGAGGATGACCTACGAGGTCGAACGCTTGTGTTTTTTTATAATATAGCTATAGTTAGTTCCTTAATATACAGTTTCAATTGTAAGATTATATTATTGTCTCTAGTGTGTCACTAGAAAATTTACTGCCTTTGCACATAGAAAAGTGGTTAAGAAAAAAGAGCAATTATTGAAAAAGTTCGTGAATGCAGAATCTGCTCTGCTATTTTACAATGTATGTTTGTTAAACTAGTAAAGTGATATGTAAGTGAAACATATTAGTAAAAAAAAAACATAATACTTGTGATTGAAGAGATATTATGTTGCTTTTTGTGAAATCGGTACTATTACAGGAACGCTGAAGGGGGTACATTTAGACAAGGAAATGCATATGAGTATACTTCGAGTTGTATCCAGTTATAGGAAAATCCGCTACAATATACACAACGGTAAAAAATAACACAGGATTATAAGTGAATTATGACATAAAAAATGTGTACTACACCAGAAGTAATTTATATGTTTTTGATGTAATTAGGTTTCATTTATGTTTGACAAACTTTTCAAAAATGTGAATATGTTTAGATAAAACTATTTCTAGATTTGAATGAATTTTATTTATTTTTAGTTATTTAGATACCCTATGTGGTGTATTAAATGAAATGAAAAATGGAATCAACATCGTGACTTTAAACCATGTGCACGTGACAGAGTTTATGTTAGCACCATTGGAATAATGTTGCAATTTTCGTGGAGGTATTGAGATCTATAACTTGAACTAGTATTGTAGGTTAGAATTGGGGCTTTTCAGAAGAAGTATGGCGATGAGAGAAGGGCTGTGTCTGTATGAAGGTCAGATTCTTCCAGTTTTGAAAACATTTAACTTTTATTGTCAAATGAGAACTCATTTGCTTGATTGCCAACTTATTGTGAACATTTCTAAGATACGTGTAATGTAGTGTCTTCTAGTCGGTAATGATTTCAGCAATCATAACTATTTCTTATACTATATCATAATTGCCAAAATTATAGTTGGCACATTTGGAAAATGAATTATTTGAATAGTTTGTTGTTCTCTTATATACTCGCTGTTATGGATATAGCGGGAGGGATCCTCTTCTATTATTTGAATTACCCATTTGTTTGGCTTGATTGTAACTTGTGTTTAGGATGTACGCTGATTTGTCAGTTGTAATCAGTGTGTTTGGTTGGGCGAGATTCTCTTTTTATAGCTTCCGCTTGGACTTAATTAAAAGTGATTGTCTACTATTTATAAATGAGAAACGACAGACCTAGTTAATCAATAATTGTTAAAACTTTGGAATTAAGCTTTAAGATATTGCAATTAAAAAACAAATACTATGATGGATTTCCTTTAATTAATTTTCTAGTACTGATTTGGTGTTTTATTAATAGGAGTTGTGTTACTAGATGGGAATTGGGGATGATTGATGGGTGTTTTAAGTTTGCTAAATGAAGCAGGAATGGGAGGCGGCGTAATGGATGTGTCACTCGGAGGGTTTTCATGAAATGGGAATTCGTTCGTGTCCAAAGCCTCAATTTCTAGAGGCCGACTATTTCGTTTCCACATTCATCTTTTCCAGTTTCTTATAAATTTGGGGCGTCAAATACTTTTGAAATATGATTGTTCTTCTTTTTATATCTCTGGCTTTCTCATTCTGATGTAATTCTCTCCATTGCTAATAAGAGCACTAGAACTTCCTGGATATTCCAAAGATTTATTATAATTTGCTTTTAGATGACAATATCTTGCGTCGGCAATATTTTTTTCTTGTTAAGTTTTTAACATCCAGTTGTTGAACTTCTCTCCTATTTCTCAATGAAAAATTACAAAGTTGAAAATTTGTATATATTTATAAACTAGAAGTTATTATATTTTGTGTGGTTATCGTTTTTCTTATTTGGAAATGTTTATAGTATGAGTACATCTTACATACATGAATTCACACAGCAACTATGAATTTATATATTTTGAACTATAGAACAAAATGTCTTACATTTATCTATATGACTCGATGATATTTTTTGTTTGGATTATTGATAAAATGAAATAGAATTAATTTCAAAATAAATCATTCATTATAAATGTAGTAACTATTACAAAAACAATATTGAACCTCATGAGAAATTAAGTATAATCCAAATTATGAATAATTTAAAATGTTAATATTTAAAGAAATATTCATAAAGAGTGTTTCTCTTAATCTAAATAATTTAGTTTATATTATATGGACTTGAAATTTTAGCTGATACAAAACTAAGGATACTATCTTTAAAGTCATTACTTAAAGTAGTCCTTTAAAGATTCACCGTTACGGGTACTCTTAAATTCAAATATTCAATTTTTGCATAAACAGTTGTGTCACATGCTGATTGACAAACGGTTGATCCAAATGTAGGTTGTGACTCCATTTAGAATTATACTTTTGATAGTAACCTGTGCATTATGAAGTCATTAATTTGTTGAAGTACATATGTTAGTGTGTTGATTGAACTGTTGGTCAATGTTTATTGTTTATAGAATGTAACAATGTAGGTGTAACATTTGTGTTGTCATTCTGTGGGCTTGGCAGTTTGCTTTGTGAACTAGTTTGTGGTATCTAGAGGGTTTTCGGAGGCAGAGTGTCGTTTGTGTTTACCGGCTGTGGACTTGGACGTGATGCCACTGCTCGGCTAAGTCACGTGTCTCGGCTACGCTAGTCCTAGTGATTATGCATTGTTAGTGGAAATCAATATTGCGCCTGGGGAGGGCGTCGCTTGAATATTCATCGCAGCGCTCAGAGGGTCATCCCTCCTCCCCCTGCTACCAGTCACGGCCGAGTATTCCTGGCCAACATACGCACCAAAGGCTGCTTCGTCAGTCACTGTGTGCTCTACTCTTTCAACAAACTATCAACTTCATTCTGTAGTTCTATCCAGAGAGGAATTTAAAGTAGGTATTAGGAAACTATTTGATAACTTACCATGAGGGAAACAACAACGGCTTCAAAAATATTTAAATAATTCCTTATCTAAATACACATTCAGTATATATTGAATATATATATATACTTTAGCAGATTTATTTATACATCAGCCATTTGATAGAGTAGGTGTGTTATCTAAAGGGATTCGGTCAATTTTCTAGGTTCAAAATTTTCAAAAGTGCAAAATTTTTTTGAATCTAGAAAATTGACCGAATCCCGATTAGATAACTCACCTATATTTGCACACACATATAACACACACACACACACATATATATATATATATTCATTTATGTTTATTAGAAGATTTTTATCAAACCATGAGTGTTATTATATCTATGTATGTACAAATCAGACCTATTATCTATTTGTGTCTTTGTTTTGTTCTCCGCTTCCAACCGACCAACCTTGTTAGTGAGTTACAAAATGGAAGCTGTTAAAAAGTGGAAGGTCTATATTATATTCTTAAATATTTTCTTATGTTTGACATTTTTATATAACGTTCCTTTTGTCAAAGGTACTAATTAATAATTATACTTTATGAATTATAACAAAATGCCAATTTGATCTATTAGCATAGATTTGCGATAAGAGCCTAAGTGTGGTCACATGGAAATAAATAGAGAATAAACTTGATCGTCAATGAGTTTGACGATGAGAAAAATAGCTCCACATGTTTACTTATCTTAAAGTGGTGTTTAGACTGTTCTAGATGTTTTCTTTTTCTTTAAGTTTTTTTCCTTTTTTTCCTTCAGTTGTTTCACGATCGTGACAATACATTTATAATATTAGTATTATAAATACTAATAGAAAGGGAAAGTGATCTTTGTCTCGTACTTCACTTCAATACTTTGTAGATATTACATTTTTTTTCTTAAATCTATGTTGGCAATGAAAATAATATTTCCATAAAGGAACAAATACTATCAAATGAAATACACCATGAATGTAAACGAAATTTTGAAAAACAATCTCCTCCAGTGTGATTTTTTTTCAACACTTAGCTGAGAGGACATGAATGATTGATAGGGAGGTTGAAATTTACGGAAAGGATGGAAATAGGTTGAGACGTTCGCCTCAAAGGTGATAAAAGTAGACAAAGTCTTCCATTCTTTATCAAGATTGATTTTTCCTCATTCCGCTTTCTATATTGTCTTAGTTCTCATCATACCAATGGGTTTATCTCTAAACAGAAAACACTTTCTCTTCTTCTTCTTGTAGTCTAAACATCAACACGGAACAATGCAGGTAAAACTCCTTTGTCAGTTTGATAACTCATTAATAATTTTAAATATCCATGATTTATTAAAGTCAAACTTAATATAAAAAAGAATATAATGAATCATGGTGCATTTCCAATGTAACTTCAAGTCCAAAACCCAAATTATAACAATAAATGATAACCTTTTTATAAACCTGACTCTATATAAATGATTTATTCATAGTAAAGCTGAGCTACTGTATAATATTATCATGCTTTCCATAGTTAAATTTGTTGTATATTTGACCCAACTTGATGTTGTTAATTATGAGACGAATCACCCTTTTAGTGGAAGCATAGTAACTGTAGGTCAACAGAGGGACGACTGCTTGTATTATTTCAAAGGAAGTTAGGTCCACTAATAATACACTTATGGGTGGCATTAATTCGCCACTATGTACTCGTCTTTTTAAGTGATTGATACATAAAGGTGCATTTTCAGATGTTACTGTAGTATTAATATAATAACTTACAAGCTGGTTTTCAATAATTTTAGTAAGTTACCTCAGTCAGACTTTTGTTTCATAAAGAGTGATTTCTACGATTTAGCTTTATCAACGTATTTAAGTCCTTTTATAACTTTCATAACTGTTAGGTTACTGTTTTAGTAACCAATAATGCATTGGCTCCTAGGTCACATGTAACCATGTATTCCCTAAGGTACTATAGCATTCTTGAAATTAAATTTCATTAATGGTCCGGGAAGAATTAAACAATATCTGTCATACAACTCGGTTTGTGTAAGAGCAGAACCCACAGCACTAAAACTTAAACTTTTGACCTAAAGTTTAAGATCAAGCTTACAATTCATCCTAAAATGAAGGACTGATAAATTATAAAAGAGTTATTTGTGACATTCCGACTATTTCAATTTAGGAAAGTGCTACTACAGAATAAAGATAAAATAGAAGACTTCAGTTCCCTCTCATATGTCTTAAGTATTGTTATTAGGAGGTAATGAGTTTTGGACCCACAATCACATTAAGTTTATCTGTTAACTCTGTAGCCTGTAGATGGTTCACATAGATGGATGCTCAAGTATGCAGCTCAAAATATAAGTTGGGTATTGCAAGAAATTAAATGTAATTATTTATTTCTATTTATTTTTTATTATTACACCTCTAAATCTTTGACACTGGTTATATTTTCAACTTTCAGTAAGTCCCGGTTAAGTCCAATGTAATTACACAATGATAGTCAATTATTCAGAGACAAATCATTGAATGTCTGTGAATAATTAAATTGACCGGCATTTTGTTTTAAATCCTGGTGTACGTGTTTTTTTAATTCTATAATAAAGAATACCTGATCTAAATTTCAGGTAATTTCTAATTTGTTAAAATTGAAGTAACAAATAAAAACGAAGGTAATTCTTATTAATATCAATACATCAATTTAAAAAAAAGAATGATGTTTAACAATCATAAGGGATTGTGGTATACTCATATCTAAAATGGGTGCGAAATAAAAATTAGGCCAAACTTTCAGCTCTTATACCCCGAAAGTTCACAATCGGAATAAAGTTCAAATGAATGAAACATTAACAGATTTTAAAATGAAAGGAAATTATTTTTGGTCTGGAAGACACCTGTATCATTGACGAGTGAATGTAAAAATGTAAATAAATGAAGAAATGCCAGTTTTACAGTTTTATAATTATTAAGGTTTTAGGGCTATTTGACGTCGCAGGAAAGAGAATTATACCTTGTCTAGAATGAAAATTATAATTGATTATTGTTTTCAATTTTTTTTTAAAGTCATTAGACATATTTCAATCTAACACTTTTTTCAAATGGTTATTTCGATTTTAACGTGCAACTTTGATGATTTAGGTGTATTCACGATTGAAACTACACGTAGAAATCAAGACGTAATTTTGGATGCCACTTTGCTATATTATAAGACGCTTGAAAAGTATTCATAAGAATACCAAAACCAGAGATTTTTTAATTATATATGTATAATTAACATATAACAAACAGCACGTAAGTCGATTATTTGCTCTAAACAATTAGTGCAGTGTCTCCAATACATGGCTAGCGTGAGAGTGTTATCGTAAAAATGTTTTATGTGGTATTGTTTGTCTGTAGGATGAATGAAAGATGGATTCAAAAATGGTGTAAGCGTGGGTTACTTTAGAGCTTTTAGACTTGGTGGTGAGAAAGAGTTTTGTTAGTAGGCGATTAGAACTGAAAGTTTTGGCTAGAATATCAGACTCTTCTACATGCCCTACTTAAAGTTTTAACTGTGCTGGATACGTCCATTCCAGCTTCAAGAGGCTAATGTGATCCTGACGAGCTTCTATTACACGCCAAGTGATTTTCACTTTACTCCCTACAAGCCACTTCTTACCTTTCTCTCCACTCATGCCGTTGCCTCTCGATTCCACTCAAAGTATTTTAGAGAGCTTTAATAAATAAACGAGTTTAGCCCATTTTGTATTCCTCTTAGAAAAGGGACATTGTTATTTGAATCAGTGTTTGAATATAACCTCGAACTTGTTCAGTATTTTGTTCGATACAACAAATACAATTTAATTAAACCAAATCTTAGTATGAACTTCTCTTTCTGGATGGGAACATTTAGTGTTCTTTATCACATCTATAATCCGGTATTTATCATTTTTGTTTAATATTTTATAAACATTCATATTATTGTTCTACGTTTATGATGAATTCTACAGCTGTACATATTCTATTTAGATAAAAATTAACTATCCATTTCAGAAACTCGCTTTATCTGCTTTGTTTACGCCAGCTGTACATGCTAATCATGTGTTTGAAAGAAGTAATTAGTCACCAACACTTATATCTGTCAAAATTCTGTATGTACATGTAGAAATGAATATAAGCACTGGTTTGGTAGGTATGAGAGAGGATTTATTAAAACGGGGAATGACGTTTATCCTCAGAGTCATACTGAGGAGACGTTTGGCAAGTCGGAAGAGGACAAATACTCTCTTGCTTGTTGCTAGTTTGGTCTGCGTCAAAGATGGAATCCAAATACAAGTTGATGAATGTATGTGGGTAGATCACTTGAAGTTCGTACCTTTCATTGTCTTGAAAGTACCTGAACATTTTCGTGTTCTTACTTTTCTTCCGATGAGACTTAAAGTGATTATTAATCACCAGAAAGATCCAAACGATGAAAAAAAATATTCTAACTTAACACAATTGAAGAGGTGAATACTCGGTTCGTTCGACAAGTGAATTTTTGAGGTGTGATCTCTTTACATAATGTTTTAACTGCGAGTCGTTTGTTCTACAGGGTACAACTATTAGACCTTCTCTCAACGGGAATGTCAGCTCGACACCTTGTCACTTAACCAAGTTCATTCGTCATGCACACCAAAGTTATTTGGAGATATTGTTCGAACACTGTAATCGATTTAATATTTTTGTTTTATGTTAAATCTGTTTCATAAGCACATTCTCCATATATTGTTATTACACTTCCATAAGTACCCATAATTATAATCTCAGGTATCCGTATAAAACTTGATAAAGGTTTTGAACATGGAATATAATTAAATTGAAATCAATATTTGTCGGGAATCGGTTAGTTTTTCATATTAGGATCAAACTTTAAGTCGTTTTTTTTCTTTTTCATATACGTCTTTTCCATTTATTTTTCTTCTGTCTTCTTAAAAACACATGATTAGAATCCCAGATATATATTTGTATATAATAATAATAATAATATATTTGATTTTTTAATAGTTAGTGGGCTGTACGTTTGGGAGTTTGATATTTCAAACTGGATGATAATTTACTGATATTTAGAGAGGAATGCATTTACTTTTCCCTTTTCGAGGGTAAAATATTATCATTTTAAACCTATTCTTCATTAAAATGAAAATGTTGTACAAAAAATAATTACTGAACTGTGTAAAGAACGTTTTAACCCTGAAAAAAAGACATGTTTGAACTTTCTGCCCCCTGTAAGATAACCGTATTTGCATATCTTCTCGATAATTAAAGTATATAAATGAAAATATTTTGTAATTTTGTTTACTAAACTAATGAGTTTAACCTTTAATAGGAATATTTTCAATTCATTGTACTACTTTTATAGGTACCTTTTATTTGCTTGAAATGCAGAACTCTTTAAGTAGGACTTCCTATAAGAAAAGATTAGGAAACACAACACTAAGCCGCCATAAACGCTCTCTATTATTCAACTCCATTTTACTTTAATAACTTAAGACTTCGTATTGTTCACGGGTACACAAGTGGATTATAAATAGTTAATTATTTCATGACTATACTTTAAACATGATTATACTTTGATAGAACATTTGCTAAAACATGTAAACAACGAATTAATGTTTCAGGAAAAGAAATTAATGCTTAAATTAGGGGTTATTGATTTGAAACTATGGGTATTATCTATATAGGTTTTTGGGAAGCTGAGAAGAGAAAGTACCTTGCAAAGTGTTGAGTCAATAGAACATACTGGTTTTGTTTTATATAATGACTTGACAGTCAGTTGATGAAGTCCTTTCTGAGCAGCCAGTAGGAAGGTGTCTTCACATTAACGAGCCCATTAATTTTAAAGGGAGCATCCTATTACATCTGCCTACTTATGGTCCCACTTTGTTCTGTGTTAATTCTTCATAGAGTCCTTACAGGGTTACTCTTTTTTGGAGATGAATAAATATTACTTTTCTATATTCTCTTGATGGCATCTGATAGTGGACCCACTTTAGCTCAGGGCTTCACAGATCTTATGATATGTTAAATATAAAGACCATTTGGTGAAAGAGATTTATGCAATCAGTTGCTGTGTGGTATCTAGTCTTTGTGGGTAACTAAAAGGAAAGTCTCTATGAGAAAACAAATTTCTTTTATACGAAAGTCTCTAAAAAGGAAAGGAATATTATGGATATATTCCTGATGGAAGTTCCATTTACATGTTTAGTTTATGCTTTATACTTAATGAAATATTAATGAAAATGTCTTTTTGACAGGAAGAAGATCGAATCAATCAGCAGAATGACTCAGATGACTCAAGACGAGATCCTGGCCAACACGAAAATTGTAGTCCAAGGCCTGGAGGCTCTGCGCAATGAACACAACTCTCTGCTCTCAGGCCTTCCCGGCGGGACAGCTTGTCATGACCAAGTCAGTCCGCCCGCCAACGACAACTTAGTCCTCTTCGAGAAGAAGAATCTCGTCCACAAATCGCTCGACATGATCGAACTGGGATTGGGAGAAGCACAGGTTAGTTAACACCAATTCAAATAATAGGTACTACGAATTGTTACATTCAAGTGAGATACTTGGTGATTGAATAATTTCAGTGGCCAGTTTTATGTATTATTTTGGTATTTAAATGGTAATAATATTAACTAAGTAAACAAAGAATGTAGTTCATATCTATGGGTATATAGGTATATAGTGAAATCTGAACATGCATAACAGGATTTCACAAATTATCAACGTCTAAACTATAGTAAGAAAATCATAGAAGGGTTTAATTAGTTAAATTTTATAAGAAATAAATGCTAGTAACATTTATGATGTTTAGATAGATAAACGTAATTATAAAGCACTAACATAAATCGGTACCGGATTAGCTTTCCTGTTCAAATCAAATTCTCAAATGCCGACTTTTTATTTATTTACTTATTGTATTTCAGGTATATTTCGTTTGAACACGTTTTTGCTTCAAAAACATAAATGCAAATTTGAAGTAGTTTTTATTTAAAACACATATATTTTAATGACCAACACTTATATCTGTTCATAGGTGTTACAATCCATTTAATTTTTAAATAATTTTTCTGTATCTACGTTTGTTGGTACTCTGTTGTATCTTTACTAATTCAATTGAATTGATTATATATCACTTTGAAATATAATCCTATTATTTTTTTTCGGCTGCTGCCATAGTTACCATGCAATAATTAAAGACAATTAAAGGATTTTTTGCATGGAAATTAAAATTATTAAACGAGTTACAGATCAATCTGATTTAAACCGTAAATACTATAATAAAAAATACTAGACATTAATCTTATATATTTTTTATTTATTTAATTTATTTTAAGTTTTATTCTCTATTTTTTATTAAAGCTTAGTCCATAATTTTTTATTTTTATTTATTTATGTATCATTTCTTCTGTTCATTCCTCAGTTTTTATTTTTTTTTATTATTTTATTTGTTTTTGTATTCACTATTATTTTCATATTCCTATTTTAATTTAAATTGATTCTTGACTCCTTATTCTCTATGACCGGGCGCGTATGTGGCAACATTGTTGGTCTCCAACCGTCTCTGTACCAGTGCGCTTGTAAGTTAGCAAGTAAGTTAGTAAGTTACCAGTAGCTTATAAATAAAAGTTAGCAGGTCCAAACAAGTTACTAAATATAAAACAGTTTTTCATCTTCTTTAATATAAACCACTCGGGCGTTTCTCTTCATAGTTGTTAATTGTCTATTATTACTGTCACTTTTATTAGTTCTTATTGAACTCCTTGGTGTGACCGAAAGGCCGGGGTACATCGTAAGGAATCAAAACTTTTTTTTATTGAAGAACTATATATTCTTTCTTTAGAATTACTCTTTTCACCTTGTATCTTTTGTTACGGTCTTAGCATTTAAATTATATAACGTAATTAATTTAATTAAATTTAATATTTATGTTTCTTGTGTGGCTATTGGTTACTCTTTAATAGTTTCTTATTTTCCTCTATTTTGTAGGCCTATGTCAAAGATAAAATAAAATCGAGACAGCAGCATTGGGCGTTTGATTTGAACTTGGGAGATTGACCAAACCCTAGTATATTTTAGTCCCATTCAACTATGAAGAATATATCATTAAAATTGTTTATATATATACATTTTCATTAATTCAAGGACAGAAAACATAGAAAAGAAAATACAAGAAATGATTACGATATTCTGATATCCTTCGTCACCAATAAGAAGTAAATCGATTGGAGCGCAACCAAATTTAAGCTTCCTTCTCAGAAGCACTCTGTTAGTCTGCTACCTTACGGAGGTAGAGGGGCAAGCATGATAAGCAAAGTATAAGAAGAGTTTTATTTTTATAAATAACCAGAAGAGTAATGATATGATTGAATGATATTAAAATGGTCACACTTCAGTGATGAATATTGTTATGATATACGAGTAGTATTGAGGGTTCATTAATTGAATTCAACTGAGCAATTATATTGGTATGTTGGTAATGGTTTATTGGAATTAGAGTTACATGGGGTTTAAAATACTTCTATTAACCCCACCCTCTCAACCCAAAACCACATTTCCGCTCTTTCGCACATCTGTCCGTTTTGAACAAAACTTCCATTCAGTTTATGCGTTGATATATATACCTAGAGCGCTGTCTATTCTCACATTAAATTTACGATAATCTCAAGAATGTTTTTATCCTCATTTATCAAAAGCAGTGATCTATCGTGATGGAATCAATGAAGTCTCTTTGATTTCAAAACTTCATTCTTCAAAACCACAATGAATAAAAAAACAAAAGAAAATAATGCTCTGATGCCTTCTACATTATGTCATCATAGAGCAAAGGAAGTAAGAAAAAATTTAGAATGGCTTACATTCAACTTTACTATAAGTAAACATAATATCATACTTCTTGGGTATATAATATATAATGTTCCATTTAGGTATTTATAAATGTCCAAATGGGAGATGTTTATTAGTCCTTCATTCCTAGAGGTAGTACAGATATTGATTCATCCACTTATCAAATCCAAAGATACCATGATTCATAAACACAAAAAAAAAATTGTTCAAGGGTGCAATATATAGATTTATTATAGCATTTTGTGAGACAAATCAATCATACCATAAAAAGCAAGGGAAATTATATTTATTGGTGGTTAGTTTTTATATGTAAAAATGTTATTCCTCTTATATCTCATATAAGTCAAAAAAGTGTATACATTTTTCCATTATACGTCTAAACATCAATTTTATTTCAGTGAATTCACTCAAAAAATTGTCTGCGTCTCCTTCTCACCAGATGTTAGCTTAAATGACACTTAATAGTCCTGAAAACATTCTTTCATTTACGCCTTTACATTCAGTGCGATGTTCTTTATGTTAGTTTGGCTTGCTCTTAGCTGCGACTTCTTATGAATTCTCACCAAGCGTTCGTCGGCCTGCATAGCTACCTACCATAGCCATGATTGCCAACTGTTTTCGAGTTCAAATGCATAATTGTTTCTATGAAATAGTTTTTGAAGATTTGAAATACTCTGATACCCTCTTTCTTTTTCTCGACCTCCATGCCCCCTCTTATATCTTAGTCAATAGACTATTGAATCCTTTGCGGTCTTAAGACAATGAAGACTGCCGACGGGTCAAGGGGAATTCATTTGAATTCAGCCTGAGTGTCGTTATTGTTTATTCAAACTAAAACAAAACGTGTTAATTAGGATATTGATTCATTTGTTGGAATATATTTCAAATGCAAATTAACATTGATCTACTAACTTTATAAAATTTTTCTTGCGGGCTTGTTTATTCAGTTATATATTTTTAAATTGAAAAACTTTTTTTTTAATTGTTCAACTCTCTTTTAATTGAGTTCTTTTTTCATGAATTATTCGAGAGGAAAAATTGAACTGAGTTATTATTGTAGTAATACATCTATATTAAATATCCTTGTTAAAGTTAAATATAATGTTGTTATTTTACATCTAATAGGTAGAAGAAATTTGAAAGCGATGTTGATTGTTTTATAATTAATTTAATGAATGAACTCTTCCGTTCCTCTCAGTTTTTTTAGGATGGTTTTATTTTGTGTTCTCCTTCATTTAAAATTGATTGAAGCTAATCACGTTGATTGCTTTTCTTTTGCCAGCAATGAATGACTATCTTCAAAGCTCTCTCATTTTGTTCCATTTCCTCCCGTTTAAATCAATACAACCTGAAGAACTCATAATGGCTTTGAATAATCGTAGTACAATCTCTATGGCACAAATACTTTTGTCAATATATTTCACAGTATTCCTGAAAAAGAAGATTAGGGGTAGTGGTCATAGTATGTATTAAGGAGTACATGTTATCTGGTTAGTGTCCATTAAATACCATTGCAGCGCGCAAATGGGAATGGCCCATGCATCCGTTGGTGGAGAACCCTTTCCAAGGATGTCGAATACTGTCTCGTCGGGAGAGTTACTTTTACTTTTTTAAACTGTATAGACTTCTAGGTGTCCAGTCCAGTTCTAGGTGGGTCCAGTTGGGTTAGTGATTTTGCTAGTTAAAGGTCCAGATTTTGCTTCTTAGAGAGTGTTACTTTCATTTACCTCCTTATGAAATAAAACATACTGCAACTATTGCTTTCAGTTAATGTTCAGTTAAAAAATACTTATGTCAAAATAATCAAGAATCATAATCACTAATCACCAAGTTACTTTGTAGTTAAGTTACTGCAAACATTGAAACAAAACTGTAAGCTTTGCAACAATATTCTACTTTCTAGGAGTGGAATATAACAAAAAATATTTTTTGTAATTTGATGAAAATCTGTAAACATGATTTTGATTAAAATCGCTGTGGTTATTAGTAGACATTTAATCATATATATAAGGTGTGCTATCAGTGCCTTCAGGGTTAAAAACTTAGAAAACTGCTGTGGAATATAGATAAACGAACTTTTGGAGGGCTCCGATTCGTTGATAGGAATATACAAAGGTATAGGACCTACAGAAGAAAATACAGATAATAAATATTAAATTTTATCCAAATTGATTAATCTAATCGGCATAAATGAGTGTTCTTTTTGGGGAAATAATTTATCAAATCTTCAAAACGTACTAATCAATCAATGAAAATACTAAACAATCCTAATCGGAGAGATAAATATATGAAAAAGACAACACATAGAAGAAACGAGAACCGAAGTTCGTCGTCAGGAAAAGAGTAGAAGGGAAGAAGAAGGAGGTACGTGCGTTCAGGTGTACCAGTGGAATGCGGCATGAGTACCATATATATATAACCGGTATAACCTGATGACGGTTCAACCGAAAATTAGAGACAGCAAGTGTGTTTGTTCCTTAGTTCTGTGTTTGTGATTCATCGTGAAACGTTTGTTGTCCTTTTGGATCGTTTTCCTGTTTACAATATATATATATGTTTTAAACACTGGATGTCTGTTTCCACTTGGTTCAAAACCAAGTCATACATCCAGTTTTTAAAAGCATGCATTGAAGAAGGACTGCTCCTAACTTTTACATATATATATATATATATAATAAAGTTGCTGAAAGTCTTATTAATACAGGTCTTATTACTAAACTGTTTTGTATTAATTGTTCGTACTTTCTTGGTCACTATCGGTATTCAGTTATGTTTTATAGTTTTCATAAATTTTAAAATTAAATTCTTAAGTGAATTAAATATTTCAATTATTTATTTGAAGTAGTTTCCTTTTCATGTCTTAACTGAATTGAAGACGCCATAAATTTTCTTTGTTCTCTTTTAGAAAAGGATGAAACAGAACAGTAGGGAACATTCACTCTGTTTAAACATTTTGCTTTAGGATGGAGAAATGAGAGAGTAGTCGTGTTTCTTTACTTTACCGTGCTCCTTCGGAGGCAATTTAGATTTCATGAATTCCTTTTACCAGTACCCGCAGTATTTTCCAGTGCTGGAAAATATATAAATAGATATTTAAACTGAAAATTTAATTAGTAGGACTAGAATTAATATATAAACAATCAAATAGATTATTCTATCTTTTATTTAATTATAATTTAGTATCAATGAAGGGTAAATGAATAATCCTTTTTGGGGTTTTCAACATTATTCATTTTTTTTTCATTTAGTTTTTGTTTCAGTGTTTGATATTTTATTTAGATTTTGAGATAATATGAAAAAAGTAATTAGTTATGAACTACTGGTTTATTAATGGATGATCCATGTCACTTGATCCCATACATTTTTAATTTCGCTGTAAATGTAACAAACGTGATTTTGCTAACCTGGTATAGGGTAGAAGGAAGTTATATCTAACGATTGAATCTTATGAGTAATAACAGTACTGATAAAACATATAATTATTTGAACAGGAAGGTGTACGTCTGTCTTCTGACTGTATCATTTTTATTAAAAAGTGATGTTAATCGTTTTTAATATTAAACACATAATATACCGTCTTACCTCGTACATTACTGCCGTAGCTCTCGGACCGGTTTCGGGTGTCACCCATCTTAAAGTAATGTACGAGGTAAGACGGTATATTATGTGTTTTGTATTAATAATACTAACCTCTGCGGTAATGATGAAACGCATGAATGTAATCATTTTTGCCTGCTTTATACTGTTTAAGAACCAGAAAAATGTGATGAAGTTCTCATGTTGGTCCTTATGAATGGGTGTACTAAATTAAATTTTCGAAATACTATTAGAATGTAAAACATGTTTACAAAATATGAAAACTGCAGTATTGCTGAAGAAGTATAGTTTTAATAAATAAAAAGGGTTAGTTATTTTATATCGCCTATGCGACAAAGAAAAATATCAATCTGTAACATAATATGAAACGTATAGCTGCATGTTTCATAAAACATGAAAAGTCACAATACTGTTTAAAATATTATCAAAAATTACACAAGTGACTGAGTGTATTCATATGTTTAGAATTAATAAAGGAGTCGCAGTAGTTTTGCTAGCTACACTCGCTATCATAAAACAAAGCTGTATGGTGACTGAACCATAAGCTCTCAAAGAGTTCAGGATTTCTTTGAGAATGATCGAGGCATGATCACACTTTCTAAACGAGCGCCATAATCATCCGACTGAAGTTGTTAAACATCCTGAAGTTGATATGGACAGAACTTTATCACTCTCTGAAGAATCCTCTGAATTGGGTTTTTATTGATGTTCAACTGTAATGCAGTTTTTCTGATGGGAGTTTCCTTGATGTTTGGCAAACGCCTGCTCCGTAGTGTGGTCAGCTCTCCTCCTTTGTGGTTTATCAAGAACTGATCCTGTTTTGACAAACATATCATGAATAGCGTGAATTTTGCTACGCGTTGAAGCATATGATGACCATAAATTTTTTAAAACTTGTGTTGATCTGGAGTGGGGAATAGAAAAACATCTTTCCTCATGGCACTTCGTAAACCTGCTCTTTACTTTACACTCTTTGCGACCTTACAATTTTTCATAATAGTACCAAAGTTATTATTATAATCATTATAATTGTAATTATTATAACAAGTGTGCTGTTATGGAAAATTGAAAGATAGTAAAAAGTGTAAAATTAAGCCTGTCGAATGTTCGCAGTCTTATACCTCTTTGACTGAAACCTGAAAAAAAAAGAGGTATTTTTAGTGACTTTCGGGATACTCTGTATTATTATGTATCTACGATTGTTTATAATTATTACTAGTGTGTATTATTGCAGTACTGTGTAATCCAACAGACTATCAGTCTTTACGGCTGAATCGCTTCAAATCCTGGTGACCAGAATTGTAAAAAGTTAACCAGTTGTTGCTGGTTTTTTTTTCTGGTAATTTGGCCATATACACATAGCATTCCCATAATGCTTGGGAGCGGTGGACCGTTAACCCACTTCTTTACAAGTTTGTAATCATGTAAATTATTAACAAGAAAGCTGGATAGTCGAAATTAAAAAATGAAAGATGGGCGTAAGTGGTTGGAGAGACTAATTGGTCTCTAAAACAACTAGAACTGTTAAACCTTCTTTTTAAATAAAATTTTTAGAGTGATATTAACTAAATTTTTAGTGATAAGTTAATAAAATGATTAAAGAGGGCCAAATGTATTATGAAATCCAAACTAAAAAATCTGGAGTGGGCTACACTCTACTTTACTATAAGTAACTTAATGTCAAATTTCTTGAGTATATACCAGTAAAACATAACGTCTCATTTAACCATAACATAAATATCTAAATGGGATATAATTATTAGCATTTCATTCGTGAGGTAGTACAGATAGTGATTGAAGGACATATCAATTTATAAGCTTATTTTTGTACATCACAAATAATTTATTATTTGCAAATAATTTCATTAGTATAACTACAGCAGTAATAACATTTTTGAAAAACCAAAGTGAACATTTCTTGAAACGAAATATTATCCTACAAGAGAACATGGCTATTGTTCAAATAGCCAGTAGATTTCTTACATCGTTTACTTGACATCCTTCTACATTGAATATTAAAGTAAAATTTTCAAATATAAAACCGGAAAATACTTTTTTTTTCTCTGAAAAACATCATAAACAGCGAAGAAAATGTTGTTTTAAGGTGATTAATAACTAAGATGTACGATAATTACATTTATTAATCTCTAAACGAAAGATTTCAATTTTGAATTATCTTTTACATTTTTGGTTATTTATAGAATTATTATACTGGGAATTTTATAAGGCTTCTTAGTATTTAATAAGATCTTTTTCCTTCCCCTTTATCAAATAACATATATACGAAGTTTTTCTGAGTGAGTGTTATCATTTTCCTGCACAATATTATTCCTCTTACATCCCATATACGTCAATAAACAATTTAAACTGTTCCTTTATAAAATCAATTTTATCTCAGTGGATTCGCTCAAAAAATTTCTAAGTCAATGTAAACAATGAAAAAAAAATCTGGAGTGGCCTACACTCAACTTTACTATAAGTAACTTAATATCAAATTTCTTGAGTATATTACACATAACGTCTCATTTAAGCATAACGTAAACATCTAAATGGGATATGATTATTAATCTTTCATTCCTGAGGTAGTACAGTTAGTGATAGAAGAACATATCAATATATAAGCTTTTATTTGTGTACATCACACAGCTGATGCAAATAATTTCATTAGTATAACTACAGCAGTAATAACATTTTTGAAAAACCAAAGTGAACATTTCTTGATACGAAATATTCTCCTACAAGAGAACATGGCTTTTGTTCAAATAGCCAGTGGATTTCTTACATCTTTTACTTGACATCCTTCTACATTGAATATTAAAGTAAATGTTCCAAATATAAACAGGAAAATACCCTTTTTCTCTCTGAAAAACACCATAAACAGCGAAGAAAAAAATGTTGTTTTAAGGAGATTTATAGTTAAAGATGTACGATAATTACATTTATTAATCTCTAAACGAAAGATTTCAATTTTGAATTATCTTTTACATTTTTGGTTTTTTATAGAATTATTATACTGTGAATTTTATGTCTTCTAAGTATTTAAAAAGATCATTTTCCTTCCTCTTTAGCAAATAACATATATACGAATTTTTTCGGAGTGAGTGTTATCATTTTCCTGCACAATATTATTCCTCTTACATCTCATATACGTCAATAAACAATTTAAACTGTTCCTTTATAAAATCATTTTATCTCAGTGGATTCGCTCAAAAAATTTCTAAGTCAATGTAAACAATGAAAAAAAATATAAAAAATTTGACAAGTATAGCAGGTGATCTCTTAGTCTAAGATAAACAAACAGTTTTTATAGCATTATTGCTCTTTCCCATAAGTGGAACTTCATGATTTTTTTTTTATGAATTGCTAATTTTTTGTTCCATTTTTGGTCAAATTTTTATAACTTTTTAATGAGCCGTTTAGCGTCAAAAAAACATTTTCTGAAAACAGAAATCGTACTGTAACGCCCCTTTAGCGAATATAATTTTGAAAAAAAATATCTCAACTCATTCTACACATAATGTTCTATTTATAGGCATAGTTTCATTCTTGTCCGTCAAACAGTATGGCTTGTATCGCTCTCACAAGGTTTGAGATTGAATTATAAGTCAAAATTTTTACATTTTATTGAAAAAAAAATATTTCCCGTTGTTTTAAAATTCTGAATATATTTTTCGTTTGTTTCATTCGTAACCTCAAAGATAATGTCAAAATTTCAAAACTCTAGGGTTATCAGTTTAGGAGAAAAAAATGTTTTAAAAAAAACGGTTTTTGGCAAAAAAAGTGACTTTCCCATCATGCATAATTCTTCCCAAACAATAGGGATCTTCGTCCTAATGAGGCCCATTTTTGTGTAAAATATCAACTTGATCCATCAAAGATTCTGGACCGTAGCGTGGTAACAAGCAATGCTAACACACTCACCCACCCACACACACACACAGACATCATCGTAAAAACGTCATAAAACGACTCCTGGGACCTCAAAACATGTAATTCCGTCAAAATCTCGAGATCGAATTTTTTCACGATCACTATACTTTACTTATAGTAAAGTAAAAACAAGTTGTTTTCCCCAGCGTTACTACATGAATATTGTGACTGATACAGTGAAAATATAATATACATTTTATTTTAACTGAATTATGTTATATTATTGTTTCTAATTCTAACTCTGAATAATATATTATTCTTATTGTCCTGTTATAAGTAGTGTAATTATGAGAGAGAGAGAGAGAGAGAGAGAGAGAGAGAGAGAGAGAGAGAGAGAGAGAGAGAGAGAGAAACAATTCTCAATTTAACTCATTATTTGTGCAAATCGTAATTGTATGGTATTTATCCTAGTGGTATTATCGAGGATGGATTCTCGCCTTGTTCTGATTGCTAATCTAAGCAGCATCAAAGGTTGTGTGTTGAGAATGTTATTGAAGCTAAGGAGCCGAGAAAAACTATTCGTAATAGATAACCAAGTACTGGATATTGAAATACATGTGTAAAAGAAAAGAATGTGTAGACACTTGGAAAACATAGATCGTACCTAGTGTCCGTATAATCCATACTGGGGACATCCGAGTATTTACCCGTCAAATAGTTATTGCTATTAATAATCTCGAAAAATTAAATAATAGTACAGTAACCCGATTCTTGTTACCGTGAACCTCCATAAGGAAGAATGACATTTGTCTCATTATATTTACACAAATTAACACTAGTTAGTTGAAAGCGTTAACATCATTGTTTATAAGTCATAACATATCTTAAAGTTACTGGACTATTTTTAATATCTCTAATAAAGCCTACTCTTTGTAACTCGAATTTTCATTAAAGTGTTATAATTAAGTACTTTCCTTATTTTCCTGATCTAACTTTTGGAAATACTGCCTTATAGAAGGCTATAATGTGTGGTAGGCATGTTGTCTTTGAATAAGAAGGATTTTTATCTTGGAGGTGGCTAAATTTCTTTAATCTGTTGTTAGTATTCTTACTTAAATAAGACAATGATGGGAACGTTGAGACAATTTCTCTTACAGATCTTTAGCTCGTAGAGGGGCTTCGAAAAGTTTCCACAGGCTGTATAAAAAAAGGATAATCCTATCAACTTTCTTGGGGAAACTTTGTCATCATTACAATCGATCCTTTCTTATTTCTTTGGCTAAAACTTTTATAAATAGTTTTTTGTCATGACATTTTTTTCTATTTTAATTTATTTTTTATTCTACCGGGATCCTCTTGGGATTTCTTTTGTAACGTTATTTCTTTTCACACACTGGTGTTCAGTTTCCTTCTATATAAGTTCCAATTAGCTATTAAAATATTTTATATTTTCTTTGAAGTGTAGAATTTCTTATTAACTTTATCTCTGAAAGGTAAAATATTGCTACATTACCTAATTCTTTTCCTGAAATCGTCCATTCCTTTGTCTATTTCTTTGTTAAATTAAAAAAAAAATATCCACTCTACTAAACATACATAATTTTTAAGGCCGTATAAAAATGTTATGGATTTCTGTCTGCAGGCCTTTCGAAAAGTGTTGAACACGGAAGGGTAATATAAAAAAATGAATAGTTGAATATTGCAAGTGTTAAACCTTTGAACGGAAATGTCATAAAGCAAGACCTTCACACCATATGTGGTCCTATTGCAAGAATAATACATACAAATATATACAAAGCAATTAGAATCTACAATGAATATCTTTATTCTTTGCTGTAATGCAGTTAAAGCGGAGTAGCGCTGTATTCTGTTAAAGTTCCACCTTCTTATAAATTATTTCACCTTTGACCTTTACATTAGTAATAAGTGAACTGAGCCCCAAAGTATTGGAGCTAAATATAACTTTACTATAAGTAGAGCAGTGATGACGTGGACACAAGTTGGGGTACTTGCAATGTAAGACTTGAAGGCGCCTGTGAATATTTTAGTAGCCAGCTGTTACTGGTATATTACGAATTCAATTCCAGTATGATGGTATACATTCTCATTTCTGTAATGTAACTTGATTTACAGGGACATGTTAAATTACTTGTATTACTAATAGACCTTAAGTGCATTGCAAGTAATGTGATAAAATTAAATGAAGTGGTCGATAATACAGTTAGAAAAACCGCTAAAGCACGCAATCCTGGAGGGGTCCATATTCCCAGTAGACCGTAAACGATTAATTAAAAAGTTTTTTTTATTAGATAACAGTAAGAACTGATTGGAGCTGAAACGTTTTCAATCTTCAGAGAGTTCCCTTTATCTCCTGTATGGGAGAGGTAAAAGTATAAGCACAAATATAAAGAGATGTTTGCCTGAGAGCAGATCATATTATGCTCGTGCGTGACTGTCAGTCATGAAGAAGTAGTATAGGTAGTCTTCATGGTTTCATGATGTAAATTTGTTCTGACAGTGCTCCGCATGTTAGGGGACATCCTGCACTTGACAGTTAAAGGAGGTTTTAGGGATACCTTACTTAATGGTACTTCGCTAAGTACTTTGTACTGAGATGCGCAGGTAGTCAACAGCGATGCATATCTGCTTAAACATGTCATGTGAGATGTGAAGAAATTTGGGACTCCAAAAATAAGATTCAGTAGTCTCTCTAGAGGCTAGCAGGCTAAATCGACAAAGTTCGACGAGTGCGGTGAAATGCCCGATCAATCTGTTCTTCGATTATAATGGCATAGGGTACTATGATTTTTCAACAATTTCGTTCGATCAATAAGGGATGCGACCTACAATTGCAGTTTGTGGGGATCAATAAAAAAAAAACTCCGGATTTGTGTTGAACAGTTCATAGCCTTTGCATGCACCTTCGCACACTTCATTTCTTAATCGTGAATCTTAAGCCAAAACCAGCACTGCAGCGCTGCGCTTATTTGCCACATATGACTCCATGTCACTTTTTACTTTACTATAATTAAAGTATAGTGATCGTGTAAAAATTTGATGTTGAAATTTTGACGGAATTACAAGTTTTGGAGTCCCCAAAGTCGTTGTATGAAGTTTTTTGATGATGTGTGCTGGGTGTTCGGCAAGTGTGTATGCAAAGTTTGCGGTAAGCTGGGTCCAGAATCTTTGATTTGTCAAATTGATATTTTGCTCAAAAATGGGCCTCATAGTGTAGATGTGTTGTATAATTTGGGAGCAGGTATGCATAATGAGACAGTTATAATGGCTAAAATTTGATTTTGGACAGTTTTTTTCATCTAAACCACTAACTCTAGAGTCTTCAAAATTTGTCACTATCATTGAAGCTGCAAAAGTAATAACTGAAAAACATCCTCAAATTTTAAAACAACTGAAAATATTTTTTTCTCAATAAAATATACAAATTTTGACTTACACATAATTAAATTTGAATGATTGTGAGGGTGATACAAAATGAAATTTTATCTACAAATAGAACTTGATTTGGAAGATGAGTGGAGATAATTTTTTCAAAAATTTTGAGATTTTTCGGAATCAGGTCGCCAGGTAAATATGACGACCTGATGACTTCTGTGTTAAACAGTATGACAGATAATGCAAAGCCGCAAGACCATACGATCAGGAATACGGTTCCTTCCTCTGAGAGACTAACGTCCCCATCCCCCCACCCCTTTCCTTCACAATGTTTACTGACCTTAACAAAAACTGCACGATGAGAATTTAACAGTATTGGGCCTCTGGTCTGGACCAGCTAATTACGACGTACACTAATGTGAATAGATATATTCCTTGGTCGTTAGAGGTCCACAGACTAAAGAAAATTCATTTTCTCCTGTAAGAGATTATTTCGTAACACAAAATCTTTTCTTTGGATT
This sequence comes from Hermatobates lingyangjiaoensis, assembly GCA_026182355.1. NCBI lineage: Eukaryota > Metazoa > Arthropoda > Insecta > Hemiptera > Hermatobatidae > Hermatobates > Hermatobates lingyangjiaoensis. Next base: position 207,355 of record JAPFBL010000038.1, read on the forward strand.
TACTTCTGTGTTATTACTGCTGTGGTGATACCGATGATATTTGCTTCAATGTGTGATATACAGAAGTAAGCGCATATATTTTAACTAGTTCAGTCACTCTTCATACTAGCTCCATGAATGAAGGACCAGTAAACACCTCCCATTCAGACATTTTTATTATGTCTATATGGGACATTATATTCCTAAGAAGTTTGATATTATATTTTCTTACAATATTGTTGGCCACTCCAGATATTTATTTTTTCAAACAGAAAAACTGTTGTTCGAAAACACGGGCATCTCTGAAAGAACCAAATGTCATCGCTAAGACCGAGTTTGACAAGCATTTCTAGAAGAAATGTAGTTATGATACCTAATCGGGAATCTTCTTTTTTGAAGAGGATAATATTGATGTAGATGAAAATGTAAATGATAAAAGAAGGTAATTCGTTTCCTTTATGTGTGCGTTGGTTAATTGTGCGATACCTTCGATTGTTTATATCAAATCGCATGTTTGGCTTTATTTTCCATCACATTAACTAAGTTTTAATACAGTTATTGATAAACTCTGTATTCAGCAATTTGATATCATATGCAGTAATCTTAATCAGTGAATGTAAAAGCAGAGAAAAGATAAATTGATAACAAAATATTCATATGACAATGTTTTGAAAAGAAATTACTTTAGAGAAAATTAAAAAAAAAAATTTTATTTTCCACTGTTTTTATTTCTAGTATTTTATCTTAGACGTCTTCTGAACTCTCGAAATTAAAGATTTATGCGTGAGTTGGCGTTTGCCATGGCTTACATTTTGTTCTTTGTCTCGGATACGGATATTATTACCGTACGTGATATGGCCGAAAGACTGGGTACACGCTCTAATATCAAAACAGGATATTATTACCGACTGCAGGAGAACTGACTTAAGGTTGTTCTTCCGGTATTCCGTGGAGTGGCGAAAGGGCATCACGTTAAAAGACATCAGTCTGCTCTGCTTTGTTCCATGTCATGGTCGAAATGCTGAAAGGTGCATGGCAATAAATCAAAACAGGATATTCTTACCGAGTAAGTTTTTCTTCATTAATTTGTGATCACGTTTCATTTCTTTGAATTCCAATCCGCTGGCGATAATAACTGGAGTTAATTAATTGTTTACTCATGTAGGGTTGGGTTGGTAATAAATAGTGAAGAAAAACATTAATGCAAAGAAAATAATTCTCATTTAATACAGATGAGTTGAAAGGATTGAAGGAAAGGTGTTTTAAAGTTTCCTTGTTAAGAGGAGATGTTTCTTCAAGGTCTTATGAACTGAATGAAAGAATGATACTGGTGTAAAATATGGTCTCTTTATGTGGAGACCATTAGATCCAAGTAATGTGAAGTACGTGGCAGGACATGAAGCCTTGACTAGCAGAGTTGTTAAAAGAGCATTGAGCTGAGTGGGTAATTTGAAACAAAAAAGACGTTTGCCCATTCGTTTGATGTGACATGCTCTGAACAAGATGAACTTTCACGTCATTCAAAGCAGCCACAGTTCAAACTTTGTTTTAAACTTTCAACACCATCTTAGGTGAGCTGCATTATAACAGTTTAAAACCGTTTTACTCTCTTTCTCTCTACTTCTTATTCGTTTATATTAGCGTTATTAAAATAATTTTTAATGTAAGATGAATGAAGATAACAACAAAGTAATTTTAACTGTATATTAAATTTAGGACTTTGTACTTAAAGTCAGATAGATGGTAATGTCATTATTAACAGTTAGGTTTTATGCTATTTTCTTCTCTTTAATAACATTTGAATAAATATTCACTGTGTTCCCATTATTATTAACGAAATAATGGCGCTTCAAATTCGTTGGAGGCTAAAAACTTTCATGGTGGGGGGCTTTACAATGCGTTATAAATTTTACACATGCTTCTAGAGCAGTTGCATTAATTAATGTTATTCACAATTTTGTTAAAAGTTAAAGCGTTCATTTCTTGTTAATTTGAGTATAACCTTTTCTGATTTTTGATATGAGTGGCGTGGTTATTGATTGGCGAAATAAAGTAAGTAGACAAGGAGGTGATGCGTAAAAAATGTTGTGATTTGTAAGTGAAAGTCACGTAACATGGTTCTTTTTATAAAGCAATTTCTTTTTTACCCTTCATATCCTCTCTGAACCTGCCGTCTGTAGATTACTAGTTCTTCATGTCCTCCTGTTTGGCTTTTCTTCTTTAGGAAATAAAATTCAATTCCCCATCTCTTTGTCGGACATTGAACAGACAATACAAACTGTCCATCAAGTATGGCTTGTATTAATCTCTCCTATCTTGAACCCTTCTGCTATTGTCGCATATCGAGGACTTGGTATTATTGATATTAGCAATAATTATATAGGTGATTTTTTTATTGTTGATATACCATTGTTTGGCGTAACACACACTATTGTCGGTATTGGATTTAATTATTATCACTAAAAGAAGAAAATCCCTTTATATGGTTCTTCTTGAGAAGTCTTGAAGGGACAGAGAAACTCTTGACAGCAGTACTACCAAGACATTTAAAAAAAAAATTCTGGAGTGGCCTACACTCAACTTTACTATAAGTAAATTTAATATCAATCTCCTTGGGTATATAAGATATAATGTTTCATTTAAGCATAATGTAAACATCTAAATGGGAGATGTTTATTAGTCTTTCATTCTTGAGGTAGTCAGATAGTAATGATTGATCGACTTATCAATATATAAGCTTATTTTTGTATATCACACCACTGATGCAAATAATCTCATTAGTATAACTACAGTAGTAATAACATTTTTGAAAAGCCAAGGTAAAAAATTTATTGATAGGAAATATTCTCCTGCAAGAGAACATGGCTTTTGTTCAAGTAGCCAGTGGATTTCTTACATCGTTTACTTCACCTTCTTCTACATTGAATATTAAGCCAAATTTTTAAATTTAAAACAGGAAATAATCTTATTTTCTCTGAAAAACATCATAAAAATCGAAGAGAAAATGTCGTTTTAAATAATTTATAATTACATTTATTAATCTTCAAACGAAAGATTTCAATTCTGAATTATCTTTTACAATTTTGGTCTTTTATAGAATTATTATACTGAGAATTTTATGGCTCCTTGGTATTAAATAAAATTATTTTCTTTCTCCTTTGTTAAAATCACCCATTTTTTTTCCTGCCTGCTATATTCTGTTATAAGGTTGCTATGAATGTATAAATGTAGTTTAGCCAGTTTACTGAATAATTAAGTTTTTGAATATTTTAGATTTAATTCGTTTTATGTCATAATTATTTTTTTAGGAATTATAATAGGAGTAATGTTTAATTTTGCAGTTACTATGACAACTAAAAGTGGATAATTGGTCCATAACAAACTTTTCTTGAATTTGCAAGAGTTTCTATTTAGAAATAGGCATCTGTCTATCAACTCACCACTATCCGGATACATATTCTAGTTATTTGTTTTACTTCTACTACAATTATATATTATAGAAGTATTTATGAATCTGGCCTCGTGATTTAACTATTGGATTAACAGGAATCGAATGGACATCCATGATGACATCCACAGGTAGCATCCATAGGTACATCCACAGGTATCATCCACAGGCACATCCACAGGTAGCATCCATAGGTACATCCACAGGTATCATCCACAGGCACATCCACAGGTAGCATCCATAGGTACATCCACAGGTAGCATCCACAGGTATCATCCATAGGACTCATCCACAGGTGCCATCCAAAGGTAGCATCCACAGATGCCATCCTTAAGAGCGCATCCAAAGGTGCCAGCCATAGGTGTCATTCATAGTTGGCATCCATAGATATAATAAATACGAACTATTAGACTAGAACAGTGAAAAAACTGGATATTTGTCAACAAACATAAATCCTCTTTCTTGAGGAAAGAGTCCATTCGACGCATTTCAATATCATGGTCAGATACTACAATTCAGAAAGATGAAATAATTATAACTGTTATTAAGTTTTGCTCAAAAGTGCAATATATAGATTTATTAAAGCGTTTTATGAGACAAATCTATCATACCATGGAAGCCAAAGGAAATTTATTTATGTTTATTGGCGGTGATTTTTTTTAAATTTTAAAATTTTTAAATTTTTTCCACTATAAACATCAATTTTATCTCAGAGCTCAAAACAATTAATGTAAATTGTCAATTAATTTACTCAAGTCAATGTAAATAATGTAAAAAAATCTGGAATCGCCTACACTCAACTTTACTATAGTAACTTAATATTAAAATTCTTGAGTATATAATATATAACGTCTCATTTAAGCATAATGTAAAAATCTAAATGGGATATGAATATTAGTCTTTCATTCCTGAGGTAGTACAGATAGTGATTGAAGGACATATCAATATATAAGCTTATTTTTGTACATCACACAGCTGATAAAAATAATTATTTTAGTATAACTACAGCAGTAATAACATTTTTTAAAAACCAAAGTGAACATTTCTTGATACGAAATATTCTCCTACAAGAGAACATGGCTTTTGTTCAAATAGCCAGTGGATTTCTTACATCGTTTACTAGGCATCCTTCTACATTGAATATTAAAGTAAAATTTTCAAATTTAAAACAGGAAAATACTCTTATTTTCTCTGATAAACATCATAAACATCGAAGAAAAAATGTTGTTTTAAGATGATTTATAATTAAAGATGTACGATAATTACATTTATTAATCTCTAAACGAAAAATTTCAATTTTGAATTATCTTTTACATTTTCGGTCTTTTATAGAATTATTATACTGGGAATTTTATGGTTTCTTAGTATTTAATAAGATCATTTTTCTTCCCCTTTGTCAAATATCATATATACGAATTTTTTCTGAGTGAGTGCTATCCTTTTCCTGCCTTCTGTACTCTGTTATAAGTTTGTTATGAATGTATATTGAGAAAAAAATATATTAGTAATTAGACAGTTTACATACTCAAATCAAAGTCAAAGCCAGCTATTCAATATAATTTAAATCTTTTATAGTTAGTAGCTTCTAATTTTTGAAAATAATAAATATGAACTATTAGACTAGAATTGTAAAAAAAAAATCTGGAGTGGCACACTTACTACTCTTACATACTTTACTATAAGTAACTTAATGTCAAATTTCTTGAGTATATAAAACATACTCGTAACGTCTCATTTAAGCATAACGTAAACATCTAAATGGGATATAATTATTAGCCTTTCATTCCTGAGGTAGTACAGATAGTGATTGAAGGACATATCAATTTATAAGCTTATTTTTGTTCATCACAAATAATTTATTATTTGCAAATAATTTCATTAGTATAACTATAGCAGTAATAACATTTTTGAAAAACCAAAGTGAACATTTCTTGAAACGATTTATTCTCCTACAAGAGAATGGCTTTCGTTCAAACAGCCAGTGGATTTCTTACATCGTTTACTTGACATCCTTCTACATTGAATATTAAAGTAAAATTTTAAAATTTAAAACAGGAAAATACCCTTTTTTTCTCTGAAAAATATCTTAAACAGCGAAGAAAATGTTGTTTTAAGGTGATTTGTTAATTAAAGATGTACGATAATTACATTTATTAATCTCTAAACAAAAGATTCCAATTATGAATTATCATTTACATTTTTGGTCTTTTATAGAATTATTATACTGGGAATTTTAATCTTTAAAATAATAATAATAATAAGCTTCTTAGTATTTAATAAGATCATTTTCCTTCCCATTTGTCAAATAACATATATACGAATTTTTTCTGTGTTAGTGTTATTATTTTCCTGCACAATATTATTCCTCTTACATCTCATATAAGTCAATTATATATTTTCATTTTTCCATTAGAAACATCAATTTTATCTCAGTGGATTCGCTCAAAAAAAATCTAAGTCAATGTAAACAATGTAAAAAAATACAAAAAATTCGACAAGTATAGCAGGTGATCTCTTAGTCTAGGATAAACAAAGAGTTTTTATATCGTTATTGCTCTTTCCCGTAATTGAAACTTCATGATTTTTTTTTTATGAATTGCTAATTTTTTGTTCCATTTTTGGTCAAATTTTCATTATTTTTTAACGAGCCGTTTAGCGTCAAAAAAACATTTTCTGAAAACACAAATCGTACTGTAACGCTCCTTTAGCGAATGTAATTTTAGAAAAAAATATCTCAACTCATTCTCCACATAATGTTCTATTTTTAGGCATAGTTTCATTTTGATCCATCAAACAGTATGGCTTGTATCGCTCTCACAATGTTTGAGATTGAATTATAAGTCAAAATTTTTACATTTTATTGAAAAAAAAATATTTCCTGTTGATTTAAAATTCTGAATATATTTTTCGTTTGTTACATTTGTAACCTCAAAGGTAATGTCAAAATTTCAAAACTCTAGGGTTATCAGTTTAGGAGAAAAAAATGTTTAAAAAAAAACGGTTTTTGGCAAAAAAAGTGACTTTCCCATCATGCATAATTCTTCCCAAACAATAGGGATCTTCGTCTTTATGAGGCCCATTTTTGTGTAAAATATCAACTTGATCCATCAAAGATTCTGGACCGTAGCGTGGTAACAAGCAATGCTAACACACGCACCCACCCACCCACCCACCCACCCATCCACCCACCCACACACACACAGACATCATCTTAAAAACGTCATAAAACGACTTTGGGACCTCAAAACATGTAATTCCGTCAAAATCTCGAGATCGAATTTTTTCACGATCACTATACTTTACTTATAGTAAAGTAAAAATAAGCAGAAGAAAGTTGAGGAGAAAATAAAAAGCAACAGTGTTTGGTAAATAGAGTGCAGAGTGCTACTAAGCAAATAAGTGTGTAAAATACAATAATATCTTAATGCTAATAACAATTATACACCTAGTAGTAGGGACGGCTACCCGTGTACTAACTAGAGTAGGCTGTTAAAACAATGAATGCGGTTTAGTTATATATTAAATATTTATATATTAATTATTTAGTAATATATTAATTCTGAGATTCATTTAAATTTATAATAGAGAAATTTAAAATTCAGTTATTAAAATTTAATATTGTCTAAAAATTTTCAGCTGTAACCTAAAATAAGTAAAGTCAATATTTAAGAATCTGAAAATGGGCTATTTATTCTAAACGTGATCCCCATAAGCAGGGCATGGAAGTCGCCTGTGTAGCATGCTGAAACAACTTCTTCGTCAAATGAGCCGTAATCCCACTACTTCCCTACCTTTCTCCCATCATCATACAATAATTCTCTTTGTTATCCTTCTGCTCCCCTTACTTCTTTTCATTATTCTGAATCCCTCTTGATGAAATTTGAATTTCATCTATTCTTATTTAAACAATGCTAGAAATTTGAAGCAATATTTTACAAGTTTGCCTTTTGTTTCTCATAGGTACACTTTCCAATATGTATCAAAAATTTACTGTAAATTAATGGTACTAGCTGTAAACATTAAAAATCGCGGCTTACTTTTACCCATGTTGTAAACCCTATTTAGGTAAAATAATTTCTTTTTCGATAAAAAATAATTTAAATAACAACAATGAGGTTGTCTTTAACTCTAAAGAAATGCTATAATTCTAATTCTGTGTAACTAATACCAAACGTTACATGACATGGATACCCTTATTTTAGCTAAACAATAATAAACAAACTTTATTTAATTGTGAACCTCTTAAACAAACTTGATAGTGCTCATAACTTGACAGCTGTGTTTTTACCTGTTGAGCGAGACACTGGTGTATCGTGAGTATCCCCCAACTGTTCCAACAATGCTGATATTTTTACTAAAGAAAATCTAATTTATTGTAGGAATAACAAATTGTATATTACATTAATATTATTATTGAATATTAATTATTTAACTAATTACACCGAAAATTATTAATTTTAAATCGCATATATATTTAGAAGTAGGTTACGTTAGGTTGCAGTGGCAGTCCCACAAGAGAACACATATAAGGCTAACATTGACCCTTTGTGATACCACACAATGAACATTCTGTATTGGGAGTCCTGAATTTTGCCTAACTCAAGTTTATTTAGAGTAAGGATTTTTAATGAATACTTGACATCATCTGGCTCGGGACCGGCTGCGTAGTGTCCTCTTCGAGGGACGATGTGCTCAGATTTATTTACTTCCCGCGTGAATAAATCGAGGGACAGAGCGGGTATTGAACCGCGAATCTGCCATTCCAGAGACGGGCACGTTGCCACTGGGTTAACCTGGTCCCCATATCGAGAAGTGTGTTTTAAGTTTGCTGAGCACATGTTATTTCCGTAGTCCGTCTGTACGAGGAGTTTAATAAGTTCATTGTAATGTACTTGCTATATCAGCACCATGCAACTGTAGGTCCACTGAGTGCCTGCAGACCAGATAATGCTGTGAGAATGTGGAAGAACTTATTACGGACAGTTGGGTCCAGTGGCTCCATTGGATTCCGCACATGGTCCACATGTCGGGTATTGAAAGGAAAACTGCAAAGGTGAGGCCTGAGATAAAACCTACCAGTTCGGAACTACCTTGGAGTCTTAGAGCTGCTTATAATTGAACCACAAATTCTGTCACCAAATATACAAGCAATGCGTTCTTAAGGAAGAATGGAAAAAGAAACGAAAAGGTTTCCCACAAGAGGGAGGACTCGTTTCCAGTAAATTTATATAGCTACCTGCAGACCCACCGCAATCCCATTGGACTGGCTGCTGATGTCACCTACCCCCTTTGCCTTGAGTGGGTAGGGATCAGCTGAAGAATTCCCTTAATCTGTTGAAGCTACTTGCTGACGCAACGACGCGTTACTGGTGGGCTCGCGTCGGATGGCTGAACGGCCAAGGACGTTTGTTGGCTGCTAAAGAATGTACGTTATTGCAATATTAGAAAATAATGTTAGATAAATTGTTATCCTAAATCAATATTAATATATTTGAATTAAAAGAAGATATACTTGCTCTATTGGGATGTTCGCTCACAAACAGTTGAAACAGTTGTATCAAATAAAACGGTATATACAAATTATCTGACGAGGCATGGTTTGGAACGAATTGAAAAATAAAAGCAAAAAAAGCTTTTTTGTATCATCCTCTCTTTATATCCAGTTATTAATACGATTTTTATTCAACCCGCTTAATATATACTCTGAATTCATCTTTATATTATTTACTGTTAGTATTATTTCTCCTCAAATTATTTAGTAGATTTGTCATTTTCAACTCTAACTATGCTAAATTAATATAATATTAACTGATGGTGAGAATTTCAATCACTTTGATCGATTATCTTTTGAAATTATGTTTGCTATTTTAAAATGTTTAATTGAATTGGTTTTATTTTTAAATGGGTTATTTGCAGTATCTTATAGTTACTTGCATGGATGTTAAGTAACAATTGATGTTGTTTTGAATATCTTGCAAATATTAATAAAATATGCTGACTTAAACTACATTAAATATGTTGTGATGATGTGTGATCTTGCCACTGCTCCTTCTATTCAACTTAACTGTTTAGAGAGAGATTCGGTCTCCTTAAGTCGTCCTCAGTTCAGGCCATAGTCACAATAGAGTTTGTTTTGCGTTATTTCTTCTGTTTCTTTTATTTTATACTAGCTGACCTACCCGGTTTTACCCGGGAATTCCAACTCTAATAATAAATGACATGTAACGAAAACAATTTAAATTTTCTATAGTTCCGTTACACTTAACATTTTTGAGATGAATGAAATTAATACAGAATTAAAATTATAGATTACGCAAAAAAGATATAATCTAACACTGATTATAAATTGCACACTTTGTGTAATACAATTGTTAGTTGATAGATTAGATTAAACAAATAATAAAAAGAATATTTTTTGCCGAACAATACATAAAGAAATGAAACGTCTTCTAGTTAGATATCATCGATATATATAATAATTTATCATTTTGCCTATATGGTGTAGGGCAGGATACTAATTACTAATAATTAAATATTTTAAACAAACGAATTAATCAATCAAGAATAAATAAAGAAGCCTTACATCCATTAAACTTAAACAATACTTTAACTATTCTTTTAAGATTAGAATTAGTGGTTCAAATACTATCATGCATTCTAAAAGTTAATAAGTTATTATTTAACGCATAACTTTCTTTAATGCTTAAAGCAAGTTAAACTAATTAGATATGAATAGTTAATTGTAAACTATTGATAATAGCTAAAGCTTTGTTGAAGTTAATAAGAAACCCATATAAAATTACAATAATTGTCTTTAATATCAATCTGAAAACAATAATAAAATTTCTGGGACCTGGTTATTTCCAATTGAACAAAGCATGTGGAAATATTATCATGAAGAAAACCTACCTGCGGCTGCCATTACCAATTAAAGTCAAAATGTAAACAAACAGGTTATACAGCAAACCTTATCATTATAATATTTTTGGGATATTACCTGAACCACAACTCTGATTTTTAAAAGACTTTACATAAACCTTTCCGGGGATATACCTAATAATTTCCTAAATTTTCACGGCGATGGATGTATGGTTTTTGAATCTATCGAGTACAAACAAACAGACACATTCATTTTTATATATATAGATTTCTTAGTTTCTGCAGGAGTTTAACTATCTTGAAGTAACACTGAATGGGCCACGAGACTCAATCAGTCAATGGTAAAGTCACTGGCAACAATCAGCCATTAGATATTTCACGTTTTTATAACTGTTTTTTTCTTCTTATATGTTAGCGATTTGACTTTTCGTATTATTGCTATTTCGTCAAAGCATTATCTTAAGGTAAACTTAGGAACTTTTTATGTTATTTTCATTTTTAAAATAGTAAGTTCATTGTAATTGTGTATCTCTGTGAAGTTTATCACTTACACTTAGTGTATATATATAGCAATATGAAAACGTATTAATTTAACAGTCCTTGCATTTTCTTATTGATCAAAAATAAAAGTATAGTTGGTTTTGAGCTATCCAAAATGTAGATATTTTTATAGACGAGTTTACGGTTTAGTGCGGTCATAATACTTGTTTTAGTGGCAACACTGCAAAGTTTTGGGCTCTGGCTGTTTGAAAGGCAAAACAATTCCCCCTCTTGCATAATTTTTTTTATCCTTTGAACTGTTCAATTATTCTGTTTTCTATTTGCCCACTCAAAACACTGCTATTTTACTCCAAAAAACTCAAGTACAACTCATTAGATATCTACATAAATTATAAAGTGCTTACGGTTTCCACTTAATTAAAAAAAAATTACAATTTTTGATGGTGTATCATTAGTTTGATTCTTTGCCTAATTAATCCCTGTTCCTTGTTTTTACGCTTTTAACATTCCAAGCAGTCTATACGTGTTTTAGTCATTAAACAAATTAAAATATTATTAATTTCATTATTATTCAACCAGTCCCTTATTAGAGGAAAAATATTTATAATTTCAGTTTTTAATTATGCCATCATTGAAAGCAAAAGACACGTATTTAATGATTTATTGTACTATATTAGAAAAGGTAATATAAAAACCATGGTAGTAGTTCTATGTAGGATTTCAAAATTTCCCGAAGTTTTAATTGCGAGTCTAAAATAATTAATTATATTTGATCCTTCAATATTCCTCTGATAATAATGTCTTCCACATGGTGATAATTATCTGATGACCGAAATTATATTACCTTCTTGTATATATGAGTTGCACCTGACTATTTACCCAACCACTTTATTTCTGATGACAATGAGTGTCTAAATATGATTGAAGTAAGCTATATCAGTTCTTTCCCTATGTTTTTTTTTTAAGTCTTTCATCCTTAGTTTACGTATACTGAAACACATGCAAATTGTTTTAAGAGTCTCTCTTGAAGATGCACAACGTGCGAGACCTACCAACGTATATCACCGATTAACGAGTACTGCGGACTTTTATGATAGTCTTTCATTTGTATATATATATATATATATATATATTTACTTTAAAAGGTAGGCTATAGGCATACAATAAATAGATATACACTTTCAGAAGAGAGTGTGACACCAAACGCACTGAAGAAGTTATTTGTTACGATCATTATATATATATATAATATATATATATATATATATATATATATATATATATGAGTTCAAAATTGAAGAAGAGCGACACACAGAGTAATGAAACACACTTACAAACTCAAATTTTCGGGCAATACTTCATCAGGAGAAAAGAAAAAAGGGGACCAATCACGTTCTAGTACTGCGTCTGCAACGTGCTTAGTCTCCTTTTCTCTTTTTTCCTGATGACGGATTGCCAGAAGATTTGAGTTTGTAAGTGTGTTTCATTACTCTGTGTGTCACTCTTCTTCGATTTTGAACTCGTATTGTGTCCAGTTGGATCGTCTTTTCCGTTTATTAAGGTGAATATATATATATATATATATATATATATATATATATACCTCATGACAACTCTCAAAAATAAGTGTCAGTTGGTTCCAACTTATCCCTTCACGAAGCTTTACTACTATGTTGTAATTGAAAAGATTGAAGTTGTGGCAGAAGAGTAGAAAGTTAGAACAGTTTTACAAAAGTCCTGTCAAGTTAATACTCGCTTAATCGAATTAGAGACAATTTTAGAAAAGCTAATTTCCTTCTAAGCAGAATTGGAAAGAAAGTAGCAGCTTTCCATTTGCAATTCAATATTGAAGAAACTTCTCTTTTTTGAGTTGAACTTTGATGTGAAATTTCTTTTCAGTTTGAAATCTTATGCAGAAATAAAATTACCTGCAGACTATAAAAATAAGTCGGAAAAAGCTATTATTTAAAATTTATAGGGTGAGTATAATATTTTTCTTCCATTTATTATGTGGGGAGGTAATTTTAACCTGCCGATTAAAGGGTCATTCATTTTGAATTGCTGATGAAGGAATTCAGGCATCTTGTTTTTAAAAGCAGTGATATTCTTTAACAGTAATTAATATTTTATATTATTAATTAATAATTAATATTTATAAACTTATAGTTATAATCGGAAATAAAAAATGTGTCGTTTATTATAACAATTGTTATGTTCATTGGGGTCTAACTATTTCAAGAAATCATAATAAAGAAGTAGGTTAAAAATGTTAAACACAGTAATTGTAAAGGACGCGAAGAGATTAGTTTGGTGGAATTGTGACGTAGGTGGTTGGGTTGAAGCAATATACCATTTGTTGATTTGAGGGAAAATTAGTATTTGAGTTAGCGTTCTAGTTGCTCTGCATGTTTCCATCTGTATTCTTTAAATGACTAAGTGTTCGGTTGGCTTGCCCTAGTAAAATTACAAAAAAAAAATAAAAAAATGTAGAGTAATAAACTTTCTAATTAACACTAAGTATATATATATATAATAACATGGGTGAATACTAATGTGAAGCCCACAATCCAGAACAATCGGTTAGCCTAGTAATTTATTATGAAAACACAAAAACTCATAAGTTACTCGTAAGAAATGGTCCCAAAAAGAATACCTGGGAGCTTCATAGTAGCCACTTAGTGTTCGAATACGCATGTAAAACAGGGGAACGTGAAAGCCTGCTGTCCAAAGTACATCGGCTTAACTAAAAGCTTTCCCGGTGTTTAGCTCTCTACTTCACGGCTGGCGCCCCCAAGGACCATGCCCAGAACAAACATAATGTTCAATTGACTGGAATGTTTGTACAGGGGACTAATATTATCCAGGACGGGAAGAATATAAAAAAACTCCAAATCTTAGAAGCTCTACATATAAAAGAACGTACAAGTTAAGGACTTGCATGTAATTTCTACGAATATGAACCTGGAAGCAAACATCAAATAGAATAATAAAAATTGTCACATACTGCGCTCGAAGTCGCTCTCTGTATTCAGCTCTCTGAGCGAACACATGCTAATCAAAATAAGAAGCAAGAATCAGCTGTATGTCTATACATGGCTTCAACATTTACCTTTCGTTCTACCTGATACGGAACGGACCATGGTGTTCTACTGAAAAGAACACGACTAAAAAAAAAGCACTTTCTGAATATTTGGACCGTTTTAAGTGTCACCTTCAGCAAAGGAAGTGGTACGGTGAGAAAATGAAAGCGAAATGAACAGGTCCTCGGAATATACTCATGTCGGCCACAACGGAAACGAAAAAAATACCTGGAATGCCTGAAAGAGATGAAACTGAGAAACTAATAATAATAAAATAACAGTCTTTAACAAAGAATAGATACTTAATCGAGTAAACAATTAATAATCCACTAAATAATAATTAATTAATTTGTTATAAAAATATGGTTATTAAGTTAATTAACAATAAACAATAAAATGAATACTGGCAAATTATAAAAATATTTATATAAAAATCTTGGAGTATAAATAACGGCTACATATTGCTACTTATATGTGAAATTAAACATTTGAAACATACAGTGTAAATTTGAGATAGGTGAAAAGATACAAAAAATATTGTATCCAATAGCTATCTTGAAGAACAGAGTTGCAATATCGTTGTGGTTCTTTGAGTTTAAGGATAAGGTATAAGGTGGATCTAGTGGAAAAGTAATCTTGAGGCAAGCTTTCCAGTAAACTCCCCACCACCACCTCACCCCATCTGAACTGTCTAACTGGAAAAAGTGGCTAAACCTTAGTTATCTCTTTCGCATTAACCACCTCTTGCAAATAACATTTCAGATATTACATTTTACCATTTTGTTTATTTCGGAATTTGTAATTGAAGTTTTTATGATTAAACTTATATATATAGTTTCAAAGAAATGAAAAGGAAACTCACTATTATATTTCGATGGCTTCATCATGAGGAATATAGGTGTTAGTCGTAACGAAGACAGGCAACGACTAGCTGGTGGTCTTGAAGACGCAAGGTGACGACGCTATCGAAATATAATGGTGAGTTACTGTTCATTTCTCTGTGTTCTTTTTGTGAATATCGTTTATTTAGTTCGTGGTAACGGTTCATTTAATATATATATATATATATATATATATATATATATATATATATATATTAAATGAACCGATAACTATAAGACCAAGAAAACTAGCAATCTACTCATTAAAAATGGTAATAGAGAAGTAACGCCCGACCTTCAGCGTAGTCACCTGGTGTAAAAGTTTTCATGTACTCAAGGGAACTGTGCAGCCCTTCATTCTACCTACATCGGTATGACAACAACGAAGCTGTCGAGGCGTCTAACCCTCCATCTCTCCACAGGAGCCCCTAAGGATCATGTTAAGAAAGAACACGGAGGTGCCCTCACTAGAAATATGCTAGTAGAGGGAACCTCAGTTTTGGCTGAGAACAGTGATCGAGGCAGGCTACAAATACTAGAGGCTTTATTAATCAAAGATTTGTGCCCCACGCTGAACTCTCAAATCAGTGACTGTTCGTCATCCCGAGTTCTAGGACCTTCGAACCTAAAATAAAATTTGTTCGGAACTCTCCCATGTTGTGACCTGTCGAAGGCGAGAAGTGCTGGAGTGATTCAACTGTCTAACGCGTGGGTGCGCGCATGTAGCGCTGCTTTGAGAGTTACACGCTGCCACTATTTGAACTGCGCTAATTTAGATTGTTGTTAATTTTTGGTTTATGTTTTAAATGTTTAGTTTTATTGTTTACTGTTTACCTGATGATGGCCAATGTGACCGAAAGCTTGTTTCTCTTTAGTTTTTTAACCCGGTTTGTGTTTGTGTAGTGTCAAATATAGTTTGTTTCATTAGTTTTCTTCAAGATTGTTTTCCTATTCTTGTTATGGAATTAGGTAGATTAATTTTTGAGCTACCAGTGATTTACAAGAAAATAATAAGGCAAATAGTACATCTTTCTAAAAAGATTATTAATGCTGAAGACGCTGTGCATTTAACAACACTTGTTTAAAAGAAGACTTGCTGCCAGTATACACCAATATATATATATATATATATATATATATAAAGATTTCACATAAACACGTGAAATAACAATCAATGATCAAACCACAATAAGAAAATGGGAAAACAAGACTGAGATCTTTCAACCGTAACAAGCGGTCTTCGTCAGAGTCAAAAACCCAACTGAAGCACTAGATGCAGAGAACATCTGGTGAGGGGTTGAGAAGAGTGGGAGGGAAGAGTGGTATTTTAAAAAGGTGAAAGCGCAGGAAAGGACTAATGTCCAGAAAGGGATGTTTGGGGAAACAAAGGAGTACAGTAAGAAAGAGTAAAAAACCATCCGCTAGCTAGAAATTTTGTAATAATTAATGTACGAGCTTATTTCAGTTAAAATACCCTCTTAGAAGAGGCTATTGCCCTCGTAACGAAAGTATCAAGTTTGAAGAGACCGTTACTAATGTTTATAATATTTGATCTATTAAAGATCTTAAAAAATTTTATTAAATTTGATTTTGATGTTGAAAGATCTTAGCCTTGTTTTCCCATTTTCTTATTGTGGTTTGATCATTATTTGTTATTTCACGTGTTTATGTGAAATCTTTATATATATATATATATATATGCCATGATAAACGGAAACGGTCCGGTAGGACAGATTACACTTAAAATAAACTGTGACACATAGACAGAAACATAACAAAGACTCACTTTTCAATTTTTCAACCGCCATTGCGGTCGAAATATTGAAAAGTGAGTCTATTTTATGTTTCTGTCTATGTGTCACAGTTTATTTTGAGTATATATATATATGATCAACCACAATATGAAATGGGAAAACAAGACTAAGATCTTTCAACCGTAACTAGTGGTCTTTGTCAGAGTCAAAACCCCAACTGACGTGTTTCAAAAACGTGAGTCAAAAACCCTTTTCACGTATTTATGTGAAATCTTTATATATATATATATATATATATATATATATATATATATATATTAGTATAAATGGGCAGCAAATCTTCTTGAAGACAAATTGACACGGGGGATATGCTCTAACCTTCTCACTTATCGTCTGTTAAGCCTCCCAACCCAACAACCAACTCTTCACCGCAACTAAAAATAATAGCATTCTTCTATAAAATAGTTATAGATACACCTCTGCATAGCTTCGTATCATGGTTAAAATTAAAGAAAATCAAAAAAGAAAGAGATATAGTTCAACTTACAAGTTACATTTTTTTTTTTTTTTTTTTTTTTTTTTTGTCTCTGGCCCAGCATATATGGAAGTTGCCTCAGCATCACCGGAAGATAGTTAGAAAAATCGAGGCCATCAGCAAAAAGGTCGTTAATGCAGAAGCTGCTGCATACTTTAATTCAATATATATATATATATATTGTTAGAAGTATCGACCACGTAATAGAAACAAAACTAAGGTTTATTGGGACTCGGTCAGTTCTTCAGGTTGAAATTAAACTCTCATTGCCAACGTTTCGGTCTTTATTTAGAAATCATTTTTATAGGCAGAAGTATAAATTTTGAAACAGAAAAACTAAGTATTACATTACAAATTATTTTACAAAGAAAAATACTATGTGGATTTTAACAACTGAATAGTTCAGTGTCACGTGTTCATTCAGACTACATTGTTAAAATCCACATACTATTTTTCTTAAACCAAAAGGGTTTATATTATTTACTAATATATTTCTCAGTTAATAAGAAGTTAAAAGTTGTGTATAAGATCATTATATGAATGTAGATCAAGAAAAACCCACACTCACATTGAGAATAATGGTCTTTGAGTAGTTGTCTCTGTTGTTTTTTTGAAAACATATCGTTATTATATTTGTCTCATTATGTATACGGTCTTGGTTCAATCTGAACAACGTCGGAAGAAAAAACTAGACAGGTTAAAGCCAAGAATGTTGTTGGCTGGAAATGCTCAAGGTCGGAAAGGGAATTTAATGTTCCAGAGTGGCTAAAAACTGTCTTTTATTTATTACTCATGGTGGAGACATAGTGATTCTATTATATTTGATATAACATAAAAGAATAATCCGATGAAATATGAATTGATGATATAGCCAAGGTTTATAGTTCAACACGGTATTTAGGACAAGGCTGCAATAAAATATTTGATATTTCATCGGTCTAGTCCATTCTAAAGTATATTCGAGTGATAGCTTATACGTGACCTGCGTTAACTAGGTGTATTGTCTCCCCCTCTGCATCACGCTTAGTCCTGAAAAACTGAAATCTGTTTTTCTTGCAAACTCTTTGACTCGATATACTCAGTCGTGTGTTGAGGAGTGGAGACATAAGCCATCGGCCCTTCATAAACAGATGCTCCATGAATCCTTATTAAACTGCCCTTCAGTTAGTCTTTATTACATCCACTCCAAGGTTGGGTTGGACTGCACAAAAAAAAAAGAAATAGATTTATGACTGTTTATCTAGGATTGTTATATTTGCCTTAATGCCTCAAAATGTAATAATATCTTTTAGAATGTAGCAAGAATGATATTGGTGAAAATGTCTTACCTCTCAGTTTACTAATACCGAGTAACACAAGAACATGCTAACATACCTCTTTTACTGAATTGGATGACATTAATGAGAGGAATATCATTAGCGAGCAGGCATCAGGGTGCTGATGTTGGTTCAAATTCAGAATTCTAGCCGCAGATCACCACATTTTTCCAAGTTAGGTCTGCTCCTCTGTTTTGTGAGAATTGCGTTTGCATGCGAAAAACCAACTTCAGTCATGTACCTACTACTTATCAAAACCCTTTGAATCTTGTTTGCTTTTCAAGTCTTTCGTGTATTTAAATTTTTATGGACTCAACTATGAAGACTTAATATTTATTGATCCCTCTCTCGTCACTATGAGACCTCTAGTATATTCTTCAACCCCCTTGGCTCTCCCGTTGACCCCTCTGGACACCCCTGTTCTAAGTATTGGTAGTATTCTCAGCTTGCTATCTGAATATCTTGGATTGATACTATAGCCCTAACAAGATGTACCCTTTCTTGATTTTCCGCAACTTACAAGCATATACATACATTTTCTTTCTGTAAATTTAACAAATTCAATAAGCATTCAATGCAAAAGGATTCTTCGAATAGAAAAGGTCCTAGGATGAACTCAAGTTCTTTGACAGCAAGCTGCCTCGGAAGGCCTTTTCCATTGTTTATTATTTCTGTTAAATTCAATAAAAGTATTATTTTATTTTATTGTTAAATTATACTTAATCGATTTGAAGGAGAAGAAGAATCTTTTTAAAAGGAATTATGATGCGTGAATATGGTTAGTACTATAGTATTTGGTACACTAAAACAGCTTTCAAGGTGTGACAGATTCAATGAGGCCGAAGAGGTTCTGAGGTATTTGCTGTGGAACGGAGTCCTTTCCTTTTTTTTCTGATAAGTGAGAGTTCTACGGATAACTTTCTTCTTAGTGACAAACTGCATTTCCCTTATAGCCATATATGGTATAGAAAAATATAATATAATACTTCTGTATTATTCTGTATCTGTTTACAGTCCAAACAAATTTAACTGGTTTTAATTGATTTTTTTTATTTGCAGGTGAGAATCCTATTTGAATACGACGCCTTGTTTATTACATTTGGTAACGTACAATTGTCCTTTTTTTATATGATAAAAACTATTATGTTTCGGAAATTACAAAAAATGTATATTCCAGCCATATGGACTCAATTTTTTTAGAAGTCTACAGAATCCATTAATAACTATCCAAGTCACATAATGCAGAGAGATTTCATAGCGTTTTTCAATCTTTATAATGATAATACTAATAATTACTGAGTATATTTTTTTTTACTATAACTTATAAACCATGTTGTCTATTGCCTCATAATAAGTTGGAAGTAACCATTTATCCTTCGTAACCTTCTTATTTCATGTTAAATTCATTCCGCTATATGCCTATTTATTATTTATATTCACCCAAACATTTGTATGCTACAAATATTTCAGAATTTTTACTGAACCTATTTGTTACCTACCCTATATATCTACTCTTTCATTTTTTCCTCCCTCCCTCCAGTCTCTTTTATATGTGTCTTTTTGATTAGTTTTTCCAATGTTTTTCTGGTTATCTAAAGCTTATTCTAAACTTGAAGTTAATATAAACAGAAGCTCACCTAAGTTTCCTTGATAAGTCAATGTTTATTACTTGATCGCAATCTTGATAACTTCAAGTTTACAGTTGCAGGGAAACAAGTTAATTAAAAAATAAACGTAGATTTATCAAAAGCAAATTTTGGTGATCTCGTACTTATGATAACTTCAAGTTTAAAAGTGTGTTGTAGGAGACTAGAAAACATTAAAAAACTAGTCAAACTTAGAATCGATACCATATTTTTTAATAATTCTATATGAGAAGGCCTGTTCTCAAAAATAATATACATAAAAAATTTTTATTTTAAACAGGTGAAGTAAAAATCAGTGTCTAAACCACAGTAAGAAAATCAGAAAAATGACTAAGATCTCTCAAGAAAAACAATTAGTCTTCGTCAGAATTTCACTGATCCTGACAAAGACCACTTGTTTAGGTTGAAAGGTTTAAGTATTTTCAAAATGTCCTCA
The DNA here is from genome assembly GCA_026182355.1 of Hermatobates lingyangjiaoensis. Taxonomy (NCBI): domain Eukaryota; kingdom Metazoa; phylum Arthropoda; class Insecta; order Hemiptera; family Hermatobatidae; genus Hermatobates; species Hermatobates lingyangjiaoensis. The sequence goes on from JAPFBL010000038.1 coordinate 227,810, forward strand.
CTATGGTTTATATGTTGATATATATGAAGCTTAAACCACAGGGAAAGTTTTCCTTGTGGTTTAAACATTATTGATTGCATCACGTGTTTATTGTGATCTTTCTGCATATATATATATATTCACTTAAAAAACGGAAAAGCGACCAAAACTAGACACAATACAAGTTCAAAATCGAGGATGAGTAACACACAGAGTAAAGAAACGTTGTAGATTCAACGTCCTTGGTATTCTTTTCTCTTTTCTCCTGAAGACGGATTGCCTTAAAATTTAAGTTTGTAAGTGTATTTCTTTACTCTTCTTCGATTTGGAACACACACACACACACACACACACATATATATATATAAAGATTTCACATAAACACTTGAAATAACAATCAATGGTCAAACCACAATATGAAATGGGAAAACAAGACTAAGATCTTTCAATCGTAACCCAACTGTTGGTTGGGTTTTTGACTCTGACGAAGACCGCTTGTTACGGTTGAAAGATCTTAGTTTTGTTTTCCCATTGTGGTTTGATCATTGATTATATATATATGTATAATTGTATATTTAAGGAGCAGACTTTTCTTGATATATATTTCATTAAATTCCTTCTGGATCCGTGTTATTGTCTCGCTTGTAGATAAGTTTTCTAGTTTTTGTATCTGGTGTTTTGAAATTTTCAGGTATAACAAATAGCAATCAATTCTCCAAAGGTTTTATTTACAATTCTTGTCATTGTTCTCTATTATTTACTAATGGAACTTTTGTATAATTTACCAACGTTTCTGCTAACATTTGCCACGTTCTGGGTATTTGTATATACCAACTAAGACTAGGAATGTTTGTCTAATATAATAGTAATGACAAAAAACAATTTATGAAAAACAATAATTAAGCACTAACAATCAAAATGCATATTTGACTATGAAGAGAAGGTTACAGTTAGACTGTGGTAGTTTGAAAAAGATACAGGTTTACATTGGTCATCAAATATATTGCCCTAAAGGATGTCGATTAATTTCCAGTAGTTGTTCCTGATTAACGTTCTGTAATTCTCCTAAATTTAGTTTCAATATTCTAGTGAATCCTTATGTTTGACCATTAGAATTAGTTTGCTTTTTTAATATGTTTACAGATTGTGTTATTAGATACAAATAACGTCATTTTCTTGATTATTTAGTTGTATATTACTCGTATACATTTGCCTACTCAGTTTCACCCCATAAAATGGTGTTCATAAAAGAGTCAGTCAATGTAAGAACAATGCCGGCTTTCCTGTATGTGAATAGAAACGTAGTAATGAAGTGTAATAGAATTAGTAATAAATTAACATGTTCTTTGTTTCTTTGATTTCTTAAATTACGTAATTAACAAACATTATTTCTATTAAATATTTTTTGAGACTTTGTGAGCAAATTAAATTTTTAATGACATTGTTTTGCCATATCAAAGCTTTAGATCCACTTTTTAAACTACTCGAAATCTTGGAGTAGTTATGGTATTTCTAATGTTAGTAACGTATTTAACGTTATACGTTTACCTGTGTATAAAGTATAGGTATAAACAACTATGATTAATAGTAAAATTGACCAATCTTCTTATTAGAGGATCGAAAGAGAATGTGAAATATTTCTGAAATAAAATGTTTGGTTTCTGGGAGAGAAAGGGATAGGTAAGGTATTTGAAAAGGATCAAAAGGCAGTAAAAACATTGGAAGGGTTCAGTGCACATGGACAGGATCAAATAAAGTATTACTGTTAACTGATGTCAACCCCTTAGAAGGCTGTTGCTCGGGTTATTGCATTTTGAATGAGGCACTGTTAGAGTTTATACATTTGGTCTGATAACCGAATCGATGGTATTTGTTAATAATACTGTCCTGCATGTCTGATCATTTTAGATTTCGGCAGCTTTACGTCGTTTATCTCATTATTTATTACCGAAAAGTGGCATTCGATTGATTAGTTTTATTGTCGCTTAACACGCAGTTATAATGAATTACTAGTCTGATCTATGCATACTTCATGACAGCCTATGCACGGAATTTCGTAAATAGCTCTAAGTCCTACTCTTTAGGAGAGTTTTACTCAGTGGGTCTAATGTCCCATAACATTTACAAATTATATATATATATATATATATATATATATTCTGAATTTAGGGTTGGATAAATTATTTTTAAATTTCTTTCTTAAAGAATTTAGAAGCTTTACGCTCTTAAGGGTATATGAACACCGGGATTTAATTGAAAATAATATATTGACATTTGTTCGTTTTCTGTCAGGGTAGCTCAAAAGTGTTTATTGTTTGGTAATGTGTGGATGAGGAAATCTAAGAAGGGAAATTTAGTTTACTGCTTCCATTTTTGTGACTGTGTTGTTAGTAAATCAGAAAAAATTTTGTTTTAAATAAATTTGACGGTATTTTTTATTGTAGGCAGTGTCGAATAGCCCATTTCGTGCAAATAAAACCCCACAAAACGGTAGAAGCACTTACATTTGTTTGCAACACTGACATCGTATTCAACCATAAAATGGAGTTATGGTTTCTTCCTAAAATATTGAACAATCTCTGTGGTTTCAATGAACAATCGCATGGTAATTATATTAATTTTTTCTTTTCGATTACTGTCAACTCAAATTCGGCTACTTAGTATTGATAAATGGATTCACAGGACCTTTGGGAGGTCAAGACCTTGTAAGAAATGCAGCCCTCCTATACATTTTAAAATAAATAGATTTTTGGAAGTTATATAAATGGTGTCTTTCAAAATATATCTCTTTCAGTTGTCTTTGGGAGAGTTTTTTCCCTTTTCAACGTTTCAGAATGCAGTGTTTCATGTTGCCTTTATATTTTTACGGCATGCTATGTGAAGTAATAACTTTCCCTCACAGAGAACACATTGGTTCTTATGTGCCAATTCTTATGTGCATAATAACACTTGTAATCTCACCGTTAAATAGGATTAACTGTATTTTTGCTGGGGAGCTATACCTCCTACTTTGTCGATGAAATGATCTTTTATTAAGTTAATTTTAAATATATAGTAACCACACTTTAAAAAAAATAAACAAATTATTTGTAGAAACAAACCACGTTTCTGGCATTACTATCAAAAATGAAATTACAGTTTTTGATGTGATTTAAAAATATGTGATTTTACGTAAAAAATTACACATTACGTAAAAATTACGTAAAAAAAAAGAGTATTAGCGTATTACTCGCTAATACTCTTCTCGCAGACATTGTTTCGTGCAACTAGGAGCCATTTTTTTTTAATTGATGATCACAACGTTTGCAGAGGATCTATTTGAAATATATCGGTTTGGAATAGTTACTTTTAATAAAGTTGAACTAATAAAAAAAAAGCATTATTTCAGAAAATTAGCTCTGTTCTTATTAGGAATTTATTTATTTAGAGTTGTTAAAGTTTGAAGATTAATCTTTTATTGAAAGGCTTTAGCGCCTCCCGAATTGGGGACCGCGAGTTAAGTAGGACTGAGTGGTGCTCTAAGGTGTGCACTCAGTCTGGCCTTACGGAGTGGGCTGGCGCCAAGCAGCCGGCCACCCCTGAATAGCCATATAATTGAACCCTCCCTCTGCCACGCCAACCTCCCTCCCTCCTACCAAAATCAATATTTATTTAAGTCTGCTTCAAAGGTTGGCTGACACGTGTTCTGCACGTGCACAAGTCTCTTTTTTTTCTGTGATTAGGAAAAAGAAAATTAATTTTGAATATTTTATCAATTTCTGTTGGCATATTTCCTATAGCACATTTGCGTTAAGTGTTGCGAAACACTTAACAAAATAATGCAAATAACAAGGTCTTTGGATCATTGGTTCTCTACGTCAAGATTTCAGAAATAAAGAATACTTTTTCATTCTCACTAGAATTCTCTTAGAAAATAAAAAATAAATCCTCAGTTTCTCTTGGTTTGTTTATATATATATTAAGTAAGGGGTAATGAGTAAGTATTTGATGTACTGATCTTAAGAGATTTTGACGTGGTTATTCTTTTTTCAAGTTAATTACCTTTAGTCACGATTAATTAATTTGAATATTTTAAACATGGTTTTTTATTTTACGTGTCGACGCAGATTAAATTCTCATCTACCCTTGACGGGACTGACTGACTTCTAACAGTGTCTTTATATTCACTCATCTCACCGACTGAGATTTTTTGTGGAAAACCATTTTCAAATCTAATTAATATATTGGCTAGTTATAAAATTTGCCCTATTTATATTGAATTCATAAAAATAATCAGAATATTCCTTTTCCCTTGAGACTGTGTTGTCAGTGTCACTGAAATAAAGTTATTTGTTTCCTGAGATACGATCTAGGACTTTTTAAATTGCATATTAGATTGTAGATTTATGATTTCTATAGATTTGGCTATGCATTTCTAATGAGGAAGACCTCTTTCCATTTATTGGATCTATTCTTTTCCATTATTTCAATAGTATCTCTTCTGATAACAATAGTACTCTTTTTGATAGAAAGTACGATAAAGAACCTTTCCATGTTTCAGCATTACCAGAAAGACTAGACTTCTTTATTAAACCATAAACTATGTGTGAGCCAAATGTTATTAAGAACTGTCAAACAGTTCAACTCGTAGTGTTTATACCCACTTAGTCATACGCTGGGGCGCATGTTGAAAAATAGGTTTAGTGGACCTCGAACTTGCAAAACATTAAAATCTTGCAATATATTTTGTTCGAATATATGATATTATAGTAATTAATAAAGAAAAATTACTTGGAATGTTCACCAACATGAGGAATTTGCATGTGTGAAGAACTCAAAAAAAATATTCCTTTCAGTATGGTTATAGCATACTGATATTTTGAAGATCTAACAATATACATATATCACACATGTTTAGGAATATCTACTATTATTTCACCGAATTTACTATACTGCAAATAACGCAGTGGTGTCTCTGTCTAAAGAATATATACCTTCAGGAGTAGCCCTTGAGACCCATGCATCCCTGCAGTATCCCCTAATAGTTTGAATAGTTATACAAAATTTACCTATTTGTAACACTTCAAAATTGCTTTTTAAAGACTTTTTAACATTGCTTTTTAATGTTAATAGATTTTTCTGGTTGGATTTTAAAGAATGTTAATCTAAAGAAATCCGATAAGTATAGCAGATCACCTATAATTTTATTAATTATAGGTGATCTTTATTATCACCTATAAAATATAAAATAAAGTATATAATTACGTCTTTATATATATATAATGACGTAAATCAATATACACCCTTCTTTAGTGTAGTTTCGCGTATTCGAGGAAGTATTCCGTCTTCCCACTATACCCAATTTAGCAGTTTTTCTCTTAGCAGACTAATTTTAGATATATGCCACATTCAAAGGATGAATATTCTAGTTTAGTGGCAAATTATTTTCTGAATTAACAAAATGAAATTTTGGTAAATAACTATGCAGCTTTGTTTCTGTAAAGAGTTTCCTTTTTCACTAGCACTGAATAGCAATTACATTGTGATATTTAGTGAGCTAGTCATCCAGTGTTCTAGTCAGCAGACACTCATTTATTAGGTTCACTATACCTAATTCACTAATCACTGAATTAGGGTTTCATTGTGTGAGGTTTCATATGTTATATATAATGCTTATAACTTTTTTGATGACGATCTGAAAAATGGCAAAATTTGATTTAAAAATACTTCTTAAGGGGAGCATATTATTTTATGTTAAAAGGATGTTTTGAATGAAAATTATGACTAATGGTTGTTTATGTTTTATGTAGGAGGCTGAAAGTTTTCTTTATGGTATTCTTCTCTTTGAGGTAATGGCTTATGATGTCTGAACAGTGTTTGAAGAGGGGTTTATAATACCAGAGTGCAAATGATGAAGAATGCCATCCTTTGGGTTATGGATTTGGCTTGTTTCACTCAGAAGTTCAAACATAAATTTAAGGAATTGTTTATAAAGATAAAAATGCAAAGGGTTGTGAAAGTGGATGTAGGTAAAAGAGGCAAGGATGGAGATGAAAGGGCCAGTCTGTTTAGAGGGTTGAAAGGACTGAATAATCATGTCTTGAGAGACTCCAGCTTCGCCTCTCTCTGAGGAATATACTTCTCTTCAACTTGCCTTTCACCCACCCAAGTCTCTTTTATGCTAATTCTGTGAATCCTTAATAAATGTATTTCCTCTTCTTTTTTACTTAACAAAAAATTACTTGGAAGTGCTTTAATTCGCTAGAGTATTGTAAATATTTATGATTCCTTCTTGTATGATGCTAGTTTAAAACCTAAATTAGTTTGAAAATAAAGAGACTATTTAATTTTATAGAAGAGATTGAGAAGTGAAGACATTTCTTCCTACTGCGAAGCAATTTAAAAGTACATTCTTGAACAGTTACACAACAAACTTGTGTCACTACCACTAGAGAAAGAAAAGAGATGTAAAATAACAGTGTTCTTTCATGGTCAGGGACTATTCAAAATGTTTGGTAAGGATTGACCACGAGGGTTTTACAACTTTTGAAGTTTATAAAGCATTATCAAGGAATCCGAGAGAGATTAGTACGATGGACAATATAACATAGCCTTCTTTTGGACTAGAAGTGTAGAAGTGACTGTTACCGGTCTTGACACAAAGCATGCAGCGAAGTCATTTGTTATGGTAGTGGCTCCCTCTGATTAGGCTGCCTTCAGCACCCCACTCTCCAGTGCAGTGGCTCTGCAGACGCACGTCTCCTGAATAATGTTGCTGGCCACCTGCCAGCCCAGGCCTTGCTCAGTCCGAGCACGCCCTTCGCCATAAGACCCTTTTCTTTTTATTTATCCTACCCCACCGCCTCTGCTCCATATTTCAGTGTCCCCAATTTCATATCTATCTTTCTCCTCTACATCCTATCCAAGTTGCTCCTGCTTTTTATTTCCTCCAGTAAAAGCATCCTTACATAACTACTGAAAATGAATTAGTACTATAATAAGCATTTCCCTTTAATTTATCTAATTTTGGGTTAGTTAACAATAGTTTCAATTTTTAAACAACTAAGTTAAACTTTATTTATTTATATAATTATTAATAATGACCGTGAATTCATTATAACCAGTAATTCACTACTATTATCCCTATTAATCTCTCCATTTTCTTAAGGTGATTTATAGAAAATAACTTTTTACTCTTAGAAAATTATCATTTGTGATCATTATTTAATTTTAATAGTATACATAGTTTATAAATACTATTAAGTAATAATGGTTATAAATATTTAAAAAAAATACAAATTATATATTTTAAATATAATTTGAGTAAGTTACTAGCCGTTTAATACAACGAAATTACAGATGATGTTTACATATAAACAAGGTTTTTTATAGTCGCATGAGCAGGTCATGTTTTTGATGTATGTCTGCCATAGAAATGGTTATCAATGTACAAGAAGAAAGGGTTCTTGTTTCAACGTTCCCTCTACAAGTGTATAACCACAAAGTACTTTATGGGGAGATACTTTCTCCTTAATTTCGAAGTACAAATTAATATATATTGGCATGCACGCATCCTACGCGCACACAATCATGAATATATATATATATATATATATATATATATATATATAGCTTTAAATTACACAAAGTACGACACAGAAAAAAGAATAAAAAGAACACTTACAGAATTCAATATTTCGAACTGTTGTTCGTCATCAGGAGTAGATTAGAAGAGAGGACGAAGTGAGAGAGATCTCCCCACGTCGAAGAACAGAGCGCGAATATATATATATATATATATATATACCTGTTGACGACGCCTATCGAAATATTGTAGTGAGTCTTATATGCCTATGTGTATGTTTTTCTCTTTTGGTTATTGAAAGTCAGTTGGAATTTGACTTTGATGAAGACTGCTTGTTACGGTTGAAAGATGTTAGTTTTTTTTTCTCATTTGTTCTTGTGGTTTGGAAGTTGATTGTTATTTCATGGGTCTATTGTGAAATCTTATATATATATATAATGACGTAAATCAATATTCAACTATAAATATGAAATAAAGTTCAACTCATAAATCAACTATCTACACAGCTGGAGGGTCTAACATCTTTCTTCCTGATGACGGGGCAGTCGAAATATTCTAGTTTCTGAGATCTCTTTTATCTGTGTTTGGAGCTCTGTGAATTTGGTTTATATACATGTTTGTACTTGTGTATATATATTATCAAAGTAAACGGCCAAAAATATGGTTAATCAAACGCATGAAAAATACGCAGAAAAGAATAATCAAACAAACTTCAATATTAATTACAGTGAGTCCTGGAGAAAATGAATATTATATATTTCAAAATTATGAAATGGTGGTCTTACTGGTTATTATAAAACTGAAATGCATCGAACAGAAAACAGAACAAAGCAATTACCGAGACTGATATTTCCATCGACAATCGACTGGAGTTAAACAGAAGGGAAGCAGAGGTAGAGAGTGTGATCACCTACCGGTATGGCCACGTATCTTATGCATTTGCTTCTTTCTCGTTTTCTTCTGATGACAAACTGTTGTTTGAAATATCGATCTCAGCAATATGTACATATGTATTTGATGAAGATTATTTTTGATTTTTTGTAGTCCTTTTTCCTTTCTGTTTTATATAGAATCGAGTTGAAACAGAAATAGATAACCATGAAATTTGAAAAACGGTATTATCTTTCCTTTTTCAATGAATAATCTACATACTTAGAATTATGTTTACATTTATGTTTGAAGAAGTGTTTTGTCTGTTCATTAGTGACTGTTGTAAAATTAGATGTTCAGTGTCTCCAGGACAGGGAGCCGATAATGCAGGTTAGGTACTAACTTTGATTAGAGTTGGTTGACTTTGATAAATAATTTCTTTTGTTCAGTCAGTCGTCCCTCCACCTTGCCTCATTTATAATACTAACTTTTCTTTTATAAATCATTTACGGTTTTAATCGCTTTGATAGAATGATTTACAGTTATATTAATTGTCTAAGTAAGTTTGCTCCACTCAACTGAGAAATTCCAGTCTGGGAATTCAAATTAATTATCTGTTCGAATAATTTTGTGAGGGTTTTCTCCTTGACTGTGATCTGTCTTGACTCTTACTAAAACTGTTTATTGTAAAAGCGGAACAATGTAAATTGCGATTAGAATTCTAGTAACAGTCCAGTTCTTTGTAGCCTGCCTGTCTTCGATGTTGAAGTCAGCAGTTATTCCTATACAAATGCTGCAGAATGTGTCGAAGCAAAGTGGCGAGATTATATTTTTTCTTCTAATCCCTTCTCACAATCGCGCACTGCTTTCTTATGTTATCACAGCTCCATCAAACTAGGAGTGGTTGACAGTTTATGTAAAAGATAAAATAGAAGAGGAAGGGGAACTATGGTTAGGATAAAGAGTTGGGAGAATTCCAAATACTGGAATAAGGGAATAATGTTTAATCTTCAGGCTTACTTCAAATGAGGAGTTTACTGTTGAATATGAAGTTATGGTTGTATTGGCTATTCTGTTACATGATTTGACAAAAAGCTATCCGGAGCATGGTGATTTAAGATGACCATGCTTCATGGCGCATCACTGCGTGGTTTTGAATTTTCCAGTATGGTGGCCTCGAAATCAGAAGACCTAACGGAAAGACTGTCCACAACATACCGAGTCTTTGAGGATCTGATTCACTTTTTTCGATAAACATAATTATTTTCAACAGTATGAATTATTAAATCAAAACTACTTTTCAGTAATTAAGTATGGTTTGCCTGTTTCTTTTTTTAAAAAAATGAAAAGATTATACTATTAAGTCTGCTGTTTCGAAAGCTCCTTGATTTCCTTCAAGCCAGTTAAAGACAATGTATATGTATGAGGAAGACAGACCGCTCACACACCACGTACTGCGTGCTTCACCGACCACCGCTTTGCGTTTATCCATAATATTCATTCTGTTCATTTTGAGATAATTAATTGTGATTATCATGGTGCAAGTACAACATGAATTACCTTTATTTGTAAACTTAATTGGTGAATTCATTTGAAAGGTCTTATAGGATTTGCATATTCCACTTACAAGGAGGGATTCATTAAATACAGGTGTAGAGGTAATAAAGGCTGTCTGTACTGTTTATTTTGCACTCTCGCCTTCTCAAAGGTGATATTTATTCCACTTTACTCTAAGGTGTTCCTCCTTAATGATATTGCTTGATAGTTTCTATTAGCCACAGAGAATGCAATAGTTTTGACTTTCCACCAGAATAACTGAATATTTCTCATAATGTGGTGCACTTCGTTGTCTTTATTCCTCCAAGTTACACTCCTCTCCTATACAACTGAGCAGAAATACTAAAGATTTATTATTTCCCAATCATAATTTTCTTTAAACGTAGAGTGACGTTATTTTTAATATGGCATGCATATATACTACCTGTTTCAGGAGAAATCAAAACAGTCAAGACAACCTCCTATAACAAGCACAACTGCATGTGCTATCGCATTACCAACTACCTTTATTTTTTCTTTAATAATATTTTGCAAAGTCATCAAACTACAAAGCTACTTCAGTTTGTTTCAAAAAATAAAAACAACTGAACAAGAGGTGCAAAAATCATTTCAGCCTGTAGACATTTGACATATAATTTGTAAAGTAGCGCTTTAGGACTAGAAAGAATATTAGAGCTGGGCGGTTAGAGTAAAACTTGGGAGGGATACTTCCTTGAAAGAATGAAAACTTGTAGGTTTGAAGTCAGTGAAATGAAGAAAAGCAAGTTGAGGGAGAAGTAAACGTCTAGAACCGAGGACCGGATATGTGTTTGAGGGAATGGAGATTGGAGTCTAATAAAACGAACTTTCCTTACGCTGTTTATGAACACTGAGTGGCACTGGAAGTCCAAAATAACTATAGATATATTATTTACTTTCTGAAGTCCCTACCATTTTATTGAAATATTTCGAGTAATAATTTTCCTAATTAGATTAGATGCCTAACAGGACAAGCCGAGTAATCTTATTTCACTTGATTCTATTGTTCTCTTCCAGTTTATGGAACAGATTTATTGTATTGTACAAATCTAATTTGAAAGGCCTGACAGGTAAAGCAGAATTTATTGGTGAAATAAATTGTTTCAATGCTATTTATATTACGCTTGAATGCCTGCATTTCCCAACTTTAATAGAACATAAATAATAGCTGTCTTACATTTCCTGCTGAACCTTTCAAATACAGTTTCGACTCGTATTATCTTTATTTTGAATAAAATAATATTAAATTTAATACAAGAGGGAATCTTTTTTCCTTGTTGTAATCTGAAATATATTTCTAAAGGATGCCATATGAAGGTACAAGGGGAGTTTCTTTATTCTACTGGATTGCTCTCTTTCAGTTCAGTTGTTAAGAGGGCTGGGATTTCCCAAGGAAACGGTAACCTAGCAACCTCCCTGGTCCCTCTTACCGTCCATGTCCAGGCACCTAACCAATTTATTAATACAGCTGTTTTTTGTTTCCTGTTTATTTGAAATAATTATTGTATTTTTAAACATAATTACTGCTTTAGGAAACCTTTATATATATTCATTTATTTACAAGTGTCTTACAGTATAACGACTTTACGTTTCCGTACAGGTTTACTCTAGTATGCTACGTTTCATCAGTTTGTTTGACCAGGATGTTCATCATATGTCTCAATGGTTTCATTTTTGTAACTTTTCAACTTGATTGAAAACGTTTACCTACTTAGTAACGCTTCCTTTTAATGTATTCTTTTTCTTCCTTGATTTAGTTCTTTCATAGTCTCCTCAAAGCTTGTTATGGATATTCCTTGTGATTTTGCTGTCTTCCATTGAATATGATCTTAAACAAATCTCTTCACTTTTTTCTTGTTTATTTTATTGTTGTCTGGAATTGTGTTTTTCTATTTTGTAGTATTTTATGACTGCTTTTCTACAAGATACATATAAGAAACCGAATTATAGAGACAGTTTTCAAACTGAAAATATAGAAATAATAAATAATAAGTAATAATTCAAAATAAAAATTGAAAAAATACAAAAGTAAATTTTAAAAAAAAAATCTAACATTTATCAATGTATCCCTTAACGACAGAACCTTTATTACATGTCTGTTCACACTAAACCCACCAATGCCCAGCAATACCCTAACTTCATAGATGTACAAAACTTAAAAATATCTCATATTAATGAAAGATAAAATGGTAGACTACTTGTTGAGAAGTTTTCTGACAATGAAAGCTGACTTACTTGAAATGCTGTTCCCCAAGGTTATCCAAAACCACCTGTAAGAAAGAGGGACCAAAGGTGTAAGTTAAAAATAAATCTCTGACAACTTTATATGAAGACTGTTACTATTGTAGTGATTAATTACATTGAACAGGGTGCTGTTACTGACAGCTTTGCATTGATCATAATCAAGGTGAGTTGGTGAGGACGTCTTGCTACCCACTAAACTACATTATAAAGGTCTTATAAATTATTATAATGTGATTATAAAGGGAATTTTAAGTGAACCACACGAGTAAATGAATATCACCGTCATCTGGTGACGTAGAGGAGTGAGTTGAAACAAGTCTTAAACAAAAATCTCTCAGACTAAAGTAGCCTATAAGAATATTACATTGCATCTTTTACTGACCATGAGAAGTGGGATGTATAATCAAGCCTATCAACTTCTTACACAGAAATATGTAGAAAAGTGTTATTACCAAGAATTGTTAGTACAGAATAAAGAGAGTATTTTTTGTTGGAATGAAACAAACTTTTGAATGTTTTTGTTCTTTATGGCAAGGCAACACTGTTAGTACACTTAAAGCCCAAATTATTCATTCAGACAGTGAAGCCATTAAGTTGAGGACCGAGATGCTATTTTTTGCAAAGTGATTAACGTGCAAGACTGACGTGTTATTAGTGAGTAAAGTGATGCTCACCAGAATGCACTCTTGCTCTCCAGACTCTCACGATTGACAGAACATTTGAAGCATAAAGCGTACTTCAACCTCCCACTGCACCTGTCACTTTTCTCATTTAACAGAGTTGAGGATATCTTAAATGATATTACATCATTTTGAAAAATGTTTGTCATATATTCATTAAGAAGCGAATCGCTTAAAAGCATTAGACTTCTAGAATTCTTTAGATCGCCTAATAAATGTAATTTATGTCTTATCAAAACCAAAAGCTTATTTTCTTAAAAGTTGTAAAAATATTGATTATCCTTTATAAGTCTGAGTGTGTAATTTTCAAAATGGTCCGTTTAGTTATGAAATGAATGAATTCTTTTGATTTGTAGGATTGTGTGAATAATATATGCTATTATATTTATGTTAATTGGGTTTTTCATTTGCATGTGAGTCACATCCTCAGTATTGTAAATCTTTTGGTTTTTTATTCTATTCAACTTTCCTGCCAATGTAATTGATGGGTTTCGTTTACTTGTACAGACGAGGACTTGAGAAGTCCGTCCCTCCTGCCTGTTACTTCTCTTCGTGCCTGACTCCCAGTTAAGTTTTAAGGTTATGAGTTTTGAAGTACTCAGAGAAAAGTTTTAGTTTGATCAAAGGGCAGGAAAAACGATTAACTATATAAAACTCAACAGCCTGTTACAAGGTTTAAGCAAGTAGAGATAATTGTCGGTACCGATTTGTTTGAATATCCTCCTGGAAATTAACCTTGGTTTTACAATCCCATCCATTAGGTAAAATAAGTCAAAATAGTTTATATCCAGGTGTATATGTGGACCGTGACGTTACAAATTTAAAAGTCAGTTGTTGTAAAGTTTTTCTGAGTCTTTAAATGACAACTTCTTACTTTACTCATCAAAACAGACTCAGCTTTGACTTTTGAAGAGAAATCCATATATTAAAGAGGAAAATCTTAATTTTAATTTCAGTTATTGATGTGCTTCTGTTGAAGGATAATTATTTTGAAATGAAACAGGCGAATGTGATAACAGAGGTCTATCGCAAATAGAAATCTCCTGCTTGTTCGCAGTAAGTGGGCTGAATTATAAGTGAGTGCTAGATAAATTGGCGCTAGATAAGGAGACAGAGTATATCTGGCTGGTGGATTACTTTAGGCTTGCATCCAAAGCTCGCTCCCTCTGCTTAATAAAGGCTTGTTTCAAGCTACATTGTCTCCCATGCAATCTGGCGACATATCTGATTCCCCACCTCCTCGACTTAGTCTTCATTCCTCTCTCTCAAATACCTTCTCATCCTTTGTTCCATCTTGGTCTTAAATCATCTAAAGTCATCCGCTAACATAATCATCCAACTTCAGATTATTTCTCCCTTACATTCCTTGCTTCCTTTCTCCAGAAGGACATTACACACACAAATGTTAGCATGATTTACTCAAGAAGTTCATAAATTATGAGTTTCTGTCATCACAGTGCGTAACTTCTAAGGTAATTTGTATTTTGTGCTATATCTTAGTAGTAGCTTGGGTTCTTGATTTATGGTCATAACTTAGGAATAATTATTATGATGCTCGGAATGCTGACTCTAACAGGAAAAGTTTTAAATTAATAGAATATAAAAGTTTCATTTAAGAAACTTAGAATATAATTTTAAATATCTTATTGTCAAATTAATTTCACTTATCTTTTTTATTGGTTGAAAATGTTAGGGTATTTTTATAATTAACAACAAAACTAATACAGTTTTATAAATAAGTAAGTATAACGTTTTTGGATATAAACAATATGACATATTGAAAAAAAGTTATTTCAATGTTTTTGTTGACATTACAGTACCTTTAAACAGGAAAATCTTTTTAAAAACCTTTATCTCCAGTAACCTTTGTCGCCACTCTTCAATATTACAGAGGTTGAAAACGTCGAGAAACAACAGAACCAACAGAAGGAACTCAAAAACTCCTCAGATTTTTAAAACAACTGAATTTTGTTTTTCAATAAACAGTAAACATTTTGACTTATGATTCAGTATGAAAAGTTTGATGAGAATACAGGTCATGCCGTTAGATGGATCTGAATTAAATTATACTTATTTGGGAAGTACATTATTTGGGAAATGAAATGTAGAATTTCTATTTTAAAATTACATTAATAATAAGGAGCTTTGTAATGTATTTTATGTTTATATTAGAAAATATTTTTTAACGCTAAACGCTTACTATAGAAGAATGAAATTTTGTCAAAAAACTAAACCTAAAATTAGCAATTAATAAAAAACATTTCATACAATTCCGATTACGGCAAAGGATAATATATCTAGGTATAAAAAATGAAAATTGATCTTAATTCCAATTCATAATGGATCACTTTGCTATACTTGTCGGATTTGTTTACATTTGTGAGGGATGGACGGACTGACATGACTTCTTTTATAGCAGTATTGCTTTAGTGGCGGTACACAGCAATGCAGAAATGACAAAACAGGTATACCAAAAAACAATTCTTTTAAAAAAATTAATCCTCCCAAATCATCGTTCTTTTTTTATATGCCTGGACGAAGACAGGTTAGTTACAAGTTATTAAGGCTGTAATGTCTCTCTCCAGAGAACACTGCAATCTTCTCTAGGAGGCTAAAATTTATAGTCCCATCGTAAAAATCATAATCTCTTGAATCGTTACAGGTATTTCCTACTTTTTACATTTTGTTCAGTTATTGCTTATATCATTCCTCTATCAATTACAAATTTTTCCACTCTTTACATTTAGAAAAATCATATAATAGCAATAAAGTGGGTTTCTCATGATGAAAACTATACAACTCATCTCCATGGGATATTTTTAATGTTAATATTATAAAACCAACAAACGGTGTGACCTGTACCTTGTCTGCAATATACACCGACCAGCTAATAGACAAAAACTTCAAACATATGTTCGAATAGAATCTTTTTTTTACTACAATTGAAGGATAGTATTAATGAAAACATTCGATTTAGAAATGTTTAGGTGGATGTGTATCTAGAAGTTTCTAGTAGAACACACTCTAAGCTGCAAATTTAATGGATCAATTATATATAACACTTGAAGAATAACCCTTGTTGTGTTGATGAACTGTATAACTTTTGCGCAATACTGTGTAATGGAAAATCCAATTTATTGCTCATTGCGTAATTTTTAGATAACATTTTTCTTCCTAAAATTATTTAATTGAGAGAGTTACAATTTTACAGTTAATGGAATATGTATGAAAAAAAAAATCAATTTATGATTGAATCCGTGTAAGTATGAAAAAACTTGAAAATTGAAGGCTTGTGAACACAGTACTTGTCACGTAGTTTGACCTATCATAATGGAATTGCGTCAACGGAAAAGTGTAGTATATTTTGCGACCCTAAAAATATATTTTTTCGCAAGATGCTTAGAGAGAAGGTGTACCAACTTACACATACGATTCTGAGACTCCACGAGGCACTTCGAAAAATTGACATTCTCTGTGATCTATACCAGTGCACGCATGTATTCGTGAGCTAATACAATATTGTTTGAGCCAATACATTCATGCATTATTTTCGACATACCCATGCTCATTTCCTCTGATAGTTCCAGGAAGTACAGTGATGTTGAAAAATATATTTGCCTGTTACACTGACTGTTCCCGTCTGCACTCATGTTTGATCATGGCTATCGATAATTTGTTGTTAGTGACCTTATCTAAACAATTCTTGATTCAATAATAACGCTATATGCATGTTCCATTGTTTGCAATAGCAACCTATTGCAAACAACTTTTTTTTCACTCTTTACTATTTACAGTATTTGAATTCTATATTTTTTCAGTAGTAGTACCTCTGTTAAAACATTTGAGCCAAACAGCGACGCTCTATGACTACAAAATTTTTTCTACATTAACTATTTCTAAATACTCGATTTAATAACTATGCTATATGCATACTACATGCTTTTCAATAATATTCAACAACAAAGCACCATTCAAGAATATCTTTGTATGAATGATACATTTTTTCTGTAGTAACTCTTTCTAAACAGCACTGTTATATTAAAGACTCTATTTTTCTTCATGAGTAGTTCTTTTTACATCACTTGAATCAACTATTACTCTATGAATACTAAATTTTGATACTAGAATCTAGCCATGATATCGCTAGCTTGAATTTTCTTTCAATAGTACCCCCTTGTGGAGAACCCTATATTCATCATTATTGGTATGATGAATGCCCTTTCTTAGTTACCATGTATATAGTAACTATAACTATAGTAACTATGGTATAGTTATGTATTATACCAGTATATAGTAACCATGAAAAAAATCGATGATATTTTCACCTATTTAAGGTGAGGTCAGGGTTTGATAAAACATTTGAAATATAGCTAACATCAAGTGATATCATCAGTGATCTTGAAAATATGCGTAAGGTAAAGTTGAATACACATCATTCAAAAGTGTTTATGATTACTTTAGCAGCATTAAATATTGATAAATTGATAAATATTATTATTATTAAGGTTACAGTCCGTAAAATTTCGTTAATAATTATTGAATTCACCACGGTAACTAAAAATATATTTTTATATGTAATGCGGTAAATAATCGTCTCTGAATTTGAGAAGTGCCTAGAGAAGAGAAACTGACGAGTCTTATATATAAGTAATAGTAGACTGACGAGTGCGTAGTTTGAGAGAGTTCGGCATTCTTGACTGTGCTGTCAATTCATGAAATAGTCGTCCATCCTTTCCTACTAAATTAGGCAGTCCTTATAATGAATGATCGAAAAATTAGAAGTACATACTCGTATTTGTTAGTTTTCCTGTGTGCAGTCTGTAAATATATTTATTTATATTTACGCTTCTGTTATAGTGTCCTTCTATAATATTTAACTGATTTTATTGTTATAAAAAGTACACTTTAAATTTAGTAAAAGTAAAACTAAATTAAAGTGTTGCAATAAGTGATTAAAGAATTATGGTTCATTAGAAGTGGAACACCAATGATGGTTTACCGAGGTGGTAAAATTAGAAGGATATAACTCAGTTCTTCATTAGTGAAGTTATGCTCCTAATCCAATGCTTTAATAACTACCTTGTTATCTCACGCGTAACAAAAGTCAAGAGGCTTGAAATATTATAGTTTTGATATAAAAATATAATACCTGCACATTAACACAAAGAGTTTATCGTGTTTTTGTGCAGTGAAACATAAATTATGGATATAAAAGAGAAGTTTACAATCTCTACGTATTTGTCTCAGTACTTATCATTGATTTTTATTTTTATTTTATTTTTTTATAAATGCTTAATTTGACTTTGTGTAAATACGGTAGTTCAACTCAGCTCAAATAGTAATGAAAAAAAATTGGAGTTGTCTAAACTAAAGTTTACTTTAACTAAACTCCTTGATAATCAGTTGAGTTTTTGTTTTATTTTGATTTAACTATCTTTATGAAACTAAATTAAATTTAAAAAACCCTGGTGAAGAATTATCAAACTTTTAGAAGCAGTTTAATGATTACATTTGTTTTGTCGTAGCTGTATACATTTTTTCAGTTCTTACAACTTTCAATTGTCCATCTTGAAGAAGCAGACGATTTCTTATTATTCGGATGACACTGAGGCCTGAGCCTCATCAAAGTGCGAAGTTATACCATATCTGACCTACTGAGCTTCCCTTTTTCGTTTCTGAAATGATCTTTGGATTTTCAAAGCTTCATTGACCTTAAAAATTATCCTTAAAGAGTTTATGTTCTCACTTCTATTCGTTATAGGTATGGTTTGAGAAAAACCATTATCCTCTTCAAGAAGATTGTTTGGGATTCAGATGGAATGCGTTTACAATTTTCCGCAACATCGAAACAAAGCCTGCATTATTCGTGTGATGTTAATTGCATCTTGCGTGTTATTAAAACAAGATGCAATTACATCTTGTATGTAGTAGTTAAGAAAACAAACTGCGGTTAGGTATTATACTTGTATTTATAAACCTTTCCATTGAACATATAGTATTTTCTTATAAATTTAAGTGCAGCGGGAATGAGTTTTCTAAACTTAATTAGTAGATACGGTTGTTTTACCTACTTTTTATCTGATTTCTTCTTCATCCATTTATTAATTAATCACTTTATTTCAAACTGTTCACTGTGTCATTCTCTTGTAGTCCCTTGTTTCCAGATACTTACATAAGAGTTAACATATTTTCACAATAAACTTGCAAATTGTTAGTTCAATAGTTTAGTAAACATCGTATTATTATACAGAACTGTCAGACCTCATGAATCGGTACTGTATCTGATTGACTGTGGGACACCTTCAACTAGTCCCATTTTAGATACACAACGTGTGAAACCGGTCGATTGGCTACAACACGATTCACGAGGTATGACGCGTTTTTTATTGTAATATGATGTTATTTTTACTTATTTCATTATTATCTGTCAGTACCCCAACTGTGGTCCCTTTTTTCAAAGGAGGAAGTTTCCAACCCAGGTGATTCCAATCTATTTGTAATCACTTCGTAACCCCTTGCTCCACTATTACCCAAAAATAATGAAGTTTGTATACACAAAAAATATAAGTCTGACAATAACATATTTTGACGGGTATAACTTTATGTATTATTATGGAACTGACAATATCATTAACTGGAAGAAATATCATAGTTTTTAAGTAACTAAATGGGTAAGTTTTGCTATGAAATACATAATTTTTGACATGATTGGTTTTGAAAGTTTATCCTTAACGGCTAAATAAGAGCAATGCGATTTTGTCAAAAAGTGCAATCTAAAATTAGTAATATAACAAAAAGCAATCAATTTCAATCACTGAAAAAAAATAAAGTTATAAATACTAAGAACTTAATGTGAAGTGAGTTCTCAAAATTAAATCAAACAGAATTTTTGTTTCAAGATTTTATAGAAAATTTGAGATAAGGATGTTTTGATGATTTCATATGCAATTTAAAAACAATAAGATACTTAAAATATATATAGAAATGCCAAACAACCATTAGTTTAATGATGCTCTGTAGAGCAGTGTTTTTCAGCCACCGTGGCTAGAGTGTTGCCAGTTGTGCCGTGGGAAATAATCCAATTTGTGAGGTTGTGCAGTCTAGCGCCTTGCAGAGTAATCATATAGCATCTTCCATATCAGTGAGTGGCTGTAGCAGGGGGCTAATTGGATTGTGCTTGAATTAGTGACGGATGGATGCAGCGGCAGGTGTAGTTGTCGACGGTCAAACTGATGGATAAGTTTTTGAACAGGAGAAATAATATTTCTCATTATCTGAATGAACTGAACACACAATACAAGGCCGAAATGAAAACTGCACATAAGTACATACAAAATAAGTGGGTTCTGTTCAAAGGTGCAACTCTAGCAACAGTATTTGGAAAGTGGTAATCTTGAAATGTTCCCACTCACCAGTAAATGACAGGGTAGTAATAAATTGAACTGTGTATATTTGAAAACGCTTGAGAAGATGTAATTGTATTTCCCTCTAGTCTCCACTGAATAGCTTAAGTGAGTTAGGGACCGTTCAGCTCAGTGTCAGCTATTAGAAAGGACATGATATTACAGGATCATGAGGCACTAACTGAACTGTAACCAGATCTGGTCTCAAGCTAAGCTTGCTCGTCTAGCTTTGGACAGCCTTAGGTTGGCGGCTGCATCGCTCTTACCAATGCTGGCCAATAAAGCTATTTGGGCATTGCTCCCATTTTCCATTACATTTCTGAGAGGGCTGAGCTTTTCAAGTCAGACTGCTGTAAAAGGTAAAAACTGAGAGAAGAGCTCTAGATAGAGGAAGAGCCTAATGTGTGTCTTTAATTGATTCCTGCCATGATATCAGCCCTATGTTCATCCGAATAGCCCTGGTTTCTAAGTAGTTTAAATATGAAACATTATGAAATAATTTTTTTCCTGATAAAGATGTTATATGATTCAATGTCATTCTTTAGTGTTAAAAAAATATTATATCAACAATATAACACTTATATTCGTTGTTTAAGTTTTTTTATCACATTTCCTGGTGGTTGGTGTGCCGCGATATATTATCAATGAAAGACATGTTCCTTGGTTCGGAAAATATGAAAACATTTTTAACAGTGTTTTATAGTGAAGGTTGGTTGGCAAGCAGGAATATTTCAATCACTCTAGATACCCTATACTTACATATCTCATTATCGAACATATATTTTAATATATATTTTTATCTTTAAGAACTCCATTATTTTGGTAATATTGGAGTATTGGAAAGGTTATATTTCATTTTTTATGACAATGCAGTACTGTTTGTAAGCCACATCTCCCGTGATTCTATAAAACTAAAATTTATTGTTAGATATTGTCATACTGCGAATATTCCATGATCTTAGAATATTGGATGAGAAATGTGGCATTGAAATTGATAGAAATATTCTATATGGTAACATGAGAAGCTGTAGGTAAATAAATATCTTCATACCACAACAGAATCAGTTTCAAAAAGTTTGGTGAACAACGTGGAAAAATATTTTAAGGTTTAAATGAATTCTTCTCATCTTCTTAGAAAAAACTTTCGGCTGCTCATTGGATCAATGGGAATATATAGATTTCTTAATCTAGAAACTTTAGAATGGAGTAATACAATGCCAACGCAAAGATTAATTAGTAGAAGTATAGATTATAACAGGAGCTGCTGAACCGTTGAGTGGTATTCTAAGATTTTGTAATTTTTTTTTATATTTATTTGTATTCATTGTTAATTGACTCAATTATCATTTACGTTTATTTTACTTAATTATTTTTTTATATTAATTGTCTGGTAATTTTATTTTTATATCAAACTATTTTTTATTGTTATTTTTATTCTCAGTTCTTTCTTTTGCAGCCATTTCAAGTAATTTTTTTTGATTTCGTTGTTTCTAACCTGTACATGTTCTGACCTGCAGAGAAACTGTCTGGTTGGCTTCCGTCTTCTAATCATACAACTTCCTTTCCTGAGGACTACCGTTAAACGGGTCGAAATAAATATTGACAGTTAGTCTTAGTGTTTAATTTTCGTTCGTGTTTCTTTTCTGTTTTTAAAGAAAATATATATATATACACAAAACACGACAGAGAAAGAAGATAAAATACACACTTACTAAATTCAATATTTCGAACTGTTGTTCGTCATCAGTAGAAGACTAGAACAGATCTTTCTCACTTCGTCCTCTCTTCTAGCCTTCTTCTGATAACGAGCAACAGTTTGAAATATTGAATTTAGTAAGTGTGTATTTTATATTTTTTCTGTGTCGTGTTTTGTGTAATTTAAAGTTTTATAGTCCGTGTGGACCTTTTCTTCAATTTAGAATACTAATTAAATATTATGTTATATTATATAATATTGTATTATATTTTAATATATAAAATTAAAAACAGAAACAACATGATTAGAAAGTTATGCAGATCTAGTTACTACGTGGTACCGTCGTCCGGATCTTTATACCCTTGGAAAGGGTTGAATGAATATTTCTCTTCAACCTAACAGACTATTGTTGGAATCTTCTTTGTTTCTCTTTCGGTTTCCTGAAATTTCCATTCATTGCTTTGTTTGGACGTGTTTCTCTACGTGTATAATCTTAATTTAACCTTAGCTTTATATCGAGGTTAGTATTCCTATTTGCTTGCGTGATTGTTTTTATTTTTTTTTTTTTTTTAATTAAAGATTCTTATTATATTAGAGCCTTTGTGTGTTTCAGAGTCAGTTTGTAGTGTTATTCAGCAAATAATGCTAACACCTTTGCACAAATAATAAGTAATATTAATTGATGTGCCATATCATGTTTCTAATTGTAATAGCCATTTTGTTGTCTTTCAAACAAACATGAATATTTCTGTTTTTCTTGTTTAGTGTATACCATTTTACTTTTAGTCACTAATGACATGTAGTATAATAATATTCCTCAATGCCGAGTGACATTGTGAATTAAAACAAAGTAAAACTTTAATTAATAACAAAATTTAAAAAAAAAAATAAAGTAAATGAAGCAATGAGAAACAGGAAGACATTTTAGTTTGTTAAACTTTAATGAAATCTGGGATGTCAGTGTTAACTGTCCGATTATCAGTGTTTCTCAAGTACTTTCGGTGTCAGGTTTCTTTCAAAACTTCTCTGGTTTTCCTTTAACTAAGTTCCGAGCTCTCATCTCATACCCAACCGCTAAATAAGCTCCTTCTTCCCTCTCATCTTTCTTTGCAGGTGCTGTGTATTTCTTTAACTGAACTTTAATTAAGGGCTCATTTGTTTGTTTGTAACCTTAGAAGAACATTATTTGTTCGAAACATTACCCATGTTTTTTTATATTAATTGTCTGATAATTTTATTTTTATATAAAACTATTTTTTATTATTATTTTTGTTCCATATTATGGAACAAATAATATTGTTATTGTAAACAAATAACAATAATACTTATTTGTTTTCTTATTCTCATTCAAAGCGATAATATTCGTCTTGTTCTGTGAAAAATATCAATATATGTGTCGACATACAATTGTTAATTCTAACAGTGGTTTCAAGCATGTAGTGGTCTTCCTCAAGCTGTGAATAGCTGTAATACTCATTCGCAAGCCACTCAGGTATTGGTGTAACCTTACGAAGAAAGGCACTTGCTTGAAAAGCATTGTTTTTATTAAACATTTGTATGTGGAGACTTATTGGTATTTTTCACAGAATGTATAAATACCACAATACTGTGGTGAATACACAGCTCCTGAGTCTCCTTGTTGCTAATCCTTATATTTTCGTTGTAGTTTTTACAATCTTATTTCTGTTAGCCTTTATTCTTCAGGTTTCATCATGTATTATCTTCTTCCATTATTTTGAGGAATTCGTTATAAAATCCTTATAAAAACATGTTTTTGCGTACATGTTTGTGCATGACTAGTCTACAGTATTACTGCTGAACCTTTCTGCTGAAGACTCCCTTTTTATCTATGTCACTACATGCTAGTAATAAAGTTGCATTATTTTTATGTAACAGTTCTAATTTTTTTCTCTCAAAATCGTATAGCACTCATATACGATCATCATTTGAATCAACGTAGATTAGTTGTTCAGTCAATATCATGTCAGATTCCTGACATGATATTGACTGATATCATGTATATATTAGATGTATATATTAATATACATATACAAAAAAATTAATTAATATATACATATATTAATATAAAAAAAAAACAAGTAAAAAGAAGGTAGCACACATAGACAAAGGAATAACTCACTTCTATATTTCTACCATTGTCGTCATCAGGAGACGAAGAGTTCCGTAGGAAGGTAGATTGGCGACTGAACACGTCTCCTATTGACGACGATGGTCGAAATACAGAAGTGAGCAATTCTGTTGCACATCTCTGTGATACCTTGCTTTTAATTGGTTTATATGTAGACCTACCATACTTCTACAATTAGAAAGTTAAGAATACTTTCTCATATAGTTGCCTAATTCATCTAAGAATTTGTTTTTGAAATTACCTCAGTAAGGTAATTCATTGTGATTCCATATTTAGTTAGTGTAATAATTCGAAGTGTATATCTAAAGTTTGACATTGAGGAGTATAAAGGTTATGTTAGACATTATAATGCTATTTTAGGATTATTCTTTAACCTGCGTTTAACATAGTCTTACTTTACTTTTACTAAAGCCGTTAAAAGTTTCAAACTTGAAACAAGTTTATCTTGGTGAAATACAAGTTTTTGTCTCAAGTGTTTGCATGCAGTATTGAAGTTAAGTTTCTCAAATACGTTTCTCCTAACTTTTACAACTTTCCTTTTTTAAATTCTTTAATGACTTTTTTTAAAAAAAAACAAATAGGTGGAACACTTTGATTTTGTTATTCTGAAATTCAATTTTTGAATTTTATTTTGTGCTTAATATACATGGTTATGTTCAATGTGGTATTATTATGTCCTCCGTTTAACTTTACGGGTTGGATAATTCAAAAAAATCAATAGCTAGAATATTTTCTCGCTTCAAGAGGTATACAAACAAGTGAAGGGATTAAATCAGTTACGTACTAAAACTGAAAAATGCACAAAAAGTGAAGAGTACATATATTATTTTCAAAAAAAGGTTTTGTAAGGCAATCGACGTAGGCATTATCAGTATTAGCCTTATGATATTCTAGCCATATATAACCGATTTTTACAAATAGAAGGATTATTGAGGTTTATGGAATCAGATCTTAATTTTAAGATGTTGCTTCACTCAGTCAGGGGACTGCTTATGTATATACATTGCTCAGGCTCTCTCTGTGTTGACTGGACATGTCTAACTATTGAAAATGCCATTTCACAGGCAAACCTCTTCAACTTTTAAAACTGTTTATCACTTAAGCAGGAATAAGATGAAATAACTTTTCCTACTCTCTATGTTTCTTCAGGAATTCATGTTTTTTTTAAATCACTTATCATAAACTGATGATAGACTGAACTTCATTAAGGTTACTGTTTAAGGATTCTAGAAAAAATACCACCCCCTGTTATGAGTGGATATGAAATAGCACTAAAGAAAAAGCGTAATAAAGTTACGATTAATTTTTTTGAATAGTTGTGGTTGACATTTTGGATTCCATAGTGAAAGGTTTGCGGTGTGACTCCGTTTTATTTACCTGTTAAGGCATAACATCAATTAAGTTTAACAAAATAGAAGACCTCTCTTTTGTAAGATTTGGCTTTGTGACTATAGAGAGCGTAATCAGTTAAATAACATGAAGACAATTGAATGACCGTCAGAAGAAAACAACGTATCGATGGACTTCAAGGTTGGAACAAAGATAATAACGAAGTCCCCGACCTTGGTCTAGTTTTGCAGCGGTCACTCCAAAGAAAAACGTTCAATACCCTCACGAAAACAGCGTATCGTACAACTACTAATTAAACCATTAATTATGATCATTCATTTTTAAAATTGACCTGAACTGTGAATGGTCTGAATTTGAATATGGTCACTTATAAGAGTGGTTTAAGCTTTATAATCATTTTATATTCAAATGACTAGAGACAGTTCGTTATAACTAGAGAGGTGGGGATGAGTTTGTGGGGCTGATCCAGCCGTCTAATTTTGCTTTGAACACCACTTACATAAAACATTGTTCAATTTCGGCTTTTATAATTTCATAATTTATAACATTAATATAATATAACATTAGGAACTACGAGAAAGAGTTCTACAAGTATTAATTTTATGCATTTATTTTTGCCAAGTTACTGTCTTTGAGTGAACTATGAATCTAAAACATTTAATTCTGGCTTCATTGTATCACCTGTTCCATGTGTGTATGCTTCGTAGAGATTATGTTTTCTATTGACTATCTCTGTTGAACAATTCAAATAGTCGAAGGCATGCATATATGTTATTCGAGTTTGTATAGGTAAGATGTCTAGTTTGGAGACAGTTTCCAAGTTAAACCCACTTGATTTTTCCAGTTATAATTATTATCGCTTTACTTTGGTTTGGAGTCTGAAATTTTACCGAATATTAATAGATGTAAATCAGTGTTCCATGGATATAGTGCCGCAATTAATAATGTTTATTTGTTTGCTTTAATATTCTGGTAGATTGCAGCTGTGTACTCAAGATTAATTAGTGATTCATATAAGCGCAAGGTGTTTGAGAATGCTTTTCATTTCACGACAAGTGAATTATTTCTCCTTGTTAATAAGGGGGTTTAGGCATTAATTATCCTAATATACACACATGACACTTGCCTAGTGAAACACCATTCCACATAGCAGATTCCTCTTCTTCCAGCCAACACCCACATAATGTCCGCATCATCCATCTGTAATGGGTTTTATATAAAAAGGACCCTATTATGTATGTGTTTGATTGAGTAGATAGAAGTAAAAAGGTTTCCTTTTTAAATTAATACTCTATTACAGTTGTTGTATAGGAAATTAAATATTCAAAAAGAACAAACATCAAAGAGATAAAAAAAACTCACTACTACATTTCTACATCAGTTAAGTGATGAGGCATTGTTTGATTATATTTTAGTTTGTAATATGTTTGCAGATATTTAACAAAGAGCATATGTGACACTGCCTTCAATGAAATCATATAAATAGCAGGGGAATTTTTGGATATGACCTAATTTTTAGCCAGTCATAAGAGACTGGATTGCTTAAGGACTAATTAAAAAGGAACAAGTAAGATATATGTTCAAAACTGTAAACTTGTCTTAAACTAACAATTGCTTGGGTTGAAAACTTTAAAATGTCCTAATGGACTGCTCTCGGCTACATGTTCGTAAAATTTATATCAACTTGGGTCAATAGTAATGCAATTAAAAAAAATTATCTTTATGTTTGCAGTTAATTACAGTCAATAAATGTAACTTTGATTTATTCATCGATATTATCCCTGGTTCATTGAAGTTAGGTGCACATCTTGTCAACTTGTCAAAAACAAAGTTTTCATGTAGTCAAAGCAGTAAGTTGGGCCCATAAAATGGTCAAGTGAGTAAGTAAGTTTACGTTAGGCGCATAAAAAACAACAATTCATTTAAATTTCTCTAAAGGCATATGAACTGACAATATTTGTTTATCTACTTGGGAGAATAAATTTTTTTTGATCGACCAACTCCTAATTGTAGTTTGTACTCGGATTAGAAGAAATAGGTTGATAGAACAAGTGACCCTGGAGTCGTGGAAGTCCAATTTGCTTATAAACATTACGGTTCCTGAGCACAACTATGATGCCGGTTTTTCTTTACAAGTGGCAGAATCCAAATTGACAGTGAATTCAAGGCCAAATGAGGGTTGTGGAGAGGTAAGAATGAGGTCAAAGGAATTGATGTGGGAATAGTGGTTTAGATTGGATGGAAGAAAGTGGGTAAGCGGAGGGTAAGTTAGTTGAGCGGAAAACGACGCTGATGCCCAGGCTAACATAGCGGCGACATATCTCAGGGGATTGTTAAGTCACAATCTTATGAGTGATTCTAAAACTTTCTCAGCGAATAGAAGATGTTGACATAACCTCCAGAAGCGATGAGAAGTTCTCAGTAAATCTTTATGGTGTAAAGTAATTTTTGATGATAAGTGTTCTTAAATTCTGGTTACTAATTAATATTATGTGGGTCAAACGAAGTGATATTGAAAGGTTAATATTACAACGACGTATGGTAAGCAGGAAGTATAATAGATATACGTAACACTAAAGGCAACCCTTGGGGGGATATTGATGGGAAGACCTTTAGAGATAAGCTTCATATGTACATGGTACCTAACAATATTATGAGTAAGGTTGTGATTTTGATCCTACCTGAAGGCTGGGTCACGCATTATGGAATATAATAAAAGAAATATTGCGAAAAAGGAACCATAAGAATCTTCTTGTAACAACCGATTAATAAAAAGAGTTAAAACTACCTATGATGCAACTGCTAAAGATTAGAAGCAAATAGTAAAAACAAAAATAACATACCCAAACCAAAATTGAACTGAATTAAAAATAATAATATAGATGAACATTAAATTTAATTTTTGGGCGTAAAAATAAATTAAAACATAAAGAAGTCGAGAAACAAAAACATATATTGGAGAAATGGTGAGAAATCATATTTAAATTAAGGTAAAAAATAAAAACAATATATTAAAAAATAAAAGATTTAAAGGAAACGAATATATATAAGTTTAATATAGGGACAGTGGTATAAAATATTATACAAATAGGAATGTGACATCAAAAAATAACTAGGAAAAATAGTGCGGAGTTACAAGAAAAAATATGAAATTGAAATTGCGGAACATAAATAATAGTACAAGAGAGAATGGAATTAAACAAAGATAAAGAAAGCAGTTATGAAGATTGAATGTAACATTACAAGAGGTTACAGAGATGCACTTGCGGCAGAAACACTTAAATGGTACGGAAACGAATGGATTGTATAACAACAGTTCAGTACAAACTAAGGCACACGAAGAAATGAAAAATATGTACGTTTTTAATGTTAATAAGAGAAAAGTGAAGGAGGCATCCCTCAATCGTTAGTTTAGTATTTTTCATTATCTATTAGTTATTTTAAACAATTAATTTACTTGTTTATTTGGGTAGTTTTTTTTATTGCTTTTTAATCTTTTCTTTATCTCTTACATATTTATATATTTTTACCATTACTCATTTTTTTTTTGCCTTCGTCCCTACGTAAGATGGCAACACTGATTGATTGCCTCATGAATGAGGCAGAGTTCAGTCCGTCTTTGTCTTCAGAGTGGTTAACATCATTTTACTTGATATCCGCGCGTATGATATGAGCTTTTTGATCTCTTGTATGTGTTTTCTTTCTGTCCATTTAGTTTAAAAGTAATATATCAAAAGAATCAATAGTATAGAAATAGAATATAAGCATTATCCTTTTAAATGTTGACGAAGTGCACTGCGTGCATTGAGCAACCAAAAATGGACATCCTGAGAGGCTAATCACAGAATCTCTGAGAGAGTCAGAGTTTGCCACAGAATCTTTGATGAAGATTCTATAATTGTTCTATAATGCTTGTTTTATTAACAAAATTCATCAATATTTCCTATGTTTATGTTTTTCTTTTTATCTCATTGGGCTATGATCTATCCTGATTGGGCAAAGCTATCCAGAAGTAGGGAATTAGGAATTGTACAAATATCTTTCATGAGAATGGTTTCTCAAATTATTCTTTGCTACTTGGAGGATTTTAGAAATGCTTGGAAGTACATGTCTGTGTGAAAAACTTTTCCTTTCATGAATAACAAATCTGCACTATCATCACAGCTTACTGATGAATATTTGCAGGCATCGCTGAGATTGGTTTCTGCTAATAAACTGTAGCCTAACATTGATGACCCTGTTGGTTCAAAACTCTGCCAGATGAGTAATCAAAACAACATCTAACTGATACTGTGATGACAGTTAGTAATTACATGCTCTGAATAATAAATGGATTGTGTAAAATATTAACACTTATTTTTTCCTATTATGTTTGTTGCTGTTAATAAATAAAAAACTGTTATTATATTTGTTATTTCGGTCTACTTTTTATAATTGACATAATGCGATCCTGGGGTGAGTATTAAAAGTCTTTATACGGTTCTAGCAGTTAACCCTTACTGGCAAACGATCTCACTCACTTTTTAGAATTTCATTCTGAGGTTTGTGGTTAGTTTTAACTTTACTTGCTTGTTGTTAAAATAGTATATATAACGGCACTGAATATATTTCTTCAATCTATCAATATTTTTGAGAAATGGGAATTCTGTTAATGTTTTGAAACTACATAGAAAATATAAATAAGTTTTATTCAATTAAATATCTTTTAAATGAAGGACTGATTTTAACATTTTTAATATATATGTGAATAGGTTGTTATTATTAACTAATAATAAATTTATGATGAGGTTATTATGAGGTCATATTGATAATGTGAACAGTTAAGGAATTTTTGAAGTGCACATGTAGAAGAGGATCTTTGGAAAAGGTATTGAATTCCTAATTAATGATCACTAAAGAGGCTGTCGATTGACTTTACAGACAGCAGTGCCGTGTAATCTGGGTACTTCACACCGACCTATAAATCTATAGGCAGCCTCCGTGACACCAGCTTTCGCTTTATTACCGTATAACATCTTCTATTTCCTCTTTAATATCTTCTACCTTAGTGTTATATATATATTACACAATCATTTTGTGAAACTTCACGTAATAATAAAATAAATTAATTTCTGGAGTTATGCACACCTTCCTTTAAGTACTATAACTAAAACTATTATCAAACGCATGGATAGGTTCTTAATTAATTGATTCATGCAAATGTCGATATCAGCATTTCACTAATTATCATACATTGTTATTGAAATTATTGTCCTTGAAATATATTCTAATAATTACTGACAGTAAAAGTTTAAAAATTGTTCTAGGTTAGTGATAAAAGTAAGTTTTAAAAGGCTCTGCTTTCAATTAAAGATTAAAGGTTATTTTCCTACCTGTGTGTATAGTGAGAAATGCAGAGGTTTATATGTACAGACCAAAGATTATTTTGAATAATGAAATTTTAAATTCGTTTTAACGAAATTATATAAGTCTTGAATTATATTATAATTAGCAGAAATAATGTCTGGTCAAGATTACAGTCACCAATACATTCTTTTTTTATGGAATTGAAATACATTCTGACAAAGTATTCATGTAATAAAGGTGCAGCGTTTGTTTGTTATCCATCTCCTCTTGGTGTCTCAAAGATAGCTCCCCTTAACCCAGTGGTCGGGGGACAGGGTAAATCAGAAATATACTAGTCACGGGGAGTAATGAACGTGCTGCGGATGTGGTTGTCCTATGTGAGGCAAAGTTGGAGAAAAGATGCATCGAGGATCCCACGCTTGATTTTGCCTAACCACTTTATTTTCCAACCTTGTAAATCTAAAAACAAAATAGAGAAACCGGTTGAATCCTGAACACAGCATCCCAGTGGCAGTAATATCACAAGTCCCTGTTGTCGAGTTTGTTGTATCCAAGGTGAAACAGTATCATTTTTCCAAAACCTGAGCTAACTTATATGAATTATTTAAGATTTTAATTTGGTGTTAAAATATTAAAGTTTTCCATGTTTTCTAGGTATTCGAAACGAATGGCTTCATATTAAACTTTTTTTTGTGTAGAGACGTAATTCTTGAAAACCCTCAATATTTTTCTTTCTGTCCCATTCTTATGCCAGAAAGAATAACTTTATTTTCCTTTGTGTGCCATTCTTATACTAGAAGGTATAAACATTTTCCCCTCATAATAGTAGATTCAAAAACATTTTCGATTTTTATTTTATGAATTTGAAATACATAATGGTCAATAGTTTTGCTTGTGTGCCTTGTAATGCTAAAACTATTTTATTTCTGTTTATAAACGTGATACTTACGTTTTATTCTTGAATGATATTACCATGCCAAAAAACAGACTTTTATTTCCTATGATAGATGAAATTAACTATTAAACATTTTTCCAATATAAATTTTCTGTTTACTTATTTCTATGAATTCTATAAGTAAATTGGTTTGTCCACCAGAGTACTTTCAAATGTGGGGTAAATTCATTTTACTATAAATTTTATTGTTGTTATGCAACCCCTGCCTTAACCATACACTAACCAACGAGTCAATTGGGAAATGTTTGTTTCATATACGTATACTACGTATGTGTTTCTTGATGACATGATAGCAGTGACAGTTGTACTCCTAGTTTGTATGCTACTAATGAACCAGATTGGCTGTAAACATAAATATATTTTTTTTCTATAGCAATTAAATGAAGCTGTCCAGCGGACTTATATATTTTTATATAGTAATTTTTGATAAAAAATGGATATTAAAAAATATATAAATTATAATATTTTTAATACAATTGAGATAAATGAAAATTTGAAAGGGTTAATCGATTACAAAGTGTCTTTCCTAGATCTCCTATTGCAAACATCACTCCTCTGCCTCAGCTAAGCCCTCAAAGTCCTCTAATCTACAAAAGTAGCTTTCCTTGTCTACATCTGGACAGTAACCCAACTGTGATGAGGATATATTTATCCATCAATTTTTTTAATTGAAGATCTGATAATTTTTCATTCCTTTTTATTCCATTCGATTTGTGAAAAATACTATAAGTTAATAATAAGAGTTAAATGTTTTCTTTTCTAAATTCATTTGTATAGCCATATATTATGTTATTATAGCCATGTAATTATTAGTATGAATTATATTAGCTTTTATTCGATTACTTAATTCTAACAAACGTGAACAGTTACTGAATTATAGAATATAGGATGAATTATATTACAGGAAGTGCATTATAGAAGAGGATATTTTGCAAATGTTTTGGAATCCTAATTCACTTTGAATTTAGGACAGATATACTAGAACACAGAAATGACGTCCAAACATATAAACATTATAAACAAAATAAAAATGTCAATTTATTACTTGTGCACTGTATTATAGTATGATATTTTTATGATATTAGGGGATTTCAAGAATTACGTCACCACACACAAAAATAGTTTAATATGAAACTAACAACATGTTTCAAACACTTAATGTTCTTTTTCAGTTTAAAATCTAAACACTATACTTTGTGAGCTTTATGAACACCAGAATGAATTATTTGAAATTGAATAATAATTCACTCTGATGTTTTTAAAACTCACTGATATGTATATTTTATAGAAGTTTACCTGAAGAAGAACACTAGGTGTTCGAAATGCGTTGTTAGTTTCATATTAAACTTTTTTTGTGTGGAGACCTAATTTTTGAAATCTCCCAATAAAATGTCAAGGCTGTTATTATTATTTTATAATAATAAAAGATATAATAAAGTTTTCCACCTAGTGCAGCATTGTACTCGTAAGTTCTCGGCATCACACTATATTTTTGCAATATATACTTATAATTACATATTAGTATTTCCATCCAGAAACTGCATAACGGTTTGACAAATTAATGGTAACATTTTATTCTAACAACAATAAAGCAAACATAGGTGGCGGCTAAATATGCGATGAGTTGTCGGTAAACTCCAGCTCTCTGGCTATTTGAGTGTGAACTTTTGCAAAATAATTTGCATAAAATACGAATCCTAATGGTAACGGTCTGCTCTAAAAGATCTAGACAATTAGCCAAGATTATTTTTAAAACATGCAATTCTATTTCTGACCCATGTGACGAGTTAAAACTTATTGCATTTCCTGTTGTTTAACTATTTGGGTCTGCAGTGTTTCTCAAGTACATGTAGACCTAGTCAAACTGTATTGAGAAATTTTATTAATGAAAACCTGGATTAGCTTCTTAAGTAAAAAAAAAAAACTATTCAAACCTCGTTTGCCTAAATAATTTGAATAAACTTATCAATGATTTAATTTTAAGAAAAATATAATTTATATTAGAAACAGTAATGTGACAATATTTCATATATAGTTACATCTATGTTACGTGGTTTAAATCTACTTTTTAAAATAAGGTTCTTTTGTAGAAAGTTGTTTTTCAGAGTAATATAATTACTGAGCTGATTACATTGTGATCTTTTTTTATTGAGTTTCCTACTACTACTGGAGCTAAAGTTAGATTATGGACATACCATTTTTTCATTTATCTTTTCAAAATAAATTAAATTTATTTACTTACGTTATAAGTGCAAAAACTCAAACTAGCTTTTATAGAATAGCTATAAAAGCTGTTTAATATAAAAGTATTCTTTTCTAAAGTCATTTTTATAGCCATATATTATGTTATAATTATGTAATTATTAGCTTCGTTTTTTTTTTTAGATATTCCTCAAAAATTATCTTAAAGTGGTGTTAATTGTTATATACTTTTACTTCTGGTGTTTTAGTTTTTTATTTTGTATAGTAATTATAACTTGAATGCTATTTTTGTGTCCTCAATTCTGCAGGTTCATTCTACTCGTAATTGATTACTTCTCATTAAAGTATCCTAAAATCCTTGTGTGTGGATGCTTGCTTCGGCTTTATATTCCATATGTGTTTTATAAGCATGATTTTCAGATTTCCGTTGAAGTTTCCTGTGTGCGCATATTGAATGATTATTGAGATATTTTCCTTCAAGAAAATGAATTAATTAAACAATGGTATTTGGAAATTTAAAACTTTTATGTGGTTGCCTGAATCGGTTCTTGATAAAATCGGTTTTTAAGATGATCTCTGCATGTATTCTATAATTCTATTATCTTTTCGTGATAATGTTTCAGAGGTATGTGAATTTTTTGTTCGTAAACGAATCCCAGTGTTGTTTACGGACAACATTCCAAGATACGAAAGATCATTTATTGTTCTTTCTTTATATCAAATGGTATATTTTCCCCACTAATTTAGTGTTAATACACACTCGACATTTTTATAGAGCATTGATATTACATAGTAAAATCTTCATGAATTTTATATTTCAAGAGGAAAATGACGTTAAAGATGTATACAATAAAGCGTATCCATTTTATTTCGACATTACTATGTATATATGTTTTATACATAAATATATATGTTTTTGACATTAATTCTCTAAAATTCACTGGTAAAAATCAGTAATTTATTAGAAGTAAATTTCCTTTAAAAATTAGAATGATATTCAATATGAATTATATAATTGATATTATTCATGTTAGAAGATTATTGGTTATGAAAAAAATATAAACTCAGTCACATGATTTAAACTGTCTTCTAAAAATACAAAATCAAACGGAATATTTTTAAATATTATATCATGAACCTTTCAAATACCTTCTCCGATTTATTATTCTTGAGAATAAATTTTCTCTGTTTATATTAATATTAAACTATGAAATCAACATATCACATTTCAGTCACCAGTCAGACCAATGGAAATAATCCATATTAGCAAAATATTTATGGTCATTTTATTACCGATTGTAGTATTTATTTATTGTGTATTTTATAAAGACTAAATGTAGCCAGAGCCAATCGCAGTATAATTAAGTATGCAAACTCAGCCGCACCTAATTGATTACTCATCAGATTGCTTTGCTCTTCATTATCATATTTCATTTAATGATTTCAATTCTAGTTTTCTTGGCAAATCATAGGGTGTAAATTAATTAAATACTCCTTTATTTTTATTTTAAAGCATGTTATTCAAAAGAAACATACCTTATACATTTTTACGAATAATTGTAATCAGACATTCTAATTACATTTCCATTATAGTGCTCAAAGTTAGTAGCCACATTAGGATAAATCAGTTAATAGAATTGATTCTTCTTTTTTTTTATCGTGGAGTTTGCTTATAGGCAAATTAAGCGTGTTGCTTCAGATTTTATCGTTTGGTCCATGAGTTAAAGATTAAAGACGAATGGTCAGGAGAATAGGAGAATACAACTCTATTAATGAATTAATTCCTTGAGAATCTATCATGAAAGTCTAAATTTTATTTACCTCCTAGGAGTGGCTGAAATTATATTCAACATTTTAATTAAAAAAAACTGTTTTACATTAAAATTTGGTCAAAGCTTTCAAAATCATTTCGAGTTTATACGATGGTTGGATTATTTTGATGTGTTCATGAAGGTTTTATTGAAGTGATAGGTGTTGTTCATGTTCTATTTCGTAAAGATTGAAATGCGTTCTGTATGGGAAAAGATTTGTGTACATGTCTTAGATAAGGATGTATCAACTGATTCGCCCTAAGGTAGTAAGTTGTTACAGAAAAGAAAAACATAACAGTTGTCCGAGTAAATCGTGCAAGACAGCTCGTAAGATGATCGTCTTACTCACTGGACTCAGTGGACCTGAGGTGAAGTCAAATTCCTGTCCAGACCATTTCGACCTTCCGATACTTTTGCTGTCAGGAATGAAACCTGCTTCTGAACTAAGTGGAGCAACTCAAACTAATTTTAATTAAGCTAGCATACTAGGTATTTTAAGCAGCAATTGAGTACGAGTGGTGGGTCAAATGAAATGGGACGAAATAAGTTTTTAATCATAGATCATTTAGGACCATTTTCTGTATTTCTTTTAAATACAAAAGAAAATTGTGGTTGTCCATTAAGCATAGATCTAAACTATTATTTATCAGTTGTCACTGTTAATATCTTTAAAAATTCAAAACAAGTATGATTTATTGGGTGAATTTTCACTATTGTATGTATGTATTGTATGTTTGTGTATTGTGTGTGGTGTGTCACCTTTGTCTAAATTAACATTGTTAAGTAGTTTTACAGTTTTTATGAATGGAGTTGCTTGAAGGTGTGGGCTTAACTACAGAGAAATAATGTTTTACATCTTAAAGAAAAAACATGATCGACGGGTACCTTTGAAAGTACTTATATTTCAAATTCGGATTACAATTTTAGTTATTGTTGTACTCTATTATTACTGCAAAAATTTCTACTTCGAAGAGGTTGGATTGAATTGCAGATGTATACAATATTTGAAACATCATAACCGTTCAAACATTTTATTATATCTCGCATATAATAAAAAAGATGATAGAATAAATTAGTCAATTAATTATTTCTCTCCTTTTTTTTTTTGGACTGATGAAATGAATAAAGCATCAGTATTAGAACTGAAAAGTGTCGATTCCTCCCAAGGGCTTTGATTTGCATTGAATGCTAAAGACATGGACGTGGTGGCACCTGGGAGTCCTGGCGGTAGAGTTTGAGAGAGGGGTTGTGCCGCTGAGGCTAACTTTGTTGGTCCCAGGTCGCCCCTCCCCCTATGATTACCTGGGGAATTATTAACCACCTGCTCTGTATCAATACGTCTCATCGGTATTTGAACCAAAGAAAATTAGGTGGATGGTAACGCAGATTGAGTTAATTCAAGTATTGGCATGCTTTAAAACAGTGGTCTACCTACAGTTGTATAACTATTATTGTATACAACGTGTAGACTATCATCCAGTACTCAGTAGGGTCGAAAGGCCATTTTTAAAATATGCAAAGATTTTTAAAGAAAAATATTCGAAACCAATGACGACCGACGGAATGCCTGGCTCAAATTCATTGTTAAATAATGCATTATTTTCAGTACCGGATTATATTTTTTTAGTAGGTAATTCAATAAAATTGTAACCTTATATCGGTGAACAAAATAAGTTATGTTGTAGTAGCTGTCAGGTCGTCGTATTCTGAGTTATTCGCCTCACAGGTCTTATTCAGTCCATTACTATAGGAAGAAAATATTATTATTACTACTCTTAAGTAGTTCTTTTAACTCTTAATTAAATATTAAAAAAAAAATTATTTTTGGTGCATAATAGATTATACAACTGTAGTTTTATATCTATTATGAAAGAGCAGTGAACCAACTATTAACTAGTAAACAAAAAAAATCGTGATCGCATAAAGGAATAAGTTCATGTAAGCGAAATCAAAGAACGTATTGTGACCTCGTAGTGTTCTTCCTTTTGTTATATCAGTTGTTGAGAAGGAAGATGTAAACTGAGAAAGAACAGTACAAGTTCGAAATGTGATCTTTTTTGTAAATACTTTCTTCTGTGGAAACTGATTCATATTTTCCTGAGATGAGTAAATAGATAATTGGATCGCTTGAAATTCTCGAAAATACATGTTTGGGTTTTCATGTTTTAATAACCTTGTTACTGTAGTGTAATTAACTTAAATTAATTATTGTGTTGTTTGCTATAATAATTGACATGTATATGTGATTTGTCTTTGTTTTGGAACATTAAAAATGTTACCCGTTTCGTCAGTTGAAAAAAGAAACCACTAAATTTAACTTTGAGAGAGGGTATGTACTAGGAATAAAAATATAATAGATTAAATAAAAATGAAATATATTTACTTGATTGTCCGTGGCAGTTGTAAAAGAGGACCGAGCACTATTCAGCTTGAATTCAGAATGACTTGGAGTGGTTGATTTTAGTGTCTTGTCTAAAGAGGCTGCGAAAGGTGGTATTTATTGTCTTGAATGGTGGAATGGGAGGTGAGTTTAAACGTGACCAGCGTCAACAAGTATAAGTGTCCATGGAAAGACCAACATAGTTACGTATTTTTAAAGTGGCCTCTATAGCAAAGGAAGGGACTTACAACTGCCCTGTGTATTTTATTTTGCCCGAGTAGATCCGACTGCAGGGTTACTTAAACTTACTTCGTATTTTAACTTTTTACTGCTGAGCAATATTTATTATTTTAACTAGTATTCTTGAGCCAGTCCTATACTCCATGTACTCATCGGGCGTTCCAGAATCTCCTCATACTGTCTTAGATACCTTTGCTAACCACAAGGCAATTCTTTTCTTAAATGAAACTCTTACACAGTATTGTACTATATCCAGCAACATTTAAACATTATAGAGCCATGTTGAAGCGTTGCAGACAACATATCAATGAAAGTAGAGTGCACACGTCTGCTGGCAGACGTATTCTCCGGTATTTCTTAATCATACGTATCCTCTCCCTCAGGCTACAAACACCAAAGACTTCGAACTGTACCTTCATTGATGACTTAACTGGATTATCCATAGAAAAATTAAAGGAACGGAACGAAACGGACGCTTTAAATTCTTACTTCATTTAATCAATCAACGTTCAAAATTAACAACCGGTAAAAAACTATTACTTTACAGAAGAGTGGTTATCCCTATTTGGACATACAGCATTGATATATGGGGAGTACATAGCGTACCAATTCTTAAAAGATTCAAACCTTCTATCCTAAAGGATTCGTAAAATCCTTCATTGATCTTTCTATATACAATATACCAAACAAAATATTTCTATATACCGATCCAAACAATTTATTCTAACCTGAAGATCTCAACAGTTCAGCAAGTTATAAAGCCTTCAAACATTTTGCTAACTATAGCAAAATCCCTTAATCCTAAAAATATCCTCTACAAATATCCCGGGAAATCAGCGAAGATGTCTGAAAAGGATATGACTGTGAGACTTATTACTGTAAACTGTTCCTCGTGGTTCTTTTCTCGTACTTTTATTTTATGAATTTTTGAATAGAGTATTACTTAGTTTCCACGTCAGGAAGTGTAATCTCTGGATTACCTCTTCCGTCCTGTCTGTTGCAATCAATAATCTGCGTCTGTGTTGTCAATGTCACTGATGATGTTATCTTCAGATAGAGCCCTTCTATCTGTGATGAGTGGGTTCAGAATATCTCCAGAATTCACACACACTAAATGATATTGGTGCCGTCGGGGCTAGTACGACCCTAGAACTTGAGGGCATAACTTATTAGAGCGCTTACTTATAAAACTGTTTCACCTCAGTAGACTTTTAGCTATGTATGTTATATAAAATAACCGACACACTTGATACGTTAAACATATAAAAGTATAAATGCAAAACTATCACTATGCAAAGGAGAACAACAGTCTCTATTTTTCATTCCCCACAAATAAGTTAGGGAGTAACCACTGCAGAAAAAGTTGAGTCTAGTCCAGTAGACGTAGTTTCTCTATATGATTACTTTAATAGGTTTTACTTGTTATGCGTCAGTGCCGACTTGGTTCAGTTTCATTGAGTGATTATGGTATGTTTCATTATCCTGATATATTTTCAGTGCTTCACCTGGCTTATTCATTAATTTCCGAACTTTCCCGTCCTCCAATAACGAAACGCATAAATCTAATCGCTAAACCTTGATTTATTTGAAAAAGCAGTTTAACAGTCCAATTGGTTGAAATCCGGATAAACATGGCTATATATCTGCCAGCATTGTCCGCAGCACACTCACCCAATTTAGAGAACTTTGCTTCTAACTCCCTCAGTATTTCCATCATGTTCTTGTTTGGTTCTTTGTAGAGTAACAGATCTTTCGAGTAGGATTTAAATTATTAATATATTCTAAAGCTAATGGTAGCAAACAAATATTCTTTTAAACATTAAAACATAAAAGAACATGTTCTAG
Organism: Hermatobates lingyangjiaoensis; assembly: GCA_026182355.1. Lineage (NCBI taxonomy): Eukaryota > Metazoa > Arthropoda > Insecta > Hemiptera > Hermatobatidae > Hermatobates > Hermatobates lingyangjiaoensis. Next base: position 268,099 of record JAPFBL010000038.1, read on the forward strand.
TTAATAATGGCTTTACCAACTAAATAAATTGTTGGGTAAATTTTTAGTACAAAGTATGACAGTAACTCTGAAAAATTCTACCATGTCTCCATAAACAGAGAATATTTAAACTGAGCTATCACTTAGAGTATTAATACCGAGAAACATGGTTGGAAGAATTAATTCTAGGACGGTATTTAATTAAAAACTTGCCTGATTCTATCCACACTAATATTCTTGGTCTTTCCTCTAATGATTTCTTTTAAGCTCAAATTCATTAACAACTTGGCTTTGATGACAGACATTTAATTGATGACTCCATATGAGGAACACTTGGTTACTTAGTGCCCGCTCTGTGAACGTGGCTTAAACTAAAAAGGATAGAACTTTTTTTTGGTCCATCCCTCTTTCCTAATTTAGTCTGCTTTCAACTTACTTCTTCAGTCATAAGATTTCTTTACGCATTAGTTGAGAAATGTAGGGTTAATGTAACTGAAGACCTCCTCCGCCAGTATTACAGTGAACAGGTCATTTGTCCGACGTCACTACCGCCTTCGCGCGGTGCCACCATAAGAGCGGAAACTAGGGCAGTTGCCCTGGTTCTGATCGGCTGCTGAGGGATGGTCCTGATCTCTAGAAACTAAATTCTGGGCTGCTTAGAAAAATCTCAGTGGTAATTTTTAGAAGGCGATGACAACAAAATCGTATATTTTGTTTTAAGTATTTTTGAAACTAATAACTTCATAGAACAAAACGAAGCACTTATATGATCTTATATTGCTGTGTTTTTTTCTCTTCTGTATCCCGTGAAATTTTATTTTTTATGAAGTCTAGTTGTACCACTATTTTTCATATTTCGAAAAATAAAGTACATATATTGAAAAATAAGGAGACGGGTCTCCAAATGTCACTTCGCAAGTGCGCTTAGTGTCCCTATCTCTTCTCTCCTGATGACGGTTAAACCTAAATTAGAGACTGTAAGTGTGTTCTTCTATTTACTGTGTACCTATAGTTTTTTTATGAAAAGTATATATATAACTTTTACAGTTTTATTTGATTTTTCCGAAACTCAGGTATAGAGAATATCAATAGTCGAAAAGTTATATTTCTTAATCTTAAAGTTATAGATTAAGAAATATAACTTTTGTACAATTGATATTCTATACCTTTTTCAGAAAAATCAAATTGGAAGACTGGAAAAATAAAGGAGAAGATTAGCTAGATTATTAATACAAGAGGAATTCAATGAAGTATATATATATATATATATATATACAAAGAGAGTTATCTACTTTTTATTTGACTCCACCGTACAATAACCTCCTTATTGAGTTCATTTGATGAGTGGTTTTGTCCTACCTCCTCGTTTTGAAATCAATCATAACCAAGCGCAGGGAGTGGTAGCCCAGAAGTCGTTTAAAGTTCTCAGATTCTGTGATTACAAAGTTTAAGTTGACATCAGTGTTTCTACTGTGACTGTGGTCAGTAAAGTGATATTGTGAAATCAATATCTGATGTGATTTCATATAACATCTGACTCAGTAACATTTGCATCTAACCTTAATTCTGCTGTGAAATCTCCAACGTTATTTAGATAAGGGAATTTATATGAAATTAATAAGGAAACTCATGACATTTTTTTTACAGCTGAATTAAATAGTACATGTCTGAACACATGGAGATCGTAATGGAAGTTGGTTTTTATTGTTCCTGGTGGTATGGTTGAGTTAGTTTGAGACTAGATTAGTACAAGGTAGTTTGCAGTGCATTCTTAAAGCACTAGATTAGTTTGTGTCCGCTTCATGTAGCGCCTTCTGCACCCACGCAATCAGTTTAATTCACTCCCACCATCTCTGTCTCTCCTATCTGTACCCCTCCCAGCATCCCATTAACTCTGCCCTACTTATTCTTCTCTCAAAATTGCCTAGTTATCAAAAGAATCCTCAGCAATAATTCACACACTCTTATAATCTTATAGTCCCAATGTCAACTATTTTCTCTCCCTCAATAAACCTCATATTAAATTCCTTATTTCTACAAGAGTAATATGAGATTTTGACTTGAAAATATGCAACAATTCGTAAGAAATGATGAAAATTAATTACATATTTGAGAGAAAATACAATTTCCTATAGACGCTCCTCGCATACTTCCTAAATTATGTTTTTCTACTCCATTAGGTGGTTGATGTCTTTACTTGCTTTTTATGGATACACACATATTTAGACAATGAACTCGTACACTGTAGATAACAATAGAGTAAATCTGAAAATGTAATAAGAATGCGATTTATTTCGATCAAATAGCAACTCATTATCTTGTTAAACATCGTTTTTAACGAAGAGGATTTTGTTGGCATGTTGACATAGTTTTGCTCACTTCTAAAGTATCAGTCTGTGAATCAGCACATATTCTCTGAAGATTTATCTCATAGAACACTTGATGGTACTCTGGATGAACTGCAGTGGCGGCATGTTTTAGGGGATGTATAAATGCCAGGGGCAGCATTTTGTGGGTGTAAAATAGAAAACAATTAAAGTAATAGAAAACTAAGGAAAAAATGAAATTTTGTACCAAAATGACTTTAAGGTCGTAATTCTTTCTATGTTTCATGTGTGTAATACTGTTTCTTGACGGATTTTTTAACTGTAATACTTGCAAATTAAAAATAAATATATTTTAAATTTTTCGAAACTATTTTTAAAGTGGTTGAAAGTTTGTTATATTTGTTTGCGTAGCCAGTAAATTTAATTTAACAATATTTTTTTATTATTTAAATTAAACGTTTTTGTTTTGAAAAGTCTTTGGTTTTCTTTGATGATGACTATATATCTATACGAGTACTGTATCCTGATGAATGTCTGGGTCTAATAACAGCAGTATAAAATTAGATTCTTGATTGTAATTCCCTGAAAATAAATATTTTGAGGACTTTCTGGAATTTTGAAGGTTAACATTTTATCAACGCCAGCGGAGGGGGGGGGGGGTGGCAAAAATGGTGGTTGCTATTCAACTGAGGCACTGTTATTTTATGGACTAACTAACTAGTAGACTGTCATGTGAGTTAAATTGGCAAATGCATCTACAAGGGTATTAGAGAATTCTAATCAGTGAGTGGCACTTTCAATAAAACAGTTTTTATCGAAGGTTAATGACCATGCCACTGAGTCAAAAGCAGCTGACAGTGTAGTAAGAATTCTAGAAGGTTGATCCATCGGCAGCAGTTGTTCAAAGGAGCAGAGTGGTTTGAGGATGTTGGAAGCGAGAAGACGGATGGTACTGACTGATTAGGGGAAATAATCCATGTTGACAAGGGTTGACAGATGTCTAGAGAGGTGATTTTGCCAGAAGAGTGACAAAGGCTTACTAGAGTCAGGCGACTGGTTAGAAATGGCCTAATATCTTCTTCAAACTCTCAACACAGCCTTATTGTCAAATATGAATCTCTGCACTATTCATATCGGTATCGCTGTCTTCTCCATGTGTGTTTTAACTTAGAAAGTATTGTTTTTGTGAAAAAGATGTTTCCTTATATAAGTAACTTAAGACTATGTTTAGAACGCGGGAAGTAAGACGATAAAGTTATGATGTGAATTGGCAATGGTCCTACCAAATGGTTGGAGATATGCAATGGTGTGTGGATCTAGTGCAGAATGCCAGTATGCCTGATATAGCCACAAGTGCTCCTGTGGTATACATTGAACTCTTCTCCCTTCCCTAAAAATACGAGTTCTCTATAGTAATCCAAGATATTAGGTCTTGTCTCTTAAAATAACTTAACGCTGGTATACATGTAAAGATGCAAATTGTTATTGTATACTAATATAACTTGTTATTGAGATAATAGAGAGGTTCCCATTTTTTTAAACTTAAATAAGAATTTCAATTAGTCCCTTCTAATGCTCATTCTAATTCTCATCTTGCAGTAATGGGAAGCTATAGCCCTTCAACCAGGACGGAGCTTGTTGGTATCAATGAACCGAATTTTTTCTTGAGCCCTGGACATCTATAAATAGAATGTGCTTGGGGTTTCTTTAAATTTGTTGTAGATTATATCTTGTTTTGTTTGTGTGTGTTCATTTTAAAATCTTATACAAAATTTCAATTTTCACTGCCTCCTTAATGACTCTAAACAAGTATAGACTTAATGGCTCTAAACAAGTGAATATTTTAAGCGGTTCATACATTAATTTCTTTTGTTTCCACAAATTATTTATAAAAATAGGCAAATAACTACTATTTTTGGTTCTAAACTGCGTGTTACAGAATTTTATATATATGACTTCAGTTCAAAGTAGTGGTTGGTTTTATTAATTTAGTAAGTTCATTTTGCTGAAAACGTTTTCCCAAGTGCTCTTTTTTCGTCAACGAAGTAGAAAAGTTAAGAATTCAGTGAAACAAAGTTTTTGAATCGTGGATACACGAGAGAAATTATTTACAGCATTCTAGGAAAGTACTTCATAATAAAGGGAGGGATAAACTTAGTTCCTTAACAATTTTAACTTTTAATGCATGCGAGTGCTTCATTTATGTTCTTTCGTAATTGAGTTGCTAGAAGTGAATAGTCTTAGAAAAGTTAATTTCTAAACAGATCCATGTTTAGTGACGTTAAAATAAGTACTTAAAATATATTAATACGTAATGAAGTGAGCAGGTTATTACCAGAATAAATGCGTCCTTAAAACCAGATTTTGTAATATTTGAATGTATTTAGGAGTATTTAAGGTTAAGGAATCGTTCTATTTATATGGACGACAGTTTGAGCTTAGTGGCTATCTTTAGTGTACGTAATTCTTTAGAGTCTGATGCTCAAAGAAAGTTGAATACACTGAATATTTTTTATGATAAATGAAATAACTTCAATAGAAATACAGAAATAATACTTCTATATCTATATAAGTTTGTATTTTTCAAAATTACGCTTTACACTCGAGGTTTGTAAATCAGAAAGGTGAGTGCAGTAACTTCCATCCCTGTGTCTACATTTACAGTTCTTTCCATTTTGTTGGCAATTTAATTTTAAATTATTTTCTAATATATATTCTAATTTCCTTACCTATTTTGTGCAGTAGAATGTCCCAGACTAGTTACGGTGTCAGATGTAACTGTGTTGTGGTATCGGCCTTATTTTTCTGATATATGTCTGGTTAAATTAGAAATCTATTACGTTGTTACCTGTCCTATGTCTCCTCACTGATAACCTAAAAAAATATTTTTTATTGTCGCATAAAAAATCTTCTAAAAGCATGACTATATTTCTTAAAGATAAAAATTCAGTGGCATAGCGTAAGGGAGTAAAGGGGAAGCACCCTGGGTGGCACTTTGCTAGGGGCTGCGAAATCCTTATTCTTGATTGATTATGCTCCACTTCTCTCCATAAAACCTGATCTTTTTGCACAATACGTGCTCCACTGCTTGCATATCTAAAACATTATAAATCTCAAAAGTCCCTTGTTCGTATATATTACGGATGGCAACTTTACAAAGAGCAATTGCGTATAGAGGGATGTGATGGGGAACACATCGTGCTCCCTGCATCCAATGAAGTAGAGTGAGAGGATGAATTATTGTAGTAACTAGCTGGTATTGGGTTCGTGTAACTAGCAAATGTTCGTGGTTCTCCATTTGTTGTGTATAGAGTAGGCGTTCTGCGATGTATTTGACCTTGTATTTTTTAGCAGTATGAGCCAGACATCTCTTCAGTTGCACTGCTGTCATTGAGTCTCTTGGGATAACTACTGTTTTTTCTTTTAGGTTCCTGCTGTTCCCTGAAGGCATTCGGCCTTTTCTTTCGCAGTCACGCTTTAATCTATTAGTTTTTAAAAGTTTTTATTTTCCTATAACAGTTTTTCTTACATATTTTTAACTACTAACTTTTGATATTTATAATTCAAAACGTATGTGTTAAATTAGTTCATATTTTCTTGTTTGTAAAAGTTTTAAATTATATAGAAGGTAATTGTTTTAGAGTTATAGATATTTTTCGCTCTAGAAATGTTTATATGTGTAATAATGTTCATGTTAGGGACATTCTGGGTGAAAGGGGTTGTCACTGTGAAAAGTCTAGAGTGAACAAAGAGCGTATAATCCTGTGGCTTAATATCTTTGGTTACACGACGAACAGAGGTCTGTGATTAGGATGTCTTGTGCTTTCTAAGCTTAGTATTGTTCATTGGTGATGGACTGAGGGCACATTCAGTTAATGGCAGTCAGATTGCTGGGTTGTCTGTTCATTGAGATCCTTAAACGTTCTCAGTAGGGTATAATATGACTCCTAGGAGTGAACTTAGTTCTTTTTAGTTGTTTACCGCCACTAAATAATATACAGTATACAGAGTACTGTGTCTGTTTTTCTCTTTACTTAAGCAGTAACTGGAGCGCTAACTTTTTACGAGTGCCTATCCTCCTGCTGGAGTCGTATTACGTTCTTTCCTTTGGACGAAACAAGCATGAGAATTTTGTGATTTTTCATCCTCTCCGTGAAGAATGAAGTCACCTCACGTGCTGGATTTGAACCACTACCAAATCGATCGTTAGAGTAAGCTAATCCGTGACTGCTATAATCAAGTTACTAGCAGTCTCCAAAACATTTGTAATTTTTATATTGTATTTGAATGTTATTGAAGTGCATGAGCAGTCCGTCCCGGTTACACACAGCTGAGCAAAATGGTTTTATGGGGAAACGTTGACTTTTGTGATCCTAGAATTCCGTCTAACATTCTTTGGAGACCACTGGTATTGGCTGTTCCTGGATGGATACTTCATTTGAAACCTCTTCAATGCAAAGTGGCTATAAACACTTGTTTCTGTAGTTCATTAGTCGCTTTCACATAGAGTTTTTTTGTTAAAGTGATCGAAAAAGGTGCCAAAAATGCGACCTACAGTAATTATTTTTTCATTATAAAATGGCTATGTGTATTTTTTGCATTATTGATATGCAATTTTAATTTTTCGGACTTTCTTGATGCCATTATTTGACGTGAACATTTGCCAGAAAATGAGATCCCTTCCCTGTTAATTTTTTGTTCAGTTTAACATTTCATAGAACACAAACATCTAAGAGTTTTCCATTTGTAACTTATTGGAGAAGGCATATTTCTGTGGTTGTGAAGTTACGAGGTTTAAGAAAGCAACTCGCTATAAATAAATGTACCAAGTAAACATATGTGGTAGTTGTCTCTTTAATCGTGGTTTTATGAAACATTATATGAACACTCATTCATAAGTTGAGTTATGATTTAAAATAAGCAAGTTGAAATATATAAAATAAAAAAAATTACAATAAATAAGACAAATGAAGAAAGAAAAAGAAATAATGGTTTAGTTAAATAATAAAATAAAAAATTATAAACATAAAAATATTTAATGAATTAATCATCATATAAAGTTATAAAGATATTTAATAAAGAAAACCTTATTGATGGTCAGGGCGATGATGCATCATGATGATTGAATTTTCTAATCAAAGGTTTTTTTTAAGAATCATTATTCTATTTGTTAAATGTCAAAAAAAGATTTTAAGGGTAACTTTATTGAATTGAATCCATTAAGACAGGAAAAACTGTCGATGAAGCTAAAAGAAATTAAAAAAATCTGGAGTGGCCTACACTCTACTTTACTATAAGTAACTTAATGTCAAATTTCTTGAGTATATAAAACATAACGTCTCATTTAAGCATAACGTAAACATCTAAATGGGATATAATTATTAGCCTGTCATTCCTGAGGTAGTACAGATAGTGATTGAAGGACATATATCAATTTATAAGCTTATTTTTGTACATCACAAATAATTTATTATTTGCAAATAATTTCATTAGTATAACTACAGCAGTAATAACATTTTTGAAAAACCAAAGTGAACATTTCTTGAAACGAAATAGTATCCTACAAGAGAACATGGCTATTGTTCAAATAGCCAGTAGATTTCTTACATCGTTTACTTGACATCCTTCTACATTGAATATTAATGTAAAATTTTCAAATTTGAAACAGTAAAATACTCTTTTTTTCTCTGAAAAACTTCTTAAACAGCGAAGAAAATGTTGTTTTAAGGTGATTTGTTAATTAAAGATGTACGATAATTACAGTTATTAATCTCTAAACGAAAGATTTCAATTTTGAATTATCTTTTACATTTTTGGTTTTTAACAGAATTCTTATACTGGGAATTTTATGCCTTCTTAGTATTTAATAAGATCATTTTCCTTCCCCTTTGTCAAATAACATATATAGGAATTTTTTTTTAATGAGTGTTATCATTTACCTGCACAATATTATTCCTCTTACATCTCTTATAAGTCAATAATATATTTTCATTTTTCCATTAGAAACATAAATTTTATCTCAGTGGATTCGCTCAAAAAATTTCTAAGTCAATGTAAACAATGTAAAAAAATACAAAAAATTCGACAAGTATAGCAGGTGATCTCTTAGTCTAGAATAAACAAACAGTTTTTATATCGTTATTGCTCTTTCCCGTAATTGAAACTTCATGAATTTTTTTTTGTGAATTGCTAATTTTTTGTTCCATTTTTGGTCAAATTTTCATTTTTTTTTAACGAGCCGTTTAGCGTCAAAAAATCATTTTCTGAAAACACAAATCGTACTCTAACGCCCCTTTAGCGAAAGTAATTTCAAAAAAAAATATCTCAACTCATTTGCCATATAATGTTCTATTTGTAGGCATAGTTTCATTCTTGTCCGTTAAACAGTATGGCTTGTATCGCTCTCACAAGGTTTGAGATTGAATTATAAGTCAAAATTTTTACATTTTATTGAAAAAAAATATTTCCTGTTGTCTTAAAATTTTGAATATATTTTTCGTTTGTTGCATTTGTAACTTCAAAGATAATGTCAAAATTTCAAAACTCTAGGGTTATCAGTTTAGGAGAAATAAATGTTTTAAAAAAAACGGTTTTTGGCAAAAAAAGTGACTTTCCCATCATGCATAATTCTTCCCAAACAATAGGGATCTTCGTCTAAATGGGGCCCATTTTTTTGTAAAATATCAACTTGATCCATCAAAAATTCTGGACCGTAGCGTGGTAACAAGCAATGCTAACACACGCACCCACCCACCCACACACACACAGACATCATCGTAAAAACGTCATAAAACGACTTCTGGTACCTCAAAACATGTAATTCCGTCAAAATCTCGAGATCGAATTTTTTCACGATCACTATACTTTACTTATAGTAAAGTAAAAAGGGAACCGACGAACTATTTGTATAGTTATATCTCCGTGGCTTCAAACCCCGCCCTCGTCCTGATCAGGGGTACGATTTGCGACTTCTGGAATTGATATAAACCCGAGCAGCACTCTCTTTATATAGATAGTGGGGAACCTAACTAGAGTAATATCTTTAATTGACGAAATTAATATTGGTAAAATATCAAATTGAAATTAATATTAAAACGAAAAATATCTTTTCATTTTTGGAAACATGCGTTAGCCAATTTGTTTCATTTTGATTTAAAAGTAAATCAGATTTAGAATCTGTTAATAGATACTGTTACTACCCACACACTGTCGAAGCAGTTCCCGAGAAAGGAAGTATTATTTGCTTTAAAGATTTTTGATTTTTGGTTCTGAATCCATACCTGAACAACGCAACTCACTGTTGTTCTTGAACTAGCCGAAAGCTAGTATATTGGAATATTCTGTAATTTGGTATTTTTAGTTATTTGTGTCGAGTTCTGACGCCCTTAGTATACATTGTTCAGTGTAATGATAGTGTAATGTATATATGACTGGCCAAATTAATTTAGGAACTGCTTACTCAACAAAAAACAGTACGTAGGAAATCAACAAGAATGTTCAATGCAGAACTTCTCTACTGCGATGTTTAATTCAGTCTACACATGTATACAAAAAAATGAAACCCCATATCAATATTCAGTTAGAAAATAGCCCTAAAATTTGAAGTTATTTGGAACAGAAACACAAATAGACCCTGCCCAGGTAGTAACAGCGACCCCTTAGGTCACTCACCTCCCCAGCTTTGAACAAACAACCTTAACCCTCCTAGTATTTATGTAGACAAACTACTTTTCCTATATAAGAGAAAAACATTTGGGTTGATGTCTTTTATAATAACTTTTCAAGTGTTAATTATGTTTGCTGTTTGAAATTCATTTCTAACGAATGTTTATTTTCAGGTTATGACGATGCTCGCTCTGCACTTGCAGATCATTGAAGCAGAAAAACAAAAGTTGCGCACCCAAGTAAAACGACTTTGCCAAGAAAACGCCTGGCTTCGTGACGAATTAGCCAATACACAGCAGAAACTGCAAGCTTCGGAACAAGCGGTAGCACAGCTGGAAGAGGACAAGAAACATTTGCAGTTCATGGCCTCAGTCAGCAAGTACGACACGGACATCATGGTAAGTTTACATATACAGTTTTACGAAAAACCACTAACTATTAATGATTAAAGGTTTAGTTTATTTTTGAACACGACTCATGATGATGTATTTGATATAGCTAACAGTCCAATTAACTCAGTATGTCTTACGAAAAGCACATTTTTGTGTCGGGTAAGTATACGTGAAGTTTCTGGATACCTCGGGAAAGATTGTAATCAGATAAGCACATCGATTGAGACGTGGAGTCGAAATAGGACTTTGATTTCTAAGAAGTGTAATTATCATTTCCAGCCTCGTAGATGGAGTATTCTTATTAAGGGAGTTAAAGTGGTTTTATTTATCTCTAAGTTTATTGCAAATCAGTGATAGGATCTAGGGATAGATTTCTTAATGTGAGGAAGGTGGCAACTGTTAAAGTATAAATACTGGTCAGGGCTGGAGGATTCGGAGTGGACTGAAGTGATGAGGAGTAGTCTTATGAAGTATAGTGTCAATGTCTAGAAATGTAATGGGGTAATAGAAACAATATGGAATAAAGACACATACGAGCAGCAGGTTTGGAGATATCATCTTATATATAGCCGTCTAATGGTAGTTACTCTGCCGTGTAGTAGTTTTTGACTCATACCAGAGCTTCTCGTATTTACTCTTGTTGACTTGCTTTCATCTGTTATATCACTTCCACCTTGCTTCACTAATACGGACATGGTAATTGTATTTAATATTTTCTTTTTAATTTGTTTTATCCGGTTTAGTTGGTTATTGATGTTCATTCCTCTTTAAATTATTTTCAGTCATTTTTCTTCTGATTGATTTTTTTATTTGACAAATAACTGTTGAAAGGAAAATAATTTCATGTTATTTATTTTCTTGTAGCTGCACATTCTACAAGAAACAATATCGGTTTTCTTATAAGTACTACCTACATTCGGTTCCATGGTTTCCAGTATGGTATGAACATAATCGAACTCTATTTGGCAAGAGCTTAAACATACGAAGTGCCATCTGAACGAACTACCATGTGATCGGTGTTTCTACCACACCAACTCTATTAAGCGTGGGTTATGTAGAACTATGTGAAGTTCTTCTGCACACCCGTCCCCTCCGACCATAAGAATGATTTGACATTAGATTGGAGAGGAAGGAGTGAAGTTGTTAAGCTTCCAACCAATTCCAATAAAGTGGCAGAAGGATGGAAGAGAGAACGGCCATAATTAATATACATCAATATAAGAAAAAGGAATAGAGAAGTAGTAAGTATAGGAGAGGTAGGTAGGGGAAGGTGGAAGAATAGTGATAGTAACTATAATCTCGAAAACCCTCAACAACGACATCTACAACAGATAAGGGGAGCGATAAAGTTGGGACATCCAGGGAGGATGGATATAACGACAGATAATGAGAAGTCAATGTAACAGCACAGATTTATCTGTGTATCAGATATGTTAAATGAATGTTCTGCTGGGGTTGGATAGGGAGTCATTGATCAGACAACAGGCATTTAATGGGCTCTTTTGAGAGCCTAAAAACCAAAACAACTAGGTTTATTCGGTAGTTCTAAACTTTTTCACATTCGATTTTATTTAGGACAGGGATTTTCAACAAGTACATTTCTTTGGATAGACTGATATTTACATCATGTCCGAGATATCTCGTGATCAGAATTCGTTATCTCTCTAATTAAAAAAATCCAGAGTTAGTTTAGGAGTTATTCTTACGATCTCGGGACTTCCGTACCATAATATTACACCAATCATTAGATCACCCTGATCCTCTTCCAGTTAGTCAAAAAGTGAACAGTTCTTTGTATAGGTAACTCTAGTAACTACAAACCTTTTAGTGTTATAATTATGGGAATATGTTTCCCATATTTATTTTTTTTAAGTCCAAGACTGACCCAAGTATTGACATATCTCTTGGGAGTGTATCCCACAAGGTTTCATTCGGACAGCTACTGTGAGTGCTGATAAATAAATCGGCCTTGTCTGAGACAGCCTTGTATGAAGACGGGTCATTAATGAACTGTCTTTATTCTGTGACTCATGGACTGAATAGAGATTTTGAAAGGTATAAAGCAAGATTTTTTCAAATGTAATTGAAAAAATTGTTTGTTAGCAATAGTTGTCAAAATGGATTTTATAGATATAAAAAATGTTTGAATCAATTTTCTTCCTTATTAGGAAAGTTGGTCAATGGAAGAACGAAAAGTATAGATGTAATGACGTAATCTTAGTTACAACGATGTTGCTACTTAAAAATATGGAATTCACTTGTTTAAGGTAACTTTGAATTTAAAAAAGTGGTCTAATATAATATAATATGAGTGATAAATCATAAAATACTCATCCTAGAATAATTAGCAGAAGACATATACATGAAAGTTTAAAATACAGAAATACAGATATACGACTAAGAGCATTCGACCATGTAACTGGTCGTCATCAGAGTCACACGATGATTTGACGCATTGGGAGAACCTCGATCCATGTTATATTATTAAAGAGGTAAGAGAGCTGTCCGAACAGCTAAACAAAGAACCGTGAATACCAGATAAAATTTGATCTGCTAAATTAACTAATGAATATTGGATGATGTTTCGTTAAAATATCCTTCTTTTATATGTGGTCCTTTTAACATTTGTCTAAAGTTGAAAGGATCATGACTACTTGTTACCTGTCTTCGGAGCGACTCACATTTTTATTTCTCTACCTGATGACAATGCGGTCGAAATATGCTATTATTATTATTGTTTAAACCGATCCCCTAGCGGGTGATAACGTCAGCCGTTTACCGGCTTTTTGTTTGATCGGTGATTCTACATTGGGAGTCCTAAATTTTTCCTAACTCAAGTGTATTTCGAGTAGGGATCTTTAACGAGTACCTGACATCGTTAGGCTCGGGATCGTCCGAGGGACGACGTACTCAGATTTATTCACCTCCCGCGTGAATAAGGGGCCAGGTGGGGATAACCTCGGACTACCAATCTTTCCATTGCATATATATATATTTCATTTCATTTATATATTTCATTAAGGTGAACCGCAATTTCGGCATTCACGATCTTCTGACTGGAAGTTCGACATTAGAAACGAATTTCTTTCTACTACGGATTGATTGAAATAGGGGTCGGCCAAATGTGGCATGTTCATAAGGATAAAAGAATCTATAAGATATATATGGGATATACAGAGTAAAGATATCTAGGAAAGAAATAAAAGTAGTTGTGTAAAATTGAGAAGGAAAATAAGGTTATGAGGGAGGTTAAATAGTGGAATAACAGGAGAAGTTTAAATAAGATATGTAAAAATATAAGGTAGTGTTTAATAAAGTTTTAGAGCTACAGGAATGGTTAAACATATTCTAGTCATCCTTGCTGGCCATTACTATCATATATGCGAACACATGCATAGAAATATAGTATAGTAAAAGAAAACAGGTTTAAACTTTAATATTTCGCACAGGTTTCTGAAAAAGAAAAGTAACAAAAGGATTCTTTTAGAAGCAGTCGGTGAGTTATTTTTTCTCGTGTACACTGAATAAGATTTTTCTGAATATTTAAAGAGTGAACAGGGGTCGATTTTTGGCATGTTCGATTTGGAAAACAGGCTATCTGTTTTGTGCGTTTATATCATTTCTTGTAGATTATTTTTTCTGTGGAAAAATCGATATTACTTTTAATTTCCTAAAAATTTAAGCATCAGACATTTTATTGATGTATTAATTAATGGGTATATAATTTGGAAGTAATGATGGGAGGACTAGTAAATATATAAATGAAATAAAATAGAAAAAAATAAATTGTTTTGCAGGGACTTTCCTGGTTAATAACATGAATTCGCATAAAAGTGTTTCCCCTTGATTATTTAAACTCCCTTTCATTCAGAGTCTCTCTTTTAAAATATAAGAAAGATGATCGACTTCTTTTTCCCATAATTGTAGAGTTCTTCCAATATTAAAAATTCCATATTATTGATGATTGTGATCTTTCATTATATATACATTTAAAAACTGTAGTGACAGTATGATAATATGACGTCATTCTTGGTTGGCAGATGAATTTTTTGGTGAAAAATTTTTTTGAGCAGGCAACACGAATATTTTACGATTAATTTTATTCTATATTGAATTGTACAGTTATTGTTATTCCATGCATATGAGGAACTAAAGTGTCTTTATAACTAGAGAACTATTAATTCATTTTTAATGATAAGTCGCCACATATATACAGATAAAAGTTAATAAAGATAGCTTTATATTCATAAGTCGAAAAAACTATGTGAATATTGAGATACTCTATTTTCAAATGTTGTTCGAGAAGCAGGGAAGTGAATGCAAGAACGCGAGAAGGCAAGAAAGTGAATGCATTTGGCATGTTTCAAGTTTAGAATTCTATTTTAGAAATAGTAGAACCCAACGCTTTTTTTTCTCCTTAATAATAAAGTTGTGTGCAAAGTAATAACAATTCGTGAGTGACATTATCCAAGGAATGAAACATTTGCCTGCTGCATACATGCTTTTCAAGAGAAAGAGAATTTCTACTCTGCTCTGGTATTGAATAATTTATTTCGGTCTACTTATATACAGGGAAACTGAGATGAAAACGAAAATTAGGAAAGTAGTGTGTAACTGGGTTTTAGTTTCATTTCTTTTCAATAATATTTTTACTAGTTTCACAATTGTTGATGTGGGCTTCTCTGTGGCTTCTTCTTACCTTTGATATGTTACACAAGGCTTGAACACAAGTGCTATGGTGAATTCTGAGCTAGTTGTCAACTGGTTGACCAACTCTGTTGCGTTTACTATTTATTACAGAGTACCTGACTAAGACTTTACCTGGTAAAACAGACTGCCTAACTTTGTTAATCATTGGATTACAAACAAGCTCATGTTTAGATGGTTTGATCCCATTACTACTCTATAGAAAAATGAAAATGACTTCTTCTTCATATACAGATAAAGTAGTCTGCTGCTACTCCCAGGATCAGAAATAAAGCTGCTAATATTTAATTAATTAATCTGAATTAGTGATTACATCCAAAAGCACTCGATTTTAAAGGGTATATTAGTGCTCTGTTTTAACTAGTGCATGACATTATATATTCAAACCATAATAAGAAAAATAAACAAAGACTAAGACCTTTCAACAGTAAAAAGTGGTCTTTGTCATTCAAAAACCTAACTCAGTTGGTTTTATGTATACAATCGTTAATCAGTTTTCTGTAATTAATCTCTAGCACGCAATATATGAGGTGATAAATACTTTTGTTGCAGGAGGAATCAGCAGTGGAATCAAAACAAGAGAAGACGAAATCTGACGACCCAGTTGTAGACCTCTTCCCTGATGACGACACTGATGACAGAAACAGTAAGACCTGTAGGGACCACTCTCCTTCTCTTACCTGTTTGCACTCTTGTAGTCAAGTAGTATGCAATTCTATATTTCTACTAACCTCTGTGAGAGATAGACAAATTAGACTTAAAGGCACCATTCTTCTTCTTAATTCATTGCACTCATGTAGTCAAGTAGTATGCAATTCTATATTTCTACTAACCTCTGTGAGAGATAGACAAATTAGACTTAAAGGCACCATTCTTCTTCTTTCTTCATTGCACTCATGTAGTCAAGTAGTATGCAATTCTATATTTCTACTAATAAACTCTGTGAGAGAGAGACAAGTAGATTTAGAGGCACCATTCTTCTTCTTTCTTCATTGTACTCATGTAGTCAAGTAGTATGCAATTCTGTATTTCTACTAACCTCTGTGAGAGATAGACAAATTAGACTTAAAGGCACCATTCTTCTTCTTACTTCATTGCACTCATCTAGTCAAGTAGTATGCAATTCTATATTTCTACTAATAACGTCTGTGAAATACGGAGTATTTATGGTTATAAAGTTAAACTCCTTCTTTTAACTCATTACACTATTGTTGAGTTGTAAATTAGCATGAAATTTTTTCTTCTCTTCAAAACCTATTGATTGGATAAATAGTATATTGTTTTAATCGCTTTTTCTTCTCTATTTTTCTATTATTGATGTGAATCTCTTTTTACTGTTTTTTTTACATTTTTTTATTTGAGTAGTATATAAGATAACGTATGTTAATTACCTTTAGTTTACCATAATTACATATGTATCTTTATATATAATGTTTCTTGGACATATATTATGATTTCCTAAACATATTTTTTTCCTCAGTCCAATGTTCACACGTTTATTTTCTTAATTTGCTATTTCTATAGTTTATATAAATCACAGATAAGTTCGAATGTGTGACTCTGAGGACTCGTTACTTGTCGAAAGATTGTATGTAATATCATGTCTAAGGTTTGTGGTGAAGTACTTGTTTGACATGTTTAGTCGTATATATATATATATATATATATATACAATAAAATAAAAAACGAAGGAAACACACAGAAAGACACAGACATAACTCACATCGATATTTCGACAATCGTCGTCATCAGGAGGTGCGAAGAGCGAAGAGTCCCGCAGGAAGACAGGGCGGTACTGAAGTCGGAAACCGCAGCCAGTACCCCACCACTTACCACCAAGCGGGGGAAGGGAGGGAAGGAAATGAAGAGCCAAATTAAGACGTAAAAGGAACGAGTAAAAATTATAACTATAAAAAATTATAAAAAAGTAGATAAATCAAATTAAAATTAATAAAAATAATAAATAAAAAGTAAAATAAAAAATAATAAATAAATAAATAAAAAATAATAAATAAATAAATAAAAAATAATAAATAAATAAATAAATCATAAATAAATTATCGGTTGAGGTTGAGTCCGGGGGAAGAGCGAGCATCAAGTAAGCATATGTATGCCTCCTCTGAAGCTCTTAGGGTAACTTTATTGTTGGATTCGGGGATCTGTTTCAGGATCTGAACCCTGAAACAGTCATTGAAACTGAGTCCATGCGAGTTCGCATGGATGGCTACAGGATAGTTACTGCGTTGACCGACTGAAGCCCTATGACCATTCATACGAAGGCTCAACTTATTAGAAGTTAAGCCAACGTAAAAGGAGTCACACTGAGTGCAATCCAGTCGGTAAACACAGTTGCTCGAGGTACAGGAGGAATTGACCTGAACCGGGTAGGAACTATGGTGGAGAGGGGAATCGAAGGAAGGATTAGGATTTACAATCAGGCAAGTTTGACAGCCACGGCGTCCACATTGTTTCATTCCAGGAACAGGATTGGAAGGCTGAGGGGAAATATGAGAGAAAATGCTTTTTAGATTGGCAGGTTTACGGTAGGAAATAGAAGGGGGGTGATTAAAGATGGAAGAAGTAGAAGTAGAAGTAGACAGAATCGTGCTGTTATTAAGGAGTCTTTTCCGATTCTGTCTACTTCTACTTCTACTTCTTCCATCTTTAATCACCCCCCTTCTATTTCCTACCGTAAACCTGCCAATCTAAAAAGCATTTTCTCTCATATTTCCCCTCAGCCTTCCAATCCTGTTCCTGGAATGAAACAATGTGGACGCCGTGGCTGTCAAACTTGCCTGATTGTAAATCCTAATCCTTCCTTCGATTCCCCTCTCCACCATAGTTCCTACCCGGTTCAGGTCAATTCCTCCTGTACCTCGAGCAACTGTGTTTACCGACTGGATTGCACTCAGTGTGACTCCTTTTACGTTGGCTTAACTTCTAATAAGTTGAGCCTTCGTATGAATGGTCATAGGGCTTCAGTCGGTCAACGCAGTAACTATCCTGTAGCCATCCATGCGAACTCGCATGGACTCAGTTTCAATGACTGTTTCAGGGTTCAGATCCTGAAACAGATCCCCGAATCCAACAATAAAGTTACCCTAAGAGCTTCAGAGGAGGCATACATATGCTTACTTGATGCTCGCTCTTCCCCCGGACTCAACCTCAACCGATAATTTATTTATGATTTATTTATTTATTTATTATTTTTTATTTATTTATTTATTATTTTTTATTTATTTATTTATTATTTTTTATTTTACTTTTTATTTATTATTTTTATTAATTTTAATTTGATTTATCTACTTTTTTATAATTTTTTATAGTTATAATTTTTACTCGTTCCTTTTACGTCTTAATTTGGCTCTTCATTTCCTTCCCTCCCTTCCCCCGCTTGGTGGTAAGTGGTGGGGTACTGGCTGCGGTTTCCGACTTCAGTACCGCCCTGTCTTCCTGCGGGACTCTTCGCTCTTCGCTCTTCGCACCTCCTGATGACGACGATTGTCGAAATATCGATGTGAGTTATGTCTGTGTCTTTCTGTGTGTTTCCTTCGTTTTTTATTTTATTGTAAAAAAGTCCGCTGGACCGTTTCTTTTAATTGTGTATATATATATATATATATATATATATCAATTAAGAATGTCCGTTGATTTCCTACTCTTATAAATACTCGTAATATCTCAGTTGGGGTAATAAGTTGCAGTAGTTGATAGTAAGTTGAGAAGGGGTGATCTCTAATGGCAGATCAATAAACAGAGAGTTAAACTGGGGTTATTAAGGTATGAGTAATTTAGGTGAGAGCCTGGCGGACTGATGGCAGAATTTTAATGCGTAGAAGTCAGTATTAATTACTGGCCCAATACCGCGTACCACAATTACTCGTCTTCTTCTATCTTTATCATATTTCAATCTTCCTTCAAAGAAACAGAGGAATGTGACGTATTTTTTGTACAGTAGCATGTTAATAGATACCGCCATTGTCAATTGACAATCTTTATGAATATGTATTAAGCAGCAAGCAAGCATAGAGTTAATCATAAGCTTCTATCTTTAGTCGTGGATTATTACTGAAATCAATGTTGGCATGATTTCAGACTATTTTGTACTAGGCAATCTACTGATACGGTGACTGTTTTGCTGTATCTCATTACATCTCTTTCACTTTATCTTCTCGTATGATATGCAAACGTAGCATTATATATAAACATATATATATATATATATATATATATATATATATATAATATATATATATCAATGATCAAACCACAATATAAAATGGGAAATCAAGACTAAGATCTTCAACCGTAACAAGCGGTCTTCGTCAGAGTCAAAAACCCAACTCTGACGAAGACCGCTTGTTACGGTTGAAAGATCCCAGTCTTGTTTTCCCATTTCATATTGTGGTTTGATCATTGATTGTTATTTCACGTGTTTATGTGAAATCTTTTTATATATATATATATATATACCCTATGGTATATATATGCCCTATATTGGCAGCAAGTTTTCTCTTTTTTGCATGCATTATTAAATAGTGCAGCTGCTTGTGTCTTCACGACTGTCTAATTGGTTCTTGAATCTTCCATGCAATTTTCTTTCCGTTTGGCTGGAGTTTTCCAAAAGGTCGCGCAATGGGCTTTGTTATGTGAGGGTAGATGTACGAGCTTTTGACCAAACATTGTTCATCCTCGAGTGTAGGTGGCATTTTGTAATGGTTAAATAAGAACAAAGAACTGAAGTTCTGCAAAATAAATATACTTAGAGTCTGACGGAAAGAGACACTGACTGGGAGTTTGTATTGGCTAACAGTGAGCAGAATGACTACTATAGCTTACGGAGGAGGCTGAAAGCCTTGTCTAACCTCTTTGGGAGTTATCGCTCAAAGCCGTCTGCTTAAGCAAGCAGTTTTTGAATCACTTTATCTTGTACTAGTTAATAAAAAAAACGTCAAAAAAGGCGACCAATATGTGGCAATCGAATTATTACAAACAGTGAATTGCGAATTACCGTTAGTGCGGAGAAATAGGAGGGTCTAAGATAATTATTATTATTATTATTATAAGACTGATAGACATATTTAATTTAGCATAACGAATTTTTTATATTAAAATTATTATTCAATATCAACCGTAAAATAATGACTTCACAGGGGGGAAGTACATTTTATCCATATGTAGGAAATTAGTCAATGCCACATATCATTACTCGTTTAGCGAAACACATTTTAATGCTATTAAAGAAAATAATCATTTTCGAAGTTAAAGATGACTCACTCACATTAATTAAATACCAGTTAAACACTTCAATTGTTATGTGAACCCCATAGTGATCCCTTATAGGAACGGTTATGGGGTATTTGCAAAGAAAATTGACTCCGGTTTATTCTTTGTGAAAATTACTTTGGGGCGTTGCTTTGACTTGTTTACAGTTAGCCAAACGAAGTTCAGTCTTATTTTTTTGTTTTCTATTTAGATGTTAATGAAGAAATGTTTGGAAGTAGTAGTTCTAGAATTATTTATTTTTATAATTTTCTGAATAACATTTTCCCCATCCCCTGCAATATTCCTTTAAAGGGTTATATTTTTATTTAGACCTTTCCACACCAACTTTAATGCTATTTGCACTAATGTTATTTTATTTATACATTTTTGGTTATATTTAATTCCGAGTGTTGTCTAGGAAGCTTTCCATAACATATTGTCAAAATCCCAGAATGAAACTTCATATTTGCATTACATGGTTAAAGTCCGTGTTTCTATTAAGACCTCCATTATCTATCTGTTTGTTTACATTTTTTTTTTTAAATTCGTGGTTCATTTTGATAAGGAACGTAGTACCTTATTATATAAGGTACATAACGTATACAACATCTTACATAATGTTCTAAGATAATTAGAACATTAGAACTTGGAACAAGAGAATTAGAAGTTAGAACATTAGAACGTAGTACCTTATTATATAAGGTACATAACGTATACAACATCTTACATAAGTTAATTTGTACAGGTTCGATGTTGTTGAAATAGCCACAACCCCAAATTGTACTACTGTATAAACATACACTTATTATCAGTTAATCTAATATTATCATAAATTATTCGTTTTAGAATTATTTAGAAAAACTAAATAAGTTTGATAAATGCAAGTTATCTAAAGCGAATGTTTCTTTTTTATAATAGTTATAAGTGGATTGTTTTAAAGACTGGTGTTTTGTTTGCAGCCTCCATGAGTCCGACACCGCCTTCTCATTTCGCACAGCAAGTGAACGCCGGCTACGAGATCCCAGCAAGACTACGGACACTGCACAACTTGGTCATCCAGTATGCAACCCAGGGGCGCTACGAGGTGGCTGTGCCTTTGTGCAAGCAAGCTCTGGAGGACCTCGAGAAGACGAGTGGGCACGACCACCCTGACGTCGCTACCATGCTCAATATCCTGGCACTCGTCTACAGGTCTGTGCTTCCTACAATCCAAATAACACTTATATTGCATACGCAGTTTATTACTTAATGAGAATCTAAGGATAACTTATATGATCAAATTTTAACGACGTTAAACTGATTCCTTGGTTACCTAATAAGAAATGGTGATGAACATCGTAGACTTAGGTACCTTTCGTCCTGTGATACCTTGTTTTATGTTTCGCTTTTAAACATGTGCATAATTTCACTTGCGACTAGGAAAGTTCACTGAAAAGTAAAAAGTACAACATAAACTAAGGATTCGTCAACAAAACTGAGGATTATGTTCACGCATACTTTACAAAGAAATTTACCGCAGTAGAAGCACTCGTGCCGATAAACGTTTTCTGTGGCTAAAACTGCAACTACTGAGGATAATATTTGTCATGTTCACCAGATGGTGTTGGACAAACACTGAAGGAAATAGGGATAACATTAGAGGGTATGGAACATACCCAAACAACATCTTTTTTAGATATTGGCGAAATTTTTGGTCTGAGAAAACTTATCCGAGTTTTTTCTCTCTGGACCAAAACATTGTGTTTGGATCTAAACGCAATGAATTAGATGTTTAGTGCCCATTAACTTTAAGTAAAGTTTAACTTTAAATTAAATTACTTTAGGTGAGAGCGGATTACACCATTACACATCTGAAATCAGGTCTGCTCCTAGGAGTGGGATCGTCTGAATTGTCTTCATCGATTACCTTTAAAATGAAAAACATTTACTGGAACACACCCATTATTACAAGTATATCGGTTGGTAGAGCATGCGAACAATCAGCACATATGTAAAAAAATGTTATTACCAAATCAATACGTCTCAGACTGGCGTTGCCATGGTGGTAATCTACGCATTGCTGTTTACACTGTTTATTCTCTCTCCACCCCAGATCTAGCCCTAACACACTTCTTTTCGTTCCCAGTCTAAAAGCTGACTTCGTATTTTAGGTTTCCGACGGTTATATAATCACCTGTGTAAATAATTTGTGGACGATAGTATATTCGTTAGTATCCATTCCATACATAACACGGCGCAGTATTGTATGATTTTCAATGGATTTCTTAATTTCAACACTCTTGAAGAAAAAACTTGTTTGTCATTCCTGAACGTGCACGTGCTTTAGATTGCCATCCTAAGTCATTAATCTACTGTCCACTTTGGTCTGAAACATATAAAATCAACCTGTGATAAGGAGTTATAAGCGGTTCATAACTCCTACTCCTTCTAGGGATGATTACATGTATGTTTTAGGTTTAGTGCGTGCTGCCTTTTGAGTGTTGATGTAATCTGAAGAAGAGGAATACGTGTTCGAAACGTGTTGTTTTATTAAACGTTTGTCTGTGGAAACTTTTCAACAACTCCTGAAGTATCGTTGTGCATTGTAAATGCCAATCAACAATTCTATAAGTGTCTTCAAGTTAATTCAGTTAGCTTGTCATAATGTAGTCCGTAGTTTGGTAATTCTATTTACCTAAATTCATGATAATAAAAAATTTGAATGAATTTTCAATAAACATTATGTTTGGCAAGTTTGTTCAAATTAATATGAAGGAGTGCTCTGGGTGTTGTGATCCTTATGGAAGTCGTAGGCGCGCAGGGTAAGCGGCCTCGGCCTCATGTAAGCCCACGCTCATCTTAAGTGGGTCGCATGCGTACAATAATCAAATAAGCTAGAAACAAAGTTACCATCAGGTCATTTCCTTTTTTATTACAAAGGAAAGTGCCTAATGAAAACTGTTTTTAATAAAATTTAATTTTACGTAACATTATGTGAAGAAAATTAAATCCCCGTGAAAATAACTACTGAACCTACCCAGTTTATTAGCTATTACATTGTTTTCCAACTTTTCATATAATACATATATAATACATAGTTTTTACGTATACGGCTTACTTTTTACTGTCCTTACTTTTTACTGAGGTGCTTTAATAATAGTCATAATAATAAATATGTGGAAAAAAGCATTATTCCACATTCTTATTTAATACTTAATCAAATATTTAATACCTAAAATTTAAGAAAAATAGAGGATGCATTTGTAAGGTAATTATTAAATATTGATGATGTAATAATTTTTAAAGTGTATAATTTGTTAACATAATGTACAAATGTTACGTTCCTTTTCACTTGTAGTGATTATAATTTATTAATGGATACAATTCAGACTCTTCCATTACAAGAAAACAAATATATAAAATTGATGGAATACTTACTTACTATTCGAATCCTAAGGACAAGCTCAGTAAATCTACTGATGCACAACTTCACGAAGTCAGAAGGTTATGTCTTTGAAAGAAAATTAATTCCACCCTTGAAAAAGCAACTAGCAAGATTAAAACAAAATGATATTACGATGTTTGTGTAGTAATAATCGATACCTTAGGCAAAAAAGCACCCGCACTGATATAAACGACGTTGAGGTGGAAATACTATACTTGTCTTGCGACTTTATTATTTCAATTGTATATATTTATAAATATATGTAGCATAATTAAATATATTGTTCAGTTCTGGTAATCAGGTTGCTAAATATACGTATCTATTACTGAAGCCGTACGATTTGCATTATTGATTTTTGAAGTTTTGCGCTGTAGGCTGCACTAGCTAGGGTGTTAGGTCGGTTTGGGGCGCCAGTCATATGCTTGATACTCCTGGAAGAAATATGCTTGATACTCCTGTGAAATTAGTTTTTCACTGTTGGCATAAAACAAGCAGTCACGAAAGAAAGTTGCTTATGTGTCAACTTGAAGGGTCAGTAGAGAACCTGAAATTCTTATACAGTAAAGTAAATCTATTAGTATTTCCCTTTAATGGATAAAAATGAGGCTGTATTAACTAAATTGTTAGAATTAGTCCAACATTTTTGTTTTATAAAAACATTGTCAAAACAATTGTAGTACATTGTCAAGTCAATGCATACAAACATTTGCAAAACTAAATAGTTTGTGTGTAAAATAAGTGTACAACAGAGGGAAAAAGGGTGCAATCTAGCTTTCCTTTTGAAAAGTGTAACGCAGAGTAAACAATAATTTTTGATCAACTTTCAGTTGTTTGATAAATATTTACTGGACAGGCAGGTGTTACTTGGAGTATTGAGAATGAAGTGAATACAAGGTTATTAAATTGTGTTTGGTTTGTTTAGGGACCAAAACAAATACAAGGAAGCAGCCAACTTACTGAACGACGCTCTCGCCATCAGGGAGAAGACGCTTGGTGAAAATCACCCTGCCGTGAGTACTGTTTTTAACTTGTATTGACAATCTTCATAACAACGCATCGAGCTTTAAAAATTGTTCTATCCAATTTTCTTTGTGTGCTTAGTATGTATGATGTTCCACCGTATAATAGAATTGGGCTGAATTAACCTGGATTAGATCAGCCTGACAATTTCAAATCCAACTGTCGTTTGTGACATTTCGATTTAATTTAAAACCTTTTTCATAAGTGGAAATTACAAATTTGAAAGTAAAAAAACTTTGATTCTGACTTACAGGAAATATAATTAGTAGGGTATAGTACAGCAAAGTAAATACAATCGAGTCTTAGTATGCAAGGCTTACTACATATCACACTTCGACGCAAAATTCAGTTTATTTTCTTACGCAAAATTCAGTTTATTTTCTTACTCCATCTCATAATTTATAATGTAGAAGTAATAGTTCTGCAATTCAAAATTTATTGTTTGATTTCTCCCTTTTGAATGAGTAACGATGTAATTGGAGGCGATAAATGTCGTAAACTAAACTACAATGCCTCTATCAGCTCAGCTGTTGAAAAGAGCCTTCGGAAAACACGAGTCACTGTCATACAGGATAACTGTCAACAAAATACGGAATTGAATTCGGAGCGCATGTTCTGCTGAAGAATATTTGGGACCAGCTGAACATTCCTGGAATTACCTCATCAAAGAAGAAGTGTAATTCTACTATATAACGAACTAAAACGAATTGCTGTGAAAGCCCTTCAAGCTTGCGGCCTCGAAGAGGAATAGCTCTTCCGAACATGGCTGAGGTCACACGGGTTCAGGTTACTATAACGATCTTTTCGAATGATGCTTGTCCTTAGGTATACCAAGAAGTTATTTTAATAGAGTCAGAGGTTTGACTACCCTTGAAGAGATATAAAAACATGTCTATGTAAATTATATAGAAAACTAGGAAAATAAAAATATGAAACAATGGTATTTTGAGTCAGTTGACAAGATTAGGTTTAGTGATGTAGTTCTGGTATATGGTGCTGAAATTCGAAGTTCAAGTGATGGCACGGCATGAACTGTTTTAGGATGAAGATGCAATATCTTGTGCATGCCGTTTATTAAATTCCTGTGCAATGACCTGTAGATATTCAAAGTCTATGGCCGCCTCTTAGGATCAACCCTGTAGCCATATATCAGACTAGTGCTCATCATCATACGAGCCGCACTGAGACGAAAACCTGTTTGTGTAGTCATTGGAGATAACCCTCAAAACTGCCATGGGTGAGGTTAGATTAATTAATCATTAATGAAGGGCCACATAACACATTAAACTGAATGATTTGAAATAAAAGTATTCTGTAGTAAAATTACAACATCTCAATTTGTAAGGTTTTCTTCCTGCCACGACCGGTTTTGAACTGGTCCATCCATTTAGACCAAAGTGAATGTTATGGTGTTATAGGACTTCCTTGAGTCCATTGTGTCTATTGATCCCTACTCAATCCTGTAGATTTACCTTCTTTTTTTTTTAAGAATAAACTTTTTATTTTATCCATATTTATCTTTTCGGAGACTAATTAATTATAATAAATTTATAATGATCACAAATATTATTGAAATCTTAATTGTATACTTAATTTTATTTTAATGGTTTTCTTGCCTGTCTTTAGCGTCAGTGTGTTGTCTATCTCTTTGTCTTTTACAACATATTAGTAAATCTGCCTGCGATTTAATTGATTAGTGGTTTAAATAATAATTTCACAGTCCGCTTAATGCCACAAGGACCAGCGATATATATGCTGATATATCTGTGAAGTTTGTATAGATACAGA
The DNA here is from genome assembly GCA_026182355.1 of Hermatobates lingyangjiaoensis. NCBI lineage: Eukaryota > Metazoa > Arthropoda > Insecta > Hemiptera > Hermatobatidae > Hermatobates > Hermatobates lingyangjiaoensis. The sequence goes on from JAPFBL010000038.1 coordinate 294,666, forward strand.
GTTTGATTCACAGTTGAAATACCTGTTATAACAGATGCTTGCAGAAGTACTTTAATGGTCGTGTTTTAAAATTAGCATTCTTTGAAATATATTTCCTGTTGGCTGAAGTAAAGCTGCTCATGGCTAATCGATATTACATGCTGCATTTTTGATAACAACTCATGTTTAATTCTATCAACCAGTACTACAGAAACGTCATTTTGTTGCAATCTATGACAGATGTTCAAACATCAAAACTCCTAGCAATAAAATTCATCATTTCAAACTATTAAAAATATTAGTGAGAGTCATTGAACTGTTCATTTTTCAATGCTTCAACTATAATTTCTAGATTTGATTCACATCAGTAGATCTATATTTGTAATCTACTCCACAATAATGTCATACAGTATTCCACCACTTTTCGCGGATAATGGGGACCGAAGGCACCCGCAAAAAGCGAAAATCCGCAAATAATGGACGCGCCTTTATAAAAACCTCGAAAGCTCAAACAACGACCCTTGCAAGAGAGAGAGAATCCTGACCTCACTGAATACGGTACTGTGTTGTAAATAAAAATGAAAAACAAACAGAAAAAAATAAGAAATAATTAATAAAAAAAAGATTCACAAGGGCGTGGGTGGCGTGGTAAAAATTAAGTTGGGCGATATGAATTAGCCAATCAGATCAAAGGAAACATCTTTGGTTATTTTTTTATTAATTTCAACTTCCATTTTTTGATATTTTTATTATTCTCTTATTACAATTGATTATTTTTAAGATTTTTCATTAATTTTTATTTTTTTTTGAATATTTTTTAATACCTTTCTTAGCCTTTAAGTTAATACTATAGAATATATTTTGACCCAGCAAGTCACTGGTTGTTTGATATCTTTCTCGATCGTACAAGAAAAATCCTGTATATTTTCTTCTCTAATACTAACTACTGTACTTTTTCATTACGAGTTGTATTTTTGTTATTTTTTACTGCAACTACAATTGACTATTTTTTTATATTTTTTAATTTTTAATTGAACATTTCAAGACCTCGCGAAACATTGAACCCACGAAAACTGAACCGCGAACTAGCGAGGGATTACTGTATATGGTTTTAAAATTTATTTAAAAATTCGGAAATAGAGATCCAGAGATAACTTTTATAAGTTGTATACAATAGAACAAACATTCTACGATCGATATTTCGAACAACAGTTCCTCTTTAGAAAAGAAGATGAAAAAAAAGTTTCTCTATCTGGAATGTCGAAGCCGAGTCAGTCAGTCTCGAGTGCCGACGGTATGTAAACTATAACGAAAGCACCACAAAGATAGACACTCACATAGATCACTCTTATATTTCGACAATCATCATCATCAGGAGACGAAGTGTCTCACACGGAGTTAGTGTGGTGACAGAAGTCCAACAACAGAAGCACAACCGTTAAACAGTCAGTGAGAATCACCAAGAGAGAAGGAAGGCGGCAGGCGATAAAGAACACAAATAAGCAGTAATAAATGAATTAAACTATGATAATAATATAATTATTATAAAATAATAACAGGTATATTTAATATGGTCTTCGTCAGAGCCTCATTGGCACTGACGAATGACAAGGGACAAGACCTTCTTTTGCTTGAAAGATCTTAGTCGTTTTTCAGATTTCTTATTGTTGTTTAGGTGTTGATTTTTTACTTCATGTTTATTGTGTTCTTTCATGCTTAACGTGAAATCTTAAGAGATTTTTTGAGCATCTTTGGTGTAGATATTAAAAAACTTCTTTGCCAACGTTTTGACATATGTTTATGTCTTTCTCAGGGCTAAAACATTGATTGATGTCGAAACGTTGGCAAAGAATTTTTTTAATACCTAGACCAAAAACCATCAAAAAATCTCAAAACCCTTGAATATGGGTTCAAGATCTTCTATGGTCAAGAAAAGAACAGCAAGATATCTATAAAACAAGATTTCACATAAACACGTGAAATAACAATCAACGATCAAATCGTTTTTTCGAATTTTGAGTGATATATATATATATATATATATATATATATATATATATATATATAAAACTTAGGAAGAAATGTATAGAAAACGAACTGATAGTGACATAAATATTTAGACGTCACTATCTAAAGAAAATGTGTCGGCCATCTAGCCGACACTTTGTCTCTCGCAATGACTACGGATGTTGAAACACTGAAATGTAATGTGTAATCACATGTAATGAGTAATGTGTTTTTCACTTTTTTTTTGTTAATGAAATTTATGCATTCATCTTACCTCGTACGTGTATTTGTGTTCCACCTATGTCGAACTAGATAAAATTTATGAGGCAATAAACATGTTAAGCGAGACGGGTTTATGTTTTTATTATTCTACAATAGAATCTGTGGATTTAATAACTTTTAATAGTTTATTTTCCCGTTTCGTTATGTTTGTAGGATAGGATCTCTGTTAAGTTGAGACGCCTATGTTAGGAATTTAAATAATTACAAATTACGATCAAACGTGACAGAAATCATTTTCAAGTAAATTGAAGAATATGTTTTGATGATAATTTGTGTGCTTACTCCAAAAGTCAGAACTCATATATAGCTTTGTCAATGTTTTAGCCACACTTATGTTCTTTATTTACATTCTCTTATTTTTAATCAATTTCACTATCATCATTTCATTATTTATGATAAACAATTAAGTAATTAACGATTTTTACATTGAAAGGCGTCAAATATGCTTCTCATTTGCTTTATTACTCGCATGATGGTGCGATTCAAGAACTTTTCATTACTGTATGTCAAGTATAGTGTTCATAGAAAAAAAGTGCCTTTAATTCTGAAGGATTCACACGTTTTGAAACACACGGAATCAGCTTTTTATATTTCTAGCGTGTTATTTGAATGTCGATGGATGGATTGTGTCAAAATTTGAAATGAAATTTATGGGATATATATAGTTTCATATCCGTATAATAAGTAAGGAACTCTATTAATTTTGAATAGTATAGCATAATTTTGAAGGTACTTTATAGTTCATTATGCTAATATATATAATTATATATATGTATATACATGAGTTCAAAATTCAAGAAGAGTAACACACAGAGTAAGGAAACACACTTATAGACTCAAATTTTCGGGTAATCCGTCTTCAGGTGAAAAGAGAAAGGGAGACCAAGCACGTTGTAGACGCAAAGGCAAGTAACAACGTCAGAGGAAGTTTCCTTACTCTGTGTGTTGTCTTCTTGAATTTTGAACTCGTATTGTGTCCAGTTTGGATCGTGTTTCGTTTAATTAAGTGATATATATATATTAATAAATATGGGTTTCTATGAGGATATAAGAAGAACATATGGATGTGATATGAGTGAATGTTTAATAATAAATATGGATTATATATATATTATAAATAATTATAAAGCATAATTATATATATTATGCTTTATAGTTCAAACTGGATACTATTTTAGTCTGCCCTTTTGGTTCCTTAATTTTTAAAACTTTAAATGATTTACTTTGTGTTGTCGTAATATGAATATTGAATGAGTGGATGGTCTTATTTTTTCATTATTGTAATTTCTAAGAATGTAATACCTCTCAAAAAATTTAAAACCAATTAACAGTTGTTTTATTTCATACTGTTATCATTTTAAATGTCTCAAAACCTATTTTCATGTATAGTTTACTCATTTACTTTTGTGAGTTTTCATCTCTCATTTATGAATAAAAAGTAATCCAAAAAGGGATCCACTGATGGTCTGAACCAATTTGATGTACTAAACCTAAACGAACACTGGTGCTTTGACTTGATGTCCTGGTAGAAGGGACAGAATAAATCCTTTGTGAGTGCTATCATACAATCAATCATTTCTGACGATCCCTCCTTTAGAAGATCAATATGGCTGAAGCTATTGTGAGCATGCCCTTCAAACATGTCTATTTACCCATAAAGATGGAGCTTTGCCTATCAGATAGCCGGTGCGTCAATATGTCTCGCTTGTAAATGGTTGATTGGTGCCCGACTCCCATGAAGTTGTCACTTTAAGGACTTCCATCGTATCCATTAGGATTAGGTCATCCTCCTGAAGGCAAGTGCCCATTTACCCGGACCAGGCATCACCTAACTTAGTACCAATTTTCAAGTCCAACTCCCAACTGATTGACCTTACCCAATTCAATGAACCTTACTTATGCCACCAAATGAATATCAATTCACTATGTGAGTCGACATAGTGTGGCGAGCGATCATATCGAATAGTACCATTATAATTTTTTATGACCATAAAAGATTAAAAGTTGGGGAGTCAGAGTTTTCTTTTGAAGTTAGTTAACTGACTATAAAAATGCCTCAGTAGCATATAGTCAGTCAATCGATTATGGTTTGCTACCACGGTTAAAAAAAAATGTTGAATATTTCACAAACAACACCACCGAGTCAGAGAGGTTGAAAAACACAAACCAAACAGCTAACGTGTTCTAGCACAGTTGTAAACAAAGCAACCACATCTGGTGGTCAATTACGGAAACACAGTCCGCGCCCAGCCGGTCCGGACGGATCTAAAGCTCCATGTCTTAACCCTTGCATCCGAAATCTGTTAAAGGGGTGTCCGTATGACCGAGGTTTGATATATATAGTGGTGTTAAATTGTATGCCTCTTGTTAAATTAAAAACAATTTAATTCAACAAGAGACATACGATTTAACGACACATGCATAAACGAAGGTCTGCTTCCGAAATATACATTATATATATATATATATATATACTTTGATTCACTTGATAAACGGAAAGACGAACCAAACTGGACACAATAAGAGTTCAAAATTGAAGATAGGTAGCACACAAAGTAAAGAAACACACTTACAAACTCAAATTTCCGGGCAATCCGTCTTAAGGAGAAAAGAGAAAGAGAGACCAAGCACGTTGTAGACGCAACGGCTAGTAACCTGTTTCTCTTTCTCTTTTCTCCTTAAGACGGATTGCCCGAAAATTTGAGTTTGTAAGTGTGTTTCTTTACTTTGTGTGCTACCTATCTTCAATTTTGAACTGTTATATATACTTTGAACTACATATATTAGATGTTTTATTACTTTTAAATATGAATATACCACTATGCATCTAGTACATTTGAATAAATACTAATAGATAATAGGTTATCTGTGCTTTATGTTACGACAGGAATAAAGAAAGGAATAATTTTAAAATTTATTGTTAATTAATTTCAGGTTTTTATTTCACCAATAACATGGATTACAAAAGGATGAATAGTATCAGATCTTAATGTAACGAATTAAGTATATAGAACTATCTATTACGTATATAAAAAAAGTGTCACGGTATGGTGATACTTTTTTATATCCGGTTCAGTGATATGGTGATGTCTAAATCTAAACAAATAGCAAATGCTAATCTTTCACCTTTACCTTTTTTACGATTTTAATGGGCATTGACATCAGAGAGAAAATTGTTTCGACTAGAATTTGTACAGGATAATATATGTAATGGACCATCTATTCGCAGCCTTTCTCTAAAGACAGCTGTTTTTAAAATATTTTATTCTGAATATCTTTCCACTCATTCTTTATATCGTTTACGATATTCATGACCCAGACACATAAGTTACTGGCTTAGAACTCTTAGGTGAAATTACTGTTATCATCTTGGTTGATTAATAGTGTACCCATCTCAAGTACCCCTTGATCGAAAAAAGCTACTATCATTTTCAAAATTATATTTGAACTCAAGATTTTATTTACACCAAACTTGACCAGACAAATGTACGGTCTCTTTTTATATTGGATGTTATATAGTCTTTTATATTGTACAATCGACAATGAAACAGACACGTTTGTCTATCGTATTTACAGTAAATTACCATGATGACAGAAGCAAGGTAAAGATGGTCTAATTACTTTCAATTGCTGCTTGTCAAAAATCTGCACTTCTCTGAATTTGGATTTGTCGAAAAGGGAAATCGAGAGGCATTCACTCTTCCATTTTCCTTTAACTATATCATGGTTAAATAGTTAATACCACTGAGGTACATTTAAATTAAAATGTAAAGATTGCAACCATATATATATATATATATATATAGGACAGACGGGTTTTAGAACATCTTAAAGACTATTTACATAGTACAAAGAAATCCAATTTCGCAAATCACCTAGCTGAACACGGACGTACACCTGACAGCTTAGAAAACACAATGGACTTACTACAGTCAGTACAGAAAGGACAGAGACTGAATATAACTGAACAACTTGAACTCTATAAACATAAAAATGCCGGAAACTTAATAAACGACCAAATAAATCACCAGTGGACTTGACAGTAACCCCTTCATAACAGCTCTGTAGGTTAGTTGCGATCGAAGATAGACAACGTTCAAAAGCGCTCCAACAACTCCAAGATCAGATTACGAGGTCTATCATCTATATATACCATCGTTTCTATCATTGTACTGTCACGTAGTTTATTGTGATATTTTTGTATGTATATATACATGTTTAGATGTACAGTTGGTGGGAATAATGAGAGGGTTTGTTCTGCAAATAAGAGTAGTGCACGCAGTAACCACGTAAATATAAATAACCACGTTGCTGGATATCCAAATATGATACGTTGCACATAATATTAAAATATAATCAATTTCAATTAATTCATATCATAATATATTTAATGATCATAGCTGATCCTTTTTCGTATTAATTGGATTACAATTTGTTCGAAATTTAACTTAGGTAGATTGAAGAAGTTAATTAATTTCAATTTGCTCGACTGCCGTAGAACAAAGTTTTAATGAGGGCTGCTTCCAATGTAGTGAACTCAGATAAATAATTCAGTTGCCATGAATTTAGGGCTTGAACATAAGTAGTTTGTTGTTGCTTCGTTCAAAAGAAATTATTAACTTTATTAAATAGTTAAATTTAAAATTAGTGTGTGAAAGGGAGTGAGAAAAAGTAAGTTGAATAAAGGGCAATAACATCTTGAAGTGAATGACATTTAGAATTCATTGACTGCTCATTCATTATAGGTTCAGATAAATCAGGAATTAATTATACAAATGTAATTTACTTATTTACTCACCAAACGTAACTTGTATTATCAGAATATATTATATATGTTAAAGTACAGGGAAGTAATGATAAGAGAACTGATATAATTCACTATTTTTCGACATCCATCGTCATCTGGGAAAAAAGAAACTTATGTCAGTTCTTTTTCTATGTTTTTTCAGTAATTTAACGGATTGTTCCCTTGAACAGTGTAATTTCAATATATATATATAATACTTCTGTTTTTGTGTAAAATAAAATTAATAAATCTGTTTAATATTTGGTCGTTATTTTACGGAAAACGACTAAATATGAAAATTCAAGGTTTTAAAAGCTCACTCACGGTGAAGTTTACTTACGTAGTAACCAAAAAACCACATGAGAAATGTATGAAAAACGTATGAGAACAACCCTCCGGGTGAAATAGGTGGGACCAGCAGAGGACCTCAGGGGTCTTAATTTCCAGTTAGACAAACTCATGGGCAAAATAAACTCTCTAGAGAAGCAAAACTAAATTCCCTCATCATTAACTGACCACAGAGGGTTTGTTCTGCAAGTAAGAGTAGTGCACGTAGTAGTTATTTTAACTCAACTGAAAGTACAGATTTTACCATTTTATATCTGTAAAAAAGTGCCACGAAGGGAATTACAATTAACCATGTTGCTGGATATCGGAAAACTAGATAGGATAGTTGAATTGGCGCTCATGGCTGGCGATATTGACGGCCACAAATCTCGATTATTTGTCAAAATACAAAATACAAGTTTGAAGTTTTTAATTGACAGTGGGGTGGACATATCAATTATACCCGCTAGCAAAACTGATATTGTAGCCGACTCCTTTGAATTATTCGTTGTCAACGATACTCGCATTCCAACATACGGTGTCAATTACTTTTTCATTTGGACAGCTTTCTCATTTGATTTGTTTATTGTTATGGCATTCAAAAAATTTTACATGATTTCTACGAATATTTGTATAATGTAAATGACCACTAAATCTAGTAAAAGAAATGATATATAGAAAATGATATAAAGGAATGATATATATATATTCACTTTTTGAGTTTATATATATTTATTGTTTATTAATTGAGTTTAATAATTTTGAGTTTAATAATTGAGTTTAATATTAATTGAGTTTAATATTAATTGAGTTTATATTATATTTTTGAGTTTATATATATATTATATATATATATATATATATATATATCGAACTTAGATCTAAGTTCGATTAATCATAGAAGTGATATTACTAACTTGAGTAACATTTATTTGGGAGTGTTGTGCTGAGTTTTAGTGAAATTTGATTTATTTAGTTCCTTTGAGTGAACAGTGTTGAGGTTACTTGTAATGTTATATTATTAGTCTAGTCGAAGGTTTTGTCCAGTTAAGATTGTTATTCCTTTAAATAATGTAAAATTCATTTTCTTAGTTTAAAAAAATTCTTACTTCTGTAAGTTATATTGTTTTATTTATCTCTAAATACTTCTGCTTATAATATTCATAAGTTGTAACAATTCATTTCTTATTGTTTATATGATGGATGTTGATATGTGATTTCTTATTATCCTTTGTTTGTAGGCCTATGAAAAAGGTTTTAAAATAAAACCGAAATGTCGGCAATGAGAGTTTGATTTTTGAACCTAGAAAATTTGACCGAATTCCGATTAGATAACACACCTATTCTATCAAACGGTCGATATATTATTGAATCTTTTGTATATATATATATATATATATATATATATATATATATATATGCTTCAGTTACTCAAAGGGACTACTTCTGCCCGATGACGACGAATGTCGAAATATCGCTGTCGGTCTTTTTTTTGTGTGTTTTTATCTGTTTTTCTATTTCCTGTGTGAACTATATAATATATATATAGGTGTGTTATCTAATCAGGATTCAGTCAAATTTTCTAGGTTCAAAAATCAAACTCTCATTGCCGATATTTCGGTTTTATTTTAAAACCTTTTTCATAGGCCTACAAACAAAGGATAATAAGAAATCACATATCAACATCCAACTTATAAACAACATGAAAATGAATTGTTACAACTTATGAATATTATAAGCAGAAGTATTTCAGAGATAAGTAAAACAATATAACTTACAGAAGTAAGAATGTTTGACTAAGAAATTTAGTTCTGTTTTAATACTCTGCTTCAGATTCTGATTTAAACTTTAATACTTCTGCTTATAATATTCATAAGTAGTAACAATTCATTTTCATATTGTTTATATGTTGGATGTTGATATGTGATTTCTTATTATCCTTTATTTGTAAGCCAATGAAAAAGGTTTTAAAATAAAACCGAAACGTCGACGTAAATATATACATAATGTTTTATTTAAAATGGACATATCTAAACGCATAAATTTGTTTATTACGATGTTTAATATGTTATAGTGTGGTATTTACTCATGTTGGGGATTTCAAAGAATACTAGGTTTCATATTAAACTTTTTGTGTTTACCTACTAAATTACTTCATTTATATATCATGCACCCTAGTGGATTTTGAGAAATTCTCGGAATCAAATAATTATTTTAAATAACTTACTTTTTACAGACAAAAATGACATTTCTTCAATGGATAAATATAATTTATATAGAGATGATTAGCAGCGTTACTCATTTCTGACAAAATAAAGAAACATCATAAACAGTTGTCAAGTGAACCAATGAATTTAAATTTTATCGGGAGAACATGATCAAGTTGACGTTAAAACCTCAGCTAATGTTTTTTTTTTATTAAAAAAAGCCTTTTCGACATATTTTGAGAGACAAACCGCACATATGTGAAGAAAGAGTGAAAAAAGAATGACAGCTGAGAAAATTAGAAAACATAAAGAAAGAGTAGGAGATAGATGGCAAATGGTAAACAGGAGAAATAAGGGAAAAAGAACAGACATTAAGGTCAGGTAGGTGAAAGCAAATCGAGGCCGATGCTGCAGATTCATATGCCTTAGAGCGTCGGCCCTAGACGTAAGAAAGTAAGATCTGTCAAGAAAATCGGAAACCCAATAGGGTAAGACGAAGTCCATCCTCTGCTCGCGAGACAAGTTACGGATGAACAGAGTTCTACCCCCGGGCACATGTCTAGGAAAACAAACCATCCAGGTAGCGACTAAAACTGCCATTTCCCCGCTCAGAGGGGCGAGAGAATATGGTCTTCCAAACCAGCGTGCAATCGAGGGGACTTTCTCCCGAAGGTACCAACCCGAGGAACGCACCATACAAAATTGGTGGTTGAAGTGCATTTGTATCGTGCAATGAGGAGTGGAAGAAGTCTTGAAAATGACAGAGTCTTGTCGGAAGAGAAAAAGAAGCTGCTGCAAGTCTGTATTATTGTAGGATTGCCCCCCAAGCTGGTGCAAGGTGGCGTGAACTTTCTATCCGCGGGCGTCTACACGAGGAAATCCATTACTATATCCTTGTGCGTTTCTCAGTTCCTACTATGAGGGAGAAACCATCCAGGCAATTTCATCCTCCCCCTTACCATTACGATGAGGTAACATTGAGAGGTATGTGCTCACCATCCATAAATGAATTCAAAAGGGAGAGAAATAGTTGGGGTATAACCTGATAATAGATATATTTTGATTATAATATTTGGAGTTGCATGTGTGTATTGCATTACCAGTAAAGAAAATAAAAACATAATAATTCGAGACTAATTAGCCGAATGGCTTGATAAATATGGTGCGATTGAAACGAATACGCGCTTGTTTGTGTAATGTGTTAGTAACATATCACTCTGCATACTTGCAATAAAGACATCTTGAGAAATCTAATACACATCTCAGCTTCTCAACAGATATAGAAGAAGAGAATATATTTCACACACGGAAAAACGAAATCATTCATAATCAGTATTTTGAAAACTTATTTAAATAATAAAATAACATTACATTTGATAGGTTTCAAGTAGTCTATTGCATTGTTCGGCTTTGGAAGTCTCTTAATAGTTAAGTTAATAAGTCATATTTAATAAAAAAGACCGTAGCTGCATAAACTTGTCTTTAAGAACAGATCATATTACATTCATATGGAGGGATGTAATTCGTTTTATTCGATAACTTAAGTGAAATATTAGAGCTTATGGATTGAATTTTATTTTTAATAAGTAGTAAGTTTCATATGTGAAGGGAGGTTTTAAACATATTTTCCAATATATTGCTAGTAGTAATGAAAGCAATATGGGGACTGCAATTCACTGGGATTACTTCAAGGTAATAAATGTCTGGAGGGCTTCCGTGGTGGGGGCAGCTAGTCTTGACCATAGAGATACGGGTTCGACCCCTTAATAATCAGTGAATCAAATCTTCATGATTTGTTGAGTAGCTGGAAGTAACCGTTTATGCGAATATTTCTAAATAATGGTATTCATAATACTAATATTAATGATGTAAAAAACAACCTTGTGTATCGCTCAGTTGTAGTCACATTCTTATACGGTTCGCTAATTTATTAGAGAATGTGAAGTTCTCTTTGAATGAAAAAAAAAAACATCTAGTTATGACCTATTGTTCGAATATCGATTTGTTCCTATGTGACATCACTCGGAATTTCAATGAGCTGAATAATCAACATCAGAGAAATTTACAAATTGTATTAAAGTTTGAATACATTTAATTATTTATGCTAAAACTTGACAGCTTCATGAAAGATTGACGTGTCGAAATGTTAAAATATATTCCTCTACCTAAAAAAAATACATTTGATATTCAAGAAAATGCAATTACAATTTAGTAAAATGTTTTTCGTAAAAATTTAGGAAAGAAATTTTCGTGGGAGGTATATCCAATTTAAAATTCATGAACTGTATTTATATTTAAGCAAAATAGAATTTCATACAATGGAAGTAAATAAATTTATATGGCTTCGGGTACGATGATTGATAATAGAATCAGTTAGATTTAAAACCAGAATAGTGATGATGATTTCCGAAGTAATAAAAAATATTTTGTTCAATGTACGGGATTATTTACCAATCAATTTTGGACTAAAAAACTCTTTTGCTTTGGAACGATTTTTGGATCAACATATTTGTGTGAAAATTGTTTCCTTCATGAATTTCTTGAATCGACCGACAAAAATAAACCTGAAAATTAACTGCTGTAAAATGTGTTAAATGAATTTATTTGTAGATCTTCAATTGGTCTGAATATATATTAAGATACTATCTGAAAATAATAGTATCTACCTTCATACACTTGAATATATTAGTAGTATATTTACTACTAATAAATCAAGTATGATTGATAGTGGTATGATAAATCAAATATAACATTGCAAGTTCGTGCTTGAAGAGTACTTTACTCCCATTCCTAAAATAAGCATGCTTCATGTTCGAATTTCGTGAAGATGAGTTCAGGGTTTTGACCTGAAGTTCGTAAGATTGAAGTGCGACACTAAACAACTGAAAAGAAGTTTAGAAATAGGGTAGAAGTTAAGTTTTTGAAATCTTATTGGATAAAATCTGTATTCTAATTTTGATAGTAATTTATTAATGGTTTACTCCTTGGAGAGAAGTGTAGAAAATCAAATACCTCAAACATCATTAGGGCTTAAAAAAACTTGCTGAGTAGTTGAATTTATTCTAATACTTAATGTTGATTCTATTGTTTGAATTTAATAGTACTTGGACATACATGCATTATTGAGAGCACGCCCCCCCCCCCTCCTCCTCATTGAAACAACATTTTTTGTGGCACAGATCCTGCTTAGTCTTGTCCAAAATTCATAAGAATTTTGTAAATATTACACAAGATCGTAATCTAGGTAGTAGATTTTATTTTAATTAAGGTCATAATTGCATATATAGTAAACTACACTACACGTAAATTGTAATTTAGGTATAATATCTGAGCTCTATTTTTATTTATTCGTATCATATATTTAATTTTATAATTTTTTGATAGTTTATTACTTGATTTTATTAATTCATACTAGACTACCCGTGACCCGTTGGGTCATCCAACACCTTCCTTTTTAATGCAATCATATTCACATAAATGCGGATAAACTCTAAATTAATTCATTTCTAATAAACAGGATAATAAACATATTTTTAATACAGTTCTCTTTATTTACATTTTTTGTACAATTTGAATTTTCCAAAAAAAAATTTAATGTATTCTTTCTGTTTGACCCTACTGAGAGCAACATGAACTTGGCCATGTTGAAATGCTGTTTTACATAAATAAACTAATACTTTCTGTAAAGTCTCTCTTTCACTTATGAATAGCCTTGGCAAATTCTATAAAAGGAATGTTATCCTCTTCAAGAAAACAATTTTCAATCTTGTAATTAAAACTATTCCCCCTGACACCATGATGTGATAATTTTATAAGAGATAGCTTTATCATAAAGCTCCTTAGTTATTAGTCTTGTTTCATTATATAAGCGTGGAGGATCAGTATTTCTCATAACTTGACAGGAGCTTCCTTTTTGAGTTTTAGCTTATGTTGGGACATCCAGACAACTCTAGAGAGTCAAGTAATTCTTGAGTGTAATGTGTGGGTTGTGTTCCTACGCAAGCCGAGTTATGTGACAGATATTGTTTACTTTCTCGTCTATTTATTCAATGAACCTATAATTCATTTCACTCTGTGTCTCGTTAATTGGAACTTATATAGAATTTTTTGAGAACAATATTTGTGGGTTGGCGAATGAAGAGTAAATGCATTCAATACATTAATTAACATTATGTGTAAGGATAATCATGTCTTCTTCGGGGAGTATTAATCAACTCTGCCTTGGCCAATATTTATTTAGAAATTTAGAGTATTGCTCATCTTCTTCTTGAACTGGGGAATTGTTAAATGGTATTTAGTAAATTTGCGCAACATGTAAGACTGATACAAGCATTATAGCAGTTTCTCTCTTGACAACTGGAAGAAGTAGTCAGTTCCAAAGAGGCTAGATGCAATGCAATTAGTCCTAAAGTCTTTAATTTAGAGAGAATAGTTTTATTAAGAACTTTCCAGTACTTTCCGATGCATCGGGAGCCTTACTCTATCATTTTTATTAAAAAAGACATATCAAAAGAAGAAAATATAGGCATTATGAGAAAGTGTTTTTTGATTATGGACACAATTTTATGCTGTTAATATTTTACTTATATTGTTTTGATAATTTCTATAGGTTCTGCTAAGTATAATAAATATCATTTGTTGATATATTAAATAATTATTTCTAATGTAGTGCAATCTGTTATTATGTGGTATTTACTCATTGTAGGGTAAAAATCTAATGAAATGGTCTCCACATATAAAACTTTTAATGATATAAACAACGCGTTTCGAACACGTAGTGTTCTTCTTCAGGCATTAACTAAAAAATACAATGACACCAGAGAGTTATCTATAGTACAAAGTAAATAAGTACAAAAATTAATACAAAATAAAATAAGGCAGAAAGTACGAACCTAAGGGTAAGTGCCTCTGAATAAGACTGACTGGAGGTGAGTGCCTCTTATTCAGAGGCACTTACCCTTAGGTTCGTACTTTCTGCCTTATTTTATTTTGTATTAATTTTTGTACTTATTTACTTTGTACTATAGATAACTCTCTGGTGTCATTGTATTTTTTAGTTAATACCTGAAGAAGAACACTACGTGTTCGAAACGCGTTGTTTATATCATTAAAAGTTTTATATGTTGAGACCATTTCATTAGATTTTTACCCTACAATGAATAATTATTTCATATTCACGTCGATTATTCATTAATTTTTCTCTTTTTAAATTTATTATAATTAAATATTTATAATTTAGGTCGAAAAGCTATTATTTAATCTTTCGACGTCATTTATATCAGGTTTGGAAGCATATTTTAAAAAAGTCCCCGTGATGCAGTCGGTCGCGCGCTCGACCCCAATACCAAGGGCGTAGGTTCGATTATCACAGACTTTCTGATATTTTACTCAGTTTAGAGCATGTGCAAATATTCAAACGTGAATATCAGAGTTGTATAAGTATATAGATTAGAAAGAAAAGTTCTTATAAATTTATTTGTTTAAAAAAATGAACTCTTCAATAGTTCTTTAAAGAATACTTTGTTCTTCCTTATGTTGCAAGACGTAGACTTGCCCTTTTAGTAGTGGACTCTGTTTCTTTCTTTAACAGGACTGACAGTAACACGCAATCATGTACATATTATATTAAACATGGTCTGAAAATTTATCTGAGTTTGAGGGAAATTTGTTAATTGACCGCAGACATGGACTTTTTCATGGGTACTATGGTTGACTTGTAGTAAATTATCAGTTAATTAACTAATGAAATATAGAGTATCTGTTGTGATTTGTTGGTAGGGACGTGCTGTCAGCCGAGACGGAGCAATGATATTTATTAATGTATGCTTTGTGTGATTTAAACTGTAGGTATTGCTTGCATTGTCTGATAAACTATGAGGGAGATGAAATCGGTTTGGTAGCAGCAGCTGAGCTTCACATTCCATTACCTGTCTCGCGCTAACTGAACTAGTATCAGATAGAGGACTGCTTCTCTTTTTATCAATTCTTTATTTACCAATGAAGAATGTGTTTCGTATTGTTATTATAAGTAATGACGTAAATATAATATCCGCAGTATACATTATTTACATGCTTGCATCTTACATGTAGTACAATGCAAGACATACTGGTCATGAATTATCTTTCATTTTACTATTCGTCCTGGCTCAAGTTGGCAGTAAGACTTAGCCAGCTGCGTTAGAAATAAGGAATCTTGAGATAAAGAGTTAATCCGTCACTTCAGGTTACAGTTTTATATATAGGCACGTATATAGTAGCGTACTGAAATGTCACAGAGCAAACGAGGGACATTACTGTCAAGAAATTATCAGAGTAATAACATTCTTAGAACTTTTCTTCCTTTTAAATGTGGTTTTTTCTTATGTGAATTCAACAAATGATTCGCTTTGAATCTTTAGTGCATAAGGACTGATATTTCTTACGAAAATCAAAACTCAAATTTGTCTTAACTCTTTTGTGAGGTCCCATATTATTTGTTTATTAAGAACTTGAAATTTTGCAGTCAAAATAACGCAAGCGTTCTTCTGTGTTACTGAGTCATGGTATTGTTATTTATAAAATTTAACCCACAGGGCATTAAAAAATAATTCATTTAGTTTTTATTACATTAAGAAGAAAATTGAAAACCTTTTCACACGTTAATAATTAGATAGTTTAATTTCGAATTTTTACAATGATAATGTGGCTCGTGCACCATACGAAAGGGGACACTTAACAAATGAGCCGTCGCACTTCCTCGTCTGGGACAACACGGAATTACAACGCTCAGCTTATGATTGTGAGCTTTAGAAACAAACAAGGAAGGAGGTGTCTTTTGATGTTGGCAGGTGGAATGGGTAGAGGTCAAGAGGATTGTCTAGTAGAGAAACGGCCCAGCACAGCACTATTGGGAACAGCCTTCCTTCTTATGTTTAATTTTATCCTTTCAGTCTGCTATTAGACGGACTGTTCGGGTCATTTACTGATTTAATATCTTCCTACTTTATTATCATATCATATTATTAACCAATATTATGACAATCACATTTTAGTACATGAACCTTCAAAAACGAAATTCAAATCTAAATTCATTTATAACTGTCTAGATATTAGATATTAATTACTTCTTTTTTTTTAGGTTGCAGCAACACTCAACAACCTGGCAGTGTTGTATGGAAAGAGAGGCAAGTATAAGGAAGCAGAACCTTTGTGCAAGAGAGCGCTGGAGATCAGAGAGAAAGTGTTAGGCAAGGACCACCCTGATGTTGCCAAGCAGCTCAACAACCTCGCGCTGCTCTGTCAGAACCAGGCCAGTACTGCACTCATTACTCTACTACCACGGAAACACCCACATTCACACACACACACACACACATATAATATATATATATAGAAAGAGAGAGAGAGTCAAAGTGTGATGAAGGGGGGAGAGAAGGAGATATACAAAGAATTACTAGACTTTTCCAAACTTTAAAAGAATGAGTAAAAATATATTTCTTTTTCACTACCGACAAAAAAGTTGTACTCGTAATGATTATATTTAAGTGAACTAAACGGATAACAACAACAATTCTTTAATGAAATAAATCAAGTAAAATAAAAAAGGGAAATAAATTTCCGAAAAGTAGACTCACAAGAAATAAGTAAAATAGCTGATTTAAATACGATTAAAAAAATTAAATTAAATGATAAAAAAATCAGAGTAGAGCGTAAGTGTAGTACGCGTAGTGCGTAAGACGCACAAGACAATGGGTATCAAACATATTTTGTTCAATTCAGATCCTGAATGAGTTGAGCAAAATGAGTAGCAATTCGGGTGTTAATGACTGTATCTCTGACGTGGAGGTAGTAATCATTAGGATATAGAATTGTGGTTGAATAGGACGTAGAATAGGCTCTGTGGTTGATCAAGAATGTAAGGCATCTATGCCCTTAGTGTAGTCTATGTTAGAAAATAGTGATATTACACTATTGTAACACACATATATAAGGGTAGTCGAAATGCACGAAACCAATAATGGTAAATAAATTAAAATAAAATCAGGTCAGAAAGTCATATTGAAAACAGAGAAAAAGTTTAAAACAAACTAAAGTATTTGTCCAAATTAATATCAACAATCTAAAGGACAACTGGATATTTAATTCTTCTTCAGAAGCTGTTAATAAAGTAAGAGTACCATTGCTGGTAATTAGTCTCCGTATTTGAAGTATTTCAATTCTGCAGTTTATTTTTCTTATAGACTTAGCAATAGTCAGATCACTAAGTTGAAAAATGAATGACCTGGAGAATTCAGACGGGGGCTTCGTGATATAGCCATCCATACTTCGTAGAATGAGTCAAACTAATGCAGTTTAAACTTAAAACAGTTTACAGTCATTTAAGTTGGTCTTGAGTGATGTGGAAGGACAGTATTAGGAGCAGGCAGAGAAGGTATTAGGCTGTCTGCACTCATTAGTGCTAACTTCAAACTACTTTTAATCAGAGTAGATTTTCATTTATTTCTAAAAGAAGTTGCTGAGATTGTTTACAGCGACAAAAAACCGGTTTACTGTGGAAAAACCGGTTTCTCATATTTTTAGGTTTCCTCAAGGAGATTCATGGTCCTGGTTCGAAACTCTGGTTAAATTACGTAACTTGTAAACTTGTAACTGTAAATCACCGTAAATATTCAGATAATATTGATTATGTTTCAATCATTCATGCGCTGGTGTGGCATAAATTTATTTATTTATCTGAGGGTATATCCGGGAAAGGAGTAGGATCGTACGAAATTCAGGATAAATCTTACTGGGGCTTTGCGAAGTAAGAGTCTTGGATAATTTTCAGAAGTGTATACACTTTGCCCATTTTTGACACATAAGTGCTTTACGACATAAGTTCTGTAACCATAATTGAAAACTATTCATATTTACTTTGTTATAATGTATAACCACTTGTAATTGAAAGTTTATTTCTTATGTTCAGGGCAAGTATGAAGAAGTTGAACGTTACTATCAACGAGCACTTGAAATCTACGAATGCAAATTAGGCCCAGACGATCCGAATGTAGCGAAAACGAAAAACAATTTGGCCAGCTGCTATTTGAAACAAGGGAAATACAAGGACGCCGAGGTTCTCTACAAGCAAGTGTTGACGCGAGCCCACGAACGCGAGTTCGGAACTATTGACGGTGAGTAGGCTCACCACTTTTATATTGAAAGTATTACTTTATAATGAAATATTTGAAAAGATATTTAATAAATGAGTTATTTATACACGCATAGTGCTCTTGTGTTATGCATGGTTAGTAGACATCACTTTGATATGCATCCTGTTTGTCCTTATATATATATATTTTCGTTATATTTGTATTATTTATTAAGTGACTATTTTATTAGCATAACTGACGAGTTGCATTCCTTGTTCCTACTTCTTATTAATTCTTGTCATTCTTATATTCTTGAATTGTTTCATCAACGGACTTGACTGTATTTCCGTTCATGTTTTTATTTATTTGTCATTTTTCTTGCCACATACGATCTCCTTTTACAGATTTGAAAGTAATTTTTTTTTATCTTATTACACATTTCTTTGTCTTTTTTTGTATTTCTTACAATTATTTAACTTTTGATTTTCAAATAAACAGTTACCTTTAACGAATTTTGTCAAATTTTTTATTCATATCCTTTGTATTCCTTTTCTCTATTTTATTTATAAAGAGAATGGAGTCGAGGAGAGGTTTGTTTAAGGAATATTGATTTATTGCATGCCACTCTTATTTCAAAATTTAAATTTAATATTTCTTCAAAAAAGAAGTTTATATTTTTTTTAAATATTATGGTAACATATTTATAAATTTTAGATATAAGTTACTGTTCTTTTTTTTCTTCTTAATATTATTTAAATAAATGATAAACATCCCCAATAATTTTAGGGCGACAAAAGAAATATTACCATGACAAATAAAAACAAGTAAGCAATTTAAATATCCAACAAAATACCATATTTTACAACCGCCAGTGCTGCCCTCTGTACCCGGTCTTAAAGTAATTACGAGAAGATAAAAAGAAGTTCAGATAAGCTTAGTGTCAGAATAGGACATAATAGATTGTGTGTCGTGAGGTTTATATATATATATTGATAAAAGTATCGACCGTGGAATACAAACAAAACTAAAGTTTATCGGGACTCGGTCAGTTCTTCAGGTTCAAATTAAACTCTCATTGCCAACGTTTAGGCTTTTATTTAAAACCTTTTTCATAGGTAGAAGTATAAATTTTGAAACAGAAAGACTAAGTATTACATTACAAATTATTTTGCAAAGAAAAATAGTCTGTGGATTTCAACAACTTTATGTAGTTTGAATGAACACGTGACACTGAACTGAAATAAACAATAAATAATAAATAAGTTTATTTCAGTTCAGTGTCACGTGTTCATTCAAACTACATACAGTTGTTGAAATCCACAGACTATTTTTCTTTGCAAAATAATTTGTAATGTAATACTTAGTCTTTCTGTTTCAAAATGTATACTTCTGCTTATGAAAAAGGGTTTAAATAAAGACTAAAACGTTGGCAATGAGAGTTTAATATGAACCTGAAGAACTGACCGAGTCGCATTAAACTTTAGTTTTGTATATAATATATAAAGATTTCACATGAACACGTGAAATAACAGTCAATAATCAAACTACAATATGAAATGGGAAAACAAGACTAAGAGATCTTTCAACCGTAACAAGCGGTCTTCGTCAGAGTCAAAACCCAACTGACTCTGACGAAGACCGCTTGTTATGGTTGAAAGATCTTAGTCTTGTTTTCCCATGTCATATTGTGGTTTGATCATATATATATATACTTAAAATAAACTGTGACACTTAGACAGAAACATAACAAAGACTCACTTTTCAATATTTCGACCGCCATTACGGTTTCTGTCTATGTGTCACAGTTTATTTTAAGTGTAATCTGTCCTGCCCGAAAGTTTCTGTTTATCATGGTATATACCTATATTATATATTTATCATGTATATAAATATATAATTCACATCTGGAAATAGGTGTTCATTTTACCAGTGATTTTTACACATTTTTAATAAATTCTTTTTTTATTTCCTATAAAAAGAGTATTATACTCAATGATAAGGTAGTTCCTTACTGATAATTAAATGATGCTATTTTTGTTTTTGATATCTTGAATTGTCCACTTGTTTTTCCTTGTCCTCTCAATATTTTTCCACTAATCAACTATATTAATATGAGCTCTCATTACCTAAAATAATAATACATAGTAAAATAATTTATTTCAAATAAATTACTCAGTATTGAACAAGTAAACAAGTATCAATAAATAGTGTGGGTCCATTGTGCAGAATGATACCGGTATTTAGAAATAAATGAAGTTTTAATAATAAAATTTACAATTTATAAATTTAATTGGAAAACGGTTTCATACCGTAGGAGAAATTAAAAAAATGATTACATGATAAATTATTTTCTAAGCAGTTATTTCCCCTATTTATTCATTAAAAATGATAAAAAAGTAATAGAGTTAGATTGTTCATTGAATCTTGAAAGTACAATGTTCAATATATATCCAGTTCACTTGCCCACTAATATTCAAATAGAGACCGTTACTTAATAACCGCCTTCCAAAAACTTTCGTACTTTCAAATAACGAAAATCACCAGCTTTTCTCTTCTTCGTTCATTTTGTTGTTAATCTGCAGTACTATTTCAACAAAATCAGAAGTTCTCTTGTTCGTTTCTTAAGTGGAATGTCAAGTCCTTTTAATTCTTACTGAATAAGTATGTTGATAATTTCTTTCTATCAAATCCAGCTAATTTCCTCATAGTACCGTTTATATCAATTTTTCCTCTTAGAAGTTTTAATGAGATTACTTAGTTAAGCCTGTGTATTTTTATATTAGCAGTAATTTCCTTTACTTTTGTTATTATGTTAAAGTAACTTCAGGTATTTTTAATTAAAAATTTATTTTATTAGTTTGTGGTAATCTATCAAAATATTGAAATTTTAAATATGAAAAATATGCATATTTAAATATGAAAAGTTTAAAATATGCATTTAAATACTCGGGTCTAGGATGATTTGTCTAAAACAATTGGTCTAAAATACATTTAACGATTTATCTATAAACAATTTGTCTAAAATCCAATTTGTCTAAAAACTGACAATTTAGTAGTGAATAAGAAAAAGAGACAGAAGTTGGTGTATAATATTCAACTATACCTTCCGATCCATGTGTCCAACAGACACATTCCCAATAGACGGAATGGTCGACGTCCTCCAATCTTTTGTCATGGTATATGGAATATGTATTTCTAGAGTGCTTGATAATTTACCTAAAACTAACAAGTCGGTCGAAGGATGTAGATTTGAAACTGAAGTAGGTGCGCATCATCCCAACATATGGAGGTTTATAAAATGTCTACAAAAGGAACAAGCATGCAATTAGGTCCAGATTGAACAGTATGTTGCTGGAGTAGAGCCAGAACCACCAAGGAAACGTTACCTAGGTGCCGCAAAACGAATAAAGAGACTCTTTGAAGCATTTAATCCAGACAATATAGTTGAATACATCCGGGGAATTACCCACAATTTATCCTAGATTAACTTGGTTGACCTTTTATATAACTAGAGACTCGAATCATATCAGCAGTAAGCCTAACATAAATCCCCATTGATTAAATCAAAATTTTTGATGCAAAGGATTAGGATAAGATTTAGCTGGTCCAGGCCAAAGAGTATATGACTTTTAATCCGGCCAGCGGAGACCTTTGAGAAATATGACCTTTATTCCTTTAGAGTTAAAGTCAAGTTAAAGATCCACTACTACCTGTGCTGTACTAATACTGTGATCTTGGACCGTATAGTCACTCATTTGATTACTGAAATTATACCAGATAATCTTTTGAGAAGGATTTGAAGAATATCATCTATAAGCCCCCTTATTTACCAGATTTCCTTCCAATTATTAGTTTTGTGTATTGTAATTATTTTTCTTTGTAATGTACTTACATTATTTATCAAAATTTTTGTTATTTTTGTAGTTGTTTCTATTATTATTATTATTCATGGTAGTAATAGTAGTATAATTTTTATCATCGCTACCACTACTGTATGTCTATTTCATTAATTACAAGTATATATTGTTCAAACGTATGTGGCGTACAAAATTTCGCCATGTTAACTTTTTATCTTAAAGTTTTAGACAAATTGTTTATAGATAAATCATCCTTTAGACAAATTGATTTAGACAAATTGTATTTTAGACCAATTGTTTTAGACAAACTCGCCTGTTCCCTAAATACTCACAGTCCTCTTAAATATATAACCAAAACAGTTTTTAATAGTTTTTTGTTAACAATATTTTTTAATAAATATTTTATATTTTTTTATTATGCTCATTTAAGGAAAATTGTTTACTAAATTTCATACAAATTTCAATTTTGGATTTAGAAGAATAATAATGGGACCTTCCAGCCCTGGAAAGATTCCTACACCATTACATTAAAATATTTCCGTTCCCACCACGTAGTTTCAAAAAAACCGAAGATTTCTGAATAATAGTGTTTCTCAAGTCGAATAAATTAAAATAAATGATAAAATAAAAACATCTGTACTCCTCTCCTCTTTCAATAATTAAAAATCATCAATGTACGGTTGAATAAATTTTTCTTTGTACCTAGTTTTTCATTTCGTAGTTTTAATATTTCAATCATCATTATGTCGGCAAGAACTGGTGAATCAGGAAATCACATTGCCTACCATTTCTTTATTGGTTCAAACTCAATCAA
Organism: Hermatobates lingyangjiaoensis; assembly: GCA_026182355.1. Lineage (NCBI taxonomy): Eukaryota > Metazoa > Arthropoda > Insecta > Hemiptera > Hermatobatidae > Hermatobates > Hermatobates lingyangjiaoensis. Next base: position 318,032 of record JAPFBL010000038.1, read on the forward strand.
ATTAAGAATATCTTGCTTCACATATAAGACCTTGTATGAAAAAGAAACCTTTTTGCGACATCCTAACATGAATTCTCATTTTATTAAAGTGACTGAACATTAACAGAAATCATAATTACATTATCACTTTATATTTTAACATTTAATTCATCCTCCTAAGTGGTATTGCTGAGATGTTTCTGTCATACATTTGGTGAAATCATACCTTTGAACAGTACAATAGGACGTGAAGGAAATCTTGGTTTGTTCAATTTTACTAACCCTTGAATACGTAGTGTTCTTTAGAATTCAATATTCCACCTTGACATAGATAGATGATTCCCTCCATTGACAACTTTATTTCCTGTAGTGCTTAAGTTTGATGTACGAGTAGGTCCTTTCTTGCAGTTGAGTTAGTGTCATGATCTCCTAACTTAATATTCGTTTTAGCTTTATGATCTGCTTTTTCCAGTACGACTGGAAAATATAATTTAATAACATTTCCTTTTTTTATAGTTTCAATTATATAATTTATATGTTATAATTGTACTTATGTGTTATAAATTGGGTATAATTTAAATGTTAGTTATCAATTGAGGGGAATATATAGGTATACTTGTTCATTGAAATTGTTTTGTGTAATATTTGAAATGTAGAGTGACAGAATTGCTTCACTGGAATATTCTTGTTATGATCACCTTCTTTCGTAATTCCTTCAGTTATCTAATGTAACAGTTACATTTTTTTTTGAATGATTTTTATTTCTGTAAGTTTTTATATTCGTTTCTAAATACCTCCTTGTATCATTCTATACAATGTACCTAGGTACTTATAGAATGTGTTTGCTTGTTGATTCATGTGTAATTTGTTATTTTACTGTTTTGCAGTCGTGAAAAAGTTTTAAATTCATTTATATTCATGTTTTAATTTTGTATAACACCTTGCGTTGTCAGTTCTTCTAATGAAGACGAGTATCGACATATAGAAGTAAGTTTTTGCCATAGTTGTCCTGCGGGTGTATTCTCAGCATTCGGCCAAATATATTGTACATTTTCATATTAGTTTCATTCATAAATTTTAAGTTAAATATTGACAATTTTTATCAAGATGTATGTAGATAATTTATTTCAGTTTTATAGTGGCGTTTTTAATTATCGGATACAACAGCAAGCTCTCCAAATTAGTTAATGTGAACTCCTCGGTTAACACCGAGGTTAATTTACACAGGTTAATATTCCAAAACTAATTATTATACTAAAATCAAAGTTAACGTTTCTACCAAACCAGATCGTCTTCAGGGTACATATTCTTATAATTAAAGTAAAAATATAGCAACTAACCAAAACAATGAAATATGAAATTAGCTGGCTATTCTTTGGGTTTTATTATAATCGAGTTGATTTTGCTACTTTGATAGTTGATGCGTTATTTTGTAGTTATGGATAGTTACACCAAGATGATATCTTCTATTGATGAAGCATATCGGGAGCTTCAGTTTAAAATTAGTTTTAGAATATATGTGTTAAACTGACCTGTGAGATGGAGTTTCTTTCAAAGAACCTTTCAAGAACTATGCTACGAAAGATAGAAAAACGAGACAAAAAGTTATAACAACAATGGTTTAGGATAAAAATGCCAAAATATTGAAATATATAAATGTCCTTTTTCTGTGTCGTACTTTGTGTAATTTAAAGTTTTATAGTCCATGTGAACCATTTATTCAATTTAGTATATATATATAATCGAATGTTTTCAAATCTCGACCACATATATTTAACACTATTTTTCTTTCTTATCGAGGTTTGGTCTAGCTTCAATAATGAAAACCTTTAAGCAGACGTTTCGTCTATATTTGTAGACATTTTCAGGGCTACATCAATAAAGAGTTTAGTTACTATAACATGAAACATTATATATAATGTAGTATAATTATGTTTCATCTTATACTAACAAAACTTTGTATTGATGTAGCCCTGAAGATGTCTACAAATATAGACGAAACGTCGGCTTAAAGCCGCATTATTGAAGCTTGACCAAACCTCCATAAGAAAGAAAAATAGTGTTATATATATAAATGGATTTCACAATAAACATGTGAAATAAAAATCATGGTATAAACCACAGTAAGAGCTGACTGGAATGGACATAGTAACACTGAACTCTGACGAAAATCGTTAGGAAGGTCTTACTCCGTTTCTGAAATTCATATGTGGCTTATTAATGTTAATATATGTATATATATATTATATAATATACTGCGTATTAATAAGACGGCATAATATAATGAAAATGTGCATATTGCATAGATATAAATTATAACGAAAACAACACAAAGATAGATACCTCACATTTATACTTCGACAATGGTTGTAACGTTGCAAAAGTTACGAGCGAAAGGAAAATGTATAGGTTTGTGGGAGGGAAGGATTCTTTAACCAAATACAAAACTACTGGATAGCTAACAAGTGAACGAATTAACATGGCCGTTGCACTATGTTATAACAATTAATGATTTTATTAAACAGACGAGGACTTCTATTAATCAAACTATTGCAAATATGCTTAATCAATACTGACCCAGTAATATAATGTTTATGTATTGAATTTGTATTTCTTTGGCATATCCCTAATTTCTTGAACTGTTAAACTAATTAGTATGTTGGTATAAAGCTCTGGATTATTTGAAATTCAAATATTGTTTTCATGTTGTTTCCTGCAATTTGTAATATCCTTTCCAGTTTTGTCCATTTTTTCTTTGATTGACTTTTAAGATTGAGTTAAATTTATTATGGGATTAAGAACAAAACTTCTATACCCATTGCCTTGTTTTTCACGTATTTTCTACGTACTTATACATGTAATTAGAAGAATCATTAGTGTCTGGTTCAATATAGCTGAAATGATTCGGGTATGGACAAGTGTTTTAAATTCAGAACCAACCGTAAACAGTGGTCAAGAATTCATCATAATCATAGTCACGTTTGTAACACTTACACAGAAAACCTTATTCCAGTAAACACTTTCAAGAACTGTAGGTTTTTTTGTTATTTTTTCTTTTTATTTCATTTCAGCTAAGTAATCCTAATGATAATACTTTCTTATCGAAAGCGTAGTTTAAATAAATACTTTATAATAAGGAATTAGAAGTTATAAAACTGTTTTGTTGTGGCTATAATTAGAAGAACAGGTCAACTAGAAAAACCCTTATCGTCATTTTTATTTTTGATAAATAAAACTTAGACTCCAGTGTCTCAATTAAAAAATAAGTAAAATGATCAGTAGAATCGGCTTTTGATTTACGAGATCGGTACTTAATGTTTTTGTGGCGAATTTACCCTCTTGGATGTACTTCTGTCTGCAGTTAGATGACATGTGCTTTTCTCTTATCACCAGGCTTGCTATCGTTTTATTTTATGCTGATTGTCATGACAAGTGATTTTATAGTCGCTTTTTATGTATGGCATAGAGATTATAGAGGAAGCACTTAAAATCTGTGACCAGCGACAATAGGACAACGCAAGACTGTGCTCGTGAAGGAATACTAGGAGTAGTAAAGGAGTACCTAGTGAACCAGTTCATGAAGAAGAGCTATTTCATTGAGAACGAAAATCGACAGGCTCTCTCAGGAACAGCTATACTAGACGATGCAACCATACGAGTGTCAGGGTACAACAGCACGAACTATATACGGGCTCTGCCACAAAATTAGGTCAATCAACGAACCAGCCTAAGAGTGTTAGTGGAAATTGTGAGAAGAGAGATGCAGCAAATATCATACGACATCATCTACGTGAATAAGTAAGTTAATAATGGACTAAAGTAAGGATTAAATTCTGACAATCTCAGAGTATTCCCTCATACTTCTATAAATATGGTAATGTTAAAAACCAATTTATGTTTCAATTTAGTTTCCTTGGAAAATGATTAACTATTTCTCAAAATGAATAATATATTTACATTTATAATAGGTGAAAATTTTATTATTACAAAACGTAAATCAATATTTACATAATTTATTCTAAAAATGAAGGTTTTTTTAATAATAATGAAGATCAGTTAATAAAAAAGAAGTTAATATTAACAATGACTATTAACATTTGCAATCGGGAATACAAAATCTGGTATGAGAGGCTTAAACACAAGCCTCCGTGTTCGAGGTGGGTGAACGACTTATTTTGTTGGATTAAGTAAAAGTGGGTTTGAGTAAGTAGAATTGGATTTTGTTTTTAAAATTAATATAAACCCGGATGGAATGTAGAAAGTATCGGGAATTGGGTACATTTTATCATTTAGTCGCAGGTATTGACACCGTAGATGCTTGGTGCACGACTTTAATTCAATTATAAGAAAATGGTTTTCTGCAATTATTTGGTGCAGTACTCGTTAGTCATGATGTTTTCCCCTCTAACTAGCTTGATGTATCCGATGTTTTGTTTATGATGGCTGAATGGCATTGGAAGGCATTTGAAATGTGTTTGTTAGTGCTTCACTTAGTGTTGCCACGGAGAATTGCCTGCCGAGCAGTGTGTTTTGGTTCTTTGTTAATCCTCGCTTCCCGACTCCGGTATGTATGTTGACTGACTTAAACTTGTTACAAGCACTACACCAATACACTCGGGAATGCTGTAAAGAAAAGCCTCAACAAAGAACACTTTCAGCACCTTCTAATCACCGTCTGTATTCAATCACTTGCAAAACTGCTTCAAATCCTGGGAGTACAGGTGTACAGGAGTGAGTCATAGTGCTATATAATAGTTATGGGTGATTTTTAATGGAATTATAACTTTGAAAGAGCGTTAGATAACATGTGTTTCAAGATTGACCCTTCGAAGTTGAGCGGGAGTGGGTTCCCTAAGCTCCCTGGTACTAATTTAATTGATGCAAAAGTTCAATAGAGATAGCGACTGTTCAGGTGCTTCTTGTCGAGAGGTTGACGTGCCTTCTTCTCAAGTGATTCATCTTGATTACACCGCTACTTAATCCACTACCATTCCTTTCAAATATTTAAGAAAGGGCCACATAATATACTCTTTAAAAAATCTGGCTCAACTCTATATTTAATTTTGAGCGTTTCTTTAAAGTATTTTAAATTTTTAGCTTTTATATAGGTCCAGTTAAGTGAAACTTATTCTACTATATCAAACACACTAGTTCAAGGTGTTGCATCTATAGATTTAATTAGAGAGTTATCTGTCATGAACACTGACATCGTATGAGCTCTATATATTCTGCCAGTATCTAATTCAGACCCTTTAATACTTGTCGTTCTTCTCTTAATTAGAATTCATGTTTAACCCTGTAATACTCAATTTATCTCCGTGTATTCACTCAGACTTGTCTAAACAGAAAAGGGTTGATAGGATAGTTTAGCACTTTTCTGGTGTCATGACTTTTCTCGCCTCAGATTTAATCCCATATAATTCTTTCTCCAACGCTAATAAAAGCTAACCTATCTCCTGAAATTTTAGAAAATGTGGTATGTTCTAATAGGTCTCTCTTCATTTGAGGTTAGCATTCATATGGATGGGAACAGATGTTACAACAGGGCATTAATCTACCTTCACAGTCCACACTAACCGTCATGGTGTTCTTTTCAACGATTATTTTAAAATAAAAAATACTAAATCAAGTATCCTTTCAAAATTTCCTTATCTGGGGTCTGTTTTGAACCTTTTTAAATCAAATGTGGTAGACTGTGTTATAATTTAATTTCTTTTTCTTATTTATTTTTGAATATTTTGTTTCAATTTTTATATATTCTGTTATTAATTTTATTATCCTTACACTTTTGTTTTTACATATTTTCTTACCTTCTTTTAGTCCGTATTAACTTACTTCTTCGGCAGTAGGTCTAAGCGAGTTACTTCGCACCTGAGTGAGGCTTATGTAACTGTTTCCTTGAAAACCTCCTTTGGTTTCGATTTGTCTGAGTCAAACATCTCACACCTTTCAGTTTCTCTTTGATCATCTCCTCACGATTGTCTGTTATTTGACATATTTTTCACACTGAGTGTTGTCCCTGCTCCTGCCATAGAATTACTACGTATGTTTTACACTTCTTAATTCCTTTGGAAACTTCGACCCTCAGTGATTCTTCATTTAATATACTCTTTGTATTTGTACAATATATAATTTTTGTTTACTTGTAGACCCTTGTTGACATCTTATATAAAAGAGTGAACTGTTAGCCTTTCAGGTTTCCGTTTTGCTTTCTTTTTTCTTCTGATTATTATTCATGATCTTTAAATAGTTAATTTGAACAAGAAAATAACTATTTTTAAATAGATCGTACACCTATTTAAAAGATTATTTTTATGCTTATATGTATATAGCTTTTAGTTGATACAAAGAAAACTACTAATTAGTAACTATATTGATTTATTTTTCTGTGTAATTACATTACTTGTGAATAAATGATGAATGAAGATCTCTAGATGCTGAAATCGTTACTAGGTCACTTTGAAGAGATTGAAACAGTCTATGGAAACTAATATATATATATATATATATATATATATCTGGTGTTTAAATTTGAAGAGAGTTTATCACCGAAGTGGCACTGCGAGAATAAGGGAAGCCAAGCTCAGAATTTTTTTAACTTTTAAAATATAGTGAAATATTCTCGTATGCATTTCTTCTACCGCAAAATTAGTTAATTCCAACTAATGAATACTTAATCATTCTTTCCACTTGTTATTAATCAATCTGAGGTTTATTATTTGTTTATTTCTTTCATTTTACAGTCACATATTTATTTTTTGTGACATTTCTCAAATTTATCGCAAAAATAAAGGAAATATGAAAAGGATATTCAAAAAATATTCCAATATTCATATCCTACTTATTCATCTTTGCCTACTTAGTTTTTATATTTTTTCTAAAACTTATATCCAGATATATATATATATATATATATATCTAAAGTTCAAACTTTTCTCGCTTCGCGTTCCTATAGTGATATTGGTATGAAATAAAACTAACACAAGACAAAACAAAGTTCAAAGTGGGTTTCTTGAGGATTGTCGGTCACAAGAAATGGCACTCCTGTCTATACGCCGACGTTTCACCAAAAATTGTTTGGCATTTTCAAGGCTTGTTTTCCAGGAAGAAACTATTTACGGTCCATACCTCTTATCTACCAGCATCTGATAAATCAGTGGTCGAGAAGCTATATCAATATATATAAACTAGAATTTCAAAAGAACACACAGAAAAGAAATCACTGAACTCACTAGTATATTTCGATGTTCTCGTCGTCTGGAATAGATGTGAATCTCTCCAAAGGTTGATAACGACTAACTACTAACGACTAACGATAACGATATATATATATATATATATATATATATATATATATATATATATATATAGGGCCGTTGCGTCTACAATGTGCTTGGTCTCCCTTTCTCTTTTTCCTGAAGACGGATTACCCGCAAATTTGTAAGTGTCTGTAAGTGTGTTTCCTTACTCTGTGTGTTACTCTTCTTGAATTTTGAACTCGTATATATATATATATATATATATATATATATATACTATTTGTAACTTCTCTGGTTGATATGATGACGGATGTCTCTATGTATGAGTTAGTTTTAGTCCGGTTATTCGTGTGGGATTTGATTTATTGTTTACTTTTCTCGCTTCGCGTTCCTATAGTGATATTGGTATGAAATAAAACTAACACAAGACAAAACAAAACCTTGATTGATAAATCATCATCAGCAGCTCATCATCTGAAGAAGGCTAAGAGAGAAGGTAATGCAGAGAGGTATTCTCATCAGGTCAGTCCTGATGAGGTTTTGATCCGTCTGCCTGAGTATCTCTCATTCTTCATGTTCTCGTTTCGTTTTCTCCTGATGATGCGCTGCTATTTGAAGTTTCACAATTCTTTAATGTCTAGTTTTGTGTCCTATATTAATTTTCGTTTATAATATGATTTTTATTGCCATTATTTTCTGTGTGAGAGTTTTATGTGATTCTGATGAAGACGACTTCAAAAGTTTGTTTTAGTTGAAAGATCTTAGTCAATTTCTCATTTTTTATTTCTCTAAAACCATTATACATTTTCTCGAAGTTACCACAGTGCAAATAATAAAGAATGCACTTAATAAGAAAGAGTGTTTGTCTGTTATGTACATTGTGTTATCTTCCTCAGTTTATAATAAGACCGTTTGGAACATATTTCCCTATTTATGTACACACACACATATATATATATATATATATATATAAATGAACCAAGTAAATGAAACGGTTCCACGAACTAAATAAACTATATTCACAAAGAGAATTCACAGAAATGAAACAGTTGCTCACTACTACATTTCGATGGCCTCGTCATCAGATAAATGGAAGTAAATCGCTCTGAAGATTGGCAACGACTGGCCAATCGTTGTCAGTCTTCGGAATGATTGATATCTAACTGATTACGAGGCCATCGACATGTAGTAGTGAGTTGCTGTTTCCTTTCTGTGTGTTCTCTTTGTGAATGTAGTTTATATATACATGAATATATTCGCATATTTAGGAAGCAGACCTTGGTTTATGGATGTCTTGTTAAATTGTATTCCTATTTTTAATTTCACAACTTTTCTATTAAGTCTCTCAATTTCTCAAAATTTCTGAAAACATGGAGAAAAGTACATTAGAGATATTTCAGTAGAAAAATTGTGAAATTAAAAATATTCATTCAGTTTAACAAGACATGAATATATATATATATATATATATTAGTAAAGGTTGGTAGAAATTCTTCTTGCAAAAATGTTTCTAAAAATTTTATGCCAATTTCATGCTTGGTTACCTTTTTAGAGTTCCTCTAATGTCTAATATATATATGTTCTCTAATACATATATTATATATATATCAATGATCATACCATAATATAAAATGGGTGTTTTTAGTGAATATTAAAAACCGACTAATGTACTTGCGTACGTCCATTTTTTTCCCATCTGAGAAATGTTAAAATATCTGTTTTTACGCATATGTTTTTAAGGGTATTAAGTGTGTGCACTCCTGAATTCCTTAATGATGGATTAATAACATTCAGTCTATCGCCATATCATTAAAATACCCCTAATCTTAAATCGACTTAGCTTTAAAGGGTGCTAAAAATATTTTCTCCATTGTTTCATAAAAACCCCGTCCAACGTCAAATTCCATAGTTTTACCATACCACGAGTCGTTTGACCTCTTCCTTGGCTAGCTCGTAAACTTGATTTTAATATAGGTTTTTCTAATCGTAATAACATAGGAAATGTGCTAATAAAAAACTCTCTCAGGGAAATGAAGTGCAGTGATATTTTTGAAATTCCCTGCAAAAGTTGCAATAAATGTTATATTAGTCAAACTGGTAAATTATTAAAAAAAAAGTGTCAAATAACACCAATGCAACGGAAATAGACGGGAAAAAAGTAGCGCCTTATTCAAGCATATAAATAAAGAAAATCATCTTATTGATTGATCTGGAACTAAAAGGATTACTTATGAAACATCGGTGTTGTTAAGAAATATTATCGAATCTCTTATTAAATTTAAAAGATCAAACATTTGTAACGGTGGGTAGAACAAGAAGTATTTACGTGAATAGTGCAGGTATTTTTGTTATTAACTAAGGTGAAGGAAGGAGTGGAGGTATAATAGGACAAGTTTGGCAGCTACGAAGACTGTCTTTTAATACCCCTGACAGGAATAGTAGGTTTCTGTAAGAAACTGACAGAGGCCCTTTAAAGATGAGAGAAGTGGAATAATAACAGAATAGGATAAAGTCCTTAATAACAGTACCGGTGCATGGACACCAGGAAAAAGATATGATGAGAAAGGGAAAATCACTTGGATCTTTCTCGGGCCAACTAGTGAGGTATCTATCAGGTAATATAGGATATTCCATAAAACAGGAGATACAGGCAAGTTCTGAAAATTAGTTCTTAAAAATGTAAATGTGATATTCGGTCTTTAATAATATTACAAATTTTAGAGATACAAATAGAAGAGGACCTAGATATATATAAACTTGTGAAAGGCAGTAGTGTTAAGATATGTGAGCCATATAATGACCCTTGTCAGAGTCCATCAAGTTGAATTGATGGATTCCGGAGAAAGTGAGAATATAGTTGGGGGTTGAGAGGTAGCTTTAATAGAGGCATTTTGAAAACGGTAAAAGGAAATGAAAAGGGGAAGAAATCCCCTAGATAAAGCTGTTACTCTTGATATTATGATTCTAATTCGAGTAAACCATTTCTAATGTTAATAGGGCTTGCTCAGTTAAATTAAATTAATTAACACTGAATAATTTATTGTAATTGCAAATGTTACCACTTTAACTTCTTTATAATTATATCATTATTCTCACTATTTGTATACGAATAAATGCATTAAATTCAGCGGCTTTGTAATTGAATATTTATTGTTTGGTATTCAATTTAAATGACTTGACATTCGGACCTATGTATGTATATTTTATGATATTATTTACAGAGATTTTATAAAATATTATTATGCACTAATTCTATTGTTATTTAACAATTTAATATTAAATTTTTATCACTTAATTTAATATATTTTGGGGAAAATATATGAAAGTTAAGATGCGGGCAAGCGTACAAAATTTGATGCAATCATTCATGATGTATGTAATTTACATGAGGTATGCAGCTATCACTCGTGATGCAGCTATGTAAAAAAACAATGACATTTGACATTAAAGTTGTTTCTGCCACTATACTATATCTTAATGTGACAGGGGTATCAAACATTTTAGTGGTAGACAGAACTGTTGAGTATAGATAGGTTTTCAGGAATGGACATGTAGAAGTGACCGTTGTCCAGGAAAGCATTAAAGGCAGGAAAAGAAATATGACTGTTCTAAACATGGTCAGTAAAAGGGATAGAAGAGCAGGATTTTGGAAGGATTATATGAAAGTAACTAACGCGTGATCATCATGGAATTAAAAGAAGATATCTATTGTAACGGGTATATAAGAGAGGAAAGAATTAACAACTGGCAAAGAAACCATGACCACATTTAACTATGAATAAATAAGCGAACAAAGGGGACATTATTGTATACATTGCAGTGTCTGCGGTGTGAAGATAAATAATAACAACCATCAAATCAGAAACGAATGGTCATGGAAGACAAAGTCAGCCAACAGAGTGAAAAATTGAGATACAAATAATAAGAGTTTTGTAGTGAATATAGTATCTCAGAGCATCCCAAGTCCTCAGCGTGATTAATAGAGCTGTATGGAGAAGTAACATTTATAGTAACTGTGAGAGAAGATAAGTGTTTGAGGTAGAGAAATGTTTTGTAAGGTTTGGAGGAAATTGAAAACATTTTGAAATCCGCTAAGTGTTTTTTTTTTAAAAAAAAATCTAATGTAATAGTTAGGTTTTCTGTTTCAAAAATTTTATACTTCTGCCTAGGATAAAGGTTTTAAATAAAACCGAAATATTGGCAGTGAGGGTTTAATTTGAACCTAAAGAACTGACCGAGTTCTGATAATTTTTTTGTTTATATCACTATCATTAGAAAAAGAAAGTTTAACTAGTTAAAAATAAAGAAGGTATATGAATTGCTACTTACTTTGGTCAATCTAGTAATGGTTTTCACGTGGCCCTATTTATTATCAATGGTTTATTACCTAAGAAACACTCAAATGTTTTGTGGATAAAGGAAACAGATATCACTTAAACAGAATATCTTCTGTCGTTATAAGCCTTTCTTATTTGTCCTTCCTCAAATAATCAGTCAATAAAACATCTTGAGCATATTTATTCCAAGATTTCTTCCGTTCTCCGTAATCTCATTTTTTATATTCTGATTGGTCATATCTGTCTCTTCGCTTTTCTTGACTTTGGTATCTCACAAGTTATCTGATATAAGGTTTATTATTATTTCTGATAATAATTATATTTTTTTTGGTATAAAAGAATGAACAAAATTATTTAATTATATTTGATTATTGAATTTTTTATTACTCATTAATTTGTTAAAATAATTACGCTAATATTATCCTAGTTTCGTTTAATCGGTTAATCAGTGCACAATCTTTACTTGTTTCTTTTCCGATTTTTGCTATATTTCTTCTCTTACATTTTATAATATTTTTGTAATGCTGCCAAGGTTTAGGATATAAACCATCCCATGCCACAGATAAGGAAAATTTGCCAAATAGTTTCAAATGGACGTTCCAGTTTTTTACAGTAAAATACACCAGATTTGAGTACATAAAGTTGCAGATTAAACTTTGTGGTCGACTTTGTTCAGGTTTGGATCCTATGTAATTCATATCACCTTTTTTCATATAGCCTTTCTTTCCCCTTTATAAATTCATGCTAAGTAATTATTATTTTGTAATTACATGTATGTAATTAGTACATGTATTCGCTGATATTTAAGTAAAGAATCTAAATGCTAAAAGAGAATAAGTGAATCATTTACCGGTCAGAGGCAGATTCAGGACGGACAGGGGGGAGGGGCTGATGAATTCCTTACAAAAATATTAAACTGCTAATGTATTAACACTCTTTTTCATTCTAATGAATCCCTTTACAAGTTTTAAATCTAATATTTAAAAAAAAATTACAACATTAATAAAGTAGACAATAGTATAAGTAAGGTAATACATACGTTAGGCTTCTGAAAAAAGCGGGAGCACATTATTATATGAAACTGGGAAAATACAAATTTTATCCTTTCACGTATGTGAAATAAATTTATTTTTATTTCTAGTGAGCAAGAATTTTATTGGCTGTTAAAAAATGCAAAGGTAGGAAAGGTAAACATTTAAAACAAGAATAAGAACACCCTGAGAATTTCCTTCTGGATTAACTTTAGCCACATCAGCACTATATTACCCGTGAAGGTTTTGTTTATCTCATTACTCCCTCTATGCTTTCAATTTCCTCCACATTTTTTTGCTATAAAAAATTATTTACTTTTGTCTCAGAAATCACCATTTACTTTTGCGTTTTTAGGTTAGTGTATTCAAAATTTAACTATTTCCATTTGTTAAACATTATGTTTTGAAATCTTGGTTGTATGTTAATTGATATCGTACCAAGTTATTTGTTATTAATTTATATTTTTAGATAAAATGCATACTAGGTATATATTTATTAAAATAATGTCAGTGTTGTTAAAATTGTTGTCTATAATAAAAATTTTTTTGGATTACGAGAGAATGAATTTTTCTCTATAAAGAAATAGAGAAAATTGGAAAGGTGGGACTAGATGGAGCGGAAGAGTTGCGTTCAGTAAGGCATATCGAAGCCCCAGTTCTGGTACGACTGCTTCAATATCCCTTTCTCATTACTGCACTTCCGTTTCATCTTCTCATATTTTCCTCATGACCAACTTTTGTTCGAAGTTTCAAAGGTAGCGTGTGTGTTCTCTCATGTGTGATTTTTAGTTTTATAAGTTCGGTTATTACACAATTATATATATGATGTTATTCTTTCGTTGAATTTGTAAATATATATATATATATATGTATATAGAGTATTTGTGATCTCTTGTATGTGTTATACTTTCTATGAATTTACTATAGATATATATGTTCACCTTGTATCGGTCAGAGAGCCCTTTCATGTCTTGATGGCCTTTTGTTTCTTTTTCTTTTTTTTTCTTCTTCTCTCCTAAAGACGGCAAGAAAGCCGAAATGACTGAGAATCGTGAGTGTTGATCTCTTTCTTTCTTGTGTCTTCTGTGTCTAGGACGCACATTCCTGTGGTCCTGGAAATTCCTGTTTTTGTTCAAGCTGATTGCTACGTGAGAACTGTCACTCTTATACACTGAAAACACACAATGTAATGAATAGTCCTAAAGAATATTATGTGTTATAAGTAATATCGATTTCCCTAAAGAAGGTTCATTAATAATTATGGAGCTCAAGTGTATTTGCACACAGACAAATGTGCACCTATGATATATAAATATATATACCATTCATCGTGTAACTCTGCTCAGGACCTTTGCTCGAAAAATCCGAGTTCTATTTCTAATTTTGTCATAAATAATAATAATATCTAGATGTAGATAAATATAAAATCTCGAAATAACTGATTAACTTTTTTTGGAAAACACGTGGACGTTTATTGTGTATGTATATACATAAAAAGATTTCACATAAACACGTGAAATAACAATCAAAGGTATGGGAATAACAACCCACAATAAGAAATGGGAAAACAAGACTAAGATCTTTCAACCGTAACAAAGTTGAAAAATAACTAAGATCTTTCAATCGACTCTGACGAAGACCGCTTGTTACGGTTGAAAGATCTTAGTCTTGTTTTCCCATTTCTTATTGTGGTTTGATCATTGATTGTATATACATGTTAATCTAAAGAAATAATCTCAATTGAGTCATTTTTGGGGTGAATTTTGCGAGTGAATAATTTTGAGTCGTCCTGAAATTTGTAAATAAGCTTACAAAATAAGTTTACTTACAAATAATAAGTTTACTTACAAGTTTAATAAGTTAGTAAGTTTTTATAAAACAAATTGTTTGACCAAGAATTATTAATTCCTATTCTACTTAATAAAGCAAAACATATTGTTTTCTATCCATGTGAATGTCATAAAATTACATTACAAAATGAGTGTATGATTTGAATAGATAAATAGAAAATTTTTAGGAAAGCGTTACCAATTTTGTAAATTAGTTATTACATAGATTTTATAACTTATATTATCTAGTCCCCTTTCTTCTATTTATTTTGTCTTGATTCCTTTTATTGGAAGCCAGGAACATATAATCAATCTTCCTTTTACATTGGTTCTACATTATATTGAACTCAGTGTCTGTCTTCAGGTATCTTGTTTTTTTTTTCAAAAAATCTTTTATTGCGGATCTTAGAGTAAAGATTTATTTATAGTAGTATTTAATTAAACCAAAACAATATTCAATAAAAATAGAAAATGTTAAGTTGGTAGGAACGGAATGAATAGATACGAAATATAATCAATAGATGACTATTTTGTTGAGACCGAGGTTTGTGAGAAGAAGAAATAAGCTCACATGACGCAACGTCGTTAGTCTTAATCTGAGCCCTTTCAAACCTGTGATGTAGGATGAAAAACACATAAAGCCTGTTACTATATAAGTAAGTGATTCAATTAAGTAAGTCGTGATTCGTCTAAAGTGGTTGTAGGCAAATGTATGGTCTTTGTACTATCAGTATATTCAAAACAGATCATATTAAGGTAATTTATTTTAATTAGTTATTGTTTCAATTATATTGCATATGCTTGTTTATTATAGATGTTTCTGTTTAAGCCAATGCAGTCGTTATTGCACATTGTTTAGCACTTTATTTTGCATGCTTATTTTATTGAGTAAAGTATATATTTTCTTTTATTTATTTTATTGCAAGAGAAAAAGTGTGCAATTGCGTTTAAGTTGTCCCTGGATTGAGCCTTGCCTCTTTGTTGTGTCACTCTTTCTAAGTGTATGTATTTGTAATTTATTTGTTATTTGTAAAAATCATGTATTGCTTGAGTTCTCTTGCTGTCCAGTTGAATCCAATAAGTGAGTGATGAGAAAACAGAACAGTGCTGATTAGAGGTTGTCGAGATGTGAAGAAGGCTTGCTTTTCTGTCGTCCCTTACTTATAACAGTGTTATAATTATAAAACAAACTTCCTTAGCCTTTACGAAATTTCTCGAATTAAATTTTGTTTTATATTACGATGTTTAAATCATAGGAAAAGTTTTGAAAACTGCAACCAGTAGTCGCAGTAGCATGTTTACAAAGCTTGGAGCTTTAAAAATGTTTAATTACACTACTGTGTGAGCAGGTTTTATTTATTATTTATTACTCTTAATAATATCAAATAAAAATTATATATAAGATTATAATTAAAATATAACCTACAGATAACAAGTTCAATTCTTTTTCTACTGCTCTGAAATAATTCGAAACTGTTTATTTACTAATAAATATTATAACGTATGGAATTTTATTTATTCAAATAAGGTTACTCTTGAGGCTTCACAGTTTCAAATAATTTCAGAGATTTTGCGAAAAATTAATAAATAGTTTACAAGTTTTTTTTCATGAAGAAGTTTATTTTATATCTAATCAGATTACAGTAGGATGGAATATTTTGTTCATTTGTCCTCAGAATATTGGTTTCAAAGTTAATCTGTGACTCCTAAATAATTAATACCATGGAATCTCTGTTTTACAGTTTTCCATACCTCTTAGGTATTGAGTCAGAACTGGTTTCTGTTCACCTGCAGCTTTGAGGCCATGTATAGAGGAGTAGGGTCCCAATGTGGATTTTACATTGGAGGGTCGAAAGACGAGGGTATATGAAATGTTTTATTCCACGTCTAATAGTGTAAACTTGGACGTGGGTGCTTTGATGACGTATGGGTGCAAATCATTTGAAGCCAAAAGTAGTGGTATTAGGGTTACTGGACAGCAAGGGCTCTATGGGTCCAGGGGCTACACTGCGCAGGCGCGCCAGCTCACAAACCTTTTATTTTCTTCCAGGAGACAACAAACCAATCTGGCAGGTAGCTGAAGAACGTGAGGAGAACAAGCATAGAAACAAGGAGAACGCACCTTATGGGGAATATGGAGGCTGGCACAAAGCGGCCAAGGTAGACTCACCCACAGTGACGACCACCCTGAAGAACTTGGGGGCGCTGTACCGGCGCCAGGGCAAGTACGAGGCGGCCGAGACCCTGGAGGACTGCGCGCTCCGCTCCCGTAGGGAGGTACTCCATCTTCACCTCGCTATCATTACCCTCTTACTAACTCCCTTCATCCTTTTGTCTATGTCTTTTTTATTACTATTTCTTCTTACCAATGTCAAAAAATAAAGTTCCTAACATCAAATTCATATATTTAGTATTTTCTTACTAACCTTTTTTAACCGTTTCTAAACAGTTTAAACTTATTTCCACTTTTTGTTTCTTCACTTGACTATTTATGGGTTCTCATTACCTTATTTTGCTTACTTTCAATTTGTTTCCTTTCAGGATTCTGTTTTTTATTCTAACGAGGACCATTACTGGTCGGAATATTCAATCAAACCCATTTCAGAATCCATTCTATGGTTTATACAGTCAGTTTTTTTCATGATTTTAGTGAGGATATATATAGTATATATATATATATATATATTCCTCATGTAACTAAAAATCACACTAAATCTTAACCGAAGTTTTCCCTGTAGTTTGTGCCTTCTGACATTTATATGTGGTGACATTTATATGTATACTCTCCACTCTTGAACTGTGCCTTGAGATAAGAGTTTGATACTCAATTGACTCGTATGTCAAATTAATTTTCCCCATTTAATTAATAGAAATGTCATTAATCCGTTCTACCTCCAAAATGCTGAGCCATTTTTATTCTGACGTGTTTTGAAATAAGAAAAGTGGACTTATAAATAAATAGTGTATAAAAACATAATTAAAGACTTCCATTAAAAGTTTGACAATAAACAACTTTTTATTCCTCGTCGTTGGATGTGCCTGTGGTCTGCTGCACCAGTAAATGGGCGGCGAGTCTTCTCACACACTATAGGTCCGTTACCGTCTCATACAGTTACCTTTCCCTTATCCACATGAACAGTAGATGCTTTATCTCTTTGTGAACGGAGGTCCGGAGTTTCCGGAAGACATGATTTCTGTACACTTGGCTGGGCCTACTGACTTGACTGAATACATCTGTTTGAGAATTGTACATATCGTAGACGTAGAACGATCATACATACTTCTCGGCCAAGTGAATCACTCGTACACCTCGTTCATAGTTGTCTATAATTTCACATATTAATCCTAACGACATCATCCTATTCTTCTTTTCACAATTGTCCTTAGCACTTGCTTTTTGGGGATAATGTTTCCAACTAGAAATTCACCAAAGTAAATGCAGATTGAGAACAAAACGTGAGCACAATAACTGCACGAGCACGAGGTAAACAAGTGTGATGAAGGACTGAGGGAGGCACGGGAAAATAGCGGGGGCTGACCGTCATAGCACCTCGCGGCTCGCAAGTCAAAGCACAAAATCCCCCCAGCCTTGAC
Organism: Hermatobates lingyangjiaoensis; assembly: GCA_026182355.1. NCBI lineage: Eukaryota > Metazoa > Arthropoda > Insecta > Hemiptera > Hermatobatidae > Hermatobates > Hermatobates lingyangjiaoensis. The sequence continues at coordinate 336,061 of JAPFBL010000038.1, forward strand.
TCGTATTTCTTTTACATTTCATAGTCTGATTTGGAATGGCTAAATACGTTAAAATTACTTAAAATGTTCTAACATTTTAAGTTATTTATACGCTGTAATATTCCGTTCTTAGATCATCGACAGTAGCATAGACATATCGTGAAATGGTGTGTTTTTGAATCTAATATTCCTATTGAGTACTTGTAAACAGGTCATACGTATTCAAAATAGTCCTTTCTGTCTTTACATAAGTAAAGTGTAGTAGTCATGAAAAAAAAAGTCAATCTCAAAATATGAGTAAAGGAGAAATGTTTGGGTATAAATCCACCTGAAACGGTTCTTGTACCTTTCGGTCGACCGTATGACCAGAATTATCGATTTTTTGGTACGAGGATGAAGATTAACCTAAATTTATTAAGGTTACGGATATACTTTTAGAGTTTCTTTAGATGAAAGACTAAATTGGAAAAGCCATGTGTAGATAGATAAAAGTAATGTTGTGCTGTAAGTTATTAGTTCATAGAAAATGGGGTCTCCTTGAGAAATCCAAATTATTCCTTTGAGTTTATAAAGGTATCATTATGGTAAACTTGGGTAAACCAATGATATCATATTCATCGGTTGTGTGGATTAGGAATAGCTGGATCAATCTCCACCTGTACTATTTACAGGATTCAAAGACTAATAAACATCTCCCACTTAGACACACATATAAACAAATATTTTTTTGTTTTTACAAAGTGGAAAGTCTTTTAAGGGAGATTAAATATCAAAATTAGAATGAAACAATAGTTTGACATATATGTTGGTTAGATACAATCCCCGTCGTAGATTATTTTATAATAAAATTATGTTTATTTCAATAAAAGGACTCTGATCTGTTATACTGACAAGTTATAAATTAATAAAGAAAACTGGGTAAATAATTTTATTTTTATATGAATACCTTGGAATAAGTACAACTTCGAAATGTTTAGAACCATATAAACATTCTGCAGTCTGAAGTATTTTTGCTCGACTCATCTCAGTTTTCACAGGAGTGGAACTGACAAATAGATAAAAAGAAAGCATTTAAAAGGGGCGAGAACAACCGGATCCAATTTAGTTTAAACAGCCCATTCCATCGGAACTTACATTTGTAAAGAATACTATATCTTCAAACGAGGAACTTAAAAATATGTGTAGAACATCTATTGGAAACTTTTCTGCTTAACTGCTATGAATGGAAGCTGTGTTTGACAGTTAACAAAGAATGAAGACTCTATCTAGAAAAGTTAGAAAGAAACCTTGAACACATTATGTCTGAATCTGTGCCAATCACCTCAAAGAGGAAAAAGATTTTTGTCAAATTATACCCAAAACTAATAAAAGTGAAGGATACTTTTGTATGTATATGTACTAAGGCCATTATAACTTGAAATCAGAAGTTGAGTTCAGTAAGAACAATGAGATGCAGGTTATGAGAGGTATGGCCGTGGAGCGTACGAGTCCGATGGCATTTGTTCCCTCAGCTTAATAATTTGTCAGATCGATCGATAATTTCAAGTTTCTTATAACTAATACAATTATTACTACATGAAAACAAATATTACCTTATTGACTATCTATGAGTTTGATGTTACGACAGTACAATAGCCGCATTAAAATATAACAAAAAATCTGTTGGTTGTTTAGTTTGATATCATGTTTACTTATAGTAAAGTTGATGTAGGAATCATGGTAACCATGAAGTCGACCCTACTAGCGAACTTTTCCATAACACAGATCGAACCGGAATCTCCAGTCTTTTTTTTTATTGTTTATTCATTTGTATAATTAGTAATTTCTGAGATTGAATTTCAAAATAATATGATGTTTTAGATATATTCTCAGAAATAAATAGATCTTACCTAGAGTTCACTAAACATATTGCAATGTAAAATGAAATACTAAATATTGTTCATATTTATGCAATGTTTTCTCTTTAAATCTGTTTTTTAACATTAATCCTCAGATGCTCCAGTGCCTACTACAATCGCTAGAGTTCAGCACTTGACCCGTCATAAAGTATGCCGCGACATTTGTCTTCCTACGTTTTATATTTTCCAATTGAAATATCATTTAACTACTGTTAATACCTCGGAAGTCCTTAGTTTCAACTTCTTTCATAATTTAGTCGTTCTTGATGAAGAGAAGTAATGTATTTCGTCATACATTATTTTCCATGCACTATTGTAATTTCATGACTAGTCAAACCTGCGTAAGAAACTCTGAAAAGCTATTTTATATGAATTTATTTAATTTTTTTTTCAACATACTCTCTGCTTTTTCAATCAAAATTTCTTCAAGTTTACCATGATAAAGTTTTATTTAATATTAAATTAATCTTTAATCAATATTTAAAACTGTGGTTCTTAACATTTTTGTGAACTGTAAACCCTTGAAGTTTTATCAATTCATTGCTAAACCTTTCGTAATTGTGAAAATAAAAAAGATTTATAATTAAAATATAGGTTTATAGGTTATTACATCTCTTAATGAACAGTAATTAAAATCACTGAGTTAAAGAGTCTAACCAGAAATCCGGTAGCTGTCAATTTGGGATCAGTTTAATCCATGTGCTTAGTGAGGTTTCTGTAGTTGCTGGTCCTGGGCTGTAATTTTTCTACTTAGTATTACAAACTCATACCTTGGCCTCCATCTTTTACTATCCTTATGAATTGAATAAATAATCAAATTTTTATTTGATATAATATGGCGGGGCGGGACTATAAGAACCACAAGTATGGAATATGGTAAGTTAACTCCGAGTAGCTAGTTCACTGTAGTAGAGCTTCTCTAACACCGCCAGGCAGCTCGAGCAAATGGTGACGAATTGCAATGAGACTAGTGAGATGTGGGGAATAGCCTCAGTCACACATCCAACATCTGTGGTTTAGTGCAAGTTCGTAATAATCGTGGAGTCAATTAAATAAAGTTTCAAGAAATTCTTTTGATCAGTAGACGGGTCAAGGTTGGACAGTTTTAACATCTTTCGAATGTTGCATTACAATTGTGCGGTTAGCAATTGTTAGCATTAGTCAGTACTGTGCGTATTAGGAGAACTGATGTTTATTTCTGTTTATGTCAGGACAGTACTAGTCAAGTGCCGGGAAATGCATGTTGAAACTTTCCAACTATGTTAAGTACATGCCTAGCTCTGTATAGATAATCGGTATGCTGACTATTGCTTCGATGATGTATCGAGAGTATCCTGTGGTAACCGGGAACGTAAATTGCGTAAGGTAGTTACTGCTTCATTTAAAATTGGAATTTACATCCACTTTTGAATAAGTGATTAATGTTTTCGAATACATTTTTATGTTTCTGAAATACATTTATGTATATTTATTAATTATTTCTTGCTGTATAAAGTATATAAATATATAAAGGGGTATTGTAATTTTGACCCCGTGTTATTTGAATGTCGTGCATATATGTGGTGCTATGGTATGAATATGTCTAACTTACGAAATTTATGTGGGGTCCAGAAGAGAAAATAGATAGGAGAGCAGTCATGTTAGTCAGCCTTATCGAACACGCTCAAGGTTGACCTCTGCCGAACCCAGCTTAAGGGGTTGAAGCCATGGTTTTTTTTTTCTTTGTTGAGATCGGAAGTATAGACCTTTTTATTCCCTTAATAACGACAAATTAGCAGAGGTTCTTATCTTTTTGTAAAATAAAAGGAATATATATTATTTAAATAGCCTTCTAATGTTGTTAACATAGGAAACTTTAAAGCTACACGATCACTGCTTTGCCTCAAAACTGCTTAGTTGTGAGCAAAATTTTCTAATAAAAACTATTTATATTTCGAAATTCTTTATGATCCATGAACCAATGTACTCGCGTTCATATAAATTGTTGAAGCTTAATCTCCCGGAGAACATAATAATGGGATCATTGTAAAGAAAGACCATGTGACCTCCAAATATGAAAGTATGCTGATCCCTAAAAATCAGTTTTTTTTTCTCGTCTATTCTACATAATTCTGTCTATTATAAGTACTTCACTTAAGGTACTTAATATTTAGTTTTAAATAAAAGCACATAAATGTTAATAATAATAATCTTAAATGGAGTTTTACATGTAAACAGAACTTCTAGAAATAACGCTTTTAAATTCTAAAAGAGGATTCTCAATTGAATACTAGTCCTTAAGCAGCAGTCGAGGTTAGCGTCGGTAGTATTAGCGTGCAGACTCTAGACCAGGCAAGTGGACACATATTGATGTAGCACTCCACTACTTTACTGTAGTCTGGCACTTCTTCATCTTTCATTATATTGTGACAAGCCTCATTAATTAACATTTTTTTCCATCCATAGTAATGTTTATTTACAGTCTGATTTAAAATTTGTTTCAAAAGTTATTTGAATGATTAAGTTAAAGACCAACAGAAAATCATAGATTTTATATTCTATTTTTTCCAGCTAAATGCATATTTAAATGTTTTTTTTCAGTTATTTCATTATTTATGTTTTCTTTGTAACAATGAATGTTACTGTTAGTTAATCATAATATGTAGTTACCATTACAGCTGGTTTTCTAAGTAGTAGTATTCAATAGTCAACATAACATGAAACAAAAAAAATTTTAAAACAGATTTGTAAATAAGCCATTTATTTAAAAAAAAATGTTTGAATGAAGTCTTGGTGAATGCCAGTAGCTTAGAGCATGGACTCCCAAGTCCTTATAGAACAGGAGGAGTATACAGGACAGTAAGATGGCATTGCTCTCATATTACAGTTGTCTGTTTTTTTTTCTTTCTAAATGGTAGTGAGAAATACAGAATGAATGTCTTTATGTCTGTATTTGGCAAGAGCTGTAAAGGAACTGGAATCTATTTACTTGGTGCTCAGCAAATACCACTACTGCCTATAAGCTAGAGTGTAGCACGCTAGGAGTATAAATCTTAATCTCACTGTTACAATGAATTCAGAATGTTACGATATTATGAATGCGTATGAATTACGAATTTGACAATAATGCGCGGGTGGACGTGAAGTCCGTGTAAACTAAAAAGAAATTGTAGCTTTATTAATTTTTGCCATGATAAATAATAAGGTCACTGTATTGGATAGCTATAGTTTTATTCAAATTGTATTAGAATTATCGTACATTAGTTTTATTGTACGTGACAAAGTTAAAACAATTTTATAAATCACGTCTGAAAATACAGTGAACACTAATTTTCTAAACCAGTAATAGTCCTCGTTTCAGGAAGTTCTTTATTTAATATGATGGTTTGCATTATTTGCTGGCTGTGAAATTTCATGGTTTTCAATAGTTATTCGTTAAAATATATTATGCTCATATAGAAATTTGATGACAGCATAATGAGAAGAGTCTGAACGCATTTTTAGTGGAGGCAAATTTGAAAAGTTTTGATTCTGTCAGCGTCCAAAAGAAAGGAGCGCCATTCTTATTTGAGTTCAGAATCTTCCTCCATCTTCTAAAACACAAATCCCTGATATCGTCCATGTTATGGCTATGGGTTATCACTTTCACCCTTAAAGAAGATCATTGCAAAGAAAACTCAAGTCATATTTTAAGTGAAACTTTCTTTCATGAAATTTGTTGGTTTACTCCATGTTTTCTTTAACCAAAGTTTTCAACTTTTATATTGAAAAAATATTTAACAAATTAATATTTTATAGAATTCAGAAATTGTAACTTTATTAATTTTTGTCCTGATTAATAATGTCACTGTATTGGATAGCTATAGTTTTATTCAAAATGTACAACAGAAGGTTTTAGCGTAATGGTAAAGTTAAAACAATTTTATAAATCATGTCTGAAAATCGAATGGAAACTAGTTTTCTATTACTGAATAAAACTAAAAACTAGACTGAACAGAATACAATACTTACCACGATCGATATTGTGAGAAGCCTCTAATTGTCAGAATAAGATCCGAAGAGATATGACCTGAAAACCGGGTGGCATTGATAAGAAAGTTTGGGAAAGACTCTCTGAAGGTCATAGTCAGTATAGTTTGCTATACTTAAATTACGTTTATATTGAAAGACAGGTATAGGGTCGAACAATGATTGTAGCTCTCTGAGTTGAATGAACTGGACTATACACGTTGAAAATAAACAATATTATTATTGTTAAAAAGGAAGAATATTAAACTCTGAATTTGAGAAAAGTTCTAAAATTGAAATAAATCATTGGCCTGTGAGGTCCCTTTATATAGACGCCAAACAGAATGAATAGCGGACAGATTGGAGTAAGGGATATGGTCTGGATTAAGGGATGGAGTGTATATCATTTGAAATAAGGGATAGAGTGAAAGAGGTATTTTAAAGGGAGTGAAAGCAAGGAAAAGGGAAATATGGTTGAAGAGAACTGAATGAACACAGAGGTCGAACAAATGAAATCTCTTCCTGCTGAAATAAATCTTTTTTGAGAAGTTTGTTGCTCTGGTTAATATTCGGTATAATTTGAATGCACCATTACTGCTGGTTAAAATATTTTATCTATGAAATTTAATTAACGAAGGCTCCATGATTTCTTTAGCAAAACGATATAATAAGTTACGTATAATTTGTTTCCAAAGAATAAGTTATCGTACGAGTAACTCCTTCGCTGTTCCTTTCATTTTCCTCTTTTCTTTGTCTTTCTATGTTCGGTTATCCTATCATATTACTTTAACTCATATATATTTCGCTTCCTATTGCATCTTCACTTTTATAACTCTCACTTCGAACATACCGGTCCAAACTCTTAGGCGCAGTTCAGAATTACCTACTGTACTTTATAACCACATTTTTATATCAAGTATTTCTTGTGAGTTTTATGAATGTTTATGTAAAAACAGTTCTAAAAGATTGCTTAAATCTTTGATGGGTCCGTGAACCTGGAAGTTTCAGAATTGGACTTAGAGTGTATTAAGACAAATTATTAAATACTGCAACTAATTTAAGTGAATAGGGTAGTACCATTTAATTACTTGAGATTGGTTTATCTAAGTAGGAAGACATGGAGTATTAGGAAACGCCATCTCCTCCCCTTTAATATTAATACTAAACCCATGGGGACTGCTTCTTAACTCCTTGTCTCCATTAGTAGTACTAGAGCTCCTAAGCTTGGACAGCACATGAATTTTCATTAAATAAACCCATTTGATGAGAGTTTAGGTATTTTGATAAAATGGTAAACAATTCCTCCTTTAGTGTTTTTATTTAGTGCAAATTAATTTTGGTTTGGCTTACCTATTTTGGTTTGGATTGACTGGAAGTTACTTAAATTTGTAGGAATTCCGGTGACCTTAGGAAGATATTTTTTTCAGATCAGCATTGCTGCTTTTCAGTTAGCTTTTAACTTTCCCTTTTTTAACTAACTGTTCTCTAACATCTTCTCCTTGTGGAATACCAAAGACAGTGTTACCTGAGTATTCAGAAATAAAGTCTCTGAATTAGTTGTAAAATGATTCAAGTTAATCATCTTTCTATGAAGACGTCTATGTGTAAATAGGAGTTAGAAGAATTAGGAAACTTTTTTAATATTAGTCATATGTCGAATTATGTGTGTTAGATAAGAATCATACTTCATTAATTATATGCGTAGACAATTTTTACTCCATTTTGTTATGAATATTGTTGTTGCAGTAGTAGACTAGTGGCTTATGTCAATTAACTATGCATAGGCATCGCGTAGGATACGGTGGGAGTTTAACTTTCACAGGTTTTCATGTCCTTTAGATATTATAGGTAGTATAATTACGATTTTATATAAATTTAATAAATTATATAATAAGTCAGTTTAATTATTCCAATTACCATACTTTAAAATAATTTTACTATTGTATGATCTATAACCTCTTTTTCCCTCAGGAAGAGTTATTTTTTGTGTTTCTTTTTAAGGAAACAATTGTTCACCTTTCATCTTCTTATACAAAAGAACATATACTTCATATTTATGGACCTAGGTATTAAGCTTAACCAATTGTTTCGTCATTGGAGTGTTGCAACTTGTTAGTTAGTTTGAAAAACAATTGAACCAACAGGCATGTTCTCCCTTAATGAAGGCAGATGAAACTGAGTCCTAGAGAAATAAGCTGCCCAGTTAGTGTAACTCACTCTGAGATAGTTTCAAATATCCGTAACTTGTCACATCAGTTGACAAAGGAATTCTTATTGAACAGGTTGTCTCCTCCCTTTAGGTGCTGTATTCTAATTCTGCTTTTCAAATGAGTCTCTTTGTATAGTATATAATAAAATCCCTTGGCAATCAGAGAATAGTTAATATTTTTTTTCCCCAAATTTCCTGATGATACCAACGTCATTCTGTTTTCTCCTGACCTAGTTAAAATTCTAGAGATTCCTCTTTGAGAGAAAATCTAGCCTACCTTCAATGATTTATCTGGACAAATTTAAATTTCTTCATTATTTGTTTTTTTTTTCTAAGAATTGTGGTTTCAAATATTAAACTTAAAGGATATTTATAGTTACAGTTTGCAGAACTTGGAAAAGACAGTAGGTGCATCCTACAGTTGTTTAAGTACATTCAGACAGTAATATCATTGTGTTACATTACAGATAGTCTTCTACCACCACACATCTATGTATCAGAGTGAATTTCTTCTCTTTAGTGCTTTTATTTATTCTTGTGTGAGTAGGTTACTTAGTTAAGTATAACCTAAATTATCTTGATGATCTAGCCGCTAGCCTCTCTCGCTTATCGTTCACGCCTACTTGGGTGGTAAATTACTTCACAATAGTCATTTCTCTTCCTGATAAAACAGTCTTATCTAAAAATTAATTTACATTTGAATATACAACTTGTAGCACAGTGATAATCGCGAGTTCTCAACTCATCTCTCTCTCTCTCTCTCTCTCTCTCTCTCTCTCACACACACACACACACACACACACACACACACACACACACACACACACACACACACACACACACACATACATATATATATATATATATATATATATATATATATATATATATAGTTCATTGTACATAAAGAAACATAGAGAAATTAAAAGCACACACTTACAGTCTCTAATTTTCGGTTGAACCGTCTTCAGGAGAGATAAGAGAGGTAAACCAAGTGCACTGGTACAGAGACGGTTGGAGACCGTCTCCAACCGTTGGAGGATCTCCAACCGTCTCTGTACCAGTGCTCTTGGTTTCCCTCTCTTATCTCTCCTGAAGACGGTTCAACCAAAAATTAGAGACTGTAAGTGTGTGCTTTTAATTTCTCGATGTTTCTTTATGTACAATGAACTGTATTTGTCCATTTCGGATCGTATTTTCATCAAAAAAGTGTATATATTATATATTATATATATATATTATATATATATATTATATATATATATATATATATATAGTATTGATAAAGCACCGACAGTCAAGTGGAAACAAAATAACATTTTTTCAGGTCTCGGTCAGTAATTCAAGTACAAAATAAACTTTCATTTCCGACGTTTGGTTTTTATTTAAACCTTTTTCGTATTATGAAAAATGGGAGATTCCGGCTACTGTTGTTGTGGGTTTCAGATTTTTAGTTTAAGAACAAAATCTGTTCCTGTGATCAAGACTTAGGGCAGATCTTCATCAACAGGAGATCAAAAGATTGACGAACTGTTGTTCGAATATCAATCGTTTGTATTAATATTGTTATGTACAGTGTACGTTTTAGTCGCATTAATTAGAATAACCACAAAATGTTTTCATTTTTCATATATATATATATATATATATAACAAGATTTCACATAATCACATGAAATAACAATCAATGACTAAACCACACTGTGGAATGGGAAAAAAAGATCTTAGTCTTTTTTTCCACTTCATATTGTGGTTTAATCATTTATATATATATATAATATATATATATATGATTTTCACCATATAAAGTAATTTACTGGTGTGCCATGTCTAACACAGACTCCAGCAAAACGATACTGTTGTTATAAAATTCTTTGTTGAGCATTTTATAGCAATATATGCTATAAAATATATTTGGTGTTGACCAAGACCAAAGTCTTGGGACATTGGAGCCTCTACAGTTCTAATATTTTTGAAGAAAGTTTGATATGTTACTTCCAGATTTGGCTGCTCACTGAACAGCAGTTCCGCATTGCTTCCTCTCAGTTAGTTTATAGTTATAAAGCAACGGGATTGAAATAACTTTTTATAATAAAAATATATCAACTGAAACGTATCAGTACATGGAGTATTATTAAAAATCAATTTCAAGACAATCCAGTGACCTAGTTCTTTCAAGGGTGACGCACTTCTTAAATGACATGATGTGAGGACGGTTTGATTTGTAAGATAATATTGTATGTATTAAAATATTAATACTGCAAAGGAATTATGCTAATATTTATTTTTTAAATATTTTATCTTTTTTGTTTTAATATTTTGAAGAATAACAAAGAAGCGTGGTCCGTGTAATAACTTTTTAGGTATTATTGTGTTGATGTCTCTGTGGGTGAAGACGTTTAAGTAAGCAAATTTGAATTCAGATTCATACAGTGTCAGATGTTAGCCTTATGAAAACTGTGTCATCCTAGCACTTTTCTGAAGAATATTTCAGGTTATCAGAAGTATTGGAATAATAGGTGAGCGTTTAGTTCATGATATATGAGAATTAATTTATATACCGGAGAATGTGGTAAAATATATGTTGTTTCATATAGGGTTGTCGGGTTTGAAGTGATAACAATGGTGTCCTTTCATGATGGAATTCCCTGAGCCCAGTGGGGTGCAAAGCCAGTCGACCTCTATTGACTGGGCCTGCTTAGGAAGCCAGGCCTCAGTCAGTGGCTTTCAAACTTCCTCAATATTTCCGGACCCTTATAATCTTCCATAAATGACTTAATCTTCCAATAGCAGTATTGATTTGACACAGTGTCAATCGAGCTTTCGCTCTCTCGCTCTCAGTCACTTTCCTTTTCTGCCCCTCTGTATACCTTTAGGATGGCATTCATTCCTCTATTATGAGCCTCGTTGATGTTAGTTAAAAAGTTCTAAACATCAAAAATCCATTTTTATTTCATTACAAATACTTGTCAAATGCGAATGTCTTTTAATATATTTTAAACCCCTCCATTAAAGCAATGCACAGTCAGAGAAGGTCTTTTTAGAATAGAATGTTCTTGATTCTGCTCACTTGTATTTCTTTTTTGCGTTTAATCTTAGGATGTTAAACATTTTTTTCTTTAAATCTCTTGTTATGCGAATCCTGAATTTCCTAATATGTGTAATACCGCACATTGTGCAGGATTGCACCCTTGCAGAGCTAATTTCAATTATTCTTGACTATTCCTATAGCCATCCTTCATATTAAACTCTAATGCCGTTTTACACATAATGACGGTTTGATTTGTAAGTTTTAATTCTTATATCATTTATAAAGGTTCACGATATAATGTTACCTTGTTGTTATGTATTCTATTATTTGTGAAAAACGAAAATTTAAACTGAGTTAGTGAAGATGTGAGAGAGGAACAGGGTACAAAGAGTGCTGTAGAAGAAGAATTACTTTTAGATAGAAAAAGTAGTGTTAAACTACTGGGATTGGTCCATACCGTGATACTCATCACGATCAGTCGGATATGGTAATTTGTGGTGGTCTCACTCTTTGATTAAATTGATCATGAAATTGATTATAAAACTAAATTAATTATTACTAATGGTTAATGCACTGGATTCAATGAGTCTAATGTGGTCAGGCGACTTATGTCAATTTTGATTAATACCATTGAATAGTTGTTGGAATAGTGTCTAACATTTGGCACTGCAGACTACCACTTTCCAAAGCTCCTTAAAATCTAATCAACGAGTTGAAAACTTTGCAAATATATTTCAATGATTGTCGAGTACTTATGACTGTAATTTGAAATAGCGAGTGATTAGGGATACGTATAATTCATTGCGCCGTATTGATGTCGTCTGTATCGACCATTCTTTAATGTGCACTTCAAATTACTCTTCTCTCCCCATGACATAGACATGCCATGACGGGGTGTCATTTCTCAACTTTAATAGAGGACCTTCGAGTCTCTTCCTAAGAGATGAGACGAAGGACTTCGCCCGGGCCAGAGATAATCATAACAGAGCCGTTTTGTTTTCTTGACAATTTTTTTTTAAATTTTTATAATTTTAAATCTCATGTGATTCACAATTTACACGCGAATACATTAGAATTGCATACTGTAATTGTTTCTAACTTACGCGGTAGGTAGGTAACTAACTTAGTTTACTTAGGTACTAATTTTGTTAGTACCTAAACAAACTTAGATTATTTATGCTTATATGCATAAATTTAGGGAAGAGTAAGTTTCACTAATTACTATTATTCTGCTGCTGTGGCTCACACATAACTAACATGGGTGCCAAACAATATATTTGGAAAAGTTTCGCCCCTAGAGCAGCATTAAAAGATGAAGCTTATAAGTGCGGCCGTTGGAAACAATTACTATTAACTAACGTGCAGTTCTTAATCCCGCCTTGAAATAAAGCGCAAATTAATGAAAAATTATTTGGTCTTAAAGTAACTACAATTAATAAAAATGTTGGACAGGAATTCATGCATCAAAATGAAACATGTGGCAAACTCCAATTTGTCACTTTTCTATTTGATTGTAACGTTAGAGATGGGGTTATAAAGAAAAACATTTGATTAAAAGTTTTGGATTAATCCATTTGTTTTTAAAATATAATCAGAAATTTTTCTACCAAATATGTATATCTTTTGTAGTTTATTATTCTTACAGATTTAGGCTGAGCCTCAATATAAAACGTCATACGCGTAGAGCCCCCTAAAGCCACAATCAATGATACCAGTTGGTTCCTTTGTTGCATGAGGGTGCAACACCGAAAGTGGACCGCAAAATGTCACAAACGCACTTTTTATTCACTAATACTTTTCAATTATATGTGAACTAACTTTTCATGGCATCATTATTGTGACAGTATTGAGTTTAATGTCAGCCGTATAGATCGGTAGTTGAGTAGAAATAAATATAGAAGTATCCTTCAATGCTTCCTAGAACTATGGAGTTCTCCTAAACCAGAGTACATATTTTATGATGAACTTGTTACTAGTAATCGTAACGAAAATAATGGGTACTTAACAACCACTGCTTATCTTGAGAATTGGAAAACTGGCTTATGCAGATCTGCAGTTATCAGATTAAATGATCAGGTATCAACAATCATGATGTTTTCATAATTGCAGTAGGTCTTTGCTTAAAATTTGGTAGAACCAGAAAGAATGATGAAAAGTGTATTGGAAAAACACTAACCAATAATAAAAGCAGAATGAAAAACTGAGAATAGCACGTATGAAGAGTTTCTTATAGTAGAGTTGTGTCGGTGTTTCTGTAAAATGTACAGTGTATTTACCGGTGTAGAAGCAGAATACGATAAGGAAAGCACGATTTGTAAGAGATCAAGAGGGTGATTTATTTAATTATTCCATATTAAGATTAATTGAATTTAACGAGATCATGAAGGTGAGAGAATGGTCATTATAGTTTTCCTTTTCATTGTTTTCTTATTATTTAATTGTTGTCTCAGATATTTTTGTGGCTCAATTAGATTTTCAAGCTATATGTATATAATAATTATAGTGAAGATGTTTAGAATATAAGTTAAGTTTGTTATCAAACTGAAAACGCTACTTCTTTATTTCAATTATGAACACCAGCTGTTTGAACACTAGAGTTCAGCATCATTACAAAAATATTAATAAATGACATTGCACGGCTGATGTTATTTCAAGTTCATATTATGTTTAGATGTGACTGTACCATTCTAGTGCCGTGAGCAATGCTCAGTTATCTAGGTTTGTGATACTCATTGGCGATTCAAATATATAATGTTTTCAGGTTACTAATAGAAAAATACCTTACTGTCAGGTATGATCTGTGAAGAAATACAAATAACACTGCCAAAGAACTCTTATTTATTAATACATGTTATTAGCACTACAACGATTCGTATAAGTTATATGAGAAAATGAAAAACCGTCCTACTTCGTATAATGGAGTCGATAGATATCGGATGTCGAGAGCTGCTATGTCTTGACAATGGACATATTTACTTTCAGGATTTTTCGAATGGCTCCCAGAACAATTATTCGAGTTAATAAGGGTATTCATTTCTTAATTTCACTTGTTAATAATATATTTTTGTGAAGGTAAATAAATGTTTTTTTGTATTTTTAGAATTTAGAGGTCAGTGTCGATTGAAGTGGGGAGGACGCATAGATTGTTTCAAATGCTGAGAGAGGGTTGTGTGCAATATTTAAATGAAGGTGGCGTTTTTCAGGGTGTCGACTTGGTCAAGCAACACGCTAAAGTAGCCCAGATACTTGAAGGAGGAGGTCCCGCTGACAGGACCAGGTACCACCAGCAGCAGCGCTCTGTCGGTTCCAGAGAGTCTCTCGAGTCCATCCACTACGACCCTGGCTCTGAAGAGGTAACCCTTTTCGTTTCCTAATCACCTCTAACTCTTGCCAGTCTTCTTCAGTCAAAATGTCCCTAGTCTGCTGGACTGGTCAAAAGATGCTTAGCCACTAATGAGCCCAGTCTAGCTTCAACTGCCTAAAAAAGTAATAGTTTTCTAATCTCAAATATAATTAACAGACCAGGGGGTTGTCTGATTTACCATTACATAGGTGTGGTATGGAATGCAGAAAAGTGTATTGCTTGGTAAACCAAATACTTGGCTGATGTATGATGCTGTCGAACTACTTACTGTTTTAACTGATAACTCTGCACACAAATGTCGGTCTAGCTGTAAGGGTTCAAATAATAATCTCAAATTCCGGAATAATAATTTCATCATAAATTAAGAAAAAAAGTCGCTATGGAAGTAGAAGTTAACAAAACATGCATGGGATTTGTTTGCCATAAACTCGCACACTATTAACTTAAGTACAGGGAAGCACAGAACTCACATAAATGATAATATGGAAGGACAATAATTACTATTAAGTAGCTTCCAGGATTAATCTCACCAGTTAAACAAAGTGCAAACGAATGAAACTTCATCAGAACAGAAAGTGAAAAAGTAATATAAAATGTTCTTTCCAGGGAGGTAATTGCAAAAGCACGTTGAGATCTTTCACCTTGACCTAACTTGAAAAGCCTTCCAAGTTTTTCGTATTTACTGAATCATTGTGCTGTTTTCATTGATTGCAGAGCTACTAAATTTATTGTGGCATGTGTGCATATTAATAGATGCATAAATTTCAGACACACAACAGTACAAACACTTACTGTAATTGACTTTCGAACCGTAGTTCGTCATCAGGAGAAGACTCAGTCTCACTTCTTTTATTTCTAGTATTCCCTTTATTGCGAACTATTGCTTGAAATATCCATTATAGCATGTATTTCATTTTTTTATGTGTCCTTTAATAATTAAAAAGTTTTAATTTGCTTTAAGCTAAGTTGTATGATGTTGATGTATACCATATATTGATATATATATATTAATATGTATATTATCTATATATATCTATATTAATATATATATATATATATATATATCTGAATAGAAGAAGAAGCTAAAATAAATCTTTATATAGTCAAATAGTTGTTAATTAGTTACGTTAAAAAGCATGAAGTGTACAATGTTTGACAGTAAAGTGCTGTAGTGTGCTATTTTGTTGCTGCGTGAACTGGACTTATTGATTTGAGTGCTCGAGTTGTGTGTGGTTTGCGTGTGGTATTGGGGATAAGTTTGCGACCTTGCTCTAATTGCATCACTTGTCTGTGTAGAATTTGGCCTCAGCACTAAACATTGAACAAAGACATCTTCTTGACTCGACTTCGGCCACGTCCCAACCACAGCCCAAACTGTCTGGAATTAAAAGCAAACTCTTCAATGTCTTAGGACTTAAGGACTCTTCAGCTTTGACGTAGCTTACTTCTTGCAGAATAGTAGACGAGGGGAAGCCCAAAGAAACCTTAGTTGTTCTGATAGGTGAACGAAATTACACGGAGGAGAGCATGTGATATCAGAAATAACTATTAGTGAGTAAAATAGTGAACTAAATACATCGTCATTCAAAAACTGAAACAATATATCAATATTCAATTGGTCAACAGTAAAATAATTACAAAATTATTTCAATCCGTCAAGGGCTAATAGATAAAAGAACCTTTCCAGTTAGCCACTCTTAACGTGGGACCAATGAAACAGAATCGAGAACAAACAGCCTTAACCTTAATATCTGTACATTACTTATATTAATATGAACCTCAATACAAATATTATTCTCATTGATGGTGACTGGTCAACCATTGAAGCATCTAGAAATGTAAGGAAACTAAAAAAAAAAAACTAATTAAATAACTGTTTTCATCAAAATATGGTATGTGTGTGTATTTACATGAATGCATGTATATATTAAAGTAAACACAATAAAAACAGTGGAATAATAAAGTAGTGCAAAACAATTACAGGTAGCTCAGAACTAGAGTTCCTTTGACCTCGAAAGGCCTTGGAGCTCATTAATTATTCCATTGATTTTGTGCTTGTTTTCTTTGATTGAAGTCAAGTGAACATGAAACGATCCATGAAGACAGCAATACTAATTAAACAGAAAGAACACATGAGAGAATGACACAACTCACTTCTACATGACCAGCCTCGCCATCATTGAGAGTAAAAGTGCAACTCTCGATTGCAGGGGTTCATCTTTCGACTGTATATAAATGATTTCTTTCTGTAATGAATGAGTTATACAGCACAATAAGGAATCCTAAAATAAGCTTTTCATTATTTTGATCGCTTCGATGATCGACAAATTGAAAAATGAGGTTATTCAGCAATACGTTGATATCGTATTTTAGACCAGTAAAAGTTTAATACACTAAGCAACTAATATTTCTGGACTCTTTGAGGGTTCAAAAACTATATGGTCAAATAGTCAACTCTATATTCCAACGTTCCTAAAATGAAAATATACATTTTCAAAACATTGGAATATAGAGTTGAGTTTTTAACCAGAAAACCCTCAGAAAGTCCAGCAACTTTCCTTACTCAATATTTTAATTAGTAAGTTCTTTTTCTGAGTTACTTTTCTGGTTTATCGTTTCAGTCTTGATTGACCGAATATCATTTTATATATACTTTTTCTTCTTCTCGGAATTTGGTCAGGGTTAATTACTTGAAATCACCTTTTTGCCAACGTTTCGTCTTTATTTCAAGACATCCTCAGGCTAGAAACCAACAAAAACAATGGACATTTGTCATATCAACTTTATATTCATCATAAAAATTCAAAAATCTTACTTACTCAATGCTAGCTTCTAACGCCGAACCAACAAAACCGTTATCTGTCATTACATTCAAATAATTAACCCTGACCAATACTTGTGGTCAAGAAAACAATACCTTCATATATATATTAATGATCAAACCACAATATAAAATGGGAAAAAAAGACTTAAGATCTTTCAACCGTAACAAGCGGTCTTCGTCAGAATCAAAAACCCAACTGTTGGGTTTTTGACTTATCAGTTGTGTTTTTGACTTTGGCGAAGACCGCTTATTACGATCGAAAGGTCTTAGTCTTTTTTTTCCCATTTCATACTGTGGTTTGTTCATATGTTATTGTTATTTCACGTGTTTATGTGAAATAACAATCAGTCATTACTTATTGTGGTTTGAGCCTATATGTACATAAAGTTCTATCGTTAGTTTTATAGTTGAAGTCGATTTGTTCTGTAGTTAGCGTCTGTAGTCAAGTACTGCGGATTAAAGGCGAGCGAGTGGTACTTTAAATTAAGCAGCTAGGGGCATTTGCAGTAGTAATGGCTTTAGAGCTTAAGAGATCCATCACCTGTTAGCAGAGAATACTTCAGTTGAATCGACCTTTCACTCATAGTTGTAAAAGAGAAACTTAATCAACATGTACCGCACACAGGAATATGCACTTGCCCTTGGTGCTATGCAGGCATCCTAACTATTCCACCTTTTTAGTTAATGAAAAGGAAATCCTTTGAAGGTCGACAGCAAAAAGAACACGTCACCCATTATCAGCAGACACTATTACGGTATTTAGTTCTTTATGGACTAGTATTTAACTGTGGAGTTCTGTTTTGATATCTTTTAAGCGAAATACTAACACAATTGGTTATTCTAGAAAATGTTTCAAATGGATAGTTTAATTAAATTTTTAATAAAACATTGTTTAAAAAAAACCCCACATGTCAAAAACAGTCGTATCACAGACAAAACCAAGCTTTCGTGCCAATTCCGAATTATATTTTATTTTAATTTACTAATCATGCGCTATAACAATTTTTTTTAATGACAACGAAGAAAATTAACCATTATTATATGTATATTGATAAACTAATGTCAATTTATAATTGCTTATTGGTTAAGACTTATTTTCATTCCACATGTTTCTTGTGAAAAATCAATATATTATATTGAATTATGGAGTAAAACACTTGGAGAGGAACGTGGAGAAAAACTAATAACTAAATTCAATATTTCTACATCCGTTGACATAAGAGACGTGGCTGGCTTGGTGGCTAGGTGCAGACCATTTCTCTCCTAATAATATCGGAATTAGAAATATTGAATTGAGTTATATCACTTCTATATATACAAAGTTTTACTTTTTAATTTAATATGTTGTCCTCATAGCTAGTTTTTGCATATATATTAAGTGTGATTTTCTAATGTCAGTTTGGTTTCAACTAACTTGAGCCTTCGCATGAATTGCCATTGGCCTTCCGTTGGTCAACGCAACAGCTTTTTTTTTACTATCCAAGGTTATTCTTGCGATATCAGTTTTAATAACAGTTTAAATGTTGAAATTCTTAATCACATTCCTGTTTCTGACTCTAAAGTAACCTTAAAAGCTTTAAAATAGAGCACATATTTGCCTGCTTATTACCAGGTCATCTCCAGGACTCCATTTATATATATATATATATAATATATCCTTAAAAAGTGTTAAAACTCTATCCTTATATCATTTATTATTGTTGTGAATTATATATATATATATAAAACTTTAAATTACACAAATCACAACACAGAAAAAAAGAGAAAAAACGCATTTACTAAATTCAATATTTTGAATTGTTGTTCGTCACCTGGAGATCTCTCTGACTTTGCCCTCTCTTCTAGTCGTTTTCTGATGACGAACAACAGTTCGAAATATTGAATTTAGTAAGTGTGTTTATTCTCTTTTTTCTGTGTTGTGTTTTTGCTTGCGTGCGTATGTGTTGAAAACTTAACAATTTCTATTAATGAACTACAAGACAAAAATAAGAAAATAAAATTGGTTTGTTTTCAAATTTGGAATCGTATTAAATTGACTGGTGCTGCTTTAAAGATGCAGCTAGGGCACTGTGACAGGTCACATGGAGTTTGCTTTAGAAATAAGGGTTTTCTCCTTTGACTTGTGCTAGTCCCCCTAACTGAGTAACACGATTAACAAGGTGTCCGCGAGGACAAGGCTGTGATGAGCCATGCGTCTTAAGCCCAGCCTGCTTTCCCCCCGCAGGACTTGTCTTAGTAACCTCACCTGCTTGCACTGCATGATTCACTTGCTCTTACTCAAATCAAATCACTCTTATATTTCAGCTAAGTTAGAGTTAGTTTCTATTCGACTTTCCTAGTTCACTTTAGCCTATCAGTACAATTGTTTTCAATTAGTTTTATTCTTTGTGACTTTAATTGTGCCAGTATATTGTCAAAATTGCCTTTATAATGCCTGTTTTTCATGTAAATTTTGTATATTGTAGTGGTATTGGCAATATATTTAATAAACACCTGTGATAAAGTAGTTTTTTTTTGTTTCTCACCTGCTTGCTTTCCCATCCCAGTGGTTCCCTAGCACACTTTAACATTCCTTTAATGTCGCTTGCCTGCACTCTAATAGTCTTCACTGAATTACGTATAGAAGCCTGGTGATCGGCCATGCATGCTGCTCCCACTCTGCAGGTAAATAACCAATCCTTCTTGCATGCCACCACACACACACCACTTGAACCGCCCAGTAAACACGTACTCAACCTAACTTCTCTCAACTTTTTTCTATTCAACTAGTCATTATTTAGTTATTTCAACAGATGACATGATAACCATATTCGTTAATGCCTTTATTTAAAAATAAATATGAAAAAGGATAATGTGTTTTAGTTTAAACGACATTTTACCTACATTAATAGATAATGAAAGATATTTATTTTAAAATTCATTAACTTTAGAAACTAAAAAAAAAATTTCGCAGAAGTATCAATTTAGAAAAATAATACCACAAAATATCATCTGTCAGAACATCCACGAGTTCCGCTTTCGATTTTACCTTCCTCTCGTAAAATCCTGTGTTAAGTGTCAACACATTTTATTAGTTACATGATTTCTCTCCTCAGTGACATTTAATTCGGTTCTGACCAATTACAACATTTGTTTATCATGTTTTAAAGAATCTTGTAAAGTGAGAGATAAACATTTGTTTGGAGTGAGGAAGGGAAAGGTTTATCACTTTTCTTAATTATATGTCTCTTGAAATATTTAATAAGAGACGAGGCTGCTCATATGTCAAGTCTTTAACGCCAGCCACCTCCAGGTAGGAGGCTGAAGTATTGACTTACTCTCCTACCCTTTCACGTCTCTCTCTCTCTCTCTCTCTCTCTCTCTCTCTCTCTCTCTCTCTCTCTCTCTCATCTCCTCATTCCTCTTTAATCCCCACGGTTCTTCTTTCACGTCAAGTTTTTACAAAACATCTACACCTTGTATAGAGACTCTGCTCTACCTAGCGAAACTTGTGGCTTCAGGACGTTGGACGCACCTCCACTGAGGTGTGCACAACCTTTCCTTTTAATCTTTTTCCGTTGGGACTTCAAAATTATTTTAAATGTTTCTACTCATTTCTTGTTAATGAAATTCACGCAGTGACAACTGTTGTATATTTACGATAGTAATAATCCATTACATTCCCATTACAACTTAATAACTGTACCTATACCTCTAGTATGTTCTACTTCCAGTTGAACTACACTTCACAAATCCAGTACCATTGTTGAGTGATTTGGACACGTAAACAAACAGACGCTTCCTTTACCCCCGTGTTTCGTCAAACTTATTTCCCATCAAGAATAAACTTATAAATTAATATATTATCAATCTCCTTTTACAAGAACTAAAAGTGTTAAATAAACACTATTTAACTTATTGTTTATTTGGAAAGTTATTTTTACTTTGTGTTTATATTAATGGTTGTAAATAATTTACCTACATTTAAAATAATTAATTTATGTTTTATAATGTGACAGAAAGTTGGTAATGTATTAATTTTTATTTCAAGATTTGAATAATTTTCACAAAACATTGCATCAATGTGAGTGCTCGTTTCTGTGGTCAAATACCTCAAGAATTTGTGGTTCTCGTTTTACTTTACTTGTGGCGACATACAAATCATAACCAACCCTACATACCATTCCACCCGGTAACCTTCATACCTCTTTTCTTACTATTTATTTCCCTCTTCCTTAGAATCTCTTTCTCATACCTACTCCTATTTTCCTCCCGATTCCCTTCCAAATAAACCTTACGTTATATCATTTTTTTTCACTATTATCTTATTTCTTATCCACCCTATTTTATTTTGTTCACATACTTTCCCTTCTACTTCTCTTTCTTTCCTTCTCTCTCATTCATGTCTTGCATAAAACATGCTGAAGATATCGACCGTGGAATGGAATGAAAAGAAATAACTTTTTTTTCTTTTTTTTATCAGAAATCAGTCAGTTTCCCAGGTTCGGGAAAATCAAACTTTTAATGTGGATACTTCGGTTTTATTTAAAAAATGTTTAATAGGTATAAGAATGAAGGTATGAGAAAGCAAAACATTGAATATTCATTTCAAACCTGCGATATCCAATAGACCAATAATTTACATTTTCATCATTTCATTCTTCTGCCTATGAAAAAGCTTTTAAAATTAAACAGAAAAGTTGACTTTGAAAATTTTTGATTGAAACCTGTCAAAATGACTGATTTCTGATCAAAAAAAATGTGTTATATATATATATATATATATATATATATATATAATTTCACATACACACGTGAAATTGATCAAACCACAATATGAAATGGGAAAAAACTAAGATCTTTCAACCGTAGCAACTGACTCAGTTGGGTTTTTGACTCTGACGACGGCCGATTGTTACGGTTGAAAGATCTTAGTCTTTTTTTCTCCATTCCATATTGTTGTTTGATCATTGATTGTTATTTCACGTGCTTTATGTGAAATACTTGTTATGAGCTGATACTATATATGATACTTCTATAAATATGTAAACCGATACTAAAATGCGGTTTATCATAAGTTCTTAAATAGACAACTTATATATAAACATCGAGCAATAGATTTGTTTATACATCTAATGAGTAGAATCCTTCAAGATATCCGACAGTCATATGTCTGAGAGCTAGTGTCTTCTTTTCTGTACCCGTAATGTCTTGAGCTGAACTTTTGATACTTTAAGTATGTAAACCTACTATGCGTGTTTATCTAGTTTCCTTTATAGAACTTACATATATATATAACAAAAATATTGTTTAATAGGTAGATCCTCAAGATATAGACATAAAAATGTCTAATAGTTTTTTTTTCTATATTCTTATGAATGTGGAGAGAGAGTTTTTTTCTTTTTCTTATACCAAATATAATGAACTACTTTATGAAAAGAAAAAAAAGAATTTTCACAAATTAAGTTTCCCAATTCAGTACTGATTCATTTTGAACAACTATTATATGATTTTGGTTTCTAAAAACTCTTAAATTTAAAAAAAAAAAGACACACTAAATTTGAATATTCATTTGTGTATTTCTAACCTTATTGTTTGTTGTTTAACAACTACAAAACTTGTTAAACTCATAAAGGATTCAAGTCATATTTCAGTTATAAAGTCAAGAATAGGTTATACGAACTAGAACTCATTATTCATTCAGGAAACCAAAACTGAGCATGATTCAACTTACAGAAAATTTCATTATAAAACTCTCGTGCCTAAAAAGAAGTAAACTCTAGAATCCACCCTTAAAAGATAAAAATAATATCGAAATATAACTTTGATCAGTCAGTCAAACGTGTGAGAAGATTCCGAATAAATTACAAACTTTAATAAGCCAGTTATTCTATTGTATTTACAATGAATAGGGAACACGTAGTTTTGAACTACCAATCACATCAATACAATAGCACTTCATTAGCGATTTCCATTTTTTCTTCTTTTGGAGAGACAATATCTTTAAAGTTGAAAAACCTAAAAACATTTATTGAAAATGAATTATTTTTTATATAAAGTATATCTACCTTTTTCTGTAGGTAAGGATAATGAAACCATATTGCAGGTGAATCGATTCAATTACATAGTACTTTTTGAAGATTCTTTATTATCTCTTTATTCTTTATTTTCTCTTTCTTTTTGTATATCCATATGTATAAACAAAAAACATGACCCACAAGGGCAACACATTAAAATTACACAGAAATAACATACAACTGATACAACTCATGATCTAGCACCAGGAAAGCTAATGTGTACCTGCTCTGGAACCCTTTAGGTAACTTGGCATTAGATAACTTGATCTACGTAAGACAGTGTTTCTATGAATTGATTAAGGCGCGTCTATGAATTAACAATAAGTCTGTGGCACACCTTAGATTTTAAATATGGACAAAAGACTTCTAGTTTTTGAAATTATTTCAAAGAAGTAACTATAGTGAAGATTCAGGACTTCAGAAATTTAACATTCCTCTACTAAATGCTTCTTTCTAAGATTATATTTTTTATTGTCTAAATTCATATTTTGGTAATAATTTTTCTTTAAATATTTTTCGGATACTGAAATTAGGGATAGTTTTTATAAATAAGAATATACATTTTCATTACAAAACGAATTTTACAAAGAATAGAAAAATGATGAACTTATGGGAAGGTGTTCCCAGGAATTTTTGTCCAGCAGCCTTAAGAAAAAGACTGTCGGTTGTCATTTTCGGCAAACCAACTATTGAGATTAACGTGACAGACTTTCATGAAGACACATCTCTTATTTATCTATCTCTCTTCAAGAAAATTTAACAATTTATTTACTTTTCCATTTAAATTTTCAAGTGTCAAAAACTTAACTGAAATGTAGAAACAGTATATTTGTTTCTAAAAAAAAAAAATGTATGGAAATCACAAGAGATATCTTTAAAATTAGAAGGTAAGCTTCCTGTACCTTGGAATTCACCTGGGCACCTCCCGGGGTGGACAGTTTTAATATGCTCGATTTAGGATTTGAACGTGGAAGCTGTCATGAAAACTAAGACTATGAGAATTTTTATAAGTATTTGAAAAAAGTTTGCTCCGTTGGTCAAAAGATGTTTGAAAATATTTATTTTAAATTGTTTAGGTGAAAAATAAGATAATTGTGTACTTTGGGATCAGACCCTCATTCAAACATGTTTGAATAAATAGTTTATCAATGTTCTTTATTTTGGTTCGTTTTCTGGTTAACTTTTCCAGTTTTCTAAAACTAGTTTTCAACCTTTCAGATACTAAAAACAACAATTTTCCATCAGCAATAAATCGTTCAATTCATTATATATAAATTAAAATTATTGAACGTAAATACTATTTAATTCAATATATATTGAATTAAAACTCTCCGCAGCTTTTGCATTAAATACCTTCGTCTTTATTGCTTGCCCCCATTTTCGTACTGCTTTTCGCTGGGTTGGCAGTAATTTACAAAGTAAGCTGACCAGAGAAATCACTTTCGATTGTCGCTATTCACTGCGATCAAGGGTTTTGAAGTCGACAATTCACTTAAAAATTCCTAAAGAACTGTGTTAATTAACAATGCAGAATATTCTAATATAAAAGCTTTCGCACTTCACGTGCAATCAGCAGCTTTTTAGCTATTGTCATTTAAAGTTGAAAAAAAAAAAGAATAATACAGATAATTTATGTTAAGTTTATAGGTAAGAAGTACTGGGACTGTGAAGGTTGGGGAGGGTAATAGAAATGACCTGCCTGAGATGAGAGACGACTTCCAAGACGGTCCTAGACTATTATTTTAGAAAATGTAGAAACAGTTGCCTGCTCTGTTTCTAAACCTTGTTGCTGTTCCGATAACACATCTCCTCCGTATTCCGAATAAGTTAATACAATCAGCTTACGATGACATAAAGCAGTGCCAGTAGCAGCTGTTTCTTCTCGAAATCGTTTCATGTGTTATTCTATAGCATATTAGAGTTAAAGCACTAATTTTATCTTAAAACAAAATATTAAGATTGGTTAGGCACTAGGTATATATCTATAATCTCCTTTCCTTTTTAACCTCTTACACTTTCTCTCAACCTGTCTCTCTCGCTCTACTCCCTTCTCTTCCACACAGGATAGCCTATTTCACTGTCTCAATTTCAGTCTGACTGGCGAAAAATAATTGTTTTCGTTGAATGGTTATTCTCATTTCTAAATGTATACAGTGGTTTAGCATTGACTTTTATTTCACGTGTTTACTCTGAAATCTCCTTATCTATACATACCATAAGTAGTTCATCTTAGGAAAAACAAGGAAACAAACAAAGGAAAATTCTTCTTTTTTTTGTCTTTACTATACAGTTTTTTTTCTCTCCCCAGTGAATATCGTATATTTTTTTCTACATTTATAGATTGGATAGTATTTAAAATATATTTATATAAACAAGATTTCACAGTGAAGAGGTTAAATAAAAATTAACTTCTAAACTACAATAACAATTTAAGAATGTGACTAAGTTCTTTAAACTAAAACAACTGGTCTTCGTTAGTCTCACTTAAACTGTTTGAATAAAAATCTAACGAAGACGAATTATTGAAAGTCAAAAAAAGTTGAAAGATCTTAGTCACATTTCAAAATGTCTTACGGTAGTTTAGGCGTAGGTATAATTTGATTATAACATATACGTATAATTATACTCAAACTTAAAAGTTCTGACTGTACGACAAACATGATAACTTAAAGGAAATAACACAGAAGTTAACTCATTTCAATAATTTAAACATCCGTTGTCCTGAGGATAAGTGTGCCTACTGCCATACAAGCGAAGCGCTTCTTCGCCTGAAAATCTGTTCACAAGATTTTATGACATCTGCTACTGCGGTTATCGCAATTATTGCTTCAAACATATTGAATTTTCGGCCATTTTTTTTTCTACTCGAAATGTGTTACTATCAGAATCTCCTGCCATACAACCCATAATTAGCTTAAGCTTTCATACTTTACCGAGTTACCTATATTGAAAGTTACAATTTTGACTTCCTTGTTGAGTTATAAAAAATAAACTTGAGTGAACTAGGGCATTATTATCTTAGCAGGACCATTCATTCCTTGTCAAACCGACCAGCCCTTAGGTAAGTGAACTCAGCCTACAAGTGTATAATTAACTTATAAGTCACCCCTCAAAAAGAAGTGGTATTTTTAATTAACCTTGGAGTCAAACATTTTCTTTACTTGTAATGATCTTAAAAGTTAAAATCATTTAGGTCACTAGTTATTTATAAAATTATTCTTAATACCCGCCTTATTTTTCGAAAAATATTAACGATAGGAATTGTTAAAGTTAATATTGAAAAGGATGCTGACTTAGTTTAGACAGAACACAGTATCAATCACTAAGTTTAAAAATAATCCAATTGGATACCGAAAGTCTTAATCACTTGTGACTATTTTGAGACTAACACCCGCTGGATACTTCTTCAAGAGTGCATTAATATCATTTTACGAAAATGTGGCATTAATCAAATTGATAGTTCTTCGATGGAGTAGTACGAACCGGGAATAGCTTCTGCCCAGTGAGTGCAGTATCACATTGAGGGAAAGTCGACTTTTAATATAAGCTAAACCTTGTTGCTGTTATGTTAACACATCTCCTCCGTATTCCGAATAAGTTAATACAATCAGCTTACGATACAATAAAGCAGTGTCAGTAGCAATTCTTTCTTCTCGAAATCCTTTCATTTGTTATTCTATAATATATTATTGTTATTTTAGAACAACACTTATGCAAATACGTTTATCATCAGTTCTTTCGCAGTATTGAAAAAAAAAATCAGTTACATTTACAAATAATAACTTTAGTTATATATATGTATTCCAAACGAAGGCACTGTTCTGTCAAATGGACAAACTAATAAACAATTAATTAATGACATGTAACCATATTAGTATTTTTAGAAAAAATTATCTTACTTAATTAATATTTGTAAGAAAAACAAGTATTATGAACAGTTCTTACTTGTTTAATTTATTTACGTTTATATATATTGGAAATGTATATAAGATGAAAAAAAATCTCAACAAGGAGGAAGCTTACGCTTACAGAAATAATATTTCGAAAATTTTAAAGTGATATTTGTTTATAAAGTAACATTAAATTTTTTAATATATTAAAATGAATAATATGTGAATAATAAAACGTTTGCTTAATATAATTTTGTAATTCACTTTTTGATAAGGAATGTTTGAAAGGGAAATTGGAATAGAAATGGTCGTAATGTCAAATGCAGGGCGAACAGGAAAGGTAAGTTTTAAATGATGACAGGAATGGCATTATGTGTGTCAACATTGCCTTCTCTTTCGAGTATTTCAAAGTAAACCCCTCTGTTTAAACATGGCAGAATCGCATGTGCCGACACCTGACCTACACTGCGAGTATATCCACTTCATATTGGTTTACATTAGAATTTGTTTGTATGAACATACTATAGATGTAACGTTTACTACATATTAAACATATTCTTTACACTAACCAGCATAAGTCCCAACATCAAGACAGGCGTAACAAACAAATAAGCCCCCCGACATCTAGGGAAGTTCATATACCTCCGATTTAGATCAGATTCGAACCCGTTACCACAAACAAGATTTAGAGATTTCGACTATCTGCGAAATTTTAAAATACCTCCAAAAGGCAGAAAGACCTCCAGTATATATTTAAGACGTATATTTTTACCATTTAAAACTATCCTTAGCATTTTTTTCTTAATTTTAAAATGCTGCTAGAAATGTTAGACAATGAGTTAAAATATTTACTATGATTACTATATTTACATACTAGCAAACGTACCCGTCTTTGACGGAATCAAAAATTCTATTATACTTGGTATTCCAAAATATCAATTATAGTATTATACTAATACTACAATTAGAAGTTATAGAATAGTAGAAAATAACATTATCAGTACAGTGCTAAACAAATGCCTCTGTATACAAAGATTAGATTTTAAGTTAGACATACACAAATCTACAATCAATGTTTCAGCTTTATATGTCCTATGGTAGCAATATTTTGTGGACAAACCGACAGAGAGAAATTATTCTAAGGGTACATGTGGCAAGCAAGCTACTGGCAACCCTGGCTAGATCCCTTTACTTTATTACCATTTTTTATATTATCCACATTTTAAATTCAAAAAAATATTTGTTTGTTACATTTATTTATAATACATTTGCACTACTGTCATCGGCGATCACGCAAGCCATTGGGCTACTCTGGTCCCATACCTTACATTATTACCAGTGTATTTATTAAGCAAATATTAAATTAAAAAAAAGTTTATAGTTATATATAATACATAGCAAACGTACCTGTCTTTGACGGAATCAGAAGTTCCGTCATTTTTGGTATTCTAAAATGTCATTAGAAATTATAGAAGAGTAGAAAATACCATTATTACTACAGTGTTAAACAAATGCCTCTAAATACACTACATTAGCTGTCTGTCCTTCAGGTTCATGGTAGAAGAAAGAGTTGAAACCTCTGACCCTTGAGCAAGTAAACTACATTTGACCATGTGAGAAAAACTTGGTTTCGCTACCTTGTATTCCTGCTTTAGATGAAGTCTCCCTTTGCGACTTAGTTAACGTCATTGCGAAATAGACTCTGACCGGACTTTGCAATCATTTCAACGTAAACAGACAGTGGCTCGGAATCAATGGTATGTGTGGTATACAAACAGACTCCCCAATACCACATCCAGTCATTATGTCCGCCTCTATGGCATTATTATCTGTGTGGAGCACGAACTCAGAGTCGTGTCCCGTTGCACAGTTTTGGGGCACTCATGTTTCGTAACATGAAATTTGTTACTGCTACTAAATTGCAGCATGATTGGTGCTCTACTTTAAGTTTTTACTCATGAGCAGGCAGTCCAGGAGAAATAAATTCAGAGTCAAGAAAGTCAATTAGATAATGAACTGCTTCTTCATCACTAATCCAATCTCTTTACTGACTTGTAAGGTTTTTCCTCGGTATGATATAGCGTAAGAACTTGTTTGTTGATTTTTCCTGCCTGTTCGTATTAAGAGTTGAGAACTGCTCGTTTACAAAACTATTTATTCGTAATAGATAGTACATTCTCAACTCTGGGAAACACTTTTTCAAAGATGTCAAATATGCAATATATTCATATGCTCAAATAAAATTAAAATCAACTAACAATACCTACTTGCTTCACCTGTGTATTTTCAAAACAAACTTGCCAGTGAAGTAAGGAAAATACGCTTAAAGCCCTATAACTTCGTTTCTGTACTTGATTATGAATCTATTTAGAGCCCATATTTTAAGTTAGGCATACACAAATCCAGTGTCAAAGTTTCAGCTCGCCATGTCTTATGGTGGCTGAGTTTACTTGTGACAAACGTTTTTGCTTTAAACGTCCATAACTTCACTTCTACGTTGAATTTCCAAATAATTCAAAGCCTATATTTTAAGTTAGACCTACCCAAATCTACTGTAAAAGTTTCAGCTTTATATGTCTTGTGGTAGCTGAGTTTACTTTGACAAAGTTTTGCGGACAAACCGACAAACCGACAGAAATTTTTCTAATGGTGGATTCGGTTTCTCCAATGTATGAAACGTAAAGAAAACTTGAAATGAGTCAGTTCTAAGCAATGTACAGACAAAATCATTATTTTATTTATATAGACTAGCAAACGTACCCGTCTTTGACGGAATCAAAAATTCTATTATACTTGGTATTCCAAAATATCAATTATAGTATTATATTAATACTACAATTAGAAGTTATAGAATAGTAGAAAATACCATTATTAGTACAGTGCTAAAAAAAAGCCTCTGTATACAAAGATTAGATTTTAAGTTAGACATACACAAATCTACAATCAATGTTTCAGCTTTATATGTCTTATGGTAGCAATATTTTGTGGACAAACCGACAGACAGAAATTATTCTAAGGTTACATGTGGCTACTCTGAAGTATGAAACGTAAAGAAAACTTGAAATGAGTTAGTTCTAATTAACGTGCTCCCAGTCAAAAGCTAGCACGCAAGCCACTGGGCTACTCTGGTTCCATACCTTACTTTATTACCAGTGTTTATATTACGCAAATATTAAATTAAAAAAAAATATTTTTGTTGTGTTTATTTATAATACATTTGCACTACTGGCATCGGCGAGCAAGCAAGCTACTGGCAACCCTGGCTAGATCCCTTTACTTTATTACCATCTTTTATATTATCCACATTTTAAATTCAAAAAAATATTTGTTTGTTACATTTATTTATAATACATTTGTACTACTGTCATCGGCGATCACGCAAGCCACTGGGCTACTCTGGTCCCATACCTTACATTATTACCAGTGTATTTATTAAGCAAATATTAAATTAAAAAAAAGTTGACAGTTATATATAATACATAGCAAACGTACCCGTCTTTGACGGAATCAGAAGTTCCTGTTTTGGTTTATTGCCGTGTGCCTATTGCCTTTCGGCTATACCACGGAGGAATCAGAAGTTCCGTCATTTTTGGTATTTCAAAATGTCATTACAAATTATAGAATAGTAGAAAATACCATTATTACTACAGTGTTAAACAAATGCCTCCAGCTTATACACTACATTAGCTGTCTGTCCTTCAGGTTCATGGTAGAAGAAAGAGTTGAAACCTCTGACCGTTGAGCATGTAAACTACATTTGACCATGTGAGAAAAACTTGGTTTTGCTACCTTCTATTCCTGCGTTAGATGAAGTCTCCCTTTGCGACTTAGTTAACGTCATTGCGAAATAGACTCTGACCCGACTTTGCAATCATTTCAACGTAAACAGACAGTGGCTCGGAATCAATGGTATGTGAAGTATACACACAGACTCCCCAATACCACATCCAGTCATTATGTCCGCCTCTATGGCATATCTGTGTAGAGCACGAACTCAGAGTCGTGTCCCGTTGCACAGTTTTGGGGCACTCATGTTTCGTAACATGAAATTTGTTACTGCTACTAAATTGTAGCATGATTGGTGCTCTACTTTAAGTTTTTACTCATGAGCAGGCAGTCCAGGAGAAATAAATTCAGAGTCAAGAAATTCAATTAGATAATGAACTGCTTCTTCGTCACTAATCCAATCTCTTTACTGACTTGTAAGTTCTTTCCTCGGCTTCATATAGCGTAAGAACTTGTTTGTTGATATTTCCTCCCTGTTCATATTAAGAGTTGAGAATTGCTCGTTTACAAAACATTTATTCTCAATAGATAGTACATCCTTAACTCTGTGAAACACCATTTCAATGATGTCAAATACGCAATATATTCATATGCTCAATTGAAATTAAAATCAACTAACAATACCTACTTGCCACACCTGTGTATTTTCAAAACAAACTTGTCTGTGAAGTTAGGAAAATACAGCTAAAAGCCCCATAACTTCGCTTCTGTACTGAATTAATAATCTATTTAGAGCCCATATTTTAAGTTAGGCACACACAAATCCAGTGTCAATGTTTCAGCTCGCTATGTCTTATGGTGGCTGAGTTTACTTGTGACAAACATTTTTGCGTTAAACGTCCATAACTTCACTTCTACGTTGAATTTCCAATCAATTCATAGCCTATATTTTAAGTTAGACCTACACAAATCTACTGTAAAAGTTTCAGCTTTATATGTCTTATGGTAGCTGAGTTTACCTGTGACAAAGTTTTGCGGACAAAACGACAAACCGACAAACCGACAGAAATTTTTCTAAGGGTGGATTCGGTTTCTCCAATGTATGAAACGTAAAGAAAACTTGAAATGAGTCAGTTCTAAGCAATGTACAGACAAAATCATTATTTTATTTATAAAGATGATTTTGACTTTGAACGATATTTGATGTGTAGAGCACTCCATATATTTTTCTTTATATATTTCTCCATTGAATAGAATAATCAATTCGACTGAGGCCGTCTCCTGCTATTGCACCTGCCATGAGAAGTTAGTATAAAAAGGAAGTTGTTTTATAACATTGTCTCTAGAAGGCGTCTCCCGAAGTTCTTTGAGGAGGGAAGGTAGCTTTGTCCTTTTATAGGCGAGTGCTTTACGATTACGTTACATACGAAAGGACACAATTCTAGATCTCTTTATGCCATTGCAAACACTATTCATCTTATATTGAACCCAATATTTGAAGATGCTATTTTACAGAACTAATTTGTTCTTTTTAGAACAAATTCTATTGCATTTTGAAATCTTATGTTTTTATGTTTATTGCTTTACTTTCAAATTAAGGTGAGGTTGGAATCTTGGTTTTTGATTACTTTATTGCAGGTAAGCTCGCCATCTTACTTCCCTTCTACACAGTTATGACGACTATTTACAACCGTCCACGTATTTCTTACTATTTTGTCCATTATATGTATTCCATTTTGTAATTAATAGATCGCATTTAAAATCAATGGGATATATACTGTTATTATATATATATATTATATATATATATATATATATATATAATGTATTTTTTTTTGAGGTTTGAGGTCGAATGATTTTAAACTAGTCCTTTTGCCCACGTTTCGACATATATTTATGTCATCTTCAGGGCTACAACATGATTGTTTTACAATTAGCACTACTATTACTAATATTTGGTAATTTATTACATTTTAATATGTACAGTAAGAAAGAGGAATTTATTGATAAATCAGTTTTTAAGACTATGGATTATTTTGTTATACATTGACATAAGACTTATGTCAATGTATAACAAAATAATCCATAGTCTTAAAAACTGATTTATCAATAAATTCCTCTTTCTTACTGTACATATTAAAATGTAATAAATTACCAAATATTAGTAATAGTAGTGCTAATTGTACAAGAATCATGTTGTAGCCCTGAAGATGACATAAATATATGTCGAAACGTGGGCAAAAGGACTAGTTTAAAATCATTCGACCTCAAACCTTAAAAAAAAAAAAAAATATATCATATAAATATTGGGTCAAGAAAACAAATCATGATGAATATATATATATATATTTTTTTTTTCACTGATAAAACGAAATACGATCCAAAATGGACACAATACGAGTTCGAGATTAACAAAGAGCAGCACACAAAGTAGGGAAACACACTTACAGACTCAAATTTTCGGGTAATCCGTCTTCAGGAGAAAAGAGAATGGGAGACCAAGCACGTTGTAGGCGCAACGGCAAGTAAGTGGTTTACTTGCCGTTGCCTACAACGTGCTTGGTCTCCACATTCTCTTTTCTCCTGAAGACGGATTACCGAAAATTTGAGTCTGTAAGTGTGTTTCCTTCCCTACTTTGGTGCTGCTCTTTGTTAATCTCGATCTCGTATATATATATATATATATATATTATATATATATATATATATAAAATAAATTCAAAACGAAGGAAACACACAGAAAGACACAGACATAACTCACATCGATATTTCGATGTGAGTTATGTCTGTGTCTTTCTGTGTGTTTCCTTCGTTTTGAATTTATTTTATTTAAAAAAGTCCGCTGGACGTTTCTTTTAATTGTATATAATATAATATATATATATATATATATATATATATATATATATATATATATATATATAGATCTAATTTATCAGGACTCGGTCCTGATAAATTTGTCCTTAAGGTTCAATCAAACTTTTAATGTCAACGTTTCGGTTTTTATTTAAATCCTTTTTAAATATAAGTTTTTACAGAACCTGAAAAGCTGGTCATATATATTAAAATGTGCTTAAAAAAGTCTTTGAAATCTGAAACCCAATCTAAGGTCAGTTGAAAACCATAATGTGAAGTAATTGTCCAATGCTGATTAAACCCTTATTAATAAGTGGAAGTAAGATGCAAAAAACCAGTATAACAAGCTGTAATAACGGTTTCATGAAGTAGAGTTGATTAGTGATAATTTAACTCTGCTAAACTAGTGGCTTCAAATTGGGTCAGGCGACAGTTTGATAAAGAGCTACAGTCCCAGGAGTAAAGGGAATTCCCCGCAGGAATCGACCCTGATTGTAAACAGGACACCATGGTTGGATAGTTACTTGAATAGAAACTTCGTTGTTGACCGTAAGTGAAATGAAAAGACCATTAATTAATTTGCCTTACAACTGTGGCTAATACACATATGCATCCACTGATACTATACTATAATCAGAGATTCTTTAAATAAATGTTAGAATATATGAAGAAATAGATCAATAAAATATGTAACGACGTTCTCGTCACAATGAAAAAGAAATAATTACGGTCAAAAAGTAAACCCCCGCCCTATTCGGCATGGTGTTTAACAGAAAATGATGAAATTTGACATATAGCGCTTGGTTAGGTAATAACTATATAGTTTTTGAGGAATATCGAGCCATTCGAAGGGTAATTTGTCGCACCCTATGTAAAAAGAGAATGTATCATCCCCCGTTCATTCTGATAGTAAAAATTTAAAATTTCCAATTTATCATCACAGCTTAAGGGATTCCTAGTCAAAAAAAGTCATGAATTTCTAATATTAATAAGAGGTAAAGATCAGCTATTACCAGTCACCATTGAATACATACTGGATTTATTTGTGCCTTTATTATTTGAAGAAAAAATAAATCCACAAGAATCCAGTAGGTAATGCAATGAATATTGAAGTGTGATTGAATTAGTGATAGAATAACATGCAAGTGCAAAAATGTTGCACAATTGATAAGGATACCTCCCATGATCTTTTCAAGATGTAAACTATTATTTTCTGCACTATTCTTATTATATACGTATATATTCAAATAGATTAGAAATGTTAGGCTACTTATTGTAATATATATATATATATATATACAGTTCGAGATTAACAAAGAGCAACACACAAAGTAGGGAAACACACTTACAGACTCAAATTTTCCGGTAATCCGTCTTCAGGAGAAAAGAGAATGGGAGACCAAGCACGTTGTAGACGCAACGGCAAGTAACCAACCCGGCAACCGCCAGCGCTGTCAACCGTACCCGGTCTTAAAGTATAGAATTAGGAGAAGATATAAACAGAAATTCAGATAAGCAGTACTGGTTGGGTAAAACTATAAATATGAATTATATGAATATGAAAAACTATTTTTATGAATTCCGCTTTGCTATATAAAGTGATTAGAGCTGAGAGTTTGAATAAACATAAGTTTTAAATTTCCTAATAATAATATTTATTTACCAAAATTACGTACGGATAAAAAAGATAATATAGTTACGTTTATTAAGGTTTAGTTTAACAGTTATTATTTGGATTAAATGAGATTTGTAAGCTGTTTTAATACCGGACTATTCCAAGTTCTCATCACTAAAATGATATTTCAGTTTACTTTTGATAACCTGTTTTGATTTATTCATGTTCCTAGGCCTTTCAGCCATACCATGATAAAGCTGAATAGGTTGATGTTTTTTAACGTTGAGCCCTTTTGCCACGTCAGGAGAACCAACCGTCCGCTCACTAATGATACACGAAGAAACGGTCCTCGTGAAGTGCCCAAGGTGGACCTCGTGGAGGCGGGCTTCCACGACCTACATCAACGAAAGCTTTTAAGCTTATGCCAGTTAGTCTCTAAAAAAGGACTGAGGGTTACGTGATGATAGGGTTCATAAAGGATTATAGGGGAAAAATTAAATTGGAAAAATACAAGGGTAACAGTTAATAGCGAGTTGAGAGATAGTGAAGAAGGTAAGTTAGGGAAAGAGTCAGAGGTAGCAAGAAAGGATGCAGAGAGAAAGGAGAAGAAGCATCCAGACGGTGGCCAGCCGCAACATGCCGGGCAGACCCTTGTCCGCCACAAACAAGCCACAACTATCCACGTCCGAATAAAACATATGCCCGTTAATCTCTAGAGAGACTGTTGGTTACTTGATGAAAGGGATCATCAAGGATTACAGGGGAAAGATTAAATTGGAAAATACAAGGGTAACAGTTAATAGCGAGTTGAGAGATAGCAAAGGTTAGGTAAGTTAGGGAAAGAGTCAGAGGTAGCAAGAAAAGGAGCAGGGAGAAAATAGGAGAAAATAGGTAACGCGCCGCAACCGGTTAGGCCCAACCACAACAGTCCCGCCCGAATACATATGACTAATAGTCTCTAAGAGACTGATAGTTTCGCTGGGGTAGAAGAAAGTCTTAAAAAAGACAAGCACAAAGCCAGAAGAAGAAAAGATCACTCGAAAGCCAGCCCTGAGACCAGCGCGCGACTGAATGGGCTAGCCACCAGCGAACACCAACCCAGACAGGGACCGAGGTAGCAGCTAAAGACACTGTTTTGCCCACAGCAAATGGTACCTTTTACCTACAAGGGCGGACGGCCCCCTGACCAGCGCGCAGACAGGCAGGCTTGCTACCCCCGGACGCCGGAGCAGGCAAGCACACCGCCCAGGTTGTGCCTTTCTTAGTTCAAGCCATTATTCAGGCATGTTAAGCCCCCCCACCACGACAAGGTGAAGGCACGTCGGGGGGGACACTTTTGATAACCAGCATGCTCAAAAAATCAATTTTGAGAGAAACATCGTAGTGCCAAATCAGAAACATATACCTACTTGCTCTGATAAAGAATACGAAGTACGAGTATTAGAACGTTTGTTTCTTACTCAACTAGTAAGTGAGGAATAGTATTGTGGACTTACGAATCATCTTATCTTCATTTCTCAGGACTGGTAATGTAAACCACTCCTCTTAAAATGTGTTTCAGACATCTATTGTAATTCAGAGCTTCACTGAAGTAACCACAAAACCCCATATGGCTCCTAGGTTACTATTAACCACAACTGACTTTATTGTGTATATGTCACATTTGTTTGCATCAGTATCAGAGTAAGTTTGACAGTTACGAAAGAACATGGCTTAAGATTTAATTTTAAGTACATATTAAAGTAAAAGATTGACAATGGCCAGCAAAAGGATGAGCAAAGACATGCTGCAGGACAAAGACGGAAAAGAGTCAGCTTTCTTTAGAATATACTGAATATTTTGTTTCTGCAATTCTGACTTTGATTAATAATTTTTTTTTTAATTTTTAATTAAATTATTTTTTTTTTTAGTTTAAACATACTAATGAATAGTGATTTAAAGGAATAACATATTTCTCTGACGAGAATGCTTAACTATCATATCTGTATTTGGAACATGGAAAGTATCATGGTTAAATTCACAAACGTTTGACAAATTCAATAATAATAACATAAATTTTATTCAAGAACACTTCACAACTTTAGGGAAACTTGACATGCGAGCACTTATCCCATACTTCGTAGAACTGATTTGTATTCAAACAAAGAAAAAAATTTGAATTATGCACAATAAAGTACATGTACCATAGTTAAATGTTTCCTGATGTTAAACAATTTTTACCCTAACGTCGGAACTTTTATATATCGAATTACATAATTTCTGTGGAGCACCTTGACCTGTGACATATCGCACGTTTTAGGATTCACGCACCCACTCACACGCTGGATAGCTCTTCATGAAAAGAGAACTTCGATTGAGGTTACCTAGAGACGTGTAAATCTGACGAAATGCTAACAGTGATTACATTAACGATTACCTTCACCTGTAATAAAGTAAAAATGGATTCAGGTAACTTCAAATCTATAAATTGTTAAATCTCGAAATAGATTATTTTATAATTATTGTATTTTATTATAGAAAAGTAAACATAATGTTTTTTAAGTTACTTGAAAGGATTGATATGTTAGAATGAATGGACAGAGCCGGACGACTTCAATAGAGAGATAATACAATGAACGTCAATGTAGGTCAGGACCAACAGAGTTGGCATTTATTATTCCTACATTGCTTTTTTTTTTTTTAATCGTGAAATCAACTCTGACGTCAATCACTCAGATCTGTCAAAAATACAAATTCAGTTTTTCTTTACAAATGTTAGAAAGTAAAAAAACAGAATGTGATGAATTCATTTCAGTACTATTAAAAGGAAAAGTTGAAATGACAATTTTTGCCTTCAGAACGACGACCCCCTGACCAAGTCACTACAGACAGAATTAGTAACTAGATATATACTCAAAATAAATGGCCTGACTGGGCAACTATTGCTATAACGTGAAAGAAAGCAAAAGACACAGTTACAAACAAAACTCACTTCCATGTTTCCTTGAATATAATGTTATTTTTTTTAAATAACTGTGTAACTATAATACCTTTAAAAATAAAATATAATAAATAATAGAAAAAATAAGAAAAATGCCATTGTATTTAATGAAACATGTATCAAAGAAGGGATATTCCCAAAAAACTAATATATATGTACAAAACGATATAATATACATTATTTATAAATGGTAAGTCGATGTAAAATTGACATCAAAAGTTCTCAGAAATAAACTAAATAAGCACCTCAGAAGCTTTACAATTTACAGTCTAAAAATTTTGATGTAACCGTCAAATATTGTTGACGGTTAACTCAACAATATAATTCAAATATTGTTGAATTAGATACGTTGTTCCTTTGTACATTTCGTATTTGTTGTTTCTTCCCTCTTGTCGTCTTCCTGACGATGGTTAAACCAAAAAATTGAGCGTATAAGTATGTAAACCTCGTGTAGTTATTCAGTTTATTTCTGAGAACTAATATATAAGATATATATATCGTATAAAATGAAAAGTTCGTACGGACAAGAAACACATTAACACTTAGAAAAGAACAGAGAAAGTCACTACAGAACACACGTTTTTTATTCTTGAGTATCAATAAACCCAGAATATTTTTATTTCTCATACAGCCAGTTATTGTCATTATTTTAAAGGATGATTACTTATAAAGTTTTGTTTATTTAAAAACTGCCTCTTACTATCAGCTTGTTGTATTAATAGTTTTGTAATAATTTTGTTTAGCATAATCGCAAGATGAAAGTGGGGCTCCTAGTGGACTGAACTTCCGCTAACTCCAAAGGTAATGTGATTTATGCATATCGTGGCAATATCTTAAGTTGTTTACAACACTACATTTATTCACAAAACTTACAGAAATACTCAGCATTGACTGTAGTTATTTAATTTCATTTAAAGGAAATGAAAATAAAGTGTTTACCTAATCAGTCTGATGAAATAATTATGATTGCTTTTAATTTATACTCCATAGTAGTAACAACCTTTATTTATTTCATCATTTCTAGTTGTCCCTATTTTATAATCATCAAAAATTATTGCTAGCAAAACTATATTAAAATTGAGACAAAAGTAAATACCTCTATAGGATACAATTTTTATAGTAGCTTTTAGAATTAAAGCAAAACAAGCCACTAGAAAATTCTAAATTTGATATTTTCATTATTTAAAAGTTTGTTTCTTTTGTATTCCATTTAATCTTTTTGAGTTATTTTATTTTTTAAATGTTTCACATTTCCACTGAAAAGGTTTCTACCATTTAATAAAAGACAGTCCCATTGAAGTTATGGATCCATATTTTTAAGTTGAATTATTTAAGGGTTATTTGTTTGATTGATTATGTTTTGTATGCTTTTCGTTGTCTTCAGCAATTTGGTTGTCTGAAGCTCTAAAATTTCAGTATTATAATAATACGAGGATATTCAATATATGAAGAGGCAAATTGATTTAGAAAGAGAACTGTGTATTTTAAGAAATGAGACTTTTACTATTTCTTCAAATATTACCAATATTAATATTAATATTACCCTACCAATATTAATCATTTACAAGATGACTTTGTTGTTTTATACCAGATGCTGAGGTCTCTGTTTTGTTTTTAAGCTATTTTCCCACTATTTATCTGACCTGGTTGTTACCGAACTCCTGTCTGTTAGTATGGTTTTCCCGAAGTGCCTCCTTAAATATAAAGATGGCAATGTACGAGACAACCATATTCTTAGTCGTAAACAAATTGCGAAAGGATAGGGCATAAGTAAGCCAATGCCACTTCTTTTGAATTAATAAAGACTTTCGAACCGAAAGGTATTGTGATTCGAAAAAAGTAAACCTGACTACAAAGCAATGTTATATATCTCATTGCGCACATTTTATGAAATTTGTATACAAGTTGCTATAAACAAAACACGTTATATGCCAACCTTAATAGAAGTTTTTATTTCGATTTGTGTTTTGATTTTTCTTTTTCAGTTTATTGTGATTACTTCTTTTCTCTTCCTCCAGATTTGGTCCAGCATTAAACAATTTTCAAAACACCTTAGGCCAATGTATCGTTTATATTTTGGCCAAAACTTTTGGATTTCAGTTAACAAAATATACCAAGACTTGAAGATGTCTAAAAATATAGATCAAACATAGGTCTAGTGTGTTTTGAGAATCTTTTCATACCAGATCAAACCTCGAAAAAATGAAATACTGTAGAATATATGTGTCGAGATAAGATAACTTTGATATATGTATATGATTAAAAACAGACAGTATACGTAAAAAAAACTGCACAGAATAAGTGATTTCTCAAAATGCTTTGAGCTTCTGTATCCTTGGTCAGAACAAGTGTCGTGTGAAGAGACAAACAATGTAAAGAGATGACAATCAATAGATTTGCGGTTAGCGGTGCAGGAAAAATCCCCCAAGGAAAAAACCTCAAAAAACCCTTCCACCCCCCCAGAGAAAATCAATCTATTTTTTTCTTGAAGTAGTGTACTAAACCAATACCAAATTAACAAAAAAATATAAAAACTTCTGGAAATTCAAAATAATTTTTACAGGGTATTATATTTATTTAAACAAAAACTGTAAAATATAAAAATGCAGAAGTAAATCAAATTCATCACTCAAATAGAATAAATTATTATTTTTCGATATAAGAATGACAAAATCATTTCAGAAAAATAAACACATCCAAATAAAAATAATGTAAACAATAGTGTCAAACTATAATCGCTTAATGTCAAAGTTATGTCTCAAATCGTTAAGTGAGAATGCACAGAATCCTAGATGAAGAAATCATATTCTTTTTTCTTTAGGTTATATCGACGAATGGTAAATTATATACATACATACATAATGAGAAAAGTTCTGTTGTTAGTTTATATTTTAATCGTTGGGCGGGGGGGGGGGGGTTCCAGGGGGAGTTTTCCTAGAATCATTGATTTGATTCTTAAGAGTTTTTAATACTTTTTTATTTCTAAAACTTTATTATATCCGTATATTTTATAACGATGCTTTAATATCATTTTATTAGTATTCCTTAAAAAACATAATACTATTGCAAAGTGTTTTACTAAAAAGGTAAAAATATTACGATAGAATGGTTTTCCTGTTGCTTTGTATTGTTAATATTAATTTATAATTACATTGCAATTCATTATCATTAATTTGTTATATATATTTTATAACTCTTTCTGTAAATTATAGATAAAACATCATTGATAATTTATATTGTTTCAGTATCATCATTGAATGAAAATAAAAAGAAGAAACACCAGAAGTGGACTTGAGTGAGATTCGTGACTTTGTTGTAGCATCCTACATCATTTGCTAATTCATCGTTCAGCATTAAGAAATAATTGGTCATATGCTTTCTTAGAGCATTCAATTTCACTCTGTTTTTAACAGTTATAGTTGTTATTTTTGTTATTTGCAAAAAAAAAACTTTTGTTCATAGCTTAACACTAAAATCAAAGCTAAGCTAGATCAGTGATTCTTAATAATTGAAGTTACATTTGCTCCTAAGACTAGAAAATATATTTCATTCCAGGTCTTTATAATTAGGTCACTTTATTTCAGTTTATATTTTTTTTACTCAAAATATTTACATTTTTTTCTCCTGGCACTGTAAACTTGAACGACTTTTCATAAAGTCAAACATCCTTTTTAATATTGTATTAACTTAAAGAAAACAAGTTTAAAATCTACACTATCATTCATTTTCTTATTTTGATTATACGAATGACTGGCATCACTGTTCATAATAACAAAGTTTATGAATAATAACAATATTATCTGTCTTTCTGAAAATGAAATATATTATTTATAGTTCTTTCAGAATTCGTATTTTATTAAAAAAATATTTTACTTGTTAAAAATTCAATATTTTTTATAAATGTTTTGATTTTTTAATTTTTACCTGTTTTTTTTTTTACAAAAATATAACTAATATTAATGAACAATGCATTCGATCAAAATCATAAATAATATTGCAGTTGCTTATTTTCATAACATATAATATTGAACATTCAGGTTAAATAACAACTTACAAGATTAATTTAGTCTTATTGGAAATTATTTTCTTACATATGAAGTTCTTATTATGTATATCTTAAATAACAGCCACAAATTTTTTTACGATATGTTTACTCAAATTTCATTTTAAAACTTCATGAGGTAACTACGCCCACTGTTTATTTTATGTATGCTTATGTTTTACTTCACCAAATTATTATTACTATTATTATTATAAGATGACTTTAAGAGATATAAAATGTTACGACTTTAAGACTTGAACTGTTTAGATACTTCTAATAATAGTATTTTTTTTAGTGTCAGTACTTTTTATATCTAAAGAACAACGAAAGACCTTTGTCCTCATCAGAGGTTCTAAGGAACCAGATAAATTAAATTAATTTGGAAAAGAATCTCTGATGAGAAATTTTTTGATGCATAATCTTACTTTATGTTTTCAGGAATTAGTTTTTATATTTATACATGACCAAAATGTTTTAATCTAACTTTATCGATTTCCCTTTTCATAAATTTGATATTAAGACAAAAAAACATGCATTCTTTATTAAAGATCTGTCACATCAGTATTACCAATTCAATGCCTTTTATAAAGACATAGGATATGAAATATGTCGTCGAGCAAATGAGCCTTATCTTTTCAACGCGATTCAAATCATGTGATTCTGGTTTTTGTAAACAATATTCAAGTAATGCTATATGGTAAATGTAAAAAAACTATTAACTTGTATATCATTCTTTCTGTTCAATCAGCAGCAGAACCATTCATCCATCTTCCTTGAAAACACTCGGTTTTCTCTTGGAAGCACCCAGTATTACAAGTGTGGAGTGTAATAGAACTGTGGTATGAGGTGGTTTAGTCTCACCGAAGCACATCTATATGACACGTCTGTGGAAATAACAGTATATGTAGATAATAAATATTTCGCAATATATATAACAAGTTTCAATAGCCGAAAAAGTATTATCTTGCTTCTTCTTATAAGTTAAGCATCTCTGATCTAGAATCAATTATTGTTAAATTTCAATATTTACAGTCTACTTACATATTTAATAAACAACTGAATTATCTTAAGTTATTAAAAATGTAGTTGAATTATTACAAGCCAATGTAACTTATGTTTAATACACTATTAAAACAAAAGAAAATTAACCATTTTTTCGCTAAAATCGAATTTTTAGCAGCTTGATGTGAATTTTAAGTATTTTATTGAAATCAAGGTTGAATGTTGATTTTAACTTATTTGAAATAAAAAATATATATATTTTACAAGTTAGATATTTAAATCAAAATATGTTAATTTGATTAGTTATTTAAGTGCTATTAGACAGAACCACCGAAATGTTTAATAAAATTTTCTGCTCGTAATGCTGTTCAACTGTGATGCCTTGAGGAGGTTTGGCACATTTTAAATGTAAGTTCTTTTACATTCCGTTTATCATAAGTTCAATTAATTTTGAAAGCATTTTTAAATTTATCCTTCTGTTTCAACAATTTATACTTTAAATATGATCGAATTCAAAGCAGATGTGTTCTTTTTATTTCCTTTGCCCTAGTTTAATCTTGTTAATACTCAAAGTTGAAATAAACCTCCCCTCACTTAACCTTTGAT
The DNA here is from genome assembly GCA_026182355.1 of Hermatobates lingyangjiaoensis. Lineage (NCBI taxonomy): Eukaryota > Metazoa > Arthropoda > Insecta > Hemiptera > Hermatobatidae > Hermatobates > Hermatobates lingyangjiaoensis. The sequence continues at coordinate 380,125 of JAPFBL010000038.1, forward strand.
TATCATATAATAATTGATGTTAAGACAAAATATTCTTTATTAAAGATACAGTCATATCAGTATTTCCAATTCAGTGACTTTTATAATGACATGAAAAACGTAATATTATTTCGTTTCACAGAGCTCAATAATGTCCAAGTTAAATAATTGAATCAACCTCATATGTCGAAAAAAGTCTTTACTTCTTTAAGGTTTGCATTATATTGTGTAACCTACAGGGAATTCAAAAGTTTCAGTCAATAGTCCATATAATTATTTACGGGAGCCATCATGCCACGTATATCTTTTTCTTTAGCATTTATCTCATAAAATTAATGCCTATCTCTGTGGCACTTATAATCGTGCTGTGTTATAGGTTAGGTTAGGTGGCCGTTCCAGAAGAGAACCCACAAAGGCCACAAACTGGTCTTTGTGGCACCACAAATGAGGAAAAGGGCTATTATCCCGCCTCACTGGTCCACCTGAACCATCCAGAGAGAACAATGAACTTGATTACATACCTGATATCAGTGGATGCTAAGTTCTCAAGATTGTAAAGGAAGTAACTCTTCTAATGTTGCTTTCCTTCTTGGTGCCAGACTAGGGCATTGACAAAGAAAGTGACTACCAGATTGCTCCTCTTCTTCGCTTTGATATGCTCTGCAGATGTCCATGCCTCCAGGCCCAATATAGTGGTATGCTTCCCTATTACAAACCAGTACCCTGTTAGTATCCCATAGAAACAGTAACGGCAAGGAAAAGGAAAGGAGAAAGGAAAAAGGCCGCTTCACTCTCGTCTATCAGGGTAAGGCAGTACACACCCCTCACCCTGTCCAAGGGCCACCGCAAGCAGGTGAGAGGCTTTAAGAAACGCATCGTGACTCCTAGACCCCCGTCCATGTTAACATCTTAAAACAGGTTATTTTAGAATTTGATCAGATCGTGACTTTACTTAATGAAATCCTAAAAAGTAGGTCGTCATATACAAGAAAATGGCCTACAATATAATAGTATATATATCATAGTTCTCCATATAATCAGAAACGTGAGTTGAAAGACACTATAAAAGATCATCAATATGTACATGACAGAAGAAACTGAAACGTAACTGTAATATCTCGTCCAATACGTCTAATTACATTTTAAATGAGCTTTCAAGTGTTTTCTTCTTTTGGAGTCAGATTTGATCTTTTCATCAGATCATAGAAAAATCAATGTTAACATACTGTAATAAAGTTCAAAATGGTTTGATTAAGCTCAAAAGTCATTAAGTTATCTTAGTAAGTTTTTTTTCTGTGCTTTTACTGTTCATCAGTAACTTAAACTGCTGCTCTTCAATAATCTAATATTTTACTCTGATATGCAGTTTAGTTTCCCTTTTACCTTTAGCTTTGATTAGCCTCTGAATATCAATACGCTTACAGCTAGTGATTCAATTATTATTCCAATATAGAAGTAACCTCCCCTTTTTTTACCTCAATAAAATAGAACATTTTATACTAAGGTACTAAGAAAAAGGAAGAAACGAAACATCAGAAATTAGGTGGGGAAAATAATGAACCAATGGGCATGAGTAATGTATTAAACGTAACTTAACATTAATTATATAGAAATAAATTATGTAGTAGCAATTAATGTGGAGAAAGAAATCGTTTTAAAAAGAACTTGAAATTATTGTTTATATTAAGAATTCTGTAAAATTACTGAAAATGGGAAAGAAATTGACAAATTCCATGAAAAGGGGAAAATGACTGATAATTGTAAAAATAATCTCGAATATACTAAAAATGGAAAGGAATGAAATATGATTGTAAAACTGAAAAAAAATTACGCTATCCTGAATAACCTTATTAAAAATAAAACCTTACACTAAATAGTATATGGTTTTAGTTAGTCACTGGTTGTTACCTGTTACCAGGTCGTTTACTCGTATTAGGAGTAGGGAATATTCAAGTGTATGATTCTCCATTCATTTTCTTATAGTAGTGATTTAATTTATGTTTATCACAAAGAATTAGTTGTAAATATTGCATCAGTAATTAACTTATAAACATTTTAGCATTAGCTACTAATATTTCCAGAACATTAAATTGACATTTTTTAACATGGTAAAATTGGAATAAGTGGAGCAGAAATAGTTTTTGCTGAAATGTTTCAGCAAATATATATTATGAAATAGTTTTTTGCTGAAAATAGTTTTTGACATAAAATGTTTCCTATATTACATATTTTTCAAAAAATCTATTTTTCTCTAAGAACTATAGACAAGTCGAATTTGAATATAATCAGTGAAACACTGAGACTAGTAATGCATTTAGTTACATGCACTTTTGTTATACCCCCTTGCAAACATAACATACAACTATCCATCCCATTTCTTCATAATTACTATAACTAATTAATAAGAAAGAAAAAAATCAACAGCGGCCTAAACTCAATCTTATTACATATTAAATAAATGTTTATCAAATCCATGGGTAGTCAATATTATTAATTCTGAAGTAATTATCACAGTTTGTGAAACTATTATTACAATTTATTGGATTACTATTTGGTACCCTTGAAATAATGATGAAAATTGGTGCAAGAAGGTCCTCCTCCTCATTTTTCGAGGTCGTTAATTTTCCAAAGAAGTTGAAATGTCAGAATCTCACTACTCCAAACAGTTTGTAATTCAAATTAGCCAATTATGCTTATCAAAATCAGAAGTAGTATATGAATTTTCATAGACTATTTTTCGTGAATTGATCCCATGTTACTTTTTTTTACACTCTAGCTAATTTTTTATTGTGGAAGTGGCCTACCACAATGTTACTCTAAATAAATGTATTATCATATGTATATCTCACTTAAAGAGTTTATTGTTCTATCATTTCTAGAAGAATTATTTTGATTATGGTGAAAATGTATCCAAGTGGCTTTTAAAAATTTGTCTATAACTTGGGACAGGAGGTCTATCACCACACTAAAAAATTTTACGATGCAATTGAAATATAGAGAATCTCCCTTCTAGTTATTCTCCTAAAGAATTTTATAATTCAATATGAATCTAAAAGATTTATGGTATTGGTCTCTCGATTCATAAAGCTGAAAGGGTTATTTTAACTATGCTAATGCACGCAAGGTGTACGACAGTGATCGACAAACGCTTCTTTGTTACTAGATTAACTCTCCTAACATGCCATAAAATATCTGAAAAAATCTAAGAAAACTAACCACAAATATTGTACATAATCATTACTGGATTCATTTTCTTTATGCCATTTATAATTTAAATTTTGGTTATTGTTTGGAAGAGATAAAACAATAAAAATATAGTAGTAAAATAAATTTCTTCGTATAAATCAAACAATCATTAGATTAAATGAAATCAATAGATGCTTCTTTTATAAATAATAAAACATAAAATTGCCTCATTATAGGTATAATGCATCTGAGAAAGATAACTATTTCATTTATATTTATTCAAATCTTATTTATAATAAACCAGGTTAAAGAATTTTATTAATAATTAAAAATAGTATTAATAGCTAAACAGGTCACTGTTATAAATTATTTTTTTTTTCAATAATTAATTATTTTTACCTCCGAAATTTAAAATAGATTAATCAATTAACATGAAGTGGTAGAAGGTGGACGTTAAAGTTATCCGTTAAATATACTGCATTTTAATACTAAGCCATCTGAAAAATATCTAAGAAAACTAACCACAAATATTGTACATAATCATTACTGACTTCATATTTCTTTTGCCATTTGATATTAAATTTTGGTTATTGTTTGGAAGAGTTTATAAGCACATGAAAAATAAGTAGTAAAATTAATTTCTTCGTATAAATCCTCTCCAATTATTCTGGTTAAATGAAATCAATAGATGCTGTGTTTTTATTAATAATAAAAACAGTATAAATTGCCTCATTATAGGTATAATGCATCTGAGAAAGATAACTATTTCATTTTATATTTATTCAAATCTTATTTTAATAATATAACAGATAAAGAATTTTTATGTAATTAATTATACTCTAGTATTAATAGCTAACGGTCACTGTTATAAATTAATTTTTTTTTTTAAATAAATTAATTATTTTTACCTCCGAAATTTAAAATAGATTAACTCAATTAACCATGAAGTGGTAGAAGGTGGACGTTAAAGTTATCCGTTTTAAAGTTGCACCTCTTGTAATAATTCATTATCCATATAATTTCTGTCATAGATTTGTTTACATGAAAAAACATGATGTACAATTTTAGGAGTCTATAAAATATTCAAAAGAGTGGATAAAACTTTTGGATAAATACACACCAACAAACACCCAACTTAGTCCTAAAGATATATAAATAAAAAAAAAAAAAGATTATTCATATAATTTCAAAACACAATATTAATTTTCTTTATGCTCAGCATACTGAAAGTGAAGTTAAAATAGTCACAATATAACAAATGAAATCATTAAAGTGGCTACTGATGAATTAAATATTTTGATATTACAAAATAAATAAGAAACTAATCTCGATTAATTATCAACGTGCTTGATATTATGATTAATTAAAGTTAAGTGTGAGCCGCACGAGATGTTTTGACAACATAATTGTTCGTATTACACCAGTAATAACTGCAAATGTAATGTTTCCGATACAAGTTATTTAATTGTATAAGTTGTTCGTAATGCACCCGTAATGAGTACAGTATTAATAAAGGTGATGATTCATATACTTTATGATCATCATCATCATTGGTGAATAGTCTTTTACAAGCTTGAACTTCACTAAACCAAACAAAAGTGGAAATTTAAAATTGTTTATATACTGAGGCTATTCTGAAATTAAAAACATCCAAACAGAAATCCCCTCACTACTACAATAATAACATTACTTCTCTGAATTTAACAATGTTTTTTTTTTAAAAAAAAATGTTTAATTAAAAGTAAATACCTTTTTTGAGTCCGAATCTCTAGTTACTCCGCTAATAGAGATAACATACGGGGCAGAAGCCCACTTTTTAAACTTTATTTATAAGCAAATTTATTCAATTTCAACCATAAGTACAACACTAAAGTGTGAATCATTCTCTAAAGTCCATGTTTTAAGAAAAATGGAAGTTGTGTTGAATCTTAAAATACACCGCCATGAGGTCTATGGAGGGAGAGGGAAGGCAGGCCATTCTAAAAAACTTCATCTATATTATAATAAGACTATAATTTAAACCATATGCATTGCACTAAATATATGAAATAATTTAAGAAAGATTAAAAATGGTACTTTTTATTTTTTTTGAGGTTAAGAGGGCATTTTAAAAGGAAAAAGGTAGAGCCCCGTTAAGAGAATTATTTATAGGTAAACTCCCTTAAAAAACCATTAACATCTTTTCCTACGATTATACGGGGAACTTACCATTGGATGATCATACTTTTGTAATTTTTTTAAGAAAGTTAATATCGCAATTTCAATTTCCGCACCAACAGGGAAAAAATTACAAATACAATGAAGATATAATAACCATAAACTGTAATAATATTCAACATAGACATTGCAACAATACTGGAAATTATTCACCGAGTCTAAAAAACGACCTACGAGTGAGTTACTATATCCACCAATACTTTTTTTCTTGTAAGCTAACGTATATAAAATGTTGTCAATGTGAAATATGAATGTAAATTTAAAAAATATGAAAAACTACAAGAAACACATGTATTTCTTTTAATTTTTCATATAAGTAACTAAAATAAATACTTATGTTTTATTAATAAGTTTTTCACAATCAATAACATTTTTTTTTCTTTTGTAAATACCAACTTATTCTTTGATATTTGATTATATTTTTCATGGACTGTTCAAAGGATTTAGTGTACAATAAAGTATCATTCCCATATATTAGTATTGCTTAATATGTACATTTTCTTCAGAACTAGGGACTATAATTACTTGAATTTAATAATTTTTCCTCAAAACTTTAACGTGTATATTGGTCACAAACATCATCGACACAAATACCCAGACGAGAGAGCAAATAACCAAAATGGATTCAAGGGGACTAAACATGTATAAATCTGTCGGAATAGATTTCTTTCTTTATACCAGTGCTTTACTAATAGTAAAGTAAAGAATTTAATATTCCACTAAGTCAATCAACTGACGTCGATAAACAAAGAGCCAAATATTCTGGGTTTGTTAGAATACAAAACCTGACTGGCCAATCAGGTCATTGTGGTTTGCATGCTATGAGAACCTTTTCAAGGTAAATTAACGAACATATGTTACAATGTCAAGGTTTTTCATGATTAGGATATTATTACTAATAAAATATATCACCTTTTTATGTGTAAGTTTTACGGAAAGGTAAGAAAATCTAGTCTGCTTCTTCGATAACTTAAAATAAAATTTACAGAAATTTCAACCACACCAAACTATTGAGCATATTTAAATGTTGACGCTTTGTTAAGTATCAGATAAACCTTTCGGGGATATTGTATACTTTAGATCCGAACTAAGGAAATGCGAATCAATGGCAAATTTCTGCTATTTGTAGATTTTCGGATGGTTTTAAAAAACACCTGTAATTCTATAAATATTATCCAGAATACTTTCTAAAGTATTTAAATCCAAATAAGAGTAAAGAGATAAGCAAAGTTTGTCAAATGTATCCTTAAAAAGAATTACTGTTTTAGTTAAATCACTTATCTCAGTAGCCAACTTATCCTTTGGACTTGAAATGATGGAAAGATCAGACAGTGATTCAACCGCATAACTAAAAAAAAATACATATTTTTACGCCACACTGTACTCATATGAATAACTACGTATAACGATAAGTAGTTACTACTATGGAAATAGGTATTGTACTCATATGTCTGCCTTTGGAATAGGAACAATAACTGGATTGAACAAACATTAACTTGGATCCAATCAGATTTAAATACATTTCCTAAAGGCAAGGATTTATTTTATTCTAATTTGATGATTAGGTTAAATAAAAAAAATGTTATATAATCACTTGTATTAGCACATAAAACAATAAATAATAAAATAAGTTTAGGTGCAAGACTACTCAAAGACTCCTTCGCTGTTGAGAGCACGACTCTGCTGAAGATTCTTCAACTTGGCTATAAGATCATCAAGTCCGATTTCTCCGTGCACTACGTTGTCTCGAGTACGCACGTTCACAGTACCGTTGCTTTTCTCCTTTTCTCCTACAACTGCAATAAAATTAAACTGTGCTAGTTGGGCGTTTCTGATTTTCTTGTTTAATGTATTCCCAGGATCAATGTCAATATCACAACAGAATCCGGCATCGTGTAAGGTCTGTTTGACCTTGAAAGCGTAGTCATCATGAGCTGTAGCGACTGGAACAATCATGATTTGGTTTGGAGATAACCAGAATGGCCACTTTCCAGCATATGATTCTGTCAAAACAGCTATCATTCTTTCTACTGACCCCAATATTGCTCGGTGAATCATAACTGGTTTTGTTTTCTCTCCGTTTTCGGCGATATAGTTAAGATTAAATCTCTGAGGAAGCTGGAAGTCAAGTTGTATTGTGGCACACTGGTGCGACCTTTTCAACGCATCTTTTATGGTGATGTCTATTTTCGGACCATAAAAAGCACCATCTCCTGGATTTTCTGTCCATGGATGTTCAAACTTATTAAGACTATCAGCCAATTGCTTTTCAGCTTGATTCCAAATTTCTATGTCACCTAGGAATTTCTCAGGTCTAGTTGATAAACAAAGCTCATAAGTAAAATTAAAAACTGAGTACACGTGGCTAAGAAAATCAAGTGCGCCATTTATTTCCTGACCAACTTGATTAACTGTACAAAATATATGAGCATCATCTTGCTGAAACCTCCTGACTCTTGTCAAGCCAGTTAGAGCACCGGATAATTCATTCCTGTGGAGGACACCAAAGTCAGCCATTCTCAGAGGCAACTCCCTCCAAGACCTCACACGCTGATCAAACATTAAGCAATGACCTGGACAATTCATCGGTTTTAAGGCAAACTTCTCCTTTTCGACGTCAAAAATAAACATATTATCCGAATAGTGAGCCCAATGTCCTGAAGTTTCCCACAACTTTGCGTTGTATATGTTAGGTGACAAGACTTCCTGAAATCCCCTTTTTCTGTATTCATCTCTAATAAAGTCTACCAGTTTATTATAAATATGGGCTCCTTTAGGCTGAAAAAAGCAAGATCCTGGGGAAAGCTCATGAAAGAAGAACAGTTCCTGTTCACGACCCAATTTTCGGTGATCTCTTTTCGCTGCTTCCTCTTGCAATCTTTCCCATTCTTTCATTTGTTTATTATCGGGAAATGATATTCCATATATCCTTTGTAATGATTCACACTCAGATTTCCCTTCCCAATAAGAAGCCGAATTTTTGGTGACTTTTAATGCTTTTATCTTGCCTGTGTTCCTCACATGTGGTCCTCGGCACAAGTCAATGAGTGGTCCACACCTGTACACTGTAGTCGTTTCAGTGTTCACTTTCTCCTTTAAAATCCTCAGTTTAAACTCATTGTATTTGAACATTTCCATCAAATCTTCTTTTTTCATCTCTAATCTTTCAAAAGGTTGTTTTTCCTTAACAATCTTACTTGTTAAACTCTCTAAAGTAGAGAAATCATTATTAGAAACTTGTTTATCACTTATAAACATATCATAATAAAATCCTGACTGTATGGGAGGTCCGTAACAAAGATGTCCTCCATACAATTTTTCCATAGCTTCCCCCAAAACATGAGCGGAAGAATGCCAGAAGACCGCTTGAGCTTCAGGATCATCAAACTTAAGCAATTTTAGTGAGCAATCACTCTCCAGCACCCTGTCCAAATCCCACAGTTCACCATTGACTTTAGCTACAATCGCACTGTCAGCCAATGAGTTACTTATCATTTTAGCTATTGTAAAGGGAGTATCATGCCAAGCTACACATTTAAGAGTTTTGCCGTCTCCTAAAACTACTTCAATTTCATTTCTATCTTTCGAAGCAAGTTCTTCATTAAATTGCTCCTTTAATTTATCCCAAATAACAAGCCTGTCATTGACATAAGTTGGTAAGTCATTAGGAATATCTATAGTCGAATTTTTCACTGTGGTCATTTTTAATTTCCTTTTAAGTGAAACAGATCTAATAGAAGTTTTAAAGAATGATGTTTCTACTGCATTCAAAAATCCTGAAGTGATTATTCTAATCAACAGCATGCAGACTTAAAGTCACAGCATCTACCTGAAACAAGCAATTAATACAGATGATAAACAAGCAATAATTTTTTTTAAAAAAGAATATATATATAAATTGTAATTATAAATAAACATTATTAATATATTTTATATACTACATTTATTTATAAAATATTATTAAAAAATATATATAGTTCATTAAGCATGTAATACTTATGCGGAAGATGCATAACATATATAAATACGCCTTACAGTCTTATTCCAAAACTGCATAAAAACTCATAGAGAGTATGAAATTTAAAAAGTTAAAAGCTTGACTGGACTGCCTGACTTGGGGATAACAGATATTACTTAGTCTTAAACAGTATAACCTGTTAATTGACATTCATGTTGAAATAATCATCAGCATAAGAATTTCATAACAGATTGAAATTCATTCATTACGGTTTTAGACAATTTAAGAACATATTCACAAGTGAACCTAATTATACTTATTCAAAATCACACATTAAATGGCCCAATAATTAATGTTCTGATTCAAAATACATTTGTTTTTCAAATATATTTCACAAATTATTATTTTCTTCCCTTAAATAAATTAAAAAAATATACTAATTCAACTGCCACTATTACAAAATTACTACATATTCAAAAATAATAAATAAAAATAACAAAAATGCGAAATTTTCTTGATACTTAGATACATTCTTAAATTTGTATATTTCTGTAAACTAGGAAAGTATTAAACTCTACAAATTAAGATACACTTTTAAGTTGCACAAAATATATTTTTTAAATCTAATACACAGTTAAATAATAAAAGCAATTTTAAATATGATTGCAATTATAAATATGGCAATATACCTCTATTCAAAGTGTTCAAAAGCAACTTACGTTAGAGAGTGAGAAAACCAATATGTATAACACGATATAAAATCAACTCTAAACCGTAAAAAATTTAGGAACCCTCATGAGGGCTAGTTATTTCGGAATAAGATCCTGGTCCCTTTTCTGAATTTGTTATTGTGTTTTACACATTGTGGTCCAACTATTGAACACAAAAATTTGAGTTCTCAAAAACTATCAACCAACGTTTGTGATTTCTTACATCATCCTCATTGTTCAAGTAGACATCAAATAATATTTTTAACTACTATAAAATAAAATCGAAACGCTAATCATTAAACATAAATAAGGTAATCTTATTTCACTGGGAGGCTTCATCAGGTTATGACCGTTGAATGTAATCAGCCAGTGCCATCAAATGTCCACAATGTTACTCAATTATTACTATTCTGTAAATTTTCTTCATCGCTGGGTTTAATCTAGTGTTTTGAAATTTTGGAGAAGTTGCTGGGTTATATACGTTAGGCCTTTTCTCTTTTTACACTTAACATCAAATTTTACCATAATAAAATTTAACAAAATACTATGGTAAATAATAGAAGTCTCCAATATAATAGAAGAAGGACTAGCATTAATAATCAGCATAATATTTTCCAATACTTAGAAACACTGAACGGGACATTCAAACCCCAGTCATAAAAAACATCTGTACATGACCAATTTGATGGAATTGACTGATTATAATCAATGGTCATAACATGATGAAACCTCCCAGTGAATTATATTTACCTTATTTATTCAGGTTTACATGCACAGTCAACAATTAGCATTTGGATTTTAGTTTATAGTGGAATACCTGAGGGATTATATATAGTGTTTTGAATAGTTCCTAATTGTCCATTGACCGACATCAGGAGAGAAGAGAGAGTTTATTTCTGAGCTTTTATTTGTCTTGATTTGATATCGGACAGTTTTTAAATATGAAGAATGTATATTTCCGTTTATATATATATATATATTTGTAAATTTAGGGAGCAATCCTTCTTTTATGCATGTTTTGTTGAACGACCTTTGTACTGTTGCATGAATCAATTTCATAGTCGATCTTTCAAGTTTTCTCACCTTTGATTTAAATCTTTCTGGTATTAAATACACCAGTTCTCCAAAAGATTTATTTTTCAATACTGACATGTTTCGGTCTCCTAGACCATCTTCAGAGTTAAACATATTTACAAAAACTTATTCCTACTAATCACAACTATATACACTATACTATACATTTCCTAAATTATTAATTATTATAATTATTATTATAAAATTATTATAATTTAGGAAATGTATAGTATAGTGTATATAGTTGTGATTAGTAGGAATAAGTTTTTGTAAATATGTTTAACTCTGAAGATGGTCTAGGAGACCGAAACATGTCAGTATTGAAAAATAAATCTTTTGGAGAACTGGTGTATTTAATACCAGAAAGATTTAAATCAAAGGTGAGAAAACTTGAAAGATCGACTATGAAATTGATTCATGCAACAGTACAAAGGTCGTTCAACAAAACATATATATATATATATATATTTAGGGAGCAGACTTTCTTTGAGACACATCATTAAATTCCTTCTCCTTCTGAATCCGATTTTCTAGTTTTAACCCTTTCTTTTCTAACTTTATATATAAACAAGTAGACAAGATATCTAGAAGAATGACTATAACAAGGATTCAGAAGGAATTTAACGAAATGATATGACTCAATTAAGGTCTCCTGGCCGTGTCACCTGCTCTTCTATCGACAACTATTATCAGGGGCAAAATATTGAAAATCGGTACTATTTACTGTTTGTGTTTCATACTATTTTTATTCTGTTACGTTTAATGTAACAATTAAACTAAAATAAAACACACCAAAAGCAAGAGTAGACTATAAACAAAGGAATTGGAAGATACGGCACATATTTATAGTCTCTAATTTTCATTGATGCAAAAATCAGAGACTTTCAAGTGTTTTTCCATTCGGGAACTTTAAGTATATGTAACAAAATAAATTTAAGTATTTTAGTCCATGTAAATAAAAACTATTCAAGTGAACTAAGAATCAAACAACAATTCTAATACCAAAAGGTTGTCCATTAGAATACAAGAAAGGCTGTAACAAACTTATATAATAAGTAACCATCAAACAAATACATTTATCTATTGAAGGTCAATTAAGTTAAACAAATTGTATAACAAAAAAATCATCAAGCATAACATATTGGTTTCATTTAATCACAAATAATACTACTTACGTACAATTGCAACTTACTTTCAATAACTTATGTAAGAATATCCAATCTAATAAATTAAGCTGATATTACACTCAAATAACAATCCATTTCTAAAAGTCCTTACAAATTTAATAGAAAATTAAGCCTTGCTGATCAATAGGACTGACAACCACATGACAAGGTGGAACCTCGTGTTCCAGTGTATTCCGTGTGGGTACGTCACTTAAAAAAAAAAATGATAGTAACAGTGATTAACTGCATAATTAAAATTTCAAATGAATACTTCTTTTTGTGAATTTATTAATGAGAAATACAAAAGTAATTGTTATATGAACTATGTTATTTAGTTTTTACCTAACGACGCTGCCGTTCCCACAGCCCGGCTAGCTCAGTCGGTAGAGCATGAGACTCTTAATCTCAGGGTCGTGGGTTCGAGCCCCACGCTGGGCGTTACCTTTTGCTGCATACCTCAAGTAAATAAGTAATACTATGAATAAGGCCTTTCTTTCATCCGTTCAAATATGAACGTATGCTTTAATTCATTAGTAAGTTTAATTGATTTTTAATCAAAGTATGACGACAAAATCTTAATGAATAAGCTGATATTTGGCACATGCAAATAACAGATCCATCTTCGCAAAGTCCCTGCAAATTATAGAAATCTCAGCGCTATCGACTGATCATAGCGGGCTGTGACAACTTGTATTCGTAGACAAGAGTGAAACCTAACAGATGTTCTTTAACAAGTGTACTTTCGTGTTTTTATATCAACTTCACAAAAAACAAGTATTCATTTGAAATTTTAATTATGTGGTTAATCACTGTTACTTTCATATTTAAATATAGAAAATTTGTTACATTAAATTATTCTCTCCATTAAGAAAGCATGATTTTTTAATAATATAATTATTTAAAAAATGCATATTACATTTCCAAGCATAACCATAGAAAAATGAATATTTTTCATCTACTTCTAGATCAATATTATTAATATACTGACATTGCCGTTGCTTCACTAGCCGCTAGCTCAGATCGGTAGATGACAATTGAAGAAAAAATAAAAAAATTGAAATTAATGCAATTGAAGATCATGGCTTTTTACTAATAACTTCACCACTTTTACGTCACACTGATATTTAATAAAAATTCTTATTTTATTTGTTACTTGTCTGTCAGAGTTGTTTATCTTAATTCCATTAAAATCGATAAGGTCTTTATAAGTGATTTATTTAGCTTTAATTAGTGATAATGACATAACAAATGATTTTAAGGAAATGGTGCCAACATATTTTGAACTGTCTATGGTATTTTTCTTAGATAGTATTTCTGATCTAAAGTTTCAGCTTTCCATAGTAATTTAGTAGTTAATTACGTAAGTTAACTACTTTAGTTATCTTAAGTAGTTAACTTAATTTAAGAGTTATTACTTAATTCATGTAGTAAACAAGTGCAGTAAATATTGATACTCCTACTTCTTTTGAGTTTCTAGATACTCTTGTGATTCTTGTTTTGTGGCTTACCACTTTACTGTGAGAAAGTACAGTGAATTTGAAAAAAAATTTTTTTTCGAATGATTTGAACGTTTTAAGGTCCCTTGATTCAATGTTTTGATATTTTTGGATGATAGCTAGGATTTAGTATTGTATGAATATGATTATTAAATTATAAACAGTTGAATTGTTGATTATAGTAAGGGTCAATTTAACATTAAGCATGGTAAAAATTAACATTAATTTTTATCAGATTTGTTTATCTTGATTTCATTGAAATTAAAAATATCTTCTTTAAATAAGTATTTTATTAAAACCAAACTTGTTTCCAAGTAATAATAATAATAACTAATCTATAGTTTGTTGAATTAATTTATTTTTTAAGAAAAAAATTAAAATAGGTAAAAATTAACATTGACTTATAATAAAATGACCCACATTTTAAATTAAATAGTGATTATTAAAATATACTTTTTTTGAAGAACAGGTTTTTAATCACTAACTTCATTTATAATTTATAACCAACAAAATTGAGATTCCGACAATAAAATAAATCATTTTATTTATTTTATATCAATTTTATAATAAATGTTACTTGTAATTTTTGACTTATAATTCAATGAAATCTTGTGAGAGTGACAAAGCCATACCGTTTGCCAGATCAAAATGAAACTATACCTAGAAATATAACTTTATGTGGAAAATGAGTTGAGGTAATTTTTTTAAAATACATTATTTAAAGGGCCGTTAGAGTACATTTTCTATTTTCAGAAAATGTTTTTTTTGCGCTAAATGGCTCTTTAAAAAACCAGGAAATTTTGCCAAAAAAAGAATAAAAAATTAATTTTTATAAAAGAAATTCAAGAAATTTCGAACACAGCAAAGAGCAATAACACTATAAAAACTGATTGTTTATCCTATACTAACGGAGCACCAGCTATTTTGTCGAATTCATTGATATTTATTTACATTGTTTAAATTATACTGAATAGCCATCTTTGACTTTTCCTCAATATACATTCAGAGCAACATTATAACAGAGTGAAATCAGTAAGTAGGAAAAAGACAACACTCGCTAAGAGTGAATTGCTATATATGATTTTTAACTAACGGAAAGAAAAGTAATTTTTATTAAATACTAAAAAGCCATAAAATCCCCGGTATAATAATCCTATAAATGACCAAAAATATAAAACATAATTCAACATCGAAAACATTCTTTGAAGAATAATAAATCTAAATACCCTACATCTTAAATTAAAAATTATCTTCAAGCGACATTTTTTCTTACATATTTCTGTCATTTTTGAAACAAAATAGGAATATTATCAAGTTTTAAATAGAAAACTTTGTCTTAAATTTTCACTGTAGAAGAAGGTCAGATAAACATTGTATGTGGTTCAATGGCTATTGGAACAAATGCCATGTTCTCCTGTAAGAGATTATTTCGTAACACGAAATTTACACCTTCTATTTTCCAAAATGTTATTACTAACGTAGTTATACTAACGATACTATATACATCAGTGGTGTTATATGCAAACATAAGCATATATATTGATAAGTAGATCAATCACCATCTGTACTACCTCCAGGAATTGAAAAATAATAAACCTAATAAATTTAGACATTTACATATGCCTAAATGGGACATTATATATTTAATACCCAAAAAATTTGATATTAAGTTTACTTATGTGTAGGAAACTCCAGTTTTTTATCATACGATATTTCTTACGATATTTATTTATAATGAAATTAAATGTGACCACTCCAGATTTTTAAATGACATTCACAAATAATTTTTGAATCGTGGTATTTTGCTAATGAGATATAATAGTTCTTGTTAGTAATTATTAATAACTTAGTAAATGTTAATAGTTAAATTTGTTAACAATTATAAATAGAAACCCATATCTATAATTATAAGTTAAAAAAATAAATTTAAAAAATGAACCATCATAAAAATTCATAATTTAAACAAAGGTAAATAATTACCTCCAGTAACCCAAAAGTTTTAATGTTAGAAAGTTTACTAGAAATTAGTAATCTAATCATGTTTAACGATTATACATACAACTATACATATTTTATTCCTAACTTCTTATAAACTTAGTATGTATGGTTTTCTTTAGATTACTTGTAAATATAAATAAAAATAAATTTCACTTCATAATAAATGACCATGTGTGAGGGATATTTCCACTTGATTTCTTAATATAATTCCTGATCTTGCAATGTCATGCTACGTTTTAAGCAATGCCTTGATTTTTCAAATATTTAGAATCTATAACCCATCCTCCATTACCCATCTATATTTAATTTTAAAATAATAGTCTCTTAATACTTTTACAATATGATTGTGATAACACGTTTTATTATTCTTAAATAATTTTAAAAAATGACAAAAAGAATATTTTCAAAGATATCTATTCATCAGAAATATACATTATTTACATTCGTAAATATTAAATATTAATATGATATTTATTTTAAATAAAATATTAATATAAAATGCACTCCGGGAAAGAACTTTTATTTTCTGTTCTTACTATCTTAAAGAAACAATCCTTGCTTTTATTGACTTTCCCTTAAAATCTACAGTTACTTTCCAAATTTAGAAGTGTAAACTGTACTTTATTTTAAACTTTAATTTTATTTTTATTTATTTTACAAATGCAAATATTTTGAAAATGTATTGAATATGTTTTTTTCTGGTTTGCATAAACAATCTAGAAATACATGTTTGAAATTGATGTGAAGATAAATTTTGTTGAATATTTGATAAGATCTTTTGATGAGACTGAATGAACATCCTGTGTGGTTGCGACAAAGTCAGTCAGATGCTAAAGATCCAGGCTTGATAAGGAAGTGTTTGATAGGATATAAAAGAAAGTATTGGGGCTCGTCAGACATTACGAATCCTTGTTCACCATGCTGTTGCTGTATATTTTGGGTTTTATCGTGGCTGTTTCAGCAGAGGTAATTTTATCATTTATCCTTATCAGTGACTCTTTCAATAAATATAAATTATTTGTTTTATTGATTAGGCTAAATGAATAAAAATTTATATTTATTACAATATACACTTAATTAATCTATGAAGTCACAAATTTTACAGAACGATTAATTTTAAATTTATAAACTATATATATTTTTAAATTTTTGTATCAGTTCTTGCTGTAAGCATATATTATTAAAAATATAACCATAATTTGCAGAAACTTACTTCTTGTTAAGTTTCTCTGTCTTTTGATAAACGCAGTTACAAAAAATACAGGAGATCTTATGAGGAATTGAGTAGGGGTGATTGTAAGGAAAGAACAGTATTTATGATAGCTACGACGTCCCCATTGAGTTATACAACCAGCAGTATTGGGAGGCTTTATAGAAGGAATATATATATATATATAGGTGTGTTCTCTAATCGGGGTTCGGTCAATTTTCCAGGATAAAAAATCAAACTCTCGTTGCCAACGTTTCGGTTTTATTTAAAACCTTTTTCATAGGCATCTTCTCCATATACTCTTCTTATATCCTCATAAAAACCCATATTTCTTCTTATATAAACCCAAATGTATATATAACAGATTCAATAATATATCGACCGTTTGATAGAATAGGTGTGTTCTCTAATCGGGGTTCGGTCAATTTTCCAGGATAAAAAATCAAACTCTCGTTGCCAACGTTTCGGTTTTATTTAAAACCTTTTTCATAGGCATCTTCTCCATATACTCTTCTTATATCCTCATAAAAACCCATATTTCTTCTTATATAAACCCAAATGTATATATAACAGATTCAATAATATATCGACCGTTTGATAGAATAGGTGTGTTCTCTAATCGGGGTTCGGTCAATTTTCCAGGATAAAAAATCAAACTCTCGTTGCCAACGTTTCGGTTTTATTTAAAACCTTTTTCATAGGCATCTTCTCCATATACTCTTCTTATATCCTCATAAAAACCCATATTTCTTCTTATATAAACCCAAATGTATATATAACAGATTCAATAATATATCGACCGTTTGATAGAATAGGTGTGTTCTCTAATCGGGGTTCGGTCAATTTTCCAGGATAAAAAATCAAACTCTCGTTGCCAACGTTTCGGTTTTATTTAAAACCTTTTTCATAATCTTCTCCATACAGTCTTCTTATATCCTCATAAAAACCCATATTTCTTCTTATATAAACCCAAATGTATATATATACATTTGGGTTTATATAAGAAGAAATATGGGTTTTTATGAGGATATAAGAAGAGTATATGGAGAAGATGCCTATGAAAAAGGTTTTAAATAAAACCGAAACGTTGGCAACGAGAGTTTGATTTTTTATCCTGGAAAATTGACCGAACCCCGATTAGAGAACACACCTATTCTATCAAACGGTCGATATATTATTGAATCTGTTATATATACATTTGGGTTTATATAAGAAGAAATATGGGTTTTTATGAGGATATAAGAAGAGTATATGGAGAAGATGCCTATGAAAAAGGTTTTAAATAAAACCGAAACGTTGGCAACGAGAGTTTGATTTTTTATCCTGGAAAATTGACCGAACCCCGATTAGAGAACACACCTATTCTATCAAACGGTCGATATATTATTGAATCTGTTATATATACATTTGGGTTTATATAAGAAAAAATATGGGTTTTTATGAGGATATAAGAATTAGTATATTGGAGAATGATTTGCCTATGAAAAAGGTTTTAAATAAAACCGAAACGTTGGCAACGAGAGTTTGATTTTTTATCCTGGAAAATTGACCGAACCCCGATTAGAGAACACACCTATTCTATCAAACGGTCGATATATTATTGAATCTGTATATATATATATATATATATATATATATATATATATATAAATTCTTTTTTCAGGATCAACTAATTTCTTAGTAAAAAATTCTTACTTTTGTCTATGAAAAAGGTTTTAAAATAAAACCGAAACGTTGGCAATGACAGTTTGATTTTTGAACCTAGAAAATTTGACCGAATCCCGTTTAGATAACACACCTATTCTATTAAACAGTTGATGTATTATCGAATCTGTTGTATATATCTATATATATCAAGATTTCAAATAAACACGTGAAATAACCATCAATGATCAAACCACAATATGAAAAGAAAAAAGACTAAGATCTTTCATTCGTAACAAGCGGTCTTCCTCAAGAGTCAAAAATCCAAGATCTTAATCTTTTTATTGTGGTTTGATCATTATATATATATATATATATATATATATATATATATATATATATATATATATATATATATTAAATTAACAGAGAGAAAATATAAATACTCACTAGGATATTGCGACGTTCGACGTCATCATGATGATGAGATGACCTGCTTGTAAGGCTAACCAGGACTTAATTATTTGTCTTGTCTATACTCTTCTGATGACGAAATATATCGAATATCTCACACATAGAGGATAATCCTTAATATATGTGTTGTTATATGATGTAATTTTTTTTTTAGTCGCGAAGTAAACAAATCACTTTCTAATCTAAATTTTCCTCAACAATTAATTTAAAATAACATTTGAATTCCAAAAATACATTAATAACACATTGAGGTTTATACTTGTATTTAAGATCGTTTTAAATATAGAATAAATAATTAATGTGAAATTACATGATCTATCTAATCGAATTAGGTTATTATTTTTTATTAAATAATAAGTGCAACAATTTTGTTTATTTCAGCTGCCACCTGAACTGCAAAAAGATAAGGAATTGGTCAATGAAATAATAAAGCATACTGTGGATTGTGCTCAACCAATCAAGGATAAGTTTGGTAATCAATCAAATACATAATGCACTTCTACTTCATGTATATAAACAATATTATTATACAGATAAACAAAGTTCAGAAATGAACTAGAGATTTACTATCTCACCTTTTCGTTTGAACTAGATTGAAATCTGCAGCATAGTCGGCGTCCTGTTTTTCGAAAATCTTTTGGTTACAATTTCATCAAGAGAAAAAAAAACGCGATCTGAAGCTCATCGACGATGTGGCGGGTTTGCCAATCGGTTCATCCAAAATTGGACTGAACACACTGTAAGCGTATTTTTCTATTTTACATGAATTTCCAACTTATTCTGAACTTGTTGGAAATTGTTTTTCAAACTGGATCGTATTTTCATCGGTACAGTATTAAATAGATATATATTTGAACAAGAAGATACAATCACAATGAACTTACAAAAAACTGGATACATGACACCAAGGCTCTTGCTATAGTCTATATTTTGAATAGATCTTCGTCATGAGGAGAAGACTAGAAGCCATCACTGTCTCTCTCTTGGCCTTATAGTCTTCTCTTGATGAACGACTACCATTTCTTTATCCTGTTTTGATCTGTCTGGATTTTATTGCATTTAATTTATAGGTCTGTAATCAAAAGCTATAATTGTACAAGTCTGATTTTCTGAAGATGTATTTCTTATAATGACTAAAAACAAACGAGACCTATTATTACAATTAGTGTTAATATATATTTATATTCATGAACAGAAATACTGATTGATTTTAAATCATATTTTTATTCATAAAGTTACTCATAACTTGTTTGTATTAATAAATTAACAGAATTTCTTGTTATTCACAGACTTGTGCACTGAAATGCTCAATGAAGGAAATGACAATCAAGATGAAAAGTATGCTGACTGCAAGGTGATGAACAAATTAAAAATAATCCCTCTTCAAAACAAGTTAATAAAGTAATATATATATTATAACTGGTAAATAGGTAGCAACACATAAAAGAACCAGAATATATGGAATCTGAAATACTGGAATCAGTATTTCGAACCACAGTTGAAAACAAAATTGATTCCAGTGTGCCTACTTATTTAACAGTTACTAATTTGTCCGGTTTCAACCGTTTCTATATTACATTATATATATATATATATAACATTACATTATATATATAACGACAAAGGAGTCGTTATCAGCCTTTGGAGCGATTCACTTCTTTTCCTGAAGACGAGGACATCATAAATTCAAAACGAAGGAAACACACAGAAAGACACAGACATAACTCACATCGATATTTCGACCATCGTTGTCATCAGGAGGTGTGAAGAGGTTTCAATTTATTTTATTTAAAAAAGTCCGCTGGACCGTTTCTTTTGAATATTATATATATTATATAATATATATATATATATATATATATATATATATATATAAACTCAAAAATTGTTATTGACCTCTTCTATTCTATTCAATGTTTTGTTATTGAGGGCTAGGTCAAATAAAAGAAAATAAACTCCTTTCTAGGCCGACGTTTCGATGTATTTGTACATCATCTTCAGGGCTAAAATTAGAATAAGACTATAATACATATGTATTATGTTATATTATACATATTATTATACATATATTTTTATTATATGTATTATAGTCTTACTCTAATTTTAGCCCTGAAGATGATGTACAAATACATCGAAACGTCGGCCTAGAAAGGAGTTTATTTTCTTTTATTTGACCTAGCCCTCAATAACAAAACATTGAATATATATATATATATATATATATATATATATATATAACTAATGTTTATCAGGACTCGGTCAGTTCTGATCAGTTTATCAGGACTCGGTTAGTTTTAGTTTTGTTTCTATTCCGGAGTCGATACATTTCTCAATATTTATATATTTGGGATAATAATTATGGATTTTTATGGAGATATAAGAAGAACTGACCAAAACTTTAGTTTTGTTTTTATTCCACGGTTGATATATTAATCACTAATTATATATATATATCAAGATTTCACATAGCGCTATTCCTTTCTTGTATATATTTATTAGTTCTAAGAATATAAAATGATCATTTGGAGATTTATGAGAAAAATGATTGACGCAAAACGCATAAGTGTTAAAAAGAGGCTTGTAGGTGTTCAAGCATGGATTCCTATCTCCACATAACCAAAACAACATAGGATGTTCTTTTATCTATGTTATCTATGCTTTATTTTCATAAGATAAATTAATGGAAAATTTGTGTTTTTAGTGCGGCATATCGTGCGTGTCCAAGAAGATGAAAACAGTAAGTACCTACAATTATTCGTTTTGTTAAATGGTTTCATTATCACGATAACGAATGTAAAGTAGTGCCGATTCTACTTTCAAAATAAATGCAAAATGAAAGAAAGAATTTATATTTATTTAAATATAATTTATATTTATATTATTTTTTTAGATGAATGATGATGGAACATGGAATCATGCTAAAATTGAGGAAATGATAGGAGGTTTGAATTCAGAGGCATTAAAGAAAGAATCTAATCGGGTCTATCCAATGTGCAAAGAATGTGAGTAGTATTTTTTTCCAATCTACCAAACATTAACTGAAAACAAAAGATAACTGTCTCTCTCCTTGGACAATCGTTACTACGTCCTTAGCTGAGGGAATAAGGTGTTGTGTAAGGCATTAATAATCATTAAGAGGACGTATTATTCTTGAAGAACTTTGACATTTTGAAAATTCATTTATTTTATAAAATAAAATAATGGTTTCAATATAATACATTTTTAAAATGGTTTGAAAACTCTCTGGAACCATTAACTGGCATGAACACTTAATACTGAATCGAATTGGATAGCTACTAATTATATTACGAATAATGTGTTAAGTTTTGGATATAGTCTAGCCATTCAAAATTATTGCTGAAATTACAATACTCGAGGTGGCTAGATAGATAGAATAGAAACCGATCTAGAAACGTCAGCCCTTACAGTCTTTTTGTTTGATCAGATGTTTGGGTATATGCACTGAGATCAGTGTCCTCAATGGATACTCAGTGCTTAACATGACTGCAACATCATCTTACTGACAACAGCAGTTTTTTGGACCAAAGTGACGTGTAGCTCATAGACTCTGAGATTATCAACAGAACAACGGGATAAGTAGTAAGATATTGGGTAGAGAAAATTGTGTTGATATTGAAGCCGAATGTGAGGAATACAAGAGAACCAGTTAGTGTAATTATGACCAAAACAATCTGATTATTGCTTTGCTTGTAAACAGTTTGCTCGTAGATGCCACTCTGAAAGAGAACAGAGTACAGTGCTCCGTTAAGGGAGTAAAAATAGTTACCTAGGACAGTAGGGCAAGTAACAGTTCTAATAGAACAGTAAAAAATATATGTTTCTTACCATTTGTATTATACCATTTGTATAATATCGTTTCAGCACCTGGTGAGAACTGTGTTGGAGGTTTCAACATGATGGAATGTGTTTTGAAGAAGTCACCTATGGTAACAATTTAATTTTTTGCTTAATTTATACAATCATATTTATTATATTATATATTATATAATATAATAATAATATATATTAATAATAATAATATATATTATTATTCTCCCTCCCCAGCACTCTCACTTATGCTCTTTCCTTCCTCTTGGACACTGCATACAATTCTTTAGATAGGCTAAGTTTAGATTATAACAATGCTCCCTTAGTTTTTCTTTTTTTAAAATATTTTGTATTTTATACCAACTGGGTACCTATATACTTTTTTTAAACTAAAATAATAATTATTCACACACAATTTATATCCAGTAAACAAACGATTTTTATTTTATTTTCAGACAAAAGCTCTCATCAAGAAAATGTTACCAATGATTAAAAAGAAACTGCATGAAGAATAAGCAGTTTTGATATTCACAACTTGCAGCACTAATCCACATTACCATTCTCTCAATCCATCTTTTATCAGAAATAGTTCATGTATACAAATGTGTAAAACATGTAAACGTTTAATATAATATTTTGTTGAATTACGTATGTATAATTATTTTTTTCCAAATAACGTTAGTTATTGAATGTTATTATAATTGTTGCAACTGTAATATTAGCTACAAATCACAAATAGTTATTTTTTCTAGTTGACAAACAACAGTGTTATTAGTATTAAGTAGTTAAAAATCAACATATTATTTGTTTTAACGCGTTCTTTTACGTCAGTTCTACAAACATGAGTTATTGATCGTTTAAGAAGGTTGTCACATTAATTAATTACCTAAATTAATGGTGATTGTGAAAGTTGAGAAGAGGTCTCTGCATCCCTCGTCAAGACAGAGGTCGATCATTGGAGTGGCTGTACAAAAAGCATGAACATTTTACCAAGTCATCTGTTACAATACCTGAATTAGTAAAAAAAAATATTATTTGAGACAGCCATCCTTTAGATCAATTACAAAATGTTTACAAGAAGCTAAAAATTGACATTTACTGATTAATTGTAATGATACAAATAACGTTTTAATTATGTTTAAGGAATTTTTATGTATTACTGAAGTTAAGCTTAGTACATTGAACTTTATATGTTAGAACATAGAATTTACAGTTTACCGATTTTCAACTCGTTTACACTCTATGAGCAATAAAAATGTTACATTCGAAGTTTCTGGGACTAGGATATCTATATAAGCACAACAATTGTGATCACTAAATTTCTTATCTTAGTTATTGTGAGCCTGAGGCGAAGAGAAAGCCTGGATCAATAATGCTATTACTATTGTAAGCCGGACCTTTCAGCTATGCAACATTATACATTATACTTTAAACAGATAGATGAAATTATAAAAGAAATATATACAATATTAAAACTGTAACCACAATATAAATAATCGTGATACTTGAATTGTAGAATAATTAATATAACAGGGTATTATTTCTATATTTTTCCTAAATCAGAAGGGCTTTTGAAGAAAAAATTTTTATGAGAATTTTTTTCAAGATGATTTAGTTCGTTCTCTATTTGAGTGCTAAAATTAATAGTAACTCCTAATGAAATAAATTAAATAAATATAAAAATACCCTTAATACAACACTGTATACTTTCTACTACAATATATTAATGTAATGATTATTAATATTAAGTATGTATTCAATAAAATATTAAATAAAATTAGGAATTTAAATTTCATTAATGTTTGGTATTTTGTTCTCAAAAATTCGAAATTCAATGTTTATTACTTTCACATTGTATTGATATATTAAACATTGTTTAATTTTAAAATTTTAAATTGATTTATTTAATTTAATAAGAATAATTGTAGAAAATATTTAATTATATTAAAAATGATTAGAGTTTAACATATCAAAAGGAGCTAACAATTTTTGTTGGCAAAAGAAACAATATTTCATTACAGAATACATTTATAGATTTGTACATTTTTATTTTTTTAGCAATAATTAGATTCAGTTTCTAAATGGTGCAATTAACAGAATTGAAATAGATTTAATATCACATTATGCAAATTTAAGAATTTTTCATCAATTGTTGAAGTGAAAAATAAGTTCTATTAATAATTAATATAAACAAATAATGTATTCTACATTACATGGTGTGAATTAACTAAAATTCCAAACCTAAAAATATTTTACACCTTCTGACCACACTAGAACTTTAAAAAAAATATAACCTTGATTTTTAAAATGAATTAGAATCTGGATTATATTACACAACGTTATACATAAGAAATAGGCTGCATACGGCTATTGTCACCTGAGTGAAAATTAAGCAAATATGTTTCACTTAACCCACACATTACATGTTCTTCCTTTTCCTAAAAATACAAAACTTTGTTCAAACTTTTTTATATCTAAATTTGACCGAAAAAAATAACTACTCCAATACAAATTAGTCCTCCAGTTTAAGATTGATAAAAATAAACATCAAAAATATTGTTTTTACATATTCAATTACTGTATTCTATGCGGTTCCAATAGTTCTACTTTCTTCTGATTGAACATAAACATTTATTAAATACCATAGGTAGTGTTTCATTTAAACCGAGTGTGATACTTGTACAAATGCATACCATAGGCATAAAGTATGTTAAGTATGGTATAATGTTGTACATTTAGGAATTAGAAAAAGATTGGAAAGCCAATAATAATCTTTCTTCTATCAACATTCGAGAAATTTATATACCTTACTTTTATAAAGGTAATTAATCTTTATTAACCGGCACTGAACCAGACACGCAGGCAAATATCAACTGTCAAGCGTTGATAGAATGAATCTTATTAGATTTAAAGAAAAAATTATATGCATAAAGATAAA
The DNA here is from genome assembly GCA_026182355.1 of Hermatobates lingyangjiaoensis. Lineage (NCBI taxonomy): Eukaryota > Metazoa > Arthropoda > Insecta > Hemiptera > Hermatobatidae > Hermatobates > Hermatobates lingyangjiaoensis. The sequence continues at coordinate 406,003 of JAPFBL010000038.1, forward strand.
AGTGTTGAATATTAAATAAATGCCTATGATATGGAATTGTCAGAAATGCGTTATCTTGTACAGGTATTAAATATCTTTTTCTTTATTTTTGTCAAGAATTAATCAAATTTACATCATTATCAATTTAATAAAATAAGCTAAGTAATTATTCTACCAAATTAGCTTCAGAAACTAGTAACTGAAAAAAGTTAAGTCTCCACACATTGGAAAGAGTTGATTTCCATACAACCCTGTAGAAATTTTAAGAGTATTACTGCATTCTAGCGGCAAAACATAAAACTAAACACAGTAGACCCTTATGGGTTTCGCTAGAGGGCGGTAGTAAACTAAATGACCAGAAATATACTATGTTACGTAAATTTTTTACGTAAGCAATATGTAATACATTTATAATTGCAAAAAATGATGATCAAACATACTGTTTTTATTTATTATTGTATTGTATGTAGTTTCAATAAAGGTATTTTCTTCTTCATTGATTATAATTACTTATTAAATAATATGGTGAGTGTTTTATTTATACCGATTGTGGTATTTATAAAAAGTGCTGAACTTACCAAATACTTAATTGAATATTTTGGCCATAAAAAGTAGTTCTGCAATTTAATATTTCATGCTAGCACAGAATTGTTCACATTATATTCGGCTTTTAATATTACTTGGATAAAATGAAATTTGGAACCTGCAAATTAAATGCCTATCATTAATTTATTAATTCTACAGAGGTAAGTAAACATCATGTTTTGTAAAAAAATAAAACCAAAAAAATGATTTTAGTAAGTTTTAGTTTTCGTTATACTAGGTATAACGAAATTTACCTAAAATTTATAATTTAGAAAAAACAAAAGATGTAAGAGTAGAGGTAATTCTCATGTTGGGCATTGTTCATTTCTATAATTTTTGTTATTACTTAACTAGGACATCTTTTCTAACTGGAGTTTCAAGGCCCCAACATTTTTACAGACTGCTCCCCAATTTTGTAGTAATGGTAATAAACCGGGGAATACTATTATGTTTGGGACATAAGATCAAAGAGAAAAATCTAAGGAGTAAGAGGTAAATGATGACACCCAAAAAAATAGAAAGAGTTGTATACAAGTAGATGTTAGGTATTGTGGACAGAAAGGTAGAAGCAAAACAAAGAAGGAACAAGTGAAAGCTTTAAGGGAGGGGTCGAAGTTTCACTAGCGGGCTGTAGAACTATTGATAATGAATCACCTCTAGAAGATTGTAAGGAAATATTAACATCCCTCAAATATCACAAGTTTAAATATCCTGCTTTATAAAGTATAAGAATTTATAACTTTCTCAACTGTAAATAAAGAAGTTATTGTGGGTGTTGAGTACATTCATACTTTAAATAACACTTTGAGTTGGAGTCGTAGTCGATTCATGATCAAAACACAAATATATTTTCAATTTTTTTTTTATAGTATAAATATACAAATGTAATATTGATGTACGAGTATAAATCCATTTAATTATAAAATGTTTTAATATGGAACAATCTATTTTAATATTAACAATATTTACCAATACCTCGGGATCATTAATATTTTTGTTAAAAGCCATATCAGTCGTAGATGGATTCAGGATTAATGATTACTTGATTGAGTTGTTCATTAATTTAGTTCACTTAGGAGATTGTAGGAGTTTATAACTGCATTAATGTTTGAAAAGGTATCATTCCATTTCAAAATAAATAAATAAGCGTAGAAGTTATCACGTTTCCCAGTAATGAATTTGCTGCAACTTTAGTTTTATACCTCTGGAGGATGTTTATTACCTGCTCTAATTGTAATGTAGAACTTACTTCTCTCTCACTATTTCCTTCTCTCGATAATAGGCTGTAGGTTTAGTTTATTTGTAATGGTTTTTAAGATGTTTATTTTAAGAAGATGTAGACGAAAAATTAATAATTTCTAGAACGCATTAAAGAAACCATCTGACTGATATATTTCCGCCGCATGGCTTACCAGAATTAATGTAAATGACGCAGAGGAATATATATTTGCTAAGCATACCTTTTACAACACTTTTCTTCTCTTAATAGGAGCCGTGACTGTGTCTCTGATGATCTAGTGTAGGGGTGACCAAACTACGGCCCACAACGTCACGTCATCCGGCCAGCTGACGGAACTTAAAATTGATTCACAAACGTAGGGAACACGAAACTGAGTAATACAATTTATATTTAAATATTATTTAGAATACCAAAACTTTTCACAACTCTACCAACTCTTGATCTCACTTTTCCTATTTCATTATTCTTGGAAATAGATTATATTGCAGTTATGCACAATAAATGAACAAAAGTGCAGCTTTTCCATGAAATATTAAACAGATATTTCTGGAAGGATAAAGTTTGGTGTTCCACTTGTCACAGCTCTCCCCTACCTTTGGTGAGCCGTAGCATTACCAGTGATCAGTTCATCTAAAGATTGACCTTCTTGATTTGCAAGCAAATGACTTGTTGAAAGAAAAGCACAGATAAGGTAACCTTGTTGCATTTTACTACTTACCTAATGATGACTTTCAAAAAATAATTAACTTTTTTTCTTCTTGTTTTTGTTCCAAAATAAAGAACCTATGAAGTTCTTTCCATAGACTGGTATACCATCACTGTTTGGAACAACTTATCTTTGTGAGCAAAGATTTTAAAAAATGATGCATGTAAAGTCAAGACATCCAACGCGATTGACTGATAATTATTTGGAAGCAATGCCCTTGATAAGAGGCAGCAATTCAAGACAAACATTGATGATATCTTTAAAGCATCACAAATAATTTTACAAATCTTACAAACCTTTCAACTGCTTAGTTTGTATGATTCGTATATGTGTACATTATATCTGACATAACAATCTTTTAACTAACGTCGCTTCTTTGATGATTTTTTAACAACTAAATATGTTTGTTTTTATTTTTTGTACATTGTGTGACACTCACTAACATGTAGTGCTAAATTAGGATTTTTACTCAGAGCTTTCGTTCTGGTTTGCAAGTGTTGAACATTATCTGGTCCGCAGTGAAAATAGTTTGGTGACCTCTGATCTAGATATAAATAATCCATAATTAGACCGTAAGTCGGCATGGTATGCATTAAAAAACCAAAACATTTGGTTTTTAATGCGCGATGTACACCAGGATTAAAAATAAAGAGATAAGCTTGTTTTAAAGGGTTAGAGATATTTTAATCTCTGAAACATTTCTTTTTATTTATTTCTGTACTTATTTATTTGTTATTGTGCCCTGGCTACCTTTTAAAGAAATTTTATTTTAACTTTTTAATTTATTATTTATTTAATTTAATATTTTATTAATTTAAATATATAATTATTTTAATATTCTTCATAATATTGAATAACATTTATTTTTTTCTTTCTCTTCTTCTTTAGTATTTATTTATTTTTCACAGCATCATATTGTTTAATATTATTATTATTTCTCAGTTTTCTACTTATTCTTAATTTATTTTTTTACTTCTCTTGAACTGAGCACGATTGTGACAACACTGTTGGTCTCCAACAGTCACTCAGCAAGTGAGTTTGATGTCCTTTTCTCTTCTCACCTGATAACAGTCAATACAAAAACTAGACTATATTAAGTGAGTAATACAGTTTTACTGGTTACCTTTAGTTTACCAAGAAACGTTTGATGAGCTATTTGGATCTTTTTCTTGATAATAAAATACATATATATAAATTATATATATAACAACGCCACGCTCTCATATCAGATATAGCAGCGCTGTTGTATAATGGTGCACAATGGAACTTAAGTTAAACATCCGATGCATCAGTGAAAATTAATAGAATATTTAGCCGGCAGCTCACTCACTCACTCTCTCTCTCACTCACTCTCTCTCTCTCTCTTGTTCTAATCATACACTCTCTGATGTGATTTTTTAAAGGATACTTTTCCAGGTGAAAGTTTTAGAAATTGTTTTAGTAAAAAAGAATATTGAAATAAAATTAGAAATATCAGTTCGTTGACAGTCAATTTCTAGCTTTAGTTTCATAAAAGCCAGACAATCTTCCTTTGAAACAGACTCAATAAAAAAAAGTGTAAATCAAATATTAATTATGTTGGCAGACATTTAGTAGAATGAATGAGGTCAGTTTGCACAAGCTGAATGTATTTCAGTAAAGAAGCGAGTAATATAGAATTTTTCATTGACTATTTCATACTTCGTGCTTTTCATCTATTATATATTTTTTATATTCAACCCTATAATTTAAATAATACATTTTATATAAATAAAATATAAATTATGGATATATTAATATTATTTTTAACATACAGAATCCATAATGTTTTTTTATAGTAAATTATGTCAATAACTATATAAACCTTTAAAAGATAATAACTTTAAATAATTTGTAGTAGTGGCAGTAGTAGTTTTAAATATATATGTTGGTGAAAATCTATTACACCTATAATTTGATATTACATGTGTATATAATACTGTGCAAGATATCTTTTTACAAAAATAAGAGTACTTAGATTTGTAAACAACATAGAACGGTTGTCTCTTAGAAATTTCCGTGGGAGGAGCTGCTCCCTAGGTTTGGGGAGGGATTGATGGTTTTCATAGTTTCAATGAGTTTTTATCTAGATTTAAGAACTTTATCACTTTTTACGTTAATTTCCTTAATTGTTCAGTATATCAAGAACATAATGAGAGACAAACAACTACCTAGTTATTCAAATCCGATTGTTACGGATGCTTGCAAGGAAATAATTAATCTCGTTAATCTTACTCTTTGATCTTCATATTTTTTTTCCTTTTCATGTTTTCCTCATGGGTAGTGACCCAGTCATGAGGGAATTTATTTGAACCTTTCCCTTTTGATAACAGATTTTCACAAATATATATATATATATATATTATATTATTATATAAAAATTAATAAATATATATTTATATATATATATAGATAAGATGAATGTCCATTGTGATTTCAAATAATTAATCCTGACCAAATTTTGAGAAGAAGAAAATTATTTATATTAAACAATGACATTAATGGTAGATTATTTATGCACTTAAAGAATTTTGATAATATTTTGTGACTAAGTTTTCTTCCCATCCTGGCTACATTCCTCCTTGTTGATGAAACTTTGAGATTGTAAAGATTGTAAATACACCATATATAAGATCCCCACGGAATCTTATATATGGTGTATCATAATCTAAGATTATTGATCCTGTTCTTTAATCTTGACAATAACTTCAATTTAATTAGTGTAAATTAATGACCATACATTGTACATAGTAATATGCTTGTAAGGGAGGTGAGGGGTTGAATAATTTGTAAGCAACATTTTTGTTGGTCGACCGCCCGCACCTGTCATAGCCTTTTCTAGTATAAGTGTGACATTCAGTCACTGTTTGGACGTAGATAAATAGTGTACCATTAACTGAGTATTAAATGTAAACCTGACGATAGCTTACGGTATCAGAAAGTTTGAAGTTTTTAATAATTCATAGTTTTAAGTTATTTCTAACCCTTAGTTTTATTATTGAGTACTGATTAAATAGATTTTAATTCACCCCAGTTTTAGTGTTTTCACTTAGGTATAATGTTCATGTTTTAAGTTGATTTTTATCTAAACCTTCCTTCTTTCTCATATCTTACTAATTTAGATAATAAGACACATAAGCATAAAGCCGGTAAAATCAAGTATTGCTCCTCTGAGTACTCTTGTTTATCAAAACCTTGATTACTTACAGTATCTAGAAGGTTGTCTACAACTAATCACCACCTTTAGGACAAAAGCGCACCCTCCTGAGAGCAGCAATCAGTGATCGTAATTTCAGTTGTTATAAATCCTATGCTTAAACTATGGAACCTTTTTCAATATCGAAGATACAGCTCAGAGTGATCCTTTTAAGACTCCTGACGTTTGCAGCTTTGTTATTCAAGGTTTTTGTAACTGACTATATTGACTTTTCATTCGACGGGTATGTTGTCTGTTATGAAGATGCTTATCAAAAACTTCGCGCAGATAGAACCTAATAGTTATGAGAGATACATAAAATCAAATACATTCATTAAATGGATTAATTTAATGAATATATTTCACTAATTAATTGATTAGTTTTAATTTGTCATGACAGTACATTTACTTTTTGTAAAGCTGAGTGTAGACTACTCCAAATCTTTCTTTTTCTCTTAAGATACATTTTTATTTTCTATGATATTCTTATATGAGCTAATATATTTAATGAAATAAATATAATTCAGTTCAATGAAATAAAGTTATACTCACTAAATGGATCTTTAGCGACAATTGAAGACAATGTAACCAGAGGTTCAGACTCCCCTTCTTTGTTGACTGCTTTCACTCTAAATTCATATTCATAGTTTGGAGTAAGTCCAGTTACTTCCATTTCAGGATCAGTTGTCTTTCCTATAGGTATCCAAACACCACTTTCTGGATCATATTCTCTGGATCATACTGTGTAACACTCGATTGGTTCACCTCCATCATCTTTGGGTTTTTTCCATTTAAATATATATATATACAGGATCACACCACAATATGAAAACTAAGTTTGGCTTTTGACTCTGACGAAGACCACTAGTTACGGTTGAAAGATCCTAGTCTTTTTTTTTCCATTTCACATTGTGGTTTGAACATGGATTCTTATTTCACGCGTTTTTGTGAAATCTTGTAAATTTATATATATAAACAATGAAGTATAAAACCACTGGGGAAACAATAAAAATTAATGCTCTGAGACCTTTCACTTATCTCATCAGGGAACGAACAAAGTGAAAAACGACTTTTTTTGTTTTATTACTTTGTTTGCTATGTGATGTCATAAAGTGAAAGGCTTCAGAGCATTTATTTCTATTGTTTTCCCTTTTCGAAATGACTTTATACTTCTATATATGTATATACATTCATACTATTAATTTTTGAGGTTTTATCGAGCTACATTTCACTCATCGCTATACCAAATATTGATAAAAAAATATTGTATAATATATGTGATGGAGATAAGAAAACGTTGATATACAAGTATATATTCATCGTGGTATTCTTATTGAATCATGTGCAATTATTTAACTACTTGTGACATTGGTTTGCAGTCCAAAATTGTTATTTGAAGACAAAAGTTTTTCAAAGATGGTTTCAGAGTATCATTCTGATTACTTGTTTTTATAAGTCAATCATTGTAGGCGAGAGTCGGCTATTGCCAGTTACCACAACCTTCTCTGTAAGTTTCGTCTTACATAGCCCAGCTTCAAGGATTATCAGAAGACACTCCAGTGTTTAGAAATTCATCACATGTGAAAGTGAAAGAGTCAATGATTTTGGAGTGGTAAAGCTATAGCACCAATTTCCATGCGCATAATTTTCAAATCTGTATAGTGGTTTAGTTTGATTCGTTTTTTTCCTTTATGGTAAGAATTCCTTCCTCACCTCACATGTGGCAGAATCATTGACAACCTTTACAGGAACCTAATTTTTCACTAGTCACAAATATTGTTGTAATGAAATATTTAAAGTTATTTATTTTTTAATTTAAATTCTTTTTTGACTCCACAGATGTATAAACATTAGGTAGGTGGTTTATTTTATCATCTCTAAATAGTGATTAATTAAAACACATATTACTCCAACACTTCTTCTGAAGTTGTTTCAACGTCAGATAGTAAATATGATCTAAACAAATTCAACTGGTTTTCAATATGTAGGAAATTTAACAAATTTTTTGAAATGACCTCCTTTGAAGCATTCAACTCGAAAACGGTGATTCCTATATGATGTTACAATACAGATAGCTTTTTAAGATATGGAAAAAACATAAAACGCTTGTTGAGCTGCTTGATAAACAGTATTTGACTGAATAATTTTTAATTTCAGATATAATTTTAAAAACTACAACTTTTCTGTATCCCTTCATTTACCACAATTAGTGTTAGTATTCAAATGTAAAGTCAGTGATAAAATTATTTATCAGCCACGGCATACACTTTGATACGTCACTTTCTTATGAAAAACAATACGTATCTGTTTTGAAGTTGCTACTTTATAAATGGTTTTCCGTTGATCAGCAGGCAGCATTAGTGTGGTAGCCAGTTCTGACTTCAAGATTTCTGTCACCTCTAACAAATTTCAACATCAGCTCTCTCTTAAAAAATCATCATTTTAATTTTACTCTACCCCTCTAATTTTTCCCTCGCTCTGTTCCTGACAAAAGTTGAAGATTTTTAATGAGTTACTGTAAGATTCAAATTTCATCTTTGTTTTAAACTATAGGTAATATGAATAAACACATGGAGTTGAACATTGAGACCAATTCTGATATTTTTTTATTTTTTAAGACTTTGAATAATTAATTTATTTTTTTTTAAGTTGGAACAGATAAATTTAAATTTTCAGAATAATATAAACACTGGGCTAACTATATTCCAAATTAATCTTGAAAATAATTTCTTAAGCTTCTAAGGACAAATTGTTAAATGCAATTCACCTCATCATGCGTATTATTTATAAGAAGTGGTGTCACGTAAATTTTAAAAAATAATTGCGAGTTCTGTAAGAATGTAAGAAGTTTTGAACTGAATTTAAATCCTTTGCATGGAGAGCGCACAAGCTGACAATACAGAACAACTAGGCATGATGAAAATGATAGCTTAGGCAGAAGTTATTGCTATGGAAAAATATCGATGAAAACATAAAAGATATGGTCAACAAATGCAAACTCTGTTTTTTTAAAAAAACAAAACCACACACCAGAATGGGTTGACTCTCTTGGGAATTACCTGCTGGTCCATAGCAGTGGATCCATATTGATTTCGCAGGACCAGTCAGGGGAATTCCCTCCCTTATTGTTGTGATGCCTACCCCAAACAGTTAGAATTATTTCTACCACCATGACCACAACTACTTGGAGAATCAAAATTTTCGAATAACTGTTTTCTACATTTGGTCATCATTCATTATATTGGATACAATTTGTAAAATCAGAAAAAATTAAAGCATTCATGAAATTCAATGACGTTTATCACAAAACATTTGCACTATACAACCCCAACACAAACAGCAATGAGGAAGTTTTTTTCAACCTCCGAAGCGTGATTTGAAGCCATGACTGGACCAGATATACATACAATGGTAATACACATAGCCAGGCAATTTCGGACAGCACCTATATCAGCAGGGAGTTCTGCGTAATACAATCATGTTTTTATATTCGGTACGAAGAATGCTCGATCTGATGATACAAGATAAGGAACCTGATGCTTCTAGATAAGAAAATTCAGATATATTGCACTTAGCTGCTTCGAACCGGACCTCAACGCTCTGATTAGAGTATATTCCCGAGAGCATAAATACATTTCAAAAATCATAACAAAAAATTGACTAAATACGCTATATCATTAAAATGCAGGGCAAAGATACATTAATTAAAAAACATATAAAAAATCTGCAGAAGTCTGAGATAAGGAAAATGACTGATGCGACCGTGTGACACAATACCATTACTGATGTAGCTTAAAAGCAACCAGTTGTTAAGCTCGTTTTCACTGGGCAAAGGTTAAATTTGCTCTAAATAAAGTAAAAAGCTCCAGGTAGCAGAAAATTTGATTGGCTCCAGTCATTTCTAATCGGTCCACTGCCTTATTCCTTGCATTCTCCTGCATCCAGGTACACAAGTGAGTTACACTTTCTTTATGGGTTCAATTATTAATTTTTGACCGTCAGTGTATCAGAAAAAAAATTCCTTTTCAGAAGTAAGGAAATTTCAATCTAGGTGTTTACTTGAGACCACTTTTGACTCCCTCCAAAGATTGTTCTGTGAGGGGCAACATATAGGTTAAATTGCAACATAGGTAACTTTCAAGATATAAGGCAAACATTTATGTTTCGTTCTATGAAATGTTTGAAGATATCATCTCCTGTACGGTCATTTTCATTTCATGCCAGTCTCAATCTGCAATATTGGCCGGGGGGGGGGGGGGGGGGGGGGATAGGTTTAAAAACTCTTCCATGTTGGAGGTAGGGAAGGAACTCATTCCTCATATTATTCCAATGCACGATTATCTTTGTAGCTTATTTTACTAGTTTTGGTGCAATAAACATTTACCTTAAACTATCACACGAATGATGCATGTGCTATCATCATTTCATCAAAGTAGTATAAGTCATTTTGTAGAATCAGATTGTAGATTTAGGTTTAAGACTCCATGTTTTAACAAAGAGTCTGTTTCAGTAGAGCATTTCTTTGGTGGACTTAGCTAGTGTATCTATTTTACGACTTTTCGAGTTGAGTCTTTTATATAAAGAGACTCCAAGAGTATTTCCATATCTTTGATAGTTATAGCTTAATATTTATAATAAAAGCCTTTCTGACACCTATTTTCTTTCTCCTTAAGAAGGGATAACGACCGCTTGAGCTGGATTTATAACCAGACCTTTCTCCTTTAGCCATCCTTAAACAATTTGGGGAGAATGCTGCATAATCTCAAAGGCAGTACCTTCAAGCATTCCTCTTCCTATAATAGCAAGCGTCTTCTGGTATAACCATATGAAAATTTTCATTTGCCTAAAATTTACATATTACTATGGATAGATCGTTTGTTATTTTTGATGTACTCGTAATATTACTTTTTCAATATTGTGAGCTCATGAAATAATCGTATCAGGACAATAAATACGAATTTTTAAGTTTCTACAATCATTGTAGGTGTGGTGCAAAAATACTATTCGTATGCTATAAAGAACGAAAAGTACGTTTCCAATATTATCCAAAACCAATTGAATTCTAAACATACTAAAACAAAGTTTAGTTTCAAAGTTCCTAACAATAAGATATGTCAAATTAAACAACATTTAATTAGATTATCTTTTTTGTATGTTTCAAAAGGCATTAGTTTTTTTGTTGAAATATATCTGGTAAAAGTGACGAAAGTGTCTCACTTTCAAGAGAAAGTACTCTCATTGGTTGGTGTAAGACTTGATGTAATAACTGTCTTTGGATATAACATTTAACTATATATATATATATATATATATATATATATAATATTAATAACTACATATAACATTGAGAGATTGCATCATTTTCACTTGAAAACCATGATATACCTGTACAGCATCATAAAACATGTGGTTTTGCGGTGTTTATTTTTCATAGTTAATTATTTTATTGTACTTACATATCAAATTAACTTTTAAAAATATTTTAAAATATATTAGAAGATAAAAGAAGAAATATGTTTGACTGGATGGAAAAAAAATTCTACTTCAGAGTAAACAAATCCGACAAGTACAGGAAGCGATTCACTATTCTTATTGAGTTTTGACAGGTATATTGACTTTGGCAGTAATTAGAATTACTTCAAAATGGTGTCAGGCATACCAATTTTATGTAGATTTTTGAAACACTTTCATTTCTCCTATAGTTAACCGTTTAGCGTTAAAAAAAGATTTTATGAAATAATAAAATCCTCTTTTCGTTCGTGTAATTGTAACAAAACGTATTCACTCATTCTCTCATGAGAGGATATGTGCGGGTGTTATTTCATTGTAATCCGTTAAACTATATAACGTGTATCCTGTCTAAATCTTTGATAATTAGTTATAATTCAAACTAAACAAATTTTTTGCAAAACTTACAATTGCTAATGTAAGTAAAACGAAAATTTTCAAATTCTCTCAGGCAATACTACAGTTAGCATCATAATAATCCCAGAATTATATCACTCTAGAATAAATATTTTAGTAAGAAAAAAGTGTCGTGTGAAAAAATGGCTTCTCCATGATAAAATTTTTTCAAAAAATATATCTCAGATCTATAACATGGGCCCATTTTTGTGCAAAATATGAATTTGATGTATCAAACATTGTGCCCACACACTTTCGGAAAGGCCACACACCCACGTTAGAACCACCTCAAAAACCTACCAAAAATGTCAAAATTTCGAGATCAAGTCTTTTAATGATTGCTATATTTTACTTATAGTGAAGTCAGTGTTGTAAAAATTATAGTAGTAATAGGCTGAGCGAATAAGTACTTTACTACCTAATAACCCGACTATCTTCGTTGACAACATTTTTGCATGTAGTGGTCAGTCATTTTATTTCTAAAAATGTGTCCTGAAAATAACATTACTATTTTTGATTGACTTGTTCACTTGATGACCGGCCTATCATAGTTGTCGTCCAGATGTGTAAATCTGTTTTCACGTCTTCAAAAAACAACTTCCGTTTTAAGTTCAACTTTGAAGTTGCAAACAAGATTAGTTAATAAGTATTTCCAAAATACAATACTAACATGTAACGTATAGCATATTTGAGTTATAAATAACGCGTACGGAGGTTCTATCCAGACTTGGTTCAGCCTTGATGAGAATGTTCAATACTTCTCATCAGCAGTATGTTTGAATCCGGCTAAGATAACAGCTGCTTCCTAATCTCACATTGTTCACCAGTCCTTCTTATGTAAATAATCCACAGACCGTCTAGATAGGGTGCTCCCATGTACAGCAGTAGAATGCCAATCCATTATATTGGCTAATCAAACTTACTTTGAGTTGTTCCCTTGAAAGGATCAAGTTTCCTGAACTCAACTTTATGTTGTTTCTAACTTTTTACCAAAAGCTGCTTTCTTTAATGTTCTTAGTTTATTAAATTGTTTTAGAAGTTAGTTTCCTTGGATTAAAAACACTTTCTCAAATTACAGTTTTAGTACACAACAGCTAACCAATTTTAAATCGAACATCAGTGAAACGCATATCTTTTGAAGAACTCTTTTTTAAAAAACTTCATATTTTTTCTATTTAGATGGCTTCATGTAACTCATTTTGGCAAACTTGTGACAGATAATAATGCCCATCATTTCTTCTCAATTCAAAGCTCGTACTTTAAGGTATTAAGAGGCACTTTTTACTTTTTGCCAACATCCAGGAAACTGAAGTAACAGAGTACAAAGATCAGTGTTTTAACAAATGACGTAATATAATAAACTACACTCTAAAAAAAGTTGATTGATTAATTATTTGTGGAATGTGTTGTAATTTAAAACCAAATTATTTGGCGTTGCATGATTATTTTTAGTTTTAAATATAGTGTCATTTTGTCAATAAATATGTTGCTATATGGCTTAATCGAGGTGAGACATTTTGCCAAGTGTGTGAGATACGCACGTAAGCCATTCCTAAGTAAATTAATAGGGCTAATGGTTAAATGAATAAAATGAGCTCGCCGAGGACTCATTCTAAAGGAATATAAAGTCAAGTCAACTAAATTTGAAGACACTTTTTAAAAAATGCTAGTTATTTATTCATTTGCATAGTTTCATAAAATATTTATTAAATGACAGTATTATGATTTAATGATAAAAAGTGTAATGGTTGTAAATACTGTTAGCGGGTGGGGTGTTGGGAGGCGGGGAGTGGTGGGGGAGGTCGATACGGGAGGTGGGGGTCAGTGGAGGGGTGGAGTCAGCTCGGAGTGCGTCATGCCGCGGTAGGGTCATCCTCTCGTCTTCATGGCCGACAAGAAGACCCCTATAAGGGTCGGCTTCTACGACATTGAGAGGACCATAGGCAAGGGCAACTTTGCTGTTGTCAAATTGGCTCGACATCGTATCACCAAGACTGAGGTACACTCAATACTCTTATCCATGATTTGATGCCAACCAATACAATATCCGACATGAGGGGTTTTCTTCATTTTCGTAATTTTACCCTGAATGACATGTACATTTAGAGTGGTATGTAACCCTCACTGTATGGTTTTAAAACTTCCTAAAGTACACGTTGATTTTTACACTGAACAATGTAATACCCTGCAACAATTATTTGGTAATAGTGAATTAGTAAATGACTTGTTTGAATTTCATCCCTTCTATAACTTCATGCACTGCTTAGGATGATTAATAGATCTTATATTATTTTTATACGTTTGAAGAAAGGTAAAAGAAATGTGAGAGAAGGTTTTGAACTTGGCCATAACTAAGGTTTTATGCTGCAAACATTAATTCATCATTTACTAGAAGAGTTTAAAATATTTTTATATTACAGTAAAATTGCTGAATGAAAAGAGATGATCGTGAGTAGCCCATGGATATCTAAGAAGCCTTAAAGTTCCTAAGCACCTTATTGGATTATTAGATAACGCTTCTTGTGTTGGTGGTAATTAAGAATGGGTTGTAACAGAAATACTAAAGCAATAAAACATCATTCTGGTTTTCACTTATTAGTTTAATGGGCCTATACTGGTGATTGTTGAAGGGAATCAGTGAATTTATCTCTTTGGCTAAGCGATGTGTATGTTTCCTCGGAGAGAGAATGAGAGAGTAAAGACTATGCTGAAATCAGAACAGTGTCGAAGCCGCCCCATGCAAGTAGTGAGATCGGCTTGCAGTGGCGGTCACTGAACCCCTCGAGTGAGCCATGCGGTCTTGCGACGTCCTGTGTCCGAAATCACGTCAAGGATCAAACTGAAACAAAGACTTCTCTTAAGAGGGGCGTTTTATCATACCCTGGGTCCTAGGAACTCTCACGAGAAAACTGACTGTATGCACTATATTTTGGTTTCCATATTATATCCCGTCGTCAATTTATTGACATAATTTAGACATTTGTGTATATTAATACCCATTATAATATATATAAAATGTGAACTGAGCTGATGTAATGCATAATAATAAATATTCAAAAAATAGTAGATATCTTCCAATAAAAGTATTTTAAAGATTATTATCAATATCATAAATCTTTAGATTGTAGAATACATATGGAGACAAGTTTAAGTGTTAATTTTGATTTGTTGTATTTCTGTTTAAAATGTCGTTCTGACTTGCGTAGGCCTTCATACCGCTTTAGCCCCGCTGTAGGCACTGTGCCTATTGCATATATTGGACCTGCTGTTTATCACAAAGGACATTTTAGTAAGTCTACTGTATTTAAAAAGGCTAGCGGTTGTGATTAATTTTTTTTTACAAAATTAACTCTGAAATTATTAATTAATCGGAATTATTTTTTTATTAGTCATGATTAATAATCTCTCTTATGACGCTACGATAACGAAAACCTATATACCTTTGTTTTGACATCTTGCTCCTTGCATTGTACTATTAGTCTCTTGTTATTTAATTAAATAATGTAACTTTTTTAGTTGTTTTTCAAACTTTTGGTTTAATTTGAGCAGTACTTTTCCAAAGTTGTAAATATAAACGAATCAATTGAAAACAGTAAATGGAGAGATTTATTTCTTAATAATTATAAACAGTTTAGTTCTATTATACCTTCCAAAATATACATAATTTGAACCGTTACATCCTTTCATTGGTTGGTGAAGTCCTCCAAAAGCTGGTAGTTTATTTTATTTACACCAATTCAAGGTACATTATTATTAACACTTCCTTATTTATTACACCTACTGTATTATTAACAATTCCGAAAAATTAAGTCCACAATATAATTGAACCTGTCTAATGTTCTAGTTTGCTACAGTGTGCAAATTAGTATGCTGTGACTGGTTATGCAAAATTTAAAAGGATGCTTCAAACTAAATTTGACGTTAAGGTTCATCATATTAAATAAACTGAAAAATAGTTTGCAATGTTAATTTGTCTCAGCTGACCAGTGTTGCAGAGACGGGGTAGTAACCAGTTGGGTATTCTCGGTTTTGAGGAAGTAGGAGTCTGAGAACTGTAAATTGAATTGGAAAATAAGTTTAACTTCTAAATAATATATATAATGAAGTAGCAAAATGCTACATTCACTAAATCTATATTATTATTATTATTGTATTACACAGTTCAGATATGCCTCTAAATGAAATATAGCACAGTGCTGGGCTTCTCGAGGACTGGTCCAATGCACAAATAGTTCTACAAGAATTATCACTTGTTTCCCATTTTCAGATTATTTGTTGCCATATATCTTGATACTTTTTATGAGCCCTGATGATGCTATACAAATATAACTTTAACGTTGTTCTCGGAAAAATGTCTTTATGTATTTGATCAATCCAAGGTAACCCCTATTCGAGTAGTTATTCCTGGAATTCTGGAACTAACAGAAGTAGTATACTTCTAATTTTACATTACTGCTTCTATTTAATGTTATATTTTAGTAATTTTTCCCTGTGTGAGGAAAAGTATTTTTGAACTATTTTTATTCTTATCTTTCTAATATATCACCCTTCGATTCAATGATTTTCATTAGTTCCTCTCCAACACCTAAATTATGAAATCCATAAATAGTTTGACATATTCATCCAGACTATTTTGGGTATACATAATACGTTATGGTTTTATTAGTAACATAAGTTCATGACCTTTTCATCCCCTACGCTCAGATGATCTTAAAGCGAAAAAATATGTTAAAAAATAATATTAAATAAAATTTATATATATATATATATATATGAAGTAATATATGATTATATATATATATATATATATATATATATATATATATATATACAACTAAAAAATGATTGATCGGATGCGGTCAGTTTCTTCCACTTTCAATTCAAACTCTCATTGCCGACGTTTCGATTTTATTTAAAATCTTTTTCCAAAGGCCTACAAACAGAGGAAAACAAGAATTTTAATACGTACATTTTTTTTAAAACACAAACAAAAGAAGTACACTATGAAAAAATTAAATACAATCTTGAGTGTTAGGATAACAATGACAGAATAATAAAAAAGAGAAAAAGATGGAGTCTAACTATAAAAACAAAGTTTGTTTTTTTTTTACAATGTTCTTACACAAGTAGGAGTATTGGCAATTGAAAGAACTGATTGAAGTTCCTTCAATTGCCAATACTCCTACTTGTGTAAGTACATTGTAAAAAAAAAAAAAAAAACTTTGTTTTTATAGTTAGACTCCATCTTTTTCTCTTTTTTATTATTCTGTCATTGTTATCCTAACACTCAAGATTGTATTTAATTTTTTCATAGTGTACTTCTTTTGTTTGTGTTTTAAAAAAAATGTACGTATTAAAATTCTTGTTTTCCTCTGTTTGTAGGCCTTTGGAATAAGATTTTAAATAAAATCGAAACATCGGCAATGAGAGTTTGAATTGAAAGTGGAAGAAACTGACCGCATCCCGATCAATCATTTTTTAGTTGTATATCTCTCACACGGTTGAGAAGTTATTAGTGTTTTTATATATATATATATATATATAACAAATTCAATAATATATCAACCGTTGGATAGAATAGGTGTATAATGTAATCGGGATTCGGCCAATTTTCCAGGATCAAAATCAAACTCTCAATGCCAACGTTTCGGTTTTATTTAAAACCTTTTTCATAGGCAGAAGTCAGAATTTTTGAATTAGAAAAATGATGAAATTTACATTATATAAAATGAAGTAACAATAGATAGTTAGTGAACTAACATCTTAACTGGTCAAAAACTTAGACCAGACTGTCCAAGAGTCTGGTCCAAGTTTTTGACCAGTTAAGATGTTAGTTCACTAACTATCTATTGTTACTTCATTTTATATAATGTAAATTTCATCATTTTAATTAAAAAATTCTGACTTCTGCCTATGAAAAAGGTTTTAAAAAAAACCGAAACGTTGGCATTGAGAGTTTGATTTTGATCCTGGAAAATTGACCGAATCCCGATTACAGTATACACCTATATATATATATATATATATATATATATATATATGATCAAACAACAATAAGAAAATGAGAAAACAAGACTAAGGTCTTTCAACCGCTTGTTACGGTTGAAAGATCTTAGTCTTGTTTTCTCATTTTGTTATTGTGGTTTGATCATTGATTGTTATTTCACGTGTTTATGTGAAATCTTATATATATATATATATATATATATATATATATATATAATATATAGAGTTCAAAATTCAAGAAGAGTAACACACAGAGTAAAGAAATACACTTACAGACTCAAATTTTCGGGTCGCACTCAGCAGCCAATGCTGTATATAGCAGTTCAATAGTACCTATTTCTCCATCCAGTGTCATACGTCTGTGACACCTGCTACCTTCATATCGAGCGGGAATAAACGAACCTTCCTGGACATGTTATATAATGTAAATAATATTCTTGGCATAAATACCTTGAAATACAACATGTATTCCTTCCTGACCTTGTCTGGCTTGGCTCTGACCTAAATTATACTCTTGGGTCCTGATGATACTGAAAGCCGGCAGGATTGTGTTTAGAATTACCAGAGTGTTATACTACACCTTACACTGGCTCTACAGCAATACGAAGCTGACAGTTCCAGTAGGGCCTTCGTCATTTGTATCTCTTTCTATGTTTTTCAGGGTTCTACTAAAATTCCTCATACTGTGCAGAGTGCTCATTGCACTGGAGATACAGAAATTGTGCAGGAGTGTCACATGACCTAACATTAGTGGTAACCATGGGAAGTTGTTAAATTGTTAAAGCCGTGCAAGATCCTCAAGTAAATTTGAACTTAATAGCTGTATATCCTATTAAATTTCATTGTTATTTCCAATTGTTATGTTCCAAATACCTAGGTAATAATAGATAAATGATGTAATGTAGGATTCGCGTACAACGGCAGGTGTCTCCAAGGCGATGTCCTTAAAAAAAAAAAAGAATCAATTTAATAATCATGAAACTTATGGTCGTTTTATATCGATTATGCAGTGGAGGTAGAATATAAAAAAATTATAAATATTCTAAATAAATAAATATTATAAATAAATTATAAAAAAATATAAAAAAAAATGTCAAATATACAAAAAACCTATAAAGCTTGTATTTTAATATTTTCTCTCTTAATACATCCAAGTCCTAATTTCATGTACAGTGACTGATGATTTGCTTTCAGAGCAGTAATATGTGAGAACTGCTGCAATAACAATATTGATTTTCATGGAAGTCCGGGTTTTAGGTGTTTTTCTCAGTTCTGTTGTGTAAAGAAGTGAGCACAATTTTATGCTCAGAACTGAGTAATTTTGTTAAGCACTTGTTTACGTTAAAGATATTCTTTAGGCACTTTTAGTAATTATATCGAAATGTAACATGTATGTGGAAAGTTGTTTTGTTTTATTGAAACTTATGACGAATGTATGAATGGAACTGCCGAAGTTGTACAGTTAGTTGGTTGTGTCGATAGAGCTGTCAAGTCTTTAGTTCATTAGTTCTTTAGTTCATTGCGCATTGAAGTGACTCAACGTGTTCCCGAGGTTCAACGTTACCTTCTCTCACAAGAGAACATACATAGGCTGAAAATTTGCCCTTTGTGATACTACACAATGAAAATTCTTCATTGGGAGTTTTAAATGTTTCTTAACTCGAGTGTATTTAGAGTAACGATATTTCACGAGTGCCTGACATCATACAGGTTCGGAATCGACTGCTTAATGTCCTTTTCGAGAGACAATGCCTCAGAATTATTCACCTCCCACGTTAATAAATTGAGGACTAGAGTTTATATGGAATCTCGGATCTACCAGTCCAAAATCGAGCTGACCTGGCAAGCAGAGGTCTCAGTGGTATACCAGCACTTGAGAAGATAACTTAGGATGGAATGACTGTGATACAGAACATTACGGTAATTGCAGTAGCAATATATTCTTTTCTCTACATTTTCAAGTCTTATTTTTTCAACTGTCTTCTTACCTTTGTGAAGCTCCACCCTGCCCCTACAGGTCTATTTAATGGATGTTTCGTCCCAGTTGCCGTAGATCTGCTAACTTCCACCCTGATTACATTTTCTGTTGACACATTATTCGTAGTTTCTTTGCTTCAACGGCTACAGTTCCAGGTTTCACACTTGATACCCGTTTTAATTATGGACTAGTAACATTACAAGGCTGATTTTACGCAAGATGTCTTAAATTTCATCCCATTCATAAATGCTTGATACTGACAGCATACGCCCTCTCCAAGGGATGGCTGCACAAGATTTTCCGTCCCTTATATGAGCTTTCCTACAACCGTACCTTCATTCCTCCTTATTAAAGGCAAATACGCTATCTGTTAGGTCACACACCTGACCCCCGATTCTAGTTTAATCATTGCATTAGTGATTATTACATTGACCTTAAGACAACATTCTTTATATTCATTTTTCCAGTACCATTTGACAATGAAAGTAAAGCAAGTATTCGCGTCGTGATTCTGACTAAATCGTTTGACAAAGTTGGCAGTTGGTATTTCATAAGGCAAAGCTGATAACAAATTATTCTTTTTTAAGTAAGCATTAGGATTACATTACATTCTTACTATGATAGAATATAGTAAGAATGGTTCTCATAGAGACCTATCGAACAGTGTAATTGTTATGGAGTGTAATGTTCTCCAGTAAGTTATGGAGAATCGATTACAAAAAAAATACAGATTCGTGTTGTCAGAAACCGGGAGTCCTAGTTGTTTTCTGCAGAACATCAAAACTGATCACAGAAGTGCACAAATATATTATTTCGATGAAGTCGGAGTTTCAAGTTACCTATGATGAAAGATCGTGAAATATGAACTCATCATAATACAAATCGGTCACTTTTAGTTGTACTTATTATCAGTAAACCTATTTATTTCAAGATAAATAGCTTATAGACACATTTAATTGTCAACAAAACCGAATACTATTTTAACAGTTGTAAGCTAAAACACTCAAGTAACGAACCAAGATGGCATCTGCGGACTATTAAAGTCAGTTATCCGCGTAACTCCACAAATTATACTTTACAAGAAGATATTTATCTAGCCATGAGATAATAATGGACTTCATTTTAGGGGAATATTAAAAAACAATCAGAGTCAACTAAGGAGTAACCTTAGAGGGGCTACAATGAAGAACTAGTATATATAAGGATAATTGAAGGAAGTATTATGTTATGTAAACATTATGCTGACTGTAGTTCTGAATCGTTACTAGGTTATGAATTTTGCATTGGGAAAACTCAAAGAAAACGTTTCTACACCAATAAAGTTTTATGAGACTTCTGACTTCACTTCTCAGACGACATCTGAAACGCAGATTATAAGATTCGAGTGGAATTAGAATAAGACTAATAATAAGAAATAGTGCAAGACGCCCGGGACAGATTCTTCTGGTTCCCTTTAGACCATTGCAAACCCTTGTTACTTTCTTCTAATTCAACCAAAATCTTTCTATCTAATACTTTTATGTTGGAAAATTGAATACTAACTAATCTAATACTTTTATGCTAAAATCAATGCAATTTTTCCCCTTTGCATCTTATTTATTTGTTTTTTATGTGAAATTCTGTTTTTGTTATAACGCTTTTAGATTTCGTGTAATATAGGGAATATAATGGAAATGCACTGTTTTCATAAAACTACTTTTAAACATAGACCATTCAATTATTTTTTTCTTGAATTGTTTTTTCATACGAAAACTTCAAATGAGTTTCTTGCATTTTGACTTAGATAAAGAAATTCAACATTTTGTATATATTTGATATTGTAAGGGAATGAGAAAGATTATGAACTTTATAAAAGTTAAATAACTTGAATCCGTATTGCGGGCAAAGTTTTGGTCTAAACTATGTTTGTTATAAATTTAACCTGGTCTTATCAATAGTAGTGATAACGATTGTTTGGAATGCAATTACTGTCATAACATGTTTCCTTGTCTTCACCTTGTCATTTACTCTCTTCCAGCGCTGATTATGAATATCGAATGAAACAAAACTCCCATAAATGAAAACTAATCACTTCATATTGTTGCTAATTGATAATTCAAAATTTACCTATCATTGCTGAAAGTCGCTGCAATTCCTTTAGTCTATCTGCAACATTTTTGCATTGTCTGAGAAAATGTTTTAAGTTTTATCAGTTGTTGATACGTCAACGAACTAACCAAACATTTGCTATCTGTATCAAACAAAACAGACTGCAGAGGCCACGCTGAAAAACCTTATCAGTAAAAGAATACTTAATTGTTTTATAGATATCAGTATGGATAGACTTCACGTTTGTTTATCAAAGTTATGTAGGGAAAAGAAAAATGAACACCATGATTAATAAATTACAACAATAATGAAATGAAGAGAACGTTGCAATTTCAATCTACGTTTATGGTGATAATGGTTTCGGGTTGAGCATATATTAAGAAAACTTTTTTTTCCATTTTTAGAAGTTAATAAATACCAATTACGTAGACACCAGTCACAAGCTCTAATTCTCTGTTGTCATGTATTTACGTCATTTGGATCCAAAAAAGGTATTATTAACTAGAATGCTATAATTTCACTTCCAATATGGTTCTGATTTTAAAATAGTGTAAGATATGTGATCCTATTTACACTATTTCCTTAAATATATTTCATATTTCTATGTATAGAAATTTATATGCACATTTTTTTTTAAATTTAAATTCTTAATTGGTTAATGTTATAATTGTTTTGATTAGTGGCAATGGTTTTACTTTGAAAAAGTTATTTTGGAAAATTCAAACTCGAGGTTTTATCGAATTTACGTGTGTGTGTGTGTGTGTGTGTGTGTGTGTGTGTGTGTGTGTGTGTGTGTGTGTGTGTGTGGTAGAGAGAGAGAGAGAGAGAGAGAGAGAGAGAGAGAGAGAGAGTGTATGAATGTAAACATTTGTAGGCACGCTACAGGTCACACTGTTTCATAATAGGTCAAATTGATATTGTACATAGAAATGGGTCCTATAGTGCAAATGGGACATGGGTCACATTGTGTTTAGGAAATATTGCATGAAAGGTGGTTTCTTTTTGAGAGTGAAATGTGTTTTTGAATTTTTCCTCCTAAATTTCTAATTTAAAGTTTTTAGAATTTGGCATTGTCATAGAACTTGTCAGAAGAAATAATTGAAGAAAAACTTAAATTTTTGACTAGGTATTTTTGTAATAAAATGTCAACATGTGTGTGCGTGTAATGAATTTTATTTATGGTTTATTCTGAAAACTTGTGATTAGGATACAAACATACCATTTAAATTGTACCTAAAAATGGACTTTATGTGGGGACGAGATCAAGGCTTGTTTTTTCAAAATTATTTTAACAATAAAAGGCATTATGGTACATTTTATGAAATCAGAAAAAAAAATGTTTACGCTCAACGGCTAACTATAGAGAATAAAGTTTTTGTGGTAACTATGTACCTAAAACTAGTGTGCTATGTATTTTTTATAAGAAACTCTAATTACCGAAAAATATAACTTAAAACTGATAAAAATATATAACAGTTAAAACAGATAAACAATATAACTTAAAAACTGAAAACTCAAGTTAGAATAATGGCTTGCCTGCCGTAAGGTAAGCCTTGTTTACGACCTTGCTTACGACCCTCGTACATTAAGGGTCGAGCAGCCCTCCCCTCCAGAGCCCGATCGAGAAGACTTGTAGCGCCCACTGCCTTCCAGAACACACCCACCCTCCTCACCTCGCAAGAGTCTTGAGAAGGACAAACGGTATCCACATAAACTTGCATGGACGAACACCCTCAAGCCAGTCCACGATCGAGAAGACTAAGCCCAACTGTTACCTTCAGAGACCATTCCTCCCTGCACCTCGCAAGGTCTTGAGAAGCAAACGTATCCACATAAACTTACATGGACGATCAACCTCCAGGCGGATGCAGTTCAGTTAGCTCACGGATGGCAAATACACACACGCCTCTGCACCTCGCAAGAGTCTTGAGAAGGAAAACTAAAATCCACATAAATTTGTGGAAGATTTCGCAAACCAGTCCACGATCGAGAAGACTTAGCCCACGGATGCCTTCAGAGGACAATCCCACCTCCTCTGCACCTCGCAAGAACTTGGAAGCACGGATCCACATAAACTTACATTGTACCACCTCAAGCATCGCAGACGAAGACTTTACGCCCAGGATGCTTCCCAGACATTTCCACTCTCATGCACCTCGCAAGAGTTGTAGAAGGACAAACGGTTATCCAATAAAACTACATGTGATGGTACTTCCTCAAGCCAGTCCACGATACGAAGAATTAAGCGCAACAGGATGCCTTCAAAATCAACTAAACACTTCTCTGGCAAAAACTTTTTCAAGAGTCTTTGAGAAAGACAAACGGTATCCACATAAACTTACATGGACGAACAACCCTCCAAGCCAGTACCACGATCGAGAAGTACTTAGCGCCCATGGATGCCATTCCCAGAGACACATCCCACCCCTCTGCACCTCGCAAGAGTCTTGAGAAGGACAAACGGTATCCACATAAACTTACATGGACGATCAACCCTCCAAGCCAGTCCACGATCGAGAAGACTTAGCGCCCACGGATGCCTTCCCAGAGACACATCCCACCCCTCTGCACCTCGCAAGAGTCTTGAGAAGGACAAACGGTATCCACATAAACTTACATGGACGATCAACCCTCCAAGCCAGTCCACGATCGAGAAGACTTAGCGCCCACGGATGCCTTCCCAGAGACACATCCCACCCCTTCGCACCTCGCAAGAGTCTTGAGAAAGACAAACGGTATCCACATAAACTTACATGGACGAACAACCCTGCAAGCCAGTCCACGATCGAGAGGAATGTCACCTGCAAATGCCCAACCTGCTTAACCGTCAGCCCGGTTGTGCCTTTCTTAGTTCACGCCATGAGGGAACAAGAACCCAGGCATGTTAAGCCCCCCCACCACGACAAGGTGAAGGCACGTCGGGGGGGATGCAGTTCTATCTGTGTTGAGATATTTATGTGTTATGGCAAATTATCAGAAGCAGGTCATAAATTCTTAGTCCTCTAAGCCTTAAAGAAATTACTTTAAAAACTCTGGGCTGCTTTTTTGGTATGGAAGGAGTTTTGCATAACATGCCTTTGAATCAGTTAAATCAGGATTAATTTATACATTTATTATCTAGGAACTACAGAATAATTGCAATGATCTAACGAAAAATAATTAGTGTAAGCACAGGATCTACTACTACCACTGATATTGTGACCATTAAAGGTTGACCTCAGCTAGACGCGCTATTGCTTCTATTCTGGTAACTAGTTGTGAATGACATTTTGGATACTCTAAATATGCAAGGTTACGATATGGAAGGTTATCCAGATGATGTGTTTATTATAAGAAGAATGCTTGATGGTACTTCCTTTGTTCATGGAAGCATGCTTTACAAATTGGTAAAAAATGGGTAAAGAAGGAAGCTCTGGAAATAAATCCAACTAAAACAATCTTTATATCTATCTGAGGAAGAAAGAAAGCAGTTTTTAAAGGACTCTTTATTAAAAATACAAAACTGGAACTCTCAGAGGAATTCATATCTCTCTTTAATTGAGTTTCTTTTTTTTAAAAAAACTAAACTGGAAATCCCAAGTTACATAAACATTGTATAAAGCCACTAAAACCAAGTTCTCTTGTATGAGAATCTTTGTTAGAACATAAGGTCTTAACCGAAAATCTATATTTTTGGATCCACCAAATGACTGTTAGTGATACGATATCGAGTGGTATCGTGCGCAAATGTTTGGAAAAAGATATCCAAATTAGCCTTAATAAACTGCAGACTAAAACTACAAGAAAAGAAAAATAATAAAGTTTGATATTACATCTACATTATAGCCACATTAAAATAAAACTCACAGTTGAATATAGGCTACAACAATCTTTTTATTAGGAATCATTTTGTAAATTTGTTGATTTTTTGATTATCAAATAAAGTATTTTCAAATAGAAGTATGTCATAAAAAATATAAAAATAAGTTCAATTACATGAAATACGATACTTATACTAAGTTTGCCTCAAATGCTTACATTTACCCATACGTACATTTACTCAGGTTATTTTAGATTTTTAGGGCTACTTATTGTAATAAATCAGACTAATATTCTTTGAAGGAATATGATAATAAATTAAAGTTTAAATCTGAAATAGCTATTAATAAAAGTATTTAAAACATGTATTACGTAGTATGTGTTTAACTTCCATTTAAAATTGTAATTAATGCTTATATCAAATAAATTATGCGTACAAGGAATTGTTTACAACTCCTTTTAAAATGATCCTAAAAATCGAAAATTCTCATTTGATAAATAGTAAAAGAAAAAAGGGGGGCTTTGAATGTTTGTGTACAGCTTATGAAGTAATTAAGTGGATTTGAATAAATTCCAGCTTTATTGATTGCCTAGTATTAACGTCACGAAGGCAGGTCCTCGCCTGACAGGCCAACAGTCACTTTACGTCACCTCTCTCTGATGACGAAACATTATTTATAAAATGAAACAAAAATAATCTCAATAAGTAATATTTTAAATTTTCGTTGGACATATATAATAAATAATTTGTCAGTTTATTCATTTATACTTCGTTGTGCTGATCACTACATAACATATATTATTGAGCAATCATTTTTAAGATTTAGGTATGTATGGCCCTTTTGAAATAATCCTACAAGAGCGTTTAATTTTACCTCCACTTACATTGTAATTGCAGCATTTCATATTGTTCAGCTTAATATATACAGAGGAAATTACCATTAAAAGAGTAAAAGGTATAGAACTGTGGTTTTTTTCAAAACGGGGTAAACTCAAAAGCGCTTAATAACTTTTACATTACTTTTACTACCTTTAGTAGTAATTGCCGTGGTTATAGAGTAACAAGTGTTTATTGTTACACTATATATATATATATATATATATATAATATATATATATATATATATATATATATACAATTGTCACAATAACTGGTGATGTAAATATTCAAGTATCTCACTACAAAAGATATGGAGGTGATCCCTCTAGGGCCTTTCGTACAACACCTCGTCGATATATATATACATATACATGAAAAAGACAACACATAGAAGAAACGACAAAACTTACTGGATCGATATTTCGAACTGAAGTTCGTCGTCAGGAAGTGAGTAGAAGAGATGAAGAAGAGGTACGTGCGTTCACGTGTACCAGTATTATCATTTAGTATAGTATTATTTGTATTTTCATTCAGCATAGCACTTCACGTGCCGCTAGGCTTTTTACTCATCAGTATTTTCATTTATATATATATAATTCGAATGATGTATCTACCTTCTAATATAATAGGACTAAAACGATTAGGGTTACAGGTTAGAATTAAACTCTCATTCGAAGTTTTGATTTCTTTCACATCTTTTTTATGAGTACTGTGCTAGTAATTTTACAGTACCTTGTAAGATGTCGTTATATAAATACTGCTATTTCATAGTCATATTTATTACAATTTTAATGTAAATTCAATATTTTTTCAAATATTCTTACTTTTGCCTGTGCAAAATTTTATATTGAAATGTCTGCACTGAGAGTTTGATATATATAATGTTTTTCGACTGGATTTCCAAAGTAATGAATTGGTTTTCGAGTATTAGGTCCAGAAGATAGAACAATCAATTCGTAGTCGCTGAAAATTGTTTGGCATTATCAAGGCTAAAAACAATTTCTTCAAGTTACAAAATATCAAGTTACAAAATAAGCAAAACAAAGCGAAAAAATAATCTACTAGGGTATGATTAGCTTATATATTAAAGAACTCATGTTATTATTAACATAGGTACTTCAATCAGTAAGGTAATAATAACCTCTTGCATTGTTTTTGTTGAGTTTCATAGTGTGCTTTGTTTTCTGGTCCCTTGATATTTTGAGTTAGGTACTTATCCAGAGAGTTTGACTTAAACTTGCTAATTGATGGAGCCCCGATTTATTGCAATATTATTCTATGTAAGGTAGATGTGTGTTTCAGTTAGATTAAGTTTAATTAATAAGTCAGAAGGAATCAGAATAGAAAAGGAAGGATAAAATAAAAATCCTTCAGAATAGAATAGGAGGTATAAAAAGAAACAAAATGTTAATCAACATTTCTGTTGAAGCGATTTCAAGGTTATTTGATATCATAATGGGGTTGTTTAATCTTAACGCTACGAACATTATTATTCGTTGGATATTTTGTCCGCTTAATCAATACAGTGATTAGTTAGACAATTAGATTGAATCCTTTGACGTTAGCTGTAGTAGTTTTCGCCAACTGCACTGAAGTTTGGTCTCTGACTCAACAGAAACTTACCTAACAACTTTACTAGAATAAGATAAGGTATCAACTATTCTGACAAATCGAAAATAGTGGATGTTTGAAATTAATCCCAAGTTTGAGATTTTTTTATAGACCTTCACTTTGGTATTTTATATCAAGTACTTGCTGCTTGGGTTGTATAGTCGGATGGTCAATATCCAACTCTGATAAGCAGAGCTTTTTTTAACAGGCTACCAGTCGAACTATTATCCAACTTCCAACTGTGCTTCGCACTCATTCATCTTAATATGCTTAAATGGTCCATCATAGCTTCAAAAAGATGACACTCGGTAGGATTAAAAATATAAAATGAGACAAATTGTTGTCCCTCAGACTCAGATACTTGTTTTAATACAAAATGTACCTGTGCCTGTTTGAATACACGTGCAACAAGCAGAAGAGTTTCTAACATATATGCAATGCATGTATAGAAGTATTATATTTAATTACACCTTTTTTATGTATAATAAAATAGTATTATTCTTTTGTTACCTTCAGTTTACAAATATTCGCTTCCACATCTAACTTCGACTCATCTTCACCAAAGTGTCCAACTTCTACCCTGCAAGTCTGCTTCTTGTTACGTCTTTGTGCAGGCTTCCAGCCATGACTCCGATGTCTGAAGTCTTTGGAATGACTTCAAACTATTGAAGTAGTTGTAATTAAAATATAATTTAGACTTTTTTCCATCTTCGTTTGTGTGCTCCCTGTCATAATATATCATTGGCACTCGCCTCCTTACTTCAGGTATCAAATTCGCTATTTTAAGTCTATTAAAGTAAAACAAAAAATTGTGCTCTGAGGATCTGTGAAAAGGATGATGAAATTTGTGTACGAACTCACTAACTTCAGTGTAGTTCTTAAATAAACTAGAAATACAAGTTTTAGAGGTCTGGTCCAGCCTTCCCTTTCGTTTCATACTCAAATAGAAAGCTGCTTAGATTTTTATTAATATAACGCTAGTATATGCAGCATTTTTGTTAAATCAAGTTATTTACTCGTACATGCTGAGATTACGAAGACAGATATTAGCTTTTCTGATTTTAAGTGTGACCATGATTTGTTTCAACACATGCATGTGCACCAGTAGCCCTCGACTGGCTTAGTCGTAACGTTTTAAAAGCGTCTTGATCGGTACTTCAAAGTTGCTCTCTCTCAAGATCTATCATTTCAGGGACATTATTGTGAGTCTCACTTCTTATTTTAAGAAAAAAACATATGCGTGCAATGATTTTTAAATAATTTTAATGGTTTAAGTTTAAAAAAGTCATTAGATTTTTAAACTATTATTCTATATTATTATTCTTCTTATATTTTCTTATCTCATCTATAAATTTGAGATGTAAGATACTATCAGCAGGATTTTTAATCTATTTACCTATTTCTTTCTATTCATTCAAGTCAAGTGTACAATGTCACGAATGTTTAGTTCTAGTAATAAACATTCTACACAAGTTTTTCAACTTATTTCATACTTTATACCACGTCAGAAGATCGAAATATTTGAGTTCCATTTATTTTTAACAAATGTAATTTAAATGTGAACTGTTTTTGCATAGCTGTAATGGCTTAAGAAAAAGGCTCAAATATAATATCTCTTGGCGCACTTGGTACTTACTAGTGGCTCATTGTGATTTTGGAAAATAAAAAAAAACGAATATATACCAAACTAATGTATATGGTGTTTTATCATTATTGTTAAATTAAGATGAATCACGGAATGGCTCTTAATTGTTGTCCCTGGGCAATACGCTGCCAAGTGCACACTTCTTAAGTGTTTCACCGCAGTAATATCCTTAGTGTCTTATTGGTTCTAAATGCCTTCAGCAAATCTTCAAGTATTGTTGTTAGTTTTCAAATTCGTAACTTTGTTGTACATTACATATGATGTGGATAATATAAGAAGGAAAATAAAACTGGGTTATAATGGTCAAAAGCTCAAATTTCCGATGAAATGGAAAGAATAACATTATTCTTCCTTAATATTTATAAAAATAAGTACGACTTAAAAAGTTAACGCTTTTTTTTAATAAAAAACTTTATAATACAATTTCTTGGACTAGAATGTTAGAAAAATGGAAGGACCATGAGAATGTTTATTCAAGAAATGTTTATCTGTTTAAAATATCCAATGGATGTGCCTGCTTTACTTTTATGCTTGTTCAGTTTATACACCTTTTTTGTTGTTTTAATCATTTAGTGGCGTTTCCAAGCTCATAAACTATGCATTTTAAAGTAAATAATATACAATAAGGCCCCTTGCTCTACTATTTTTATGTCATATCAACTACAATCATACTTGTGTAATTAAGTATCATTCAAAAGGGATGTTTTCCTCAGGGTTGTTGTTGTATTAGTAATTCAAAATGTATTCAAATGTGAGATGGTTCAGGAACTCAGCGGAGCAGTCCTAGTCTGAGGAAATGGCCTCTAAATTCTCCGATATAATTGTTTCTCGGGCATTCAATTTCCATTACTACAAATAGTATTTGCATTATGGAAATAACATCAATTCCCATTCTCTGCATTATTAACCACAATCTGTAACGTTAGTTCATTTTTTATTATTTTGAACTCTTTTTTTATTATTATTATTTATTTATGCTACTTTGAACTTTTAAGTTTTTTTCTTTTTTATTATCGTTTTTCTTCTTTTCCCTTACTCATTTTATTTGATTTTAATTAAAATAATAATAATTTATTTTAAGTAAATATACTCTACTTATATTATTTAGTTTTTTCTTTACTTATTTTAGTTTTGTACATTCCGCTCTCTGCATATGTTGGCAGAACTTTTACTGCCACTTCTACAAAGGGATTCTTCAGTGTGGCTTCGCTCATCAAGGGAGCCACATTTCCTGTTCTGGTGACGACGATTTGCCGAATTATATCTTTTTGTGTTTGGTTTATATATATATGATAAAATTTCAAAAATGACTAAGGTTTTGTTAATAGTGTCACAATAAACAAATGACTCTATAATCAAGGAAATCACTAATAAAAGTGGTAAAATAAATGGAGAAATGTCTCAAATATATATATATACGAGTTCAGCAATGAAGAAGAGGAACACACTGAGTAAAGAAACACTTGAAAACAAAAAATTTTCGGGCAATCCGTCTTTAGGAGAAAAGAAAAAGGAAGACCAAGCACGTGTTACCTGAACGGCAAGTTATATATATATATATATATATATATATATATATATATATATATGAATAATAATCAAAATAACACTTGATATAATAGATGGATTAATTTACCACAATGAAAACAATTTTTTAAAAACAATGCTCTAAGGCCTTTCGTTAACACATCTTCGGAGAGCAAGTGAACTAAAAAAACAATAAATACTTGTTAACTTGGCTGATTGAAATTTCCAAAATTGATGGCAACCCTGAATGTGTTTAATAATGAAGTCTTCATATGTTTAATTATCCCGTTAATCAAAACTTCATCTAATTTGTAGAGTCCTAGGCTATTGTTCATCAACCTCTCATAAAAGTTCTTTATGAGGGCACTTTCTACGATATTTCTTCTTCTTTCTGAAGATACGTATATTAATTCATTTGCTTCATTCCAATTAATCACATGATTACTGTCTCTTATGTGAATGAACAAGGCACTCTTTTCGTCCTCTCTTCTGATGGAGTATTTGTGCTGTTTTATCCTTGTAAGAAGACCTTTGCTCGTCTGTCCAATGTAAGACATTTCACAGTCAGTACATGGTATCCTGTATACACAACAGTCCTTTCTTTTTGGCTTATTATTAACAAGTCTGTTAAACAAGTTACCATCATTACTGAACACAACAGAAACGCCCAATCTTTTCATAAATGAAGGCATATCTTTCAAACAAGGACTGTATGGAATGACTAACAAATTCCTTCTTGTGAACTGTTCTTCATTTTTTAATATCATGGATTGTTTCACCTTTTTTATGATATTGTCGATTAACCTTTTTGGATACATTAAAGAATCTGCAATTTTGTAAATATTTTTGATTTCTTCATCTAAAAATTCCTCACTGCAAATTTTGAAAGCTCTTAAGAACATGCTACTAAAAACTGACTTTTTAGTTTTAAGTGGATGAGCCGAGAAGAAATGAACGTAAGATGAAACATTGGTTGACTTCCTATGAATACTGTACTTTAATTTATCACCATTCCTATGTAAAAGTACATCCAAGAAAGGAAGTTTATTATTGTTTTCATGTTCTATTGTAAATTTTATGGATGGTACAACCGTATTGAGGGTATCCAAAAAGGTGTTAACATTTTCATTTTCAGGCCAAATACATAATATATCATCGACATATCTAAACCATTTAGCATTAGTAGGTAGTATTGTTGGTAGGTAGGTGATCTCAAAATATTCCATATAGATATTACTTAAAACTGGGGAGAGACAATTTCCCATAGCCAATCCAAACTTTTGTTTATAAAATTTTTCTTGAAACGAAAAACAGCCATCCAATACACACAAACGAATCAACTCGATTAATTCTGGGATAGAAACTGGTAAATTTTGAACATGTTTGCCTAGTTCTGTCTCTAGGAAATTCAACACATCTTCAACAGGAACATTCGTAAAGAGAGATTTGACATCGAAGCTGACTAATTTACTATTTTGATAACAACAAGAATTTAGCTTTGATAAAAGATCAATATTATTCTTGATGTGACTATTAGAAATGGTACCCACTAATGGAGACAAAACTCGTACTAACCATTTTGATAACTTGTATCCAGCTGATCCAATTGAACTAACAATCTGTCTGGCTGGACAACCATCCTTATGTGTTTTAATCAAACCATACATGTAGGGTAATGCTAAATGGTTTAGATATGTCGATGATATATTATGTATTTGGCCTGAAAATGAAAATGTTAACACCTTTTTGGATACCCTCAATACGGTTGTACCATCCATAAAATTTACAATAGAACATGAAAACAATAATAAACTTCCTTTCTTGGATGTACTTTTACATAGGAATGGTGATAAATTAAAGTACAGTATTCATAGGAAGTCAACCAATGTTTCATCTTACGTTCATTTCTTCTCGGCTCATCCACTTAAAACTAAAAAGTCAGTTTTTAGTAGCATGTTCTTAAGAGCTTTCAAAATTTGCAGTGAGGAATTTTTAGATGAAGAAATCAAAAATATTTACAAAATTGCAGATTCTTTAATGTATCCAAAAAGGTTAATCGACAATATCATAAAAAAGGTGAAACAATCCATGATATTAAAAAATGAAGAACAGTTCACAAGAAGGAATTTGTTAGTCATTCCATACAGTCCTTGTTTGAAAGATATGCCTTCATTTATGAAAAGATTGGGCGTTTCTGTTGTGTTCAGTAATGATGGTAACTTGTTTAACAGACTTGTTAATAATAAGCCAAAAAGAAAGGACTGTTGTGTATACAGGATACCATGTACTGACTGTGAAATGTCTTACATTGGACAGACGAGCAAAGGTCTTCTTACAAGGATAAAACAGCACAAATACTCCATCAGAAGAGAGGACGAAAAGAGTGCCTTGTTCATTCACATAAGAGACAGTAATCATGTGATTAATTGGAATGAAGCAAATGAATTAATATACGTATCTTCAGAAAGAAGAAGAAATATCGTAGAAAGTGCCCTCATAAAGAACTTTTATGAGAGGTTGATGAACAATAGCCTAGGACTCTACAAATTAGATGAAGTTTTGATTAACGGGATAATTAAACATATGAAGACTTCATTATTAAACACATTCAGGGTTGCCATCAATTTTGGAAATTTCAATCAGCCAAGTTAACAAGTATTTATTGTTTTTTTAGTTCACTTGCTCTCCGAAGATGTGTTAACGAAAGGCCTTAGAGCATTGTTTTTAAAAAATTGTTTTCATTGTGGTAAATTAATCCATATATATATATATATATATATATATATATATATTCCTATGAGTTGTCTGGGGAAAGGAATATGATTCGATGCGATGTGGACCCACATCGCATAAAATATATATATATATAACAAGATTTAACGATAAAAAAGTGAAACAACAATCAATGCTCAAACCACGATAAGAAATAGAGAAAAGAAGACTAAGATCTTTCAATCGTAACAAGCAGTGTTCGTCAGTTGTATTTTTGACTCTGACGAAGACTGCTTGTTACGATTGAAAGATCTTAGTCTTCTTTTCTCCATTTCTTATTGTGGTTTGAACATATATATATATGAAGTATGAAACTACAAGGCAAAAGGAAAAATTGAGAAATAAATTCCCTGAGGTTTTTACAATACGTCATCAGGGAACATCTAAGAATAAACAAAGAAGTAACTAATAAAAGTTATTCAGAAATTTGTTAACGAAACAGCTAGAAAATTCAAGTTACAATATAATTTTACAAGAGAAAATACCCAAATAAATTAAACAATATAGGCTAAACAGTAAGAAAATAAAAAAATATATATATTTTTAATTTGTAATTAATAGATTAAACAGATTTCTAAGTAATAATTAATAATAATAATACTTAATTTACATAAATAAATTATTTTGGAATAAACTAAAAAAAATGAATAAAAAACGAAACAAAACTACAAGAATTAGAATGCTTGAATGAAGAGCATTCTAATTGTGTAGTGCAGAATTCCTCTATGAAGAAATTCAAATGGGCATCAAATGGCTTCATTATTAAAGTATCCTACTATAACACTCATTGATAATGTCTTGAAGAAACCCAAAGAATCTTTGAGAAATGGAATTGAGGAGGAACCCTTCACGAATAGACATTGTTGGCTATCCCGTTTAGTCGAACTTAAAAGACATTCCAGATATCTTGAAAAAAATGTATACTCAGTTATTTCAGTAGTGGTGGTAAATTATTAAACAGACTAGTTAATAATTGTGAAAGGAAAGAAAAAGAGGTTGTGTTTATAGGATTCCGTGTGGAGGTTGTGATTCTACATATGTGGATAAATGGGCAAATGTTTACTTACTGGGGTGAAGCAACATAAATATTCTATTAGGAGACAAGAAGAATCAAGAGCTTTGCTTCAACATGTTAATTTAATCATTCATTCTATAAAATGGAATGATTCCGAAGAATTGATTTTTCTCTCTCTTTTGAAGAAACTTAGTAGAAAGTGCCTAATTAACTGTCATTTTGAAAAACTCATCAGTTCAGGTCATGGGCTATGTAGCCTAGACAATTTTTAAATTCAACGCATAGTTAAGACATTAGGAGCCATGGATGATCTTCGAA
This sequence comes from Hermatobates lingyangjiaoensis, assembly GCA_026182355.1. Classification (NCBI taxonomy): domain Eukaryota; kingdom Metazoa; phylum Arthropoda; class Insecta; order Hemiptera; family Hermatobatidae; genus Hermatobates; species Hermatobates lingyangjiaoensis. The sequence continues at coordinate 441,269 of JAPFBL010000038.1, forward strand.
ATGTGTTATAGGACATGAACTCTGACCGGTTGTTGATTCTAATCGTATTGCTTAATGTTTTAATTTATTTTCTTTTTTCTCCTATTCTTGTTTCATTCATTTATTTCTTATATGTAGTTAGTTGTTATAATTTGATTTATTTAAAAAATATAAGTTAATTATTATTACTATTTAAAATTATAAACTTTTTTACTTTACTATAAGTAAAGTATAGTGATGGTAAAAAAATTCAATCTTGAGATTTTGACGGAATTATATCTTTTGAGGTCCCAAAAGTCGTTTTATGTTGTTTTTTCGATGATGTCTGTGTGTGTGTGGGTGGGTGGGTGGATGAGTGTGTTAGCATTGCTTATTAATATGCTATTGTCCAAAATCTTTGATGGATCAAGTTGATATTTTACAAAAAAATGGGCCCCATAGCGTAGATGATCCCTATTGTTCGGGAAGAATTATGCATGATGGGAAAGTCACTTTTTTTTGCCAAAAACCGGTTTTTAGAAAACATTTTTTTCTCCTAAACTGCTAACTCTAGAGTTTTGAAATTTTGGCATTATCTTTGAGGTTACAAATGGAATAAACGAAAAATATATTCAGAATTTTAAAACAACGGGAAATATTTTTTTTTCAATAAAATGTAAAATTTTTACTTATAATTCAATCTCAAAGCTTGTGAGAGCCATACAAGCCATACCGTTTGACGGATCAAAATGAACTATACCTAAAGATAGAAAATTATGTGGAGAATGAGTTGAGTTAATTTTTTTTTAAAATTGCATTCTTCAAAGGGGCGTTACCGTATACGTTACCGTATGATTTCTGTTTTCAGAAAATGTTTTTTTGACGCTAAACGGCTCATTAAGAAATCATGAAAATTTGACCAGACATTGAATAAAAAATTAGCAATTTCTAAAAAAATAATCCATGACATTTTAATCTCGGCAAATAGCAATAAAGCTATAAAAACTGTTTGCTTATCCTGGGCTAAGGGATCACCTGCTTTACTTGTCGAATTTTTGATATTTTTTTACATTGTTGACGTTGACTTAGAAATTTTTTGAGCGAATCCACTGAGATAAAATTGATGTTTATAATGGAAAAATTTTAATAATTGATTGACTTATATGAGATATAAGAGGAATAATATTATTACATGTAAAAAATCACCGCCAATAAACAAAAATAAATTATCTTTGTCTTCCATGGCATGATGGATTTGTCTTATAAAATGCTTTAATAAATCTATATATTGCACTCTTGAACAAAATTTAATAACAGTTATAATTACTTCATCTTTGTGAATCGTAGTATCTTTCCATGATATTGAAATGTGACGAATGGACTCAAGAAAGAGGATTTATGTTTGTTGACAAATAACCAGTTTTTTCACTATTCTAGTCTAATATTTTGTATTTATTATTTTCAAAAATTAGAAGCACCTAACTATAAAAGTTTTAAATCATACTGAATCGCTGGCTTTGACTTTGCTTTGAGTATGTTAACTGGCTAATTACATTAATATTCGAAATTTTCTAATAGATTACCTACAATTTTTATCCTACAGACTTCTAACTCAAACAAACCCACTTGCACAAACCCGGTTGTCATATGTACGTAACCTTCTCAATGTCTTGAAGACGGTTAAAAGGTATATAGCCATATATTTTACACTAAATTGACCCATCACAGTAGAATCACTCTTTGGATGCCACCTATGGATGTCACCTATGGATGCCACCTGTGGATACTACCTGTGGATGATACCTATGGATGGCACCTTTGGATGATACCCGTGGATGGCACCTATGGATGCTACCTGTGGATGGCACCTTTGGATGATACCTGTGGATGACACCTATGGATGCTACCTTTGAATGACACCTATGGATGTTACCTATGGATCACACCTAAGAATGTCATCTATGGATGTCCACTCGATTCCTGTTAATCCAATAGTTAAATCACGAGGCCAGAATCATAAATACTTCTACGATACATATGATTTGTAGTAGAAGTAAAACAAATAACTAGAATATATATCCGGATAGTGGTGAGTAGATAGAGAGATCTCTATTTCTAAATAGAAACTCCTGCAAATACAAGGAAAGTTTGTTATGGACCAATTATCCACTTTTAGTTATCATGGTAACTGCAAAATTAAACATTAATCCTATTATAATTCCTAAAAAGATAATTATAACATAAAATGAATTAAATATAATATATTTAATAACTTAATTATTCAGTAAACTGGCTAAACTCAATATACATTCATAGCAACCTTATAACAGAGTACAGCAGGCAAGGAAAAGATAACATTCCCTCAGAAAAAATGTGTATACATGATTTTTACATAGGGAAGGGAAATGATTTTATTAAACACTAAGGAGCCATAAAATTCCCAGTATAATAATTCTGTAAAAGACCAAAAATGTAAAACAAAATTCAGATTTGAAATCTTTCGTGTGAAGATTAATAAATGTAATTAACGTATATCCTTAATTATAAATTACCTTAAAACGACCTTTTATCTTCGATGTTTAGGATGTTTTTCGGAGAAAATAAGAGTATCTTCCTGTTTTAAATTTAAAAATGTTTGCTTAAATATTCAATATAGAAGGAGGTGAAGTAAACGATGTAAGAAATCCACTGGCTACTTAAACAAAAAGCCATGTTTTCTTGCAGGAGATTATTTCGTATCAAGAAATTGTTTACTTTGGCTTGTCGAAAATGTTATTACTGCTGTAGTTATACTAATGAGATTATTTGCATCAGTGGTGTGATATACAAAAATAAGCTTATATATTAATAAGTCGATCAATCACTACTATCTGACTACCTCAGAAATGAAAGACTAATAAACATCTCCCATTTAGATGTTTACATTATGCTTAAATGAGACATTCTATATTATATACCCAAGAAGATTGATATTAAATTTACTTATAGTAAAGTTGAGTGTAGGCCACTCCAGATATTTCTATTAGTTTTTATATATTTATTTTCTTACTGTTAACCTTATATTGTTTAATTTTATTGGGTGCCTATATTTTTCTTGTCAACTTACATTGTAACTTCAATTTTCCAAATATTTCGTAACCTTCCTTCTACATAACTTTATGTTACCTTCTTCGTTTTTACTGTTTGCTCTTTGATGACATAAAGTGGAAGGCCACAGAGCAGTTATTTCTATTGTTTCCAGTTTTCACTTGTTGTTTTATATTACAAAAATTTGTATATATCTTTTATGTGAAATAAAACTCTAACCATAAAAATATGAAACAATAATATTTTGGGTCAGCTGACTAGTTTAAGTTTAGTGATAAAGTTCTCACATTTGGCAGTGAAATTCGATGTTCAAGTCATGGCACGGCATGAATTGTTTAATCATGAAGATGCTATATCTTCTGCACACCATTTATTAAATTCCTGTATAATGACCTGTAGATATGCAAAGCCTATGACTGCCTCGTAGGATGAACCCTGTAGCCATATCCCAGACTAGTGCCTGTAATCATACTGCCTCCTTGTCACCTTCAGGGCAACACTGAGACGAAAGCCTGTGTGTGTAGTCATTGCAGATAACCCTCAAACCTGCCATGGCTGAAGTTAAAGTAATTAATCATTAATGAAGGGCCGCATAATACATTAAACTAAATTATTTGAAATAAAAGTATTCTTTAGTAAAATTACAACGTCTCAATTTGAACTGGTCCATCCATTCAGAGCAAATTGAATGTTACTGTCTTAGAGCAAAACAATAATCGACCTTCCTTGAGTCTCTTGTGTCTTTTTATCCTACTCATCCTGTCGATTTATCTTTTTTTTGTAAGGGATTAAATTTTTATTTTATCGCTAATTAAGGAGATTTCATTTTATTTTAATCATTTTCTTGCCTGTCTTTTAGCGTCAGTCTTTTGTCTATCTCTTTGTCTTTTACAACATATTGGTAAACCTGTCTGCGATTAAATTGATTAATGGTTTAAATAATAATTTCACAATCCATTTAATGCCACAAGGACATTACCAGCGATATATATGCCAATATATCTATGAAGTTTGTATAGATACAGACTCTGATTCACAGTTGAAGTACTTGTTCTAACAGATGCTTACAGAAGTATTTGTATGGTCGTGTTTTAAAATTAGCATTCTTTGGAATATATTTCCTCCTGGCTGAAATAAAGCTGATCATTTTTGATAACAACTCATTTTAATTTTGCCAATATCCTCCTAGTTGAACAAGATGGACAAAAAGGTAGGACGAAATTGATGAATCAAGGGATACATTATGTCATGAGAAACTTAACATCTTACGCATAAGGGACTATTTTGAAGTGTACTGAGGTTATTAGTTTAAGCTTGACGTAGCGATATGCCAATAAGCACATAGACAACGTATGTGAATAAGAGAGCTACTACTGAAATGTTCTCGCACAATTCTTAAAAGGCACCTTTAAATAGCTAGCAATAACGTGGACAGGGCCAATATGTTTTTTTTACTAGAGACTACAGCTTTTCAACAACGACGTAACATATGATGCATTGTTCTTTAAATAGCTATATCAGTTTTATAATACTTCACCAAGTATTACAAGTTTTTGATCATATTTTTTTGTTATTAACTTAAGAAAGTATTAAAAATCACTGATAACAATAGGAGAAATTGAGGAGTTACCATTATACCAAGGAGTCTGGGAAAGTCAGGGTTTTGTGCTAAAGTCAGTAGCAATCCTGTTCACTTTAATGAGAACATCTTCAGCTCTTGATTAAACTCGATTGAGTTTCAAAATAAATCGTACCAAGAGTTTAATTGATGATTTATTTTAGTGGACGCGTGTCTTCGATTTCAATCAAGTACCGCATCTTCGAGGTTTTTCCTTTAGAGATTTTTTTGTATGAATACTTCGAATTGAAAAAGAAAAATATGTTCTATATGTATGGTGTTTATATTGCGTCCGATGGCAATATAACATTTTCGAGGTCTTTTGGACGTTCATATGGAAAAGATTCATCAATGAGAACAAGCTTGAAAGAATAAATACTTAGTTCATATGACTGAATGAGTAAGAAAGTAAGCCACTATTTTATTTATAAATTCCTAAATAAGTCAATCATCTAGATGAAAGTTGTATAAATATTTGGTTTGGAGTACCGTTGCAAACAAATATGTCAGGATGTAAAATGGTTGGCACACGGTGGTTAAGAGAGTCTAGCATTGTGGGGGTATGGGGAGAGGATTTCTGTGACGTCTTTACATTTCCATAGCTACTCGTCAACGCCTCTGCTGTTAAAACATTTATTTGTAGACTCTATCAGGGATTCGAAATGTAAACCCGAGGCCTGCCCACAGACTCGTCTCACCACTGGGCATTATTCATGCAGGCAGTGTATCCTTCCTTCCCTTTCAATGTATCCTACTATCATCCAAATAAATTTCTCTTCGAATAAACTTTGCAACTCAAAACAGTGAATGACTATTGCAACACTTGATATATTTTCAGATACAAGGAACAGAGGTTAAGAAAACATTGTATTACTAACCGAGAAAAAGTGCTTACTGGGCAAAATGACATGATAATACATTGAAAGAATACAGGGAACTTAATAATTACACTACTATGTAGCTACATACTAATAATTAAAGTACTTGTCAAATTTCTGTTATATTATTAGACTAATAATTAATCCTCTCATAGTGTAACAATAGAACTTCACAAACAAAGAAGTAAAAAATTGAAATACTTTATTTCACTTCACTGAAGCCGTCACTTCTCTTCGGAGCGATTCACATCTTTCTACCTGATGGCCAAGCTGTCGAAATTGTTGATCCAATGACTTTCAGACCTTATTGACTTACAACCTCTTGTTTACAGTTAACCTTCTTACCGCAAGGATACTTTGCATTCCTGCAACACCTCCATAGTCTTTGCCCAAGCGTTAAGAATCCTCTCCACACTGTTACCATGGAGATGTCACTCCTATTTATACGTCCATGGCCCACTCTGAGGTTTAGCTACTCAGCGTTATTTCCTTCTTCGCAGAACTCCTTCTCTCATCTTTTCCCCGCTCAAGTGTAGCCTCTATTGAGTTCAGTATTGTTAATTTGTTTCAACAATTGTTTTTAAATATCATAGTTATTATTTCCTTTATTTATTTTTGATATTCACTAATTTTATCTATAAATTACACAGATCCTCTTTTTCTTATGAATGCTTCCACTTTTTTGATATAATCTATTTTCTTTATCCAATAGCATTGAATTTCTTTTGTCTCCTTTGTCATGATCACTCTGTTGTTTTTCTTCGTTACACCTTAAACTATTCAGTGATCTCTGGTTTTACTATTCTCCTTTAGGTCTATTTTCCGAGAAATCCTATATTTCATGAATGTTTCTTCTTTTACACTGGAAACTGCCACTTGTATTTAAATCCACCAAAATTTGTTTATCTTTTTTTGTTTAAGTTAACTTAAACAGATTTTCCTCTCCATCCTCCCGTGTAATAAGAGCCATATTACCTTGGGTGGGATGAAATATGTTTTGTTACTTTTTATAAATTTGACTTCATTAGAAGTTAAAGTTAAAGAAATATTTTCTTTAGAAGGGGATAGATAATTATGGGAAAAGATTATTTAGTGGATTTATTTCTCTTTCTTTCTCTTCCAGAAACTTTCCTTTTTTTGTACATACTCGTATTGTTCAATTCCTTAACGAAATATACACATTTTTGCTTTTTCAACAATTTAAGGAGTCTTAAGGATTTTTTCCTTCTTTTCGGAATCTGCTCCTGATCACAGACTCATTAACTTTGTCGTAGTGGTTATCTCATTCCAATTGATGTTATCTATTTGATAGAAAGATAATGAATTTCTTTCAAACATTTGAAAGCTACAGATTCAACTCCCTTTACTGTTATTTTATTTCTGTACCGTACAGTAATTAGAAAGTTATTGTTTTTGTTTGCTATTTATTTAATGTTTTTCTCATTTATTTTATTAATTATTAATTTCCTACCTTTTTCTCCTCTTTTTTCTCTCTCTTGCTTAGTTATCACTTCGAAATTTGAAAATGATCCGTTTTGTTCAAACTTAAAATAATTCAAGAAACAAAACAACAAAAACAGTGATGTTCGAAATAACTCTTTAATTAGTGTTTTTTCTGGTCAGTTGTATATTTCTTATTATATATATATATATATTATTAAAATAAGCAGCAGCTTCTGCATTGACCAGTTTCTTGTTGACACTCTCTAGTTTTTGTATCACTTTGCGGTGAGACTCTGGTAGCTTCCAAAGAAGGTTAGCAAAAGACATTAACACACACAATAAACATAGGTCAAACACGAAAACACTTGAATAAATCACTTTTTTAAAATGCTGTTTTAATCACGTACGTACGTATTGTTTATTTAGTTTGTTCATTTAGTGATTAAAACAGCATTTTAAAAAAGTGATTTATTCAAGTGTTTTTGTGTTTGACCTATGTTTATTGTGTGTGTTAATGTCTTTTGCTAACCTTCTTTGGAAGCTACCAGAGTCTCACCGCAAAGTGATACGAAAACTAGAGAGTGTCAACAAGAAACTGGTCCATGAAGAAGCTGCTGCTTATTTTAATAACATATGCTTAAGGGAAGATCTGCTGCCTTGCACACAAAATATATATATTATATATATATATATATATATATATATATATTACTAGAGAAAGTTCATGTCTACTTTCAGAGTCTTACCGTTTGTTTTAACCTGAAGTTTGTTAATAAATATGGCATTATGTTACCTTTGGGTAAACTATTGTCAAAAGGCAGATGTTATTAACTCACCAGGGTGTCATAATGAAAATATGTAATCACTGTAGAGACTGGAGGCGCAATTCTTACCTACACTTTAGTCCCTGAGCTTCATATGAGCTTTAGCAGTGACGTGATCAATTGATGCGCCTTACACTCATTATGTTTTGTGAAGCTTTCCAGTGAGAATGCTATTCTTCTTTCTTATCAAGTCACCTAATGAAATAATCTTCGTAATTCATTTAGAACCATCAGTTATTTCTTTTTTTCTCGAGAATAGTTCAAAATCTCAGTCCAAAAAACGAGCACATATGTTATACTTCGAGGGAACAACAGTTATTAATATAGTAAAACACCTGGAAAAAAATATTTCAAAAATCTTGTAGTAAAACATCAGAGGAGTTCATAGAGAGGTAGACTTAAATTCTTAAGTTCTGATTTTCTCACCCTAAAATATATGAAAGATTATTTCTATAACATTGACTTGAACAACTTCTGTATTATTAAATTTATCTAAAGAGTATTTTATGTTTATTTTATTAAGTATCTTTTGTACTCATTCACTCAGTTAAATATTAATGCGTTAATATGCTGATTTATCTGGTTCTTTTTTATATTTGAGGATCATTGCTTTTAAATTACTTTTGAAAATTAACGGATGTAATGCGTCATTACTTCCAACCGTCAATGCTCATAACTCATCAGACAGCATTACTAGTAATCTGTGTGAAGTGCAAATTTTGAACAGGATTTCGTACATTTTTAATTTTTAATAAGTTGTTAGATTTGTCTGTTGAAATTAACTTTTACTGGACGAAAATATACATAATAATACTATTAATAAATTTATTTGTGCGGATTATGGGAAATATGATGGTATCTCTATACTAATTAGTGAGCTGTTCTTCACTTGATCGTTATTATAAATATGAAAGTTACGCCATGATTAAATATTTATGATAAACTAACTTTACAAAACAATACAATGCACCAATTTATTGATAAAAAAAGATTTGACAGAGTATGCTAGTCGTTTTAAGAATTTAATTTTTAAAATAACATCATTACGAAATAAATTCTTAAATGCACAATATTATAAAAACAATACGTTTAACCATGCTGTGCGTTATGGTCTATACTTTACCAAGTGTCCAACCGTTTTTAAGACAAACTACTTGGCCCCATGAGGAAGTGTTGGAAAGTCTTTCAGTTTTTTTTAGATTAAATAAGCCAGTGGTATGCAAAGGCGGAAGTTGTGATAACAGTTGTGCCCGAATGATAACGATCAGGTTGATACTAGACTAGGAAGTGCTTTCACTGCACACTGCACTGCTGCGGGCTATCTTTTCAATACCATTTCAGTGATAGATACCAGCAGTATTCCAGTAGAGCACATTATTTATTACCATCGCTCAAAAATGGTAAAAGATAACAAAATCTTGCTGATTTAAACTGACGGGTCACGGAAAGGATCGATTATTACTGCTATGCTGAAACAGTGACATTTCAATACGGTATGTAAGCTAAATAATCAAGCTGATGTGTTGTTCGTTACAAGGGAGTAACATCAGAGACATAGAACAGATAAGATATTCGTAAAATATTTCATGTTCATTCATTTCTGCTATCCTGTGCGACAAGGTTAACACATATTAAAGACGAATCATTTTTCCATTCTGGAAACTACGCAGACCACACCACCGGCAGACGAGCAATAACTTATAACAGATTAATAAATAAATAACGAAAAAAAATTGAAAACTTAGTTTAACATTAATCTAAAATTCTGAAATAATTAGCATGTATGGACATCTTTTGATGATGTGTAAGTTTTTTTAAATAAATTAATTTTATAATTTTTTTATGTAAATTGATTGAAGATTCAAATGTAAATTTAAATAGATTCTTTTAGAACCGATATTAGCACACTAATATTTTTAATTTCATAAAATAAATGGGTGACAAATTAAGCATTACACTTTATATAGATAACTTAACAAATAAGAAGAAGTCTACAGTTAATATGGAACTATTATAACGTTATATGATTATAAAGATCCACCATACCTCTTGAATCGTTGTTTACAGACGCCCAACCGGGTTCGCAGGGTGAATACTTCAACTGGGATTGATAATTATCGAGGGGTCCTGGCCATAAATCATTACTATCTATTATTAAAGCATTGTTACAAGTGTTATCAACCCCATTTGAGATGCACGACGTATGAATAACAACAGCGTCCAAACTGCAATTCAGGAGGTATGACGGATTTATATAATAATAGCATATTTACTAGTACCTGGGTACCAGCAATACGTGTATGCATGCTTTATAACTTCCTTAACCATCTTAAAAGTTAAAAATTTAAATTATTTTGTTAACCACTTTGAAGATTTAAAATGTTTATATTAACAATCTTGTGATCATTTTACACTTTCAGTAATATTTTTATATTTGTAATTTTTTAACAATTTTTTTTTAATCAGCTATCCGTATATGATATCATCCAGGTCAATATAGTGATAATTCGAGTAAAATTGTTGTATATTTAGCTATTTCACTAAAAGCGATTAAGTGATTAAACCATCACTGCTTCTAATGATGGTTAATCTAAAGAGACGTAATATTTAATAGTAAATATACTGCTGTAGTGGATTGAATTTTAACAAGTGGATTGTAAGGTTAACACGCTTACAGCTAAGCAGTAGATTGTTATTTTAGATTTATTTCCTTTTGACTCCAGGTTTTTCATATTGATGGTACAAAAATGTTGTTCAGTTCTTTGTAGAGGATTTAAAGTTTATTTGAATATCTTTGAAAACTTTGAAATCGTATAAAGTTTATACGATGTCAAGTATAGATACATGGTAAGTTTTCTGCGGTAAATAAACTTGTGTGTAGGAAAATTAGTTACTTGGATTTTTAATCAACGGTCGAAAACAAAATGATTCATTGGTGGATGACCAGTTTGTTTTATCAATGAACTCCTACCTTTCTACCACTATGCACACTGTAAATATAAATTATATATAATATATTTATGACAACTGTGATGTTCTGTTCAAATAGGCCTCTTAAAAATGCGCAAAAATGAAGTACGAGCAGACGAAGCCTGGTTTTTGAGTAACTGACGAGCACTGGTGATGAATTGCCGAGAGATGTCTTGATGCCAGTGGTGGATGTGCACGATTTAGGAAGTCGTAAGGTATACTGGGACTCAGGACCGGGAGAGTAAATGCTTTACTCTGGTCAAGTGTTGACAGCAGAGTCTGGTAGATGGGCGATAACCAAATGAAAGAAATGATGTTTCAAAAATATTCAAAACCGTAAGTATAAGAACTTTAAAATGGAAGATTATATTTTATTCTACTCAAGTTTTAATAATACCGAATAATTTAGATGTTATTCCAAAGGAAATTGTTACCAAGTGAAATTTCAATGTACCTAACCATTTTTTTAAAGATGATAAGGTATTAGTGGGAATAAAATAGAAGTTATTACGGAAATCTAATTACAGATTTCAACAACTGAACATTTTTATATCTGAGAGTAAATTTTCTCGAGTAATACTTCGGTTCAAGAGAATTTCATTTCCTCTGAAGTAAAATAATTTATTAATCCAATTTTTTTTTATTTTTAGAAATGTGAATATTTTCTTTGAACTAACTATTTATTGAAATGGCTGTTTTTTTTTTACAATTACGAATTATGAAGAATATTAAAAGGGAGCCTTGGATCAATAGGGAATGCCTGGCAAGAAGAAGCAGAATTAAATAGGGATGATGGAGAGACGGTAGGGAATCCAGACGGAGTGGGCGATTACGCAAGCATGTCGACGTTTGACAGATCACATGTTACTTCCAGCTGGTTGTCATTTTAATAAGTAGAAACAAGCACTCCAATTTCTGGATCAGCAGTTTGTATTTATTTAGCCTCTTTCAAACACTAACGTGTTTTTTGTATTTCTTTTTCAGTTTTTGAAACAATATTTCAAGATAAATTAAACAAATATCTAATTGATAAATTAAAACAAGGTAATTCAAATAGAAAAAATGAAAACAGGCTTGTGATAATATTCTATAAAGTTGAAAATAATTGTTATTGGGTACGTTCATTAATTTATAGTAAAGTAATGTGAACAACTAATTAAAGGAAATAACAGTAAATTAAAGTCTTTATAAATGAATCTAAATCAATTAAGTTTTATGTGAATTGACTATATTATACCGCAAGTTAGGCTACCGTGTACTATAACTAACTATTAGTATCAATTAAAAAATAATGCATGTCTCGTAAATTTTCTTCCTCATCGACCATTTTGAAATTTGTTAGAGGATGAAAGAGGACAAGACCGAGAATATGGCCTAGATGAGTCCAGTGAGCTTTCGCGATGTTTATAATTTCCCTTCGAATCTTGAGGATTTTGGATTTGGATTGATTAGCAGCTGTTCCTCCTGACTGACAAGACTGAACATTACCAGTAATAACTCTTGGCTAGAGTGGCGGTGGGACTGAGAATGACTGGTTCAGTAGTAAGGAGGCAAGTATGTGACTCATACATCTCTGTTGTTCTGGTATTCCGGTGGGAAGTGGATTCTCTTCAGTGGCAGACGTCCTTCACACTGCTGGTCATTAATCTCAGGTTACTCACCCTTTTGAAAGATGCCGTTTCTAACCATTAGTCCTGTTACTGTCAATTCCATTTACTTCCCAGTTTTTTTTAAAGGTTGGTAAATGATCAATTTAAATTCCAAATTCTTTTTAAGTCATAATATTTGGTAAGCAGGCTGTACAGATTTTGTACCAGCTAATCATAAAAAAATTTTTTTTTTATTACGGATGGTTTAATAGATTTCCGGTTACATTTTTCAATATATATATATATATATATATATATATATATATATATATATATAACAGATTCAATGATATATCGACCGTTTGATAGAATAGGTGTGTTCTCTAATCGGGGTTCGGTCAATTTTCCAGGATAAAAAATTAAACTCTCGTTGCCAACGTTTCGGTTTTATTTAAAACCATTTTCATAGGCCTACAAACAAAGGATAATAAGAAATCACATATCAACATCAAACATATACACAATATGAAAATGGATGGTTACAACTTATGAATATTACAAGTAGATATATATATATAAAACGGTAACAAATATCAGATAAACACGTGAAGTAACAATCAATGATCAAACCAGAATATGAAATGGGGAAACAAGACTAAGATCTTTCAACCGTAACAAGCGGTCTTCGTCAGAGCCCAAAACCCAACTGAAACACTAGATGCAGAAAACATCTGGTGAAGGGTTGGTAGACCGGAGTGTCCTGGTATTCCGGTTAGGATTAAGGATGGTACCTCACTCTTCCTTTTTTGATACTACATCATCTGTCTTTCCGAATAATGCTTAAGCTGTGAGCCTGTGAGTGGTCTTAGTCTTAGACCTCAACAAGCCTCAACATCAATAGAACCGAGATGTTCGTTGGTCAATGCAGTAACCTTCCCATTGACACCAATGCTTATTCGCATAGCATTGCATTCAAGGACTGTTTCCGGAAACACGTTCTTAAATCGATTCTTGTTGATTACACCTTATTATATTATTAGCTTATTAAAGCTATTAAATACAGATTTATTTTTGTGTAGCGAGATCTTATCATCCTCTTTATTTCACTCTCTTTCTCCCTATATATATATATATATATATATATATATATATATATATATATATATAATATATAACTAAAGTCACACATAAAAGAGATCACAAAAATTCACTCCTACTACTATTTCGACTGGCTCGTCATCAGGTAGAAAGATGCGAGCGCTCCGAAAACAAGTGACGTCTCAGAAGTGTTCTAGGCCTGGGAGGGATCCTGGTGATTTCATCTTAGTTATCTTTACCTTTTTCCTATCTTCTCAGCGTCCTCTTCTAAATCTTCAATCTTTACTGAATCCCCATCATTTTAGTGAAATAAACAGGAGATAATTTCTTATGACCTCTATTACTGTTCCTGTACTTTTATTGGAACATCTTTATTCAAACATGAAGCTTATTGAAAGTAAATAGAGAAAATTCATTTTATCTTACAAGAAGAAATCTTCTAACTGGTTGGCATTTAAAACTGTACATTGAGAAAATATCATATGATCGTTATGAACCTTAAGAGCTTTGAGTTCAATAATAATAAAAATATTAACAACAAAAATAACACTCTGTATAAATAGGATTCCCTGTCTCTCTGTTTGGTATGAAATTTTTATGAAGTATTACATGTTGCGGATCTTGGGAAGTTATTATTTAGTAAAATTGATGTAAGTTAATGTGTAACGTCACAGTAAATGTATAATGCTTTTTTGGCTTCACCTGCTGTTTTCTTATTAAATTTTCGTATTCTCATCTGAGTCAATGGAAGTTTTTACAGAATGTTTAAAAAGCTATTTTATTTAAGTAATAGATATTTGCAATCCTTTTATTTCTTATGAAATCTCCAAAAGACACTGTAATGCATAAAAACAAAGAACCCTCAAAAAAGATGAGATATTGGAAAATTCTCTATAAGAGTTTTTAATAAGTTTTTTAATAAGCTATTAAAAAAAAGATTTTAAAATGAAGGTCTGAATGAGATATCATGAATACTGTAAGGTTATAAAGAAAATGAGGTTCTGAAACTACAGAGCAACAACAAATTGTGAAAAATTGAAAGATCAAGGCATTTGACTTACAACTTATTTTTAGAAACATGTAGTTTGTATGAAACAAGGTATGAATGATTTAATGTTGTAAGTTATAAAACCTACCTAACCAAGCAAAGCCGGCAACAACTAGTAATCATGTATTAATCAATTGTGTATCAGTAAAAAACATCAACTATAATATGGATGTAATGCGTTTTGATATTATTATGAAATATATACACATTTTTATTCAGGACACTAATCGAGTTTCAGGAAAAGGGGAGAGGGAGATGTGACTTTTAAAAGAAACCTAAATCCCTGAAGTGCTGATATTTGGCTCTTGATTAATGATGCACTGAACGCTGGAATAATACCACTCTTAATACTCTTGATACTTCTGAAGTATATTTCTATTGTTATCAAGGAATTAATTCTAAGCTACTCGAATAAAATAAAATAAATAAAATTAGATACTTATAAAATACTTTAGAAATCATATTATATATAAGCGGCTTTAAGAAATAAATTACACAGATAATCATAACATCAACAAATGCCAGTATTGAAGAACCATAATATCAATGAAAAATAAAATAATGATTAGCATAATAATCTTTAATATAAATTTAAAGAGTAACGTTTTAATTCGTCAAATCCCTGATTTAATTGGCTATATGTTTTTGATATCCATTAGGCCATTTTTAAGCCTATACACTTTCAAAATTTATATTTGCTTTATTTAAAATTTAAAGGTCATTAAACAAACCAACATTTTTCATCTGTAACTCCACTTTTACCAGCATTTCAGAAACATTCAGCCATGTACTATGATTGTAACATTTAGACAGAACAGTGCGATATAAGTCGATTTCATTAAGTAGTTTCTAGTTAGAACTTAACCCAGCTCTGAAAGATTTACAATAAACTACTGAAACGAAATTATTACAATGTTAAAGGTACAGTAAATTATACTAAATGCACGGTAGAAATATCTGAAAGCATTTTTCTCAAGTGTGATGTTAAGATCATTAGAAACTTTTAACTTCTGACTCAAAAATAATAGGAATTTCAATTAATTGCTGTGAATGTATGTTATAGTGTAGTTAAAAATTGTAAACTTTTTAGTAGTTTTAAATAGTAAAAACAAATTATGATTGAAGAAGTCTGCGAATGTCATGTTTGTTAAACACGAGTTGTGCGTTGCTTCAAGGATAGCCAGTAGCTTCCGGTATTGGTGATTGCAGTCGATGAATTCCAAAGTTAGCTTTCTAAAGATGTTTGTTTAATTAAGTAATCATGTTTGACGCGAAAAATAATGTTGAAAGTATAATGCTAGTGGAAGTGACATAGGTCGTATGGTTAGACCAGACTGGCCCAACGTTTAATGACTAGAGAAGGGAGAATCGTACAGCCAATTAGAGTATCCTCTGACGTGGAACATCTGATGGAGCCCTCCTACTGCCTGCCACCCTTCAGCACGCCAAATCCAATACCCTGGCAATGTAGGTGGGGCATGACGTCATTGCTGACGTCAGAACACCCCCACCCAACTCAAACTTAACCAATTCACTTCCACTCATCGCAGAATTGATCATGAGCCGAGTTACGCATGACCTTCGTGCCCCAACTACAATCTGAAAAGTGCAGTAGCAGAATGTCCGTTATTGACTTCCATTTCTAGTTATAAAGGTTATGTAATACAAATATCGGATCCCACAAATATTCATAACTTGGAATGGCAATAACTTCCTCATTCAGGAGACTTGAAATGCATTTAGGGTAAATTTAAATATGACTTACGTAAAATAAAACTTTTAAAATAAAGTTGTTTCACAGTTTATATATAACAATAATATAAAACTGTTTATGTATGAATAAGACAAATCGTTTATATATATATATGTGTGTGTGTGTGTGTGTGTGTTTGTGTGAATTCGTATAAGTCAGCAGTAGGTTTTCTCTAAAACATATATTGTTAAAGTTAACACTCACAACTTTAGCGCTGGTGGCCTCAATCTTTTGGTCAAGCTTTCTTTATTCTGGCAGGAGTTAACATAACATCTGTCCAATAGGAATCGTAGTAGTTCAAGGAATACGAGTTTTCGACTATTAAAACATTGGTAACAATGGACTAACCTTACAGCACAATTAGAGCACTATTTCTTGTTTGGCTCTAGGCTCCTGCTTGCTAAAATTACTAACATTCCTTTACTTGAAGATTACTAGACCGATGAAAAGAAATCCTGGTAATTGCTATAAGCAGCAGCCTAGAGCCAAACATGAAGAACGGAATGAAACATGTGGCCTGATTGGCCTGCAATTGCCCAATAACATAATAATAGCAGTGTTAAGTGATGTAAAGTCAGGAAGAGGAAAGTTTAAAATCTAAAGTTACTAAGGAAGGGAGGTAATACATTAAGTAAACAAATAAAATATTAATTAAATTCACACATAGTAAATAGTAAGATATATATATATATATAATATATATATATATATATAACAGATTCAATAATATATCGACCGTTTGATAGAATAGGTGTGTTCTCTAATCGGGGTTCGGTCAATTTTCCAGGATAAAAAATCAAACTCTCGTTGCCAACGTTTCGGTTTTATTTAAAACCTTTTTCATAGGCAGAAGTAAGAATTTTTTAACTAAGAAAATGAAATTTACATTATTTAAAGGAACAACAATGTTAGCCGGACAAAACCTTCGACTAGACTAGTCTAACTAGGCTAACATTGTTGTTCCTTTAAATAATGTAAATTTCATTTTCTTAGTTAAAAAATTCTTACTTCTGCCTATGAAAAAGGTTTTAAATAAAACCGAAACGTTGGCAACGAGAGTTTGATTTTTTATCCTGGAAAATTGACCGAACCCCGATTAGAGAACACACCTATATATATGATATATATATATATATATTATATATATATATATATACATATAACTAATATATTGAAGATGACATCTTAAGAAAAATAGTTATAGACAAGACAACAAGAATTACCTCTTAACATTTCTGTGGTTAATCTAACACGAAGAAGACATGTGCTTCCCCAGGAACACTTAATGTAACATTGGTGATAGAATCTACTGAGATCTGTAGGAGTATCAACTCGGAAACACATAATTTAAACTGGATATTAAATTATATATGTAGTACTAAAATGATATCGGAACACGGTTAATTTTTGAGGTTCAAATCAAAATCTCAAATGCCGACTTTTGTTTTTTTTTGACATAAAATTTATTTTGACATAAAACATTTTTGATATTAAAATTGATATAATAAGAAAAAGTTTAAACTTCGTATTATTAGAGAACTAACAATGTTAACTATGAAAAAATTTACAGTGACCTTTGTAACTATATGAAATATATAAAGATAAATTCAAAGTTACTAGAAAGTTTCAGCACGGCGAAGTTTGTTAGTCTGCCAGCATGAAAAGGTTTATAGTTGTTCTCATTTAATTAATTCTCACTTCTGCCTGTAAAAAAGTTTTAAATGACAACCAATATATCGCCATTCTAGAGTTTGATTAATAGTGTCAGTTGTATTATGGTCTTTTTCTATTGTAGTATTCGTATTGACAGTGATATATATTAATTATATATTTATACGGTTTATAAAAGCAAATTACGGTTTATAAGTTAAATTAGAGAGGAAGAATTAATAGAAAAAGCTGACTCGACTCACTTCTGTATTTTACTACTTTTTACAACCCAAATTTGTTGTGGAGTAAAAACCTTTCGCATCTATGTAGCTTTCGAAAATGTTGGCCCCTTCAATGGTTTTCTCATCCCACGTCCAACTGACTCTATCCTTACGTCGATATCAGTGCTAGCTACTCTTTATATATAATGTAGAGAGAATCACTCTTCTTCACTTCCTTTATAGCAGTCCACTAATACTCAACAGTTTTTCATTGCAAGAGTTGTACTCTACATACCATTCATTACATTTATCAGGAGCCACCATTAATTTGAGTACATTAGATTTGTAATAATCACAAAGATCAGTGAAATCATGGAATAAACCTAACAAAAATCACCTCTTTAATTTGAAATTTGCAGGTGTCCAGAGAAGTAAATTGTTTGGAGGCAAACGACAAAAATAGTTGTCTATATAATTCTTAATGGGAAGACTTCTTTTCATGATGACAAAGTTACAATTTGCAGTAACTATGTTAACTACGTGACTGATTCCCTGTAATCAAGTTGTAGTGTAGGGAAAATCAGCGTATGTAGACCTGGGGCCTATTTTGTTGAAATTAATACAGCATTGATCGGCTCTTGGGTTTGCAAATCTTTCTTAGTGTTGTAATTTGCCTAGCCTCTTACTAACGGTTGTCTTGGGCCTAATTTAAGACTTTGGTAACATCCAGCTCTCCGCAAACGGTTAAATTAAATTCTATTACTTGAGGAAACGGCTGATTCGGTTCCTACTAGAACTGATCTATGCTTCCTGGATTGAGACCGTGGTGCTCAAGCTCACCATTTGTTGTTGTTGACTCGAGAATCAGGGACTGAATGGTTGCCCAATATTAAGTTTCGAACCATTTCTGGCTGGCCGAGCAGTGGGTTGATTGACAAATTACAGCCAGCTCTCTGCCTATGACCAGGAGAGTCCTTCTCGCAAAAGAGGAGTGGGCAGCGCGAAAACGTAGCAGACACCTACTTTGGATATAGGGGTTTTACTCTACACAAGTGAAGAACCTTCTTGGCCTTCTTAGGGAAGTGTTCTTGACCTTTCTTTTTTAATTTGTTTTTTAAACTGGCGAAAAGATATTGATGCGCTGTTATATCTTTTAGTAATGAACAAATAGTATTAGCTAGCCAGAAGCTACTACAGAAATGTTTTTGTAGTCGCTGACTCCTATGAATTCACTGTGGATTCGAAATACTCATTCCAATGATACTATCAGCAGAGCTCGCATTCGCTGTTTATCACTATGAAGAACAGAATAGCAAAATGATTCTACTGAGCTTGTGAAGTGTTTGGAGTACAGTATTAATGTTCTCGGAAAGTACTTACTGCGAGGATATCTGTACAATACTGTGATGAATTTTAAGGTATAGGATTTATTTAATTTTGGATTTAACTCTCTAAAATGAAGTGGTCTTGGAAATACTTGATTTAACACAAAGAATGTAACAGAGGGACACTTTAAAAGATTAAACAGTTACTTTGAAATAGTTACAAGTGCAAGTGTCTTCTTTCGGCTGAGTTGGCAGCAGGAATACTAACTAGGGAAGTCACTGTCTATTCAGATTGTTAGGCTGTGCAGTGCACCAGAGGTCTCAATTGTAGACTAACAAGTGTCTGCCCTCTAATCTTAAAGCAAACTCCACTTTATTTTCTTCCTTAGTTTTCAACATCGTTCATCCTTTTCTTTGGTTCAACCATTTTAATTATAACAATTGTAGACCGTAATAGAGGAAATTTTCTTCAATTTTATCCAATAAATACTTCATTCTTATATAGTTATATAAAAACATTGAATTACTTCCACAATTTTATTGGAAAATTATATTTTACTGTTTATTATTAAATAAATGCTTTTACGGTAGTTTATCACTCCTTTTTTTTTACCATTTTAGAACAATATTACCAAATTGGTTCTAATAGGGTATCTTAAAATTTTGTGCTACCTAACTTTGTTAGAATAAGTCTTTATTCCAGTATGAGGCATTTAGTTTTATTTTTTTGTCGTCTTAAAGGTTATTAATAAAGGTCTTAAACTCAGTTACACTACACAGATAAATACAGTTCCTGGTAGGTTATAGAAAAATAGAGAAGACCATACTTCAGAGAATAGTACGTTAGGAGTTATATTAGATTTTGTAAAAAATGGTAGTAATAATCAAGTGCATAGAAATATATGAAAAATTATTATCATCACAGTTACAAAAAAAAAAAACAACAAAACCAGACATTATATAAATTCTGTCCTCCATTCCTGACTCTACTTAAGTAAATCATACATGCAATCCTTTGCAGCAATAATTCAATAATTATGTATACATGCGGACTCAATAAATGCGTGTGCCCTATTTATTATATGTTACCTTCGTGCACAAGTATTGCCTAATTCAAGCATATTTAAGGTAGGGATATTTAAAGAGTACCTGCCATCGTAACGGCTTGGGACTGATGGCTTAACGTCCCGATTCCTTCAGCTCAGTTTTCTTCACCTGAAAAAAAAATGTAAAAAATGGAGGGTCAGAGTGAGAATCGAACCGGGATCTACCAATCCAGAAACGAGCGTGCTAGCCACTGAACTACCTTGGCCTCAGCTTATATGATTTACGCTTTTTGTGCTTTCAAAGTGCGATGTGTGGATAATTTCAATTCAGCGCCCATTAAGATTGGCGTCTACATTAGTGAGGGCGACAACAGCACTTGCTAGTCCTCTTCCAAGTGGTAAGCCCACTTCGCTTGACTTCAGTCACCTGGTGAAGTATCCAACGTAGCTTGGCCATTGAAAAAAGATTTTATTGATGCATAAGTATTGCTTTTTAATAATTTTATCAGTAACTTTATAGTAAAATTTCAAAAAATCACACATTCACAATCTAAACAACCCAAACAACTAAGGATTAAAGAATTCGAAGCCACGAACTGGTGAAGTCGCTGGCTTGGTCCTCTTTGCAAGTCGTGATAGAAGCCACATCAATCTAATTAGCATTTAAGTGATATCTAGTGTAGGAGGAACTTTGGTTTATTTTTTATTTCTCATCTGTGAATAGTAAATAATAATGTTCTGTTCTAATGAATTGTACTTTAACCTGACCTGAGATAAATTTAAACAATTATGTGCTTTTAGAAATAAGCATATTAATAAAAGTCTGCTGTTAACAATAAAGAAGTTCTGAATTTGCTTTAACTCATATATTTATTTCTCTACAGGTGCACGACATTGATCTTCTATTGTAGTGATTTTTACTTCTTTAGTAGTGACATATATCAGTCAAATTTCTGTCGAAAAAGTTCACTTGAGAATTTCGATTGATATTAATAATGGTGGAGTAATTAGTAGAATTGTGGAGTATTTTGTCGATGGCTAATAGAGACAATGCGGTGGGGGTAATTGCAGAGCGGAGCTAATGTTGGGTTGCAGGCAGATCATGCGACTGACGAGGACCTACAACGTCATTGCCACGTCCTCTTCCCGCTACCTTTCCACATATTGCAGACGTTTACTTCTATATAATATGTGTCTTTGAAAAGTTTATTAGCATTTATAATATACTAATGCTAGTAATGAGCAACCAAGTTAAACTGCATTTGAAAATATTTCCTTGCGGACGCTAAGAAGCCCACTGCCTTGGTCTCTTTTAAAGAGGAATGCCCATGCCAAGTATTGTGATAACAAGATATTAAAGTGCGTAAAATTATAAAGTGCTATGTTGTCTTCCTTATAAATAAATGAAAATTACGTTAATCTGAGTCCCAGCAAAGGAACCACTTTTTTAATTTACTAATAGTAAAGTATAGTGATAGTGAAAAAATTCGATCTTGAAATTTTGACAGAATTGCATATATTGAGGTCCCAGAAGTCGTTTTATGAAGTTTTTTCGCTGATACCTGTGTGTGTATGATTGGGTGGGTGAGTGAGTATATATTCCAAGTTTGTAGCCACGCTACGGTCCAGAATCTTTGATGAATCAAATAGATATTTCACACAAAATTGGGCCTCATAATGTAGATGAGCTCTATTGTTTGTGAGAAAATATGCATCCTAAACTGAACTTTCCAGAGTCCTGAAATTTTGGCATTATCGTTGAAACTACAATAGCAATAAACGAAAAATAACCTCATATTTTTAAAACAACGGGAAATATTTTTTTTCAAAAAATGTTGACTTAAAATTGAATCTGAACGCTTGTGAGAGCGATATAAACCACACCGTTTAGTGGATAAAAATGAAACTAAATATATAAATAGAACATTTTGTAGAGGTTGAGTTGAGATAATTTTTTTCAAAATTACATTTTCGAAACGGGCGTTATGGTACATTTTCTGTTTTCAGAAAAGGTTTTTTACGCTAAATGGTTCATTAAAAAGCCATAAAATTATGCCGAAATATTAAATAAAAATTAGAAATTTATAAAAAAAATTTAAGAAATTTCAATTACAGCAAAAATTTCAACGCTATAAAAACTGATAGTTTATCCTAGAATAACAGGTCACCGAATACACTTGTCGAATTTATTGATATTGAATTAGAATTTTTTTAAGTGAATTTACTGATATAAAAGTGATGTTTATAATGAAAGAATTTAAATAATTTATTGGCTTACATATATAACTTACTTATATAATTCAGATATACGAGGAATAATACTTTTAAAAGTAAAAAATGACTCCCAATAAACAGACATTTTCTCTTGCTTTCGATGGTATCATGGATTGGTTTCGCAAAATGCTTCAATCAATCACAAGAATTGGAATTATTTATTGATTTATTAATCTTCAAGAATAATAATAAGTGTAATTATCCTACATATTAGGTTAAAAATTATCTTGAAACGACATTTTTTCTTAGATATTCTGACAGAATAAAATATAATAATAATGTAATTTATATTATACCTAATGGAACGTTATGTATTATATACCCAATAAGTATGATATGTTTACTTATTATATTGTTGAGTGTAGGCCACTCTAGATTTTTTTCATAAAAGAATGTTATTAAAAAACAAGTTGCAATAATAGAAGTATAACTTTAGAATAAATCAATATCTACGGAGTAAAAAATTTGCATTAAAACTCGTTGAATTTAATTGGCTTTCATTGGTTCTGATTGCCCGCTGCGTTTGCTGATTTTTTCTTATGTTGATTGTTTCTGCTGGCGTTATTTTTTTTACTTTTTTTCCATAAAAATCATTCAATTAATTTTTTAAATATTTATCATCATTGTCATTTTCAAAGTATTATTTTATTTTCGTCTTCTTACATATTTTCCATATTTAAAAACTATTTATTTCCGATAGTTTTAACAATTAATAATTGATCATTGTTATTATGTAACTAATTTTTCCATTTTTCGTCTAGAATTTATAGTAATGATGTTTAAAATTGGAGTCACGTAAAACTGTTGTATGAGCTGGTACCATATATTCAACCTCTTTTAGATCACGATGTAATTTTGGGTACACAATCCTTTAGCAACACAGGTTGTAATATAAATAAATATTGTAAAATATACATATTCCTATAGAGGAAAATATATTTTTTTATAGCTGTAGTATTTGTTCATTGATATTTACATTTATGCATACATTAATATAGCTCATTTGGGTATATTGAATATTTCTATTTTTAATAAACAAGTATAGCAGCAGTCACACTACAATTTTAATAATTAGTCCAGGAGAACCTACCTGATAAATCACCCGTAATCGACCAGGAAGTTCTAGTTGATAATTTTAAGCAGGTTATCGTACCTGGCCATGTATCTTTTGGATTTGCTATCTTTAGGCAAATTGGAGATTTGCTATCACTCCAAAATTAATGCTGTTAATATTATTGGAGTGTGAGCACAGGCAAAGAGGTAAAATAAATAACTTTGATTTAAATAAGCCATTAGGTCATCATAAAAATTTGTACATCCTAAAAATGCAATGTTATTTTAATTTTTTTCTTCATTACTTGTATATTCCACTATTTTATATCAAATTATTTTATGATGTTTCTTGTTTTAGTAATCATTATCATTAAGTAATGCTAATGTTAGGCAGCACAAACAATTAAGATCTGAGGAATTAGTATCCTCCTCTATGTGAAAGAGGTATAGGGTGGAATTCATGGGAGGAAATTATCAACATCCATAACAGATATTCCCAAAACAGATATTTTCAATGATGGACAGAAAGAACCCGCTCCTTTTAAAAAGCTTTAAAAGGAGCTAAAAATCGTTCTCCAATGCAGTAAACGAAACCTGTTTAATATCAAATGTAGAAGTTTTACTATAACATCATTCGTTTGACCCACTCCTAGGCTTGTTATGTTCTTCTAATGGCAATAACGTAGGTAATTTACTAATTAAAAACTCTTCTAAAAACTGAAGTATAGTGGTGTATAAGAAATTTCGTGCAAATGTCTCTAGAGAATATACATATGTTTGACTGGTAAACTATGAAATTAGCGTGTCAAAACAACATAAGTACTTCGTAGGTAGAGGTAGACAAAGTGGCGTGCATATAAATAAGATGATTCACAGCAAAAGTTGCAGAGAAATTAAAGCAGTCCTATATGAAATATGGATTTTATTAAGAAATATTATCCAGTTGCCTTTATTATATTTAATAGATTTAATGATAGTATAAACATTAGTAACGGTTCATTCAAGCTTGATTCAGTCCTGACGAGAGCAATATCTTTGTCAACCAGAGATGGCAACTATCAGATAAATAAATATAGTATAAGATAAGTAAATAGAGTTTTATTTATTTCTTCCTGAACTTCATTGTTCCTTCTTATTTTTCTCAATACCATACCAGATGTCTGATTTCATATGTTTTTTGAAGTGTGACTCTGTTTTTGTGATTCAAACAATATCAGTTATTCGGTAGAAAGTTCTTACTGAATTTCTTTCTGTGGTTTAGACGTTGATTTTTACTATGATATACATATGACTAGAAATTTAAGCATGAAAAAAATACTCCGATTAATATTCGAATAACAGTTTTCAATATGAAAAATTTATTTAAATTGAAATCCTATTTACTTGAGATGTACTATTATTAGAAATATCCATCATGCAAGTGTTGTTTTATTTTATCTTCTGAATGTTAATTTGATTAACTTAGTTAGTACTTTCAATTAATCAATATATATATATATATATATATATATATATATACCAAATAAATATATCTATAGAGATACTAGTTTCTGAAGTACTAGAATTGTACATTACAAGAGTAGTATGTCTTGACTTGAGATACAGATACTCGAAGCCCTCACGAGAGAGAGTAGCTCTAGTTTAAATATTAAAACCACTGACTTTACTGTAATATGTACCTAGTTTGCAGAATTTTTAAAAAAGCTTTAAACTTGTAGGTGAGGTTGAATGTAGACGCCTGGGGTAGAGTTTATTGGCCTCTACAGGGTAGCAGGCCAAGCGATAGACGGCCCTTGTACCTGCTCTCTACCCTCTCACTCCAACTATCCAAATGGCCTCTTTTTGCTTTAAATTGAAGAGTAGTATAAAAATTACGATTGTCCATTAGCCAGTAATAATAGTTATAATGATCTAAAGAGCTGAATGCTTGTACATTAGAATAATCAAAGTCTAAACCACAATATGAAATGTAAAAATATGACTAAAATGGTTCAACCAAAACCACTGGTCTTTGTGGAGTCTCACTGAAACTGGTTCAGTGAGACTCTGACGAAGACTGGTAGTTTTGGTGTAAAGATAGCATTTTTGAATATCTTACTGAGGTTTAGATGTTATTATTTCACGTGTTCACTGTGAAATCTGAAATAATTCTTATAATATTCAATTGTTAGAATAGAATGGAGGGTTCATCAGTTAATAATATATGTTTATTAATTCTTAGTATTTACTTGTGTTTCTTAGGTGCTGCCCTTTTACTATTTATTATGCTTTCTGATTCGACTGTTTTAATAAGTCATTAATGTTATCGTTTTATGTTTAATTGTTTTAAACATTAATTTTATAAGTCCTCTTTAACATTCGTGGAGGAATCACTGTTACCCTTCTATTTGCTGACTTCAGGCTTGATCTGACACTTCTTTCCTTTCTAGCAGGCTATGCTTCCACTATATTCCAGGAGCATTGGGAACTGCTCTTTGTCCTCTCTGTTTTGTCCGCTTATCAGCCTTTACAGTTGCTATTACACTACAGTTGCTGGGAATCATCTGGAGCGTCATAATCTAACTAACTGTAATCAGTCTGTCTCTTAGGACGTGGCATTTCTAACGTCAAATGGCCTGTCATGTTATAGGATTACCTGGACCGAAGTCTCTGCCTGAGAATCTATAAATAGTGCTTCTAGCCCTGCTTCCTTTACGTTGTACTGAAGACACCGAATAGTCGCTTTCAATATTCCAGTCAAGTTTGATACAAAGAGCCCGAACCTCAGATATTTGTAAATCTTCTAGAAAAATCACATTATAGCATTTCTATTACTGCCATCTGCAGAACTATCGGTATAAACATTATTCCACTAATTTCTTGGGAATTGTATTAATTTAACACTCGATAGTGCATGCCTCTGAGCAACTGCCTACTCAGAGAAAAACAGTTCTGTCTGCACATATATAACTAACGACTAAACATGTCAGAGTATTATTGTCCAATGTCTTGTATAGCACGAAAATAGTGTTTCGTGCTCTTTTTTATAGCATTCATAGTTTTTATTTTATAGCATTTATAGCTATTTTTTTTTATATATTTCATAGTGGAGACTGAAATATTTTCTTGAATTTATAGTAAATGATGATGCCAATATAAAAACTTTTGTGGACATTTCTTATAAAATTTCTTAAGGGGATGACAAGCAGAGAAAAGATTGAGAAAGGTAATGAATAAATAGTAAAAGCAAAAGTTGGTAAATTATTTCATAGGAACTGTTAAAAGAAAGATAGTTTCCCAAAACCATATATATTATATACACTTATTTATCTGGTAATTATAATCGCTACTAAACAATTAATATTTCAGTAGTAACAAGTGGTTTTAAAGGAACTATTTTGTCACTAGGATCAATTCATATTGAACAAGTCAATCAGAAATATTATTTAATTATTTGGATAGTTGGAAAGCTTTAATATTATAATTAACATTTGCATAAACAACTGCGAAAATTTAAAAAATGAAATAATTTATTAATAGGAGTCAGCAGGGTAGAGAGGTTACCTGACACAACCGAGGAGTTTGTCAAAATCAAATGTTGTTTAGAGAGCTTAATTTAATTTATAAAGTTAATTTATAAACCCATAGACTTTAATTTATGGGTTTATGAATAGAACCCATTTCAACTTTTATTAAAAATATTCTCCCCGAATAGAAATATTTACCAGTAACTCAAATAATGATATTGTAATAGACTTCAAGTGTAATTACTTCTTGTTACATAACTAAATGTTGACACACTAAGGTGTGTATAGTGTGATATGTGTGCAATATAGCAGACATCAAGTTAAACGAGAATAATTACAAGCATATGAAACCACTACTAACCTATAAAAATAATGAGGTATCATTAATATGCTAAAAATTATTTATGTATGCGTTCAGAATTCATTGTCTTAAAAACTTCAGGTCTGTGACTGTGAACTGTTTCAGTAGGGTAACGTCTAAAAGGTTTTGCAATCTAAATAACAATAAAAAATATTATTTGCATTTAAATATATCATTTTTTGTGCTATCAGATAGAACTACTTTTGATATGACTGGATTATATTTTAATTTATTCTTAAATTATTCTGTTTCTAATTTATCTCAAAAATATGTAAGCCCAGTATTCGGCGTTATATAAAAAAAATAATGTTAATAATACAGGTGAAATTGATTCCTTAGATAGATAAATATTTAGAAATGATAATCTGCGCTTTACGTTATAGTCCAGACATCTTCAAGAATATTGCTCTCTCCTGCCGTACATTTTTATATCTTATTTTTGAATGAGAAGACACTTATTTTTGTTGGTTGTCAGTGAATGAATCTGTGACCTTTTCTTGAAAGCTTGTAATAAATTATTTGGAAATACTCGGGAAATGACAGGCTAGCGTGCAAACCCTGGGCACACTATAACCGTGTCATTAGCTCCACAAGCATTCTACTTTTTCATTAAACACTGACTGATAATTACATTTAAGCATTCTATTGTGGCATAAATCAATTCTAAATCCACCTTAATTTGTATGGCTTAGGGACACTGATTACTGAATAAATTCTGTACTCAGTTAAAACCGAATTCATGAAGATTAATAATTTTCATATATATAGTTAACCATATCTTATTTTTGACCCAAGAAATAATATTTATAATTATTTATATTTTGAATAAAGATTTGTTGAAAGTAGTGACATTTTTGGTCGCAATATTTAGTATTTAATTTAGCTTTAAGGCTTTTTACTTCCATAGTCATTAAGATCATGTGTCGTTTTTAGGCTACTGTTTTGTAGATTGCTTAAAACTGAGTGGCGATAGACTAAGTAATATAGCTTGCGCTGTACCATTGAATCTGACACTGACTGTTCTATATTCTAAGAAGTTTATGTTAAAATAATTGCTACTCTTTCCTTTAGCTGAATCTAATAAGATCCCCCGTGAAATATTTTATCTGTGACTTAGAGACTAAAGGTGTTGAGCAGAAACGGGAAGTTTAAAACAACTGTCATACTAGTCCCCAAACTTCCTGGATAACAGTTCCAGAGCTCTGACAGTGAGGGACACGGGGTTTTGAATCTGAATAATCTCAACTAAGATTGAGGTACCGGTAATCCATAAAGAACCTCATTACATACTAGTGCAGTACTAAAACTACACAGAGAGGCCTTTATAAAAAAAAGGTAATAATTATTAACAGACTAGGGAGATATCTTCTTTTCTTCGTAGGTATTTGTATAAATAATCAACTGTACGCCCTGCGCTTTTAGAGAAAATATTGGTACCACCAATTCTAAAACCACCAGTTTTGGACGAGACTAAGGTTGTTCTAGTAAGCCATTACCTTATTGTTGTATCACGCAGTTGATTGCATACTGGCAATTTTCAGTCAGTTTTAACAATTCAAAAGCTAACATTTTTTATGTTTTCGCTTTTGCGCTAGGTTTGATTTAAAATAACTCATTATAATGCTAACTTTCTTGGCTAGAAAGTTATTATATGGTTTCAATATAACGACTTATGTTATTATTTTATTCAATGAACAGATCGTCACCTTTTTTAAAACTGAAGAGGCGTAATTTTAGGGGTCTAACTCCATGTTTTGGACACAAATGATATTCGTTTAGAAGGAGCACACAGTGAAAGCTACCTACGAGTTTAGAAGACAACTCCTTGTCGAGGTGGTATTTCTTATTCTTCCCAGCATCATCATTATTTAATTGATAAAGTTAATTGGGGCATGGCAGCGGTATTGTGACAGTGTGAGACGATTGTCTTGATTCACTCATCCAAGCACTTGACCGATTTACCCTTTACCTTTCAACTGTTTAAAATGTAATTATGAACTACAGTCTTAGGGGATTGTGATTGGATCACACCAAACAGGCGAAAGCAGCTTTGAAGGCTTTCTAAATTAAATAGTACAAACATCTAAATCAGAGATTGGATTTTTGAAAAAGGATTCCAAACTTGAATTTTGTACTGATATATTTGCTTACTTTGCGATATATTGAGGGATCACCTTTTAATTGTTACAAATCATGGCTTACAATTTTTTGAATAAAACTGTATTTCATCTTTTGAATTACTATTTGTAATTTAACTCACAAGTATATACATATTATTAATGGCGTAAATAAAGATGCAATCGTTGTCTTGGTGTAATTTAATATTTATACTTTTATCAGTTTACTACTACGTGAGGTATGTGTAGGTCAGTGGTAAAGTCTTTAATTGTAGCAGCCGCTTAAACGGGATAAAGTGTCCAATTACAAATGAGGCGCAATTAACTGGAATCAACTGTATTTCTATTTATATCACTCAATATGTGGCATGTATGCGACAAAAAATTAAAATCACATTTCTTTATTTCTAACATAAAGTAATATTTTTTTATTACAGAGAGTTTCGATAATTACTTCTATCTGTCTACTTTCTGTTGCTTGATATACTGTTAATTTAAATTAAAAAAAAAGAAGATATACATTCTACTTCAGATTGCTGTTTGTAAAACGTTACCAGCACTCAATGTAAGGACTGGCAAATAACAGTTCATGTATGCATTATGCATGATCCGATGGTGTTGTCTGTATTATAACACCTTTCATGATTAATGATTATGATTAGGGGTATTGATGATTACGCTACTGATTAAAACTACAATGTTTTAGAGAGTATGAGTGAAAACATGAAATTTACATCAAGAAGAAAATAGCACACACAAAAGTAATGAAGGTCTAAATGGAGTAGAAGAAAAAAAGTTATCTTACCATAAATTTAAAGAAAATAATGACAAAATGTTTAACAGTAAATATGAAGTTCCAATTGATTAACTTGATTCGGAATATGCGGTTGTATCTGCTAAGATAGATCAAGGATAAATGGGTAAATTTTCTGATATTGCGCTCAAAATTAAATTAATGTATGGTAAGGGCCATTTCGTATCATCTGCACAGTAATAAAAAAAAAAAAACCTGGTTGGTAAGGTTTGGAGGATACAGTGGAAAAATCACTTCACCAAGCCATTTTATCAAATTCAGATGTTATCAAAAAAGTGACTTTCCCATCATTCATAATTGCTCTCAAACTATACATCAGATCTACATTATAAGGCCCATTTTGGTGTAAAATATTAATTTCATCCGTCAAAGATTGTTGACTTCAGCGTCTAAACAGACTTTTAGATACACACCCACCCACCCACCCGAACCACACAACTCATCATTGACAAAACTTCGTAACACGACTTTAGGGACCTCAAAACATGTAACTCTGTCAAAATCTCGAGATCAATTTTTTTTCAAAGCTATACTTTTCATACAGCAAAGTAAAAAAAATACAGAATTTAGTACCTTTTAAATTTGGTTTGTATTTAATTACATCCCCCCCTCCAAGGCAGACAGAGGGTGGAAGCAACCCTCTTGTTTTCCTACTCCCAATTGTTATTACGCAATACAGTGTTTTATTCATATGGTTTGAATTTAAACCAAAATGAATATTGCTATTTCCAATAGTTCACAGGGCTTCGAGATATTCAAGACCACTTCTATTGCTTCCATCGGAAAATGTTGTTGAAAAGGATGCACTTTTCAATTACAAGTACCTTCTATTCCCTTTCCTCCTATTGGTGATGAAAATACACACACACACTCATACCTAGAGATGGGCCTGTCGAATATTATCGCGTTGGAATACATATTCGAATTTCAGAGCCCGTATTCGATGCTTCGAATGCGACTACTTTCGAATACAATACACTCATTCGGTGAATAGATTTATTTATTTAATAGTGTTAGAATTTCTTAATACAACAAACGGCAATCAAAAACAGATAAAAACGAAGTAGCAGAAGGTCAGACACCAGATGCAGGTCACTCGCAGTCTCAAGCTTCAGGGCGGAGAGAAGAAGTCTCCGTTGGTGGTAGCTTGAGACAATTGTGCAAGTGCTAAGGAAATAGTTATTATACTCGTAATTCGGAAGAGAGGAATAAGTAGGAGGAGGTGTAGGGTGCAGTTGTCGTCATAATCAGTGGTGGTGCGAAGGTGTACTTGATAAGAACTAATCCGATACGACTACTTTGTATTCTTATCATAAGAGGCCAAATACCGAATACGTATCGAAGTATTCGGAAGTAGTCGTGTTGGTATCGGAACCACGCATTCGACTACATCGATATCTGGCTTTATTCGAATACTTAGTATAAGATACGGCCACCTCTACTCATACCCTTAAGAGAACTTCTAAAATTGAGTCAGATTACTTCAAAATGTTAGTCACTCAAACAATGAAATAACATTTTTTCACATTTCTATAATTACTTACAGAAATGTAACAATAAGTAAAGTGAATGCAACAAAGTTTTTCTGGCGAACATTATTTTAAGCATCCCTTGATTTCAACAATACTGTAAAAATCCATATCGAATGAAATCGCTGAAATATGAAACAAGCAATTATATTTTAGATCAAACTATAATTTTGTTTAAAAAATCAATAAAAACCACTGTAATTCGTTTAAAATATGACAGGATTGTCTCATGCCTTCTTAGATTTTGATATATTCTGAGACGAGGGTCAACTTAGACAGCAAATTAAAGACGATGTTTCATAGAAGAATTGCTTTTTAAAACACTTGATGGTAACTTGTTTTCTTAAAACCTTGCACAATACGTGAATAATTCATTGCCCTGCTGGGCTCAATTTGCCCAACCGTCTAGCAGAAACGATTATCTCACTCCTCATTTAAAATTCTCTTTTATTTTTCACAATTTTTTTTTGTCTTTGATCTCAAACTTTGTTAATTAAGCATAAATGCAACATGAAAAAAACCTGTCTTCTAATGTTAACTATTTAATTTAATCAATATTTTATTAACCTGCGTAATATTATTTAAATGTTCATCAAACTGTGGTAACTTTTCGATAATCAAATTTTGTTTTGAGGAGAAATTCTTAGGAAGAAGTATTTTAAATGTTGTTTTAGTGTTTTTCTATTCTTTAAATAAGTCTGCTATGAGAGCGAAACTATTCAAAAGTTTGAGAATCAATTTATAAATGTTTAATATTTAATTTAAATATTTTATAAAATATTAATTTTAAAATGTTTTCTATTTCATGAAGCAAAGAAAGTATTTAAAATTAAAGTGGGGTCCTTTTTCTATTTTTTCTGAAGTTACGCCTATTACCTTTTCCTTTATTTAAATAATGTTTTCAATCTATTATTTACTTTAAATTCCGTTATAATAATGGCTCTATGTTTCTACATAAAGTTTCTGACCTTTATTTCTTTACATACTTACTTTGTTAGAAAGGGAGACCATTGTACTTCGTAAATGAACCGATTCCTGCCGATCGCCAGTCATTCAAGAGCATACGATTATATTTACTTGGTGTTGGCAGTACTCCGTAGGGGATCAGTGTTATAAATCATTCGTTGTTTTACTAGTAATCAATACATTTGAAGTTAATTTTATTGGGTGTTTTTATTTTCTACTATAAAGTTCGTCTTTCGATCCTTTCATTAATGTTTTCAAATTGGTTAGGATGGTTTAACGTCAACAAAAACAAAAGTAGAGGTTGTTTACAATATTATAATGTTGTTTGTAACACAGATGTTATAAGATACATTATAAAAGCGTCACACCTCATAAATGTTTCATGAATCCTTTTACATCCTTCAGAACGAGTCTGTTATTGAGAGCCACCGGAATATGTCAAGCCATCAGTTTGCCAGTCAGGATTACCAATTAGCTTTTAACTTAACTGTGATTTTTTAACTTTTAAATTTTCTTGTTGGATTTAGTTTTTATCGATTCGTCTCATTTACGTTTTTGATGATTTCCATTTATTTTTAAGGAGTTTAAAGAGTTCGTTGTTTGTATAGTCTGAGTAAAGGAATATTTTTTTGCGTATTGCTGTGATCATAAAAATGTTTCTAATGTTTATTATGGCAGTTTCTACCATATTTACAAAATGTTTTTAATAGGGCCATAAAATGTGTAATGCTTCTACATTTTTCTGTACTTTTACATCTTTATGGAGTGAAGCGCGTACATGGATTAATGCCTTTTGTTTCCTGTCCGCCCAAAGTAGTTTGCAAAGTTTTCTTTATACTGTTGTGATGTAAGATGAGATGTGTTCTTTGTTTTAATATACTTTTCAGTATGCAGTGCTGATGTAATAGTTAAGTCGGCATAAATTCTGTTGTTGAACTCATTTACCCTTCTCAAATAAACCTACAAAACTTCGTAATCCTTACTTCAACTTACTCTCGTCTCTGACTATTGTTAAAGTTTGGTGCATAATACACTCTACTTCAAAATAAAACAGCTCTTGGCAATGAAATGCTTGTGTGGTCTGCATTAACAAGTATGGTATACTCACCTAGCGCACTTAAATTGCAAAATGACCTCAACAATACTTCCCAATTAATACTTAATAGTTTTACACATGTTAACGTCATTAAAAATTCTTTAAGCAATGTATCCTTCAAGCCTTTTGAAAAATTATACTGAATCTAAAATTCTTTCGGTCCCTTTCTTAAATTAATCAAATATCTTTCTTTTAATAAAAAATCTAGAGAGATATTTATTTGCATTAATGTTCATTAATTTTATTTGTAACTAGCAAGTCAACATTCGCTTTACCCATGTGACTCAGGTAAAGTGCTCTAATAAATACTTTTCAGTTAATTTGAACTTTCATTTAATAGTAATTGGAAGGTTTTATTCATTTTTGAGCAGATTTATTTAAATAGTTCAATGCAATTGTGTTTACCTCCAACATATACAATCTATTTGAGTCAATTCTTACAACCTTTCTCTTTAAAACTAATAATAATGACATGACATCAATAAGTCATTAAATGTATTCTGAAACCACAAGATTGTACAATGTAGGGGTGCAAATAGAATTTGTCTGGTTCTTCATGTTAACTACATTGAAATTTAAACTTCCAACAGCATTAAATTTTAAACAGCAGTATCAAAAATAGGATTTCAATATTTTAGCGTCCGACATTTTGGTAATATCTGGTATGGGCCAGTCAGTTGCTATTCCCAAAGATAGATCCAGCACAATCCATGTGATACAGATATCACTAAAAGTAATTAAATTCGATCAGTAAATGGATAAAAGTGGCCCGATACAGCCAGTGCGTGTCTCGTATTCGATTCGGGCTCGCGTCAGATTCGCTGTTTCAATCAGAAGAGACAGATTCCTCTAGTCCAATTAACATGACGAGTCAATGCGTGACAAGGAGTTTGTTACCTTCTCTTATGAAGAGTAACAAAAGTATCTACTTCTTGACCTCTGCGAGTGGATAAGCAAACAAATGTGTGAGAGTTTCTTAAGAACTGCTATTCATCTCGTGTGGACTGTGGTGAAGAGAAAATACCAACTACTCAATAGACGATCGTTATCTAATTCTGACGAATGCGTCCATAGCACAGTCCATATTACCCACACACTGCACTAGGTCAGTCATCTCTGGTAATGCTTGGATTAATCTACTGATGTATGGAAATTTTATGACACTGAAAGCAAGCTAACAAACACTTAAGTTTTACCGATCAAAAACAATGAAAACACAAGAAAATATATGAGATAACAAGAATGGATACTTTTTTAATCTGGCCGTGAAGAGTTGGCAGTGAACTTGTAAGTGGCGTTCTTCCGTGAAGATGAAAGAAGTTTAGTTGGTTCACTTCCAAACAACGAGGTAGTTGTTGATTTTATCTTCAGGAAAAGAAGGCGATGAATAAATGGGAGGCTTTGTGGTTGTTCAGTCTGAGTAAGTCGCGGGAAACTCGAAATCGATGCCACAAATCACCAGAGGGTTGGGATTCTTTATTTTTATATTAGCCTAGTGTAACCCACTTGGCTCAGCACGTGTTCCTCTTA
Organism: Hermatobates lingyangjiaoensis; assembly: GCA_026182355.1. Taxonomy (NCBI): domain Eukaryota; kingdom Metazoa; phylum Arthropoda; class Insecta; order Hemiptera; family Hermatobatidae; genus Hermatobates; species Hermatobates lingyangjiaoensis. The sequence continues at coordinate 477,023 of JAPFBL010000038.1, forward strand.
TAAATACTTTCAATTTATCACCCTTTTCTAGGAGTTATTGAATGCCTGAGTATTTACGAGCTTCTGCTGACGTATGTCTAAACCTTCGTTTGTACACAGATAATGTTAAATCTATAAGCATTACATTAAACTTTCTCAATGTTTGGTCACTATCATTTAGCTATTTTGAAATTCGTCCGAAGGTAACAAATTATTCATCTTCATCAATAAGTTGAAGTTATGGTTATTACATTTAAGTGGTATATTCTTTTGAGAATTAAAAAATAATTTAGTGTCTTATCCCCTAAATTTCCTACCTCACCTTGTCGATCTTCCAGAGCAAAAACTAGTCCAGTGAAAAATGAAATTTCCAAGGTGAGTTGCAACAGTCTTCTTTAATTCTTACCAACAACTTCTATGGTGCTAACAGTAACAATATTTTGTTAGTTCTGGTTTATAGTATTATTACTGTTGATTTTTCCTGAAGTTAGCTTATTAATGTAATGACTCACATCCGTGTTGGTCATATATTTAACTCAAGAATTATAACTTATCCATAATATATATTGTTTAACTTAAATGTTAAAAGGATGTATATTTCTTTCCTAATAACATTTCATACTTTCAGTTTTTGTAGTTTTTAAAAAAAATACTTTCTCACTATACTTCAAAATTTATAAATGAATGTATGTCATAATTTACTTTTATTTAACTAAGCAAATATTGTATTGTTAGCTTTTGTTTTCATGGAAGTAGCTGCATTCTTGAAAGACAAATATTCTATTAGAGGAAAATTCAATGTACATTATTATATGACTGTTATAATTATAGTATGTATTCGCTATTATATTTTGATAAATAATAGAGAGTGGATTATCTTAATACTTAGTATAGCTCCAGAAATATTTTTGATTTATATCAACGAATAATGGATTTAAGCTTTGTAATAATATTTGACTGTCATGAGGAAAAACCCTATTCTAATAGGTCAGGGTTACAAGATATCAACAAAAAAATCAGGAAACGGCTATTACTTGAGTTTAAAATAAAATTGAATTCATATGCATAAATTTAATTTAATTTTATTCATTTTAATAGCCTAGTATGACCTTTTTGAAATAATGGCAAAGCCTCCCGAAAAACAAACATTATGTGGATGCTTTTCCATTATTTTCCCAAGAGTGATTATTTACCACAGAGAAACAGATGTCACAACGAGGACTTACACTCTTGTGAAAATTGTAATTTAAAAAAAAAAATTAAAATGATGATTATAAAATATAAGAAAAATATGATCAGCCTGTTCACAACTTTGTTATAAGTAAGTTATCAAATCATATCCGGTTTAATTTGACTAAACCTTAATGAACATTGACTGAACATTGTATTTTGAAACACTAGATTAAATTTTGTGCATTGGAGACCATTAGAGGATATCGAAAGCATCTAAAGATATTGAAATGTTACTTGATACTGTAATAAGATTATTGATTACTGTTTACTACTCATATATACATAAAATGTTATAAAATTGGAAGTGTATGAGCCACATGACAGTGGCATTTGATTCATATTTTCTTAGAGACGTCATTCGTGCAATAGTACATTTATGCTACGTTTTACCTTTTTACCTTTATACATACAGTCAAGTGCATTCCTATTTCTATTTACAATTACTATTCTTCATTCATTACTTGAATAATTCAAACATAAACAATTGTCAAGAGTAAACACACACAACAGTGGTGATTTATCTACTTACCATAGTGATTGTTTTAGTATTCTATTGCCCATTTCTATCAGGCGAAATCATAAAATTTTTAACAGGACTCTGATAATTTGGTGATATAAAATAAGATATTTCCAGTTTGTATGTTTATTAGTGGCCTGCAAAATAAAGTGAATATGTATGCTCTGACAACGTACAAACGTTTTTCGTACTTTAACATAAACCAAAACTAACCTTTATACCTCTTCTTCCAGCCATTGCATTGTTTATATGACAAATATAATCAAATGAATATCCAAGTTGACATTGGCAGCGTCTACAAAAGTGTTAACACACACACAGGCACACGCACATACGAATACGTACTCCAAGCCTATACAGGAGTACAGATATGCAGGCAAATTCGGAAAAATATTTAAACTTAATTCTGAAACCTCTAAAGATGATTTCTGTCCATACTTTAATTAACTTTTTCCTTGATTCTTGCACTTTAAAAAATCTACTTCTAAAGACCAGGTGGAAAGCAGTTTCCATATTCAACTCTAAAGGTGCTCAAATTGAAGCTGGAAGAAGTTTAGTACTTCGATGCAACTCCTGTACGCGTTGTGTCGTTATAGAACAAAATATACATACTTTTTGAAGTCTAAAGATAGGTTTTCATAAAACAGTTTTTATTGCTGTAATTTATTGTCAATAATAATACCAGAAGAGGCCTTTATAACTCTGGTGAAATAATAACTCACCCATTTCTGAAATGAGTGAGAAATAGTCACGCTTTCCTGGCCCTAGAACTAAACTGAAATTCATAGCCTAAAAATATAGCTATGAGTTTATAATAGACACTGTTTCCATGACTCGTTATAATCATCAATTTTAATTTTCATGAACTGATGAAAGTTAAATATTTCTTATATTTAAGGTTTTATACCATGAAGAATCTAAAATCATTGTGGCACGGGGTAAATGATCAAAGTATTTAATTCTACCTTTCATCACGACCCATTATTATGCATTACACTTTAATAGTATTCTACATAAATAAAAAAAATACAATTTTTGAAGTTTTTATGAGCCTTGAATAAGCTACTATTCGTTATAAAGGAGAAAAACTATTTGTTATCCATGTAAAAACTTTTTATATGATGATAATACTAAATTTTTTACTATAATACAATGTTAGTCATATATTTCAATTCAGTATAATACAATAATTTCAATATAATGTTATACCTTCAGGATAGTTTTTTTTATCTAATTTTAAAGAATATTGTGAGTGTAAAATGGCCATGACTAACCTAACCTGAATTAGAAAAAGAGTCTGGAACTTAATTATCTGTTTGGAGTATTTCATTTAGATGTAATGGATATTATGGTCATTGGCTTGATGCACAGTTATAGCTGCAAGTGAATACGTTTAGACTAAGGAAGAGGCATTTATTTTTATTTTGTTCCGTTCTAGAGTTACAGTTAAAGTTGTTTCCGAATTCATGGTCAAGTGCTAGGGCACATGCCTCTGGGGAATGCCTCGGGGGTGACTCAGAGTGTCTGATGTTTGCCAGATGTTTCCTCCTCCACTGTAATCGATTGACCTACACCACTCTGAGGAGCCAGATACGAGTCTCCATATATTTTCCCTTTATTCAATAACTTAATGCCACAACATACTATGGATTTATAGCAAACTTGCCAACTATTGTTACTTTAAAAGGATTGCTCCTTCAAAGTTTTCATTATAATATCACTGTAATGAAACAATATTTAATTAAAGTAATACTAGTATGTAGAATATTAATCTATTAATTTTCTTATTTTCAAAAGCAAAAAACTCTAAAGGAAGATGATAAATTTGTTTTCAAAATAAACTTAATTTTATATAACCCCAGCAAAAAAAAAAGAAATAAAATAATAAACTGGATTGAAAAAAATTGGATCAGATAGTTGAAAGGGGTTTTTTTACATGACAAGAAAGGCGCCCAGTGGAGGGGATAAGGTGGGTCATGGCAATAAATTACAATTTAGAAATAATTAGTAAATGTTAAAAAAGTAGGACAGAAATCTCTTAATGAAAGAAGTGGCCTTCCATGAATCTCTTTTCATTTATTTTTTCTGATTCATAATTTTATTCTTTTCTTTTTGTTATTTTACCTCTTCAATTTTCTACTTTTCTTTCTCTGTCTGTTCGCGATGATGATATCCGTTGTTCTGTATATCAATTCGTATCGGTTTGTGAACGCTGCTAGTTTTCTACACCACCCTATTATTTTATTTATTATACCAGCATTTTGTATTTATTACTTTAAAGTATAATTTATGTATTATTAGGTATGCATTATATATTATAATTTATATAGTTCTTGTTAGCGTTTGTACGATGGTCTGCTTCTTGTAATATATGACTAATTTTAATCTATCACTGTATTTTTCATTTGATGTTGTTCTTAACTATTTCCTTAAACACTCATTCGTCTGGTTTATATGCTTCAGAACATTGGTTTCTATAGCATACCCGATGGGTCATTCCATTGTTGTTCTTCTCTTCAGTTTGTATCTTACTAATCATGTACCTCTTCAATATCCTCTCAAATTCTCTATCAGAGTGTCCATTATTGACTAAAGATTATTTAATTTTTCTGATATCTTGATGGAATAAGGATCAACTTTATAAGGAGCAGATTTATATGTTCCATTTATCAATGCTTTTAGTTTCATTCTCATATGTTAGTATATATATATATATATATATATATATAATATATATATATATATATATATATATATTATATAGTTTTAGACTGAGCATTAGGATAGATAAGTTTTTGCTTATTCAACAGTTTAGTCTCCTCTTCTCCTGTTACTTTATACTGTTTAAAATTGAGGGCCCTATTTGCCAATATTCCTTCTTTATTGTAAAGGAATATAACACTGTGGGTTTCACATGTTTAACACTTTTTCAATAATTTTAATAATATTTTCAAAAATAATAAATGCACCCATTCTCATTTCTTAACCTTGAATTATCTTACACTATATTTTTTGTAGAACTTTGTTTCTCAGACGAATAGTCTTCTTTGCCATAAATGCTAATTTTCTCAGACTCAGATTCTAAGACTTGCCATGTAATTGTTAAACTGAACCCAATTCTACCGTTATGTTATACTAATAGCGTCATATAAAAGAGCGAGCTCCTGAAGTGACAGGATTCAAACTATTTTGCCTATCCTATTCTTTTTTATGCTTTATCAGTTTCTTTTAAAGTTTGTTAATGTCTTTTAATTTAAATTCTTTTTTCTTTTGTTTTCATAATTTGCCATGAAGATAAATGTTCTTCTTTCTTATATCTATATATAAAAAAGAGAATATTTTTTATGATAGAGATATGATAGAGAACATTTTATGATAAAAAAGAGAACATTTTTTAACTAAAAGGATCATTTTTATTCATACATTTTTAGTGCTACAGAACAATTCAATTCAATGCTTTCAGGAACGGAGCCATTTCGTTCAGAATATTCAGTAATTAACCTTATAAGTATTCTGCGGATATTTTAAGGAATCCTTGTGTCCTTTTTCGAAAAATTATAGCTGGTGCCATTATGTTGCAAACAGAGTTACAAGTCGTGTTGTACCTTTTGTTATGAATAGGCTAGATGTCATTGTTTCACGATGGAATGTTTAAGTGAACATCGTAGAGGGTTCGGTGCAGACAAGTGAAGAGAACATACACATTAGTGGCTATATATAGCAAGGTTAATTTACACATGTCATACACCAGCAGTTCAGAGTTAAGCCTCTGACGTCTAGCCTTCCGTATTTAGTTCAAATTAACCAACGAGGAACAAAACGTCTATATCTCTTTCATGACAAATAATTTATTATTATGTTCCTCTTGTGCTTGATTAATCATTGTTTGGTTGACGTATGACTAATAATTAGATTTGATTTATCGTGTGTTTGTGACACTTATTTTCAAACATATTTACGTCAAGGTTTACATAATTTTTCAGATGAAATATTTTTGAACAGATAGCATATTTAAATGGTGATTCACTTAGGCATTTAGAAATTAATTTTGATTTTGATTGAAATCATCTAAAGCAGCATGATGTCAGGATTTAGAGAATCGTCAGTTGAACTTATGAAGAACTTACGAGTATTTGCCTCAAGATCTTGATTATGTTTGGGCAGCACTAGAATACCTAGTGCATCAAATTTTTGTCCTATGTAGATGCGCAAGTTACCAAATATGATAACAAAAATGTTTAAGTATATTTTTTTAAAAGATCAAGTTTCACGATTCAGTGTTCAAAAAGTGTGATAATTCAAATCTCTCGTGAGAATATATATATATATATATACGTTGATAAAATGTCGAGTGTGAAGTAGAAACAAAATAAAGTTTACTAGGATAAATAAACATTATCCTGATAAAATTTTATTTTGATATATATATATATATATATATATATATATATATATAATTAAAGTTACAGCTAGAGAACACAAGAAAAAGGACGAACACTCACGAATCTCGATAATTTCGGCGTCTTGCCGTCTTCAGGAGAGTAGAAAGAAAGAAAATAAAAGGAGAAAGAATGAAGGAACGGAGACGTAAATGCGTCCACTGGCCGATGTAAACTGGCGCGATACAATGACATGTTTAGGCTGTGAGTAAGTAAAATTATAAAAGTGATATTTAAGTAAAAGGGAGGAGAAAAGTAAAAAAGAGAAAGGAAAGGAAAAAAACATAAAACTAAAATTAAACGAGGAAAAAAAATCATCTGATTAAATTTAGACCAGGGGAATTTCTTGCACCCAATAACCAAATGAAGGCTTCCTCAGAAGCCCTTAGAGTGGTCTGGGTGTCATCATTTGAGAGTTTTCTTAATAATATAATATATAATTAATATATATAATATATATAATATAATATAAATATATAATATATATATATATATATATATATATATATATATATGTAGATTATCAAACCACAATATGAAAAGGGAAAAAAGATTAAGATCTTTCAACCGTAACAAGTGGTCTTCAGAACAAAATGTACAGTGCAACATTTCTTTCCCCTCCAGAGTCAGCATCTCGTCTTTTTCGTGTGTATACCACCATCTGTAGCAGTCTTTATGGGTATATACAGTCGCTTAATTATACAAACTGTTATTGTATGTACACGTACATATTGTGTAAACAAATATCATTATTTTACCAATTTTTATCAATTTTGATGAATGTTGTGGTGACATAAACATATTAGTATTAGGATATATAAGATTACTTTGTTTTAGGTGGCAATCAAAATCATAGACAAGACTCAGCTGAACGCAGTCAATCTTGAAAAAGTTTACCGAGAAGTGGACATAATGAAACAGCTGGACCATCCTCACATTATCAAGCTCTATCAGGTCAGTTATATTTTTTCAATAAGTTAAATCAAGACCAACTTTTTTTGGTGGAGGATAAGATAATAGCTGTGGAGGATAGAAATAATTTGTTTCCTTCATAATTTGTGTCAGAGAAAACTATGTATCATAAACGAATCAATAGATTGCTTTAATATTTAAGCAGTTCATTAAAATGAACAAAAAGCTGTCACTGACAGCAGCATGATATTAACACTACTACAACATGAACATTCAAACTCAGCATACATACATGCTCATCATATGTACCATCATTAACGAAAACACAATCACTAACAACATTACGTAATCATCGCAAAGCTCAGCTACAATCATCAAGACATTACCAAAGCTACTAGGTGCACAAAATGAATTCCACCACACACACTATCATAAGGATACATCAGCGTCAATGCATTTATTAACTATACATTGACTAGGCAAAACATCAGCATGTATCAAGAACTGCCTCCATCAATACCTAACTACATATTTTTTCTGTAAATAGAGATCTTTCCTAAGAATATGTGACACGCTATCTTGAAAAATTTCATGTTATCATATCTGATTTATTTATATATGATCTAAAAAGAAAATAATTTTGTATGAGATAAGCATAAATAACTTGAAGTTGGCAATGTACACTATGTTGATGTGTAAATATGAAAGAAAATTTGAAAGATTTGGTCAATGTGTTTGGTGAAATAGGGCCGATCGATGAGGGTTGAAATGAAGGGTTGATGATTACAGGTAGTGGTGTATTCATTATCCTTGATGGGATTCAGAGTCTCGAATACTGTTTTCTCTACACAACGATAGACTGAGTGTAAGCCCTCTTCTGATATAACAACCAAACTCATTTTGGTCACAAAATTAATATGCAGTGATTGAAAGTTCCAGTGTAAATATTGCGGGAAAAAAAGAAGGAACAAATAAGGAGCAAAATAATTCTGTAAAGAAGGTTTGACTTTTTTATAGAATGTTTGTAAAGAAGATATTCAATTTGAACAGGATTTAACAATTACTACTGAGAGAAAATATTGATATTGGTTGATATCAGTAGTTACTTTTGTTTGCATTATCCTTTTTTTTCCTGGATCATCAATCTAAATTGTTTGCTATTCACTCTCCCTCTCTGTCTTTCTTTCACGGTCTTATTCTCACTTTTTCCCAATTTCAGATGGTCAAAACAGTTCTTGAATTTATTAAAACTGCATTTTAATAAAAAATTAATTAAAAAAAATAATCTGTATTAATCCCACGAGGAATTTCCATTGTTAATTAAAGATGAATCAAACCGATTTTCGAATGATTCACTATAACTTCAGTAATTATCTCTAGATAAGGTGTTTTTTTATATCATAAATAACATTATTTAATTAAAGGACTTTTTTTATATTTATCGAACAAAACATTTAATAATATAAGTTTTAGAACTCAGTAATTAATACACTCTTCTTCTTAGAGTTGAATATAAATTTTGTGTACATTTCTGAGATAGATGACATAAGATACCGTTGCTCCACTAATTTTACAAGTTCATTCAGAAAACAAGCTACTATGCTTTAATAATATTCTATTATTTAATGTTACTGTGTTAGAAGTATTAATAGAACCAACTGGTTTTTGAGATTTTGACGGAGTTGTCCTGAGTACATCTCGTTTTTCAAAAGATACATGTACATCTTTTAATGATATCTGTGTTTTGGTGGACAGTATCTAAAAGTTTGTGAACACACTACAGTGTCACTATTTGATGGATCAAATTGATAAATTGATTATACCCAATAATTTCCCGTATGGAATGGATGTATAGTTTTTTTAACCATTGTTCTTGGGAAAGTTTTATTGCCTATCGTATGATTCTAGACCTGATTTTTTTCTTTCAACTGGTAACTCTGAAAAGCTAAAAATTCACAGTTAATGCAGAACTAATATTTGTATCATGTGAAAAAGTTGAGAAATATTTAATAGCAGAAAAGTAGGTTTATTGTAAGAATTTAAAGATTTTTACTCAAGATCAAAACTAAGTTGTAAAGATGATTCTCATCACCCCATTTAATGATCCGATGATCTTGATGATATTTATTATTATTGAAATGGCTGTTACTGCGAGGTGAGCAGTATAAGTATATGATGTAGGCGCGTAATAGAAAAGGTGCATCATAGTATACTTAGTGCATCATCAACTTAGATTTCTTTCACTAAACTACTGATTAATAGGTGTTAACATAGTTGTATTTGCATTTGTTGAAAAACCATAACTAAATAATTATGTGAAAAAAGAAATATTAACATTAATGCAAATGTTATGATTTAGCAATTGAAATTGCTAATAATAAATATGGACAAGGAACAATAAATAATAAGTTGGCTTTATAAAAATCATTGCAAAATGTTATTGATGAAATCACTAAACATAAAGAAAGGAATTAGTATCTGATAAACTTTAATAGGAATAAAAGGGTTTAGATTGTAGTTAATTACATTATCAATGTGTTCGGTTATAATTTCTGAAGAGAATAAAAACATTATTAAATACTAGTAAGCTAGATTACGGTGGTAGCCCTTCAAGGAACACACATATGCTGAACATTGGCCCTTTGTGATACCACACAATGAACTTCTATACACTGGGAGTCCTAAGTTTGCCTGACTCAAGTCCATTAAGAGCAGGAATCTTTAATGAATACCTGGCATCGTACAGACTCGGGGCCGATGGCTTAACGCCCACTTCTAGGTGGAACGTGATAAGATTTATTCACCTCTCACGTGAATAAATCGAGTGTCATAGTACAGTGGTTATTGAACCCCGGATCTTCCAGTCTTGAATCGAGCAAGTTGCCCCTGACCTAGCCTATCCCGCTAATTCATGAAGTTATCATCATAGACCACTAACATAAAGGCAACACTGAATGAACAATTTTGACCCTTTAGTACAGTGATAAGAGTGTCAAAGTTGTATTTCTTTTATATAAAATACATAGTATGGAATATACTAGCTTTTTGTAACGAGTGTTACAAAAACTGTTTGTTCAACTGTGTTGTTCGAGTACAGTCTTCACAGATTAGCCAGATATGGTACTCAATGTACTACATATATAACGAACTTATAAAATTTTCAAGGGGGCTCAGGAGTCTTTAAAACGTGTAAATCTGGCAAAATTTCGGAATAAAATTTTATTATGACCATTATAATTTATTTTTAAAGTAAAAATTGTTTATTTACATAATATAAAAATTAAGGAAATGGTTTAATAATTTGAGAAGCAGCATAATTGATGAATATTGTATATGATATAGCACACATCAATCATCAGTGCTCTTTTTATGATGGGTTTAGCGAAATATGGCTCAAAGAAGTAGATTTATTCACCAACTTATATAAAATGAAAGTATTCTACACTCAAAATCTCACGATAAATAAACAGGCTTGGATCAATCTGTTTTCCCAATGGATGTAACATATACAAAATTAATAAACGCCTTTGAAAAATTTGATACAACTCTACCTCTTGCCAAGGGAAGATGAATTTTTAACTTTACCAGTTATATTTGTCTTTTAATAATATCTCCAAAACATATTTTGCATGCCAATATTTTTATTTCAGCTTCATCACCTTGCCTATTTATTTATCGATATATTTATAACTTTTTATAAATACATTTCTTTCTATGGCGAGTTGTTTCATGCGAAATACGACTTGCGTCAAAACAGTTGGCTTTTCAAAGTTAATAATTCTTGAGTACTCTTGTCTTCAGCATGACAAGTGGTAATGATAACGCTACTTGTCCCCATTCAATCTGAGATATTTGATAAACATATAAAATATTCCACTCTGTTCGATTGCCGATTCATAGACCACGTATTGTATCAAACCCATATTTTAGGTGGCTATATTGGCATTGCACACAAAGAATAAATAACTCTTTGAGTTTAAAATTTGCAGCTTAATATTAAGCTTAATGAAGCATATTAACCGTTTATAATAGCATCCTAATAACAATAACATTCATATTAATAGCAGTAGACAGCATTTTTGTCTTATGAATTTTAATTAAATCCACATTTAATTGAAACAATTTTGGGTAGTGAAATGATTACGAAACGACTTAGTATGTCACTGACGGTATAAATACGACTTGTTTTGGTACATTTCCTTTAGTTTCATAGTCGTATGTATTATCAGATACTTACTTAATTAATTCAGTTTTACATGAACTATCTCACTCAGGTTGTAACAAGGGCCATGATCTCTCCCCATAAGAAAATATTGTTAAATATATATTATTCTTTATATTTATTTCTTAAACTTTTGAAATCATGTTCTTTATGGTGAATTCCTAAATTTTATTTAACTATAAAAATAGCTAATTTTGTTTGCTATTGGAAGGTGATGTCCAAGATGACTTAGATGGTCGTTTATAACAAATGTTTGTACTTGTGGCCTGTGGGTTTTGGTGGGTTGCAGAAATGTGTACTAACTAGTTAAATCTTCTAATAATGTCAAATGTCACAAAACTGTTGTAAGAAAAAAAATTTACAGTTAAAATTGATCACTGTTAAGCATTTTATGGACTAATTTTAGAGAGGAGAACATCACTTTGAGTTTGTTGCAGTGCCATATTGAATAACTAGTATTTCGTAGTGCACATTTTGGTATAATATATATCAATACCACAGTGAATTTCGTCTGTTTAAAGCTTCATTTTACAATCACTGATCAAATTCGATAATAGCTAAGTGCGCCTTTACTTGTTTCCAAGTTTTACATCCGTACAACAGAATTGGCATCATATCGCTTTTGTGTACTCATTTTTCTTTTCAATAGTTTAGAGACAGTTGTACAAATTCATTGAGTATGCAGGTAAGAAATATTGCTAAATGCTTTGGTTGTCTCCAAAAAGTCAGTTACAAATGCCTGAAACGACCTCACTTTGACCGTTGTGTGGCGGTGCGTCGTATTGGAGCGATTTCGGCCCTCGTCCATTTGCATTGATCTTGAAGATGGACGGCGTCCAAGACTGGTAGTACATGTCATGCAACAAACGACGCACGACGGAATTATGCATTTATAATTTACTTTACACCATCCTCTGTGAAAATATCAACATTTATTTATTTTCTCTATAATTTAGCATGTTGTACGTTAGTCAAAGTCAACTGTATCATGTTTTACTTTGTGATAAATCAAAGACAAAACTTTTCTATTACTTTTTTTTAAGATTTATTAAAAACATTCCGTAATTTACTTTTACTTGATTGGTTCTATAATGAAATCTACAAAAGCAACAACCATTTGAAGTTACACACTAGTTGTAGACGTGTATTTTAGGATTAACCTTTATTTAATGCATTTTATAATGAAATATTATAAAGTCTTGTAAAACTGTTCATCATATTTTGAATATTTTGAAAAAGTAAAAATATCAACTAAAATAACTTTCATATAATAAAAGTAATTTCAATTCTGAGTGAGATGAGTCCGAGATTTACTTTAGCAGTGAATGTTATAAACTTTTAGGAGGTTCAGAGTAGTTGAAACCAAGTGGGCAAGATAAGCATCACACTGAGTCCCATCGACAGGTACAGTTGCGGGAAGTAATTGATCGTGTGGCTTTGAATGTCTTTTAGGACAGTTGTTTAATTGAAAGACCTTAGTCCCATTTCTGCATAAATTTATAAATATTCTTAATTAATGTGACATTTTTGATTTGTGATACAAATTAATATTGTGGCGATTTCTGCAAGGCTCCTGTATTCTTCTGATCGACATGATTCGACTCGTCTTCATGTCGAAGACATAATTAGCAATTAGACTGCTAAGACGTGGGTTGTTTAAACTAAGGTGTCTGTATTACTGAGAGAAAACATAATTATTAAGCTTGTGTGAAGTAATTCGGATGAAAAGCGATAATCTTGAACTGACTGAGGACTGGGTGCATTCCTTTAGCACTACTGAGATTTGTAATTCTTAGGTCCGATCTCCACCCTGTTGACAAAGGTAAATCTTACCCTGTTGACAAACCCTAGATAGACAGAACAGCACTGAAGGTCCACATTTACTTGAAAACTATCCTCCAACTATGGAAAATTGTGCTACTATGGGAATATAGTAAAATCTTCTCTTGCTGAGACAACTAGTTATAAATGTTTGGAAAAACTAAAGAGGTTTCTTGAGGCTGGTGGAGTATAAAGTGATATTTAAATATTTATTTCATGAATTAATTGTTATCTAGGGATGTTCACTAGCAGGAGATGGTTTTTGTGATTTTTGGCTTATTGATTTTTCATTTAAATTATCCTAAAATATTTTTCCTCGTAGATTTTCTTCTCCATTCGAGCACTTTCGGAGTCATCTTCACGGAGTGAAGTCTTCCATCACTCACCGTAAGACTAAGTATTTGTCTATTGGGGCAAAGTTATGAGTCCGTCGATATTTTATTCCACAAATTGCTCGATTAATTATTGTTGATAAAATATTCAACATTTTTATTTTCAATAATTTTTTTTTAAGATTTTCTACTTATTTTCAATTTTTTGTTTTTGTGTTATCATCATACCTATCTTGTCTGCCTCTTGGCCTTTCCCTTATGACAGTGAGTTTGACAATGGTTTAAATAATCCCTGTGCTGTGAATTGTTTTACATGTTCATATTTCTAAAGCTTCTGAGGCCGTCCCGTTCACACAGTCCGCCATATGTTCAGGACGAGAATACCTACTGTTCAGGCGTAGGCGGATGGCTCTCTGAGACTGTTCAAGACTGTTCAAATAGCCAGCTCTCAAACTTGAGGAATATCGAAACGCTGGCCGGTGTCTAGGCTAACACCAGATATATCAATGATGAGTGTTGATTAGAGCAACAAAAATATATATCACCTTATAAACAGCATTTGTAAATAACAAAAACAAATATGAAAAAAAGGGTTTCTGTTTTAAAATATACGTCGATTAGAAGCTTTTAAACATAAATCTAATAAATTTGTTCATATTGACTTATTTTACATTATTTACGCGAATTAAATTTGTGTTCACTGATGTTGAGATGGGCATAATCCAGGAGCCTTACATATTCATTATCGTATTAAAGAAATATCTCTTATTTTTTATACACAATGGTGAATACAATTATTTGTCTAGGGCTTTTCTACAAATTGGTAGACGTCTACTCTTCCTGCCTTTAAAATATATGGATATTTATGAGGAGTTTAATTGTTTAAGACATTTAAAATTTGTTTTTAACAAATTGTTTCGTAATAGTTTCATAAATCTTAAGATGAATAAAAGAAATTTCCTAAACTTAACTAGTTTCTAAACTTAACTCAAGTTTGACTTTTCAAACTTAATTTCTTTATTCTTTTTTCTTGTTATTTTGAACAGTAATATTAGTCGACCCTTATCCTTTCCGCTCTGAATCACTTAAATATTTATAGACGGGGAAAATGAAAAACATACCAGAGTAATGGGATTTAAGACGTTTAAATCATAATTTAACCTGAGATAAACAAGTTGCGCTTGTTTAGTTTTTTGCATTGCGACATCTTTTTGCTATGATGAAAATGATGAAAAATTAAAGACAGTTAATGTGTGCGCAGATAGGTTATCTATTCGTCTGTGGTGTTGACGATAAGCCGACGGGTTACGGGGACAGTCGAGTGGCCCGCTGCACGTAAGCCTCCAACCTTCACCTTTCTGCCGCTCTCCACTGCATTTTATCTCATCTTCATTAAAACCATCCATTCACTGTGTGCCGAAGAAAACTTCTCATAGAACAAGCATTCAATTAAAACTATCATCCAAATATTCTCAGGGTTTTTTGTACACGCAAAATGCTATAATACTTTTAAATTATATGCTGAAGTACGGGCATATATTTCCACGATTGTGTTTACAAATTAGTACGTTATCTTATAATATCCGACTGCATTTATAAGATGATAAATTCGTTTTTTTAGAGTATTTTCGTTCATATAAAACCTTGATTAGATTCCACTAATCAAGTGGAATCTAGTTTTTTAAAACTAAAAATAAATAGCAATAATAAAAAAAAACTTTTTAATAAATCATGAAATTCTATTTTGAAAGCAATCAACCTTAATCATAATGATTGGGGGTTCACTATACATTCCAATTAGCTGAGTTTTTTCATGTATCTCCCTTCAGTTTTATGAAAAAATGTACTGAAATTCTTGTTGAGAACATTTCATTTTCATTGGACTACAGTTTTCACGATAACAGGTATGATCTTTTATTAAATTTATAGCAAATCGTAGAACTTCTTATGAAATCTTCTCAACTATTTCAGTTATTTTCTCTTGTAAGGAAAATCATAATTTTAAACTTTTTAAAAATCAGTATCTTTCGGGAAATTCATTTTATTCTTCATTCTTTCGTCTTTCTTTTTTCCATTGTAATTTTATCATTGTCAGTGAATAACCAATTTCTTCATTTAAAATTCCGAATTTGTAAAAATGATGTTTCGTAAAACGAGGTACACATATATTTATTTATAAATGTTGAGAAATGGAATAGTTTACCCAAATATGTGTTAACCTGCATTCATGTCTATCCATCCAGCAAATTTTATTAAATAACATAATTTGATTTTTTGAAGTAAAAATATTAATTATAAAACTATTATATTCATATTATTTATTAAAATGAACGATACATATTTAATGTCAAATATAATGATATTATAATAATTAATATAAGATTATTATATTATAACAAATATAAGATTAATTTTTAATTCATTTTCATATAATGATCATAAAGTAATATTGACAATATTGTCGACTACCTGATGAACTTCACCCACTTATAACCATACGAGGATGTCACTAATTTTATTTAATACATTTTGTGATCTTATTAATGGTATCTTTGAATGATTGATATAAATCTAATTTATTAGATGTAGTTTCTTTGTGTCTTCATGGTTTCTTTTATCCTAATATATAATGTTCCTCTTTTTTTAGTTATTGAGTAAGTCACTTGGAAGCATTATATCTTCCAGACGTTCACCGATTGTTCCAAACAGTCGTTTGAATTACATTTCTTTATAATTGCGAAATTTTAAAAGTTACATTAAAATAAATCAACTAAATAATTTGGATTGTTCTTTATAAAGGATAATGGGTTTACTTACGTCAATAGATTGTAGCCTATTCACGATTTTTTTCTTTAGCTGATAAAAGTCTTTATTCACTTTCCGTCAGTAAGTATTTCTATTCAACTATGAAATTCTCAACAAATACTGAGTGATTTATTTTGAACAAACAATACGATTCTTAATTTCTTTTTAGTTAGTGACTTTTAAAAACCAAATTTGTATCTTAGTGAAAAGAGATAAGTCTCCTAGTCTTATGATATTGTGACCTTATGTATGTCTAATGTATCGTAATTTAAGATTTTCCTGAAAGAACCACGTACTTAATCATAAAACTGAAATGCCATTTTAGATTATTTCTTGAATTACTAATTAAACGTGAATTGTATGGTTGGTTGCATGCAAAGTGCATTCGTATAAAATGAAAATTAGAGCAGTATTCTTAAAAAAATTGATTGTTGGATTCAAGGATCTCAGAACCGTGAGAACATATGTTTAAATTGAAATGTAGTCCAACTATCTGGAAGTGAAATGACAACGTTATCTTGGATAAACTATGTTTTATTTTGTACTATTAGTAAAGAATAATGAAATATATAAGTTGATTCTAAGAGCAACAACACATTCTTGACTGTTTTTATAGTTTGCAAATTTGTGAGTGCAGAGGTGCATGAAACATGACTGTCGTTTCATCACAAGGACCTCCTTTAATTAAGGTCAGATAATGAATTGTTTTTTCTTTGCTGACGTCTAGTATAAGAGCTTATAATGGCTACTTCTAATCCATTTGTAATCTGAAAGAACACTGTAATAATCATTTCCTCTGTAACATATTACGTCAGGACTATAAACTGGCGTTGAAAAGATTTTGTTCATATTTACAAGTATTTATCCCTGAATAAAATAATTAATTAATTATGAATAAAACTGTACCCACTTTGATCTAATTGGGCAATACGACAACCTGTGTTGGCTTGCAATTCACCGGCGACACCATAGTTTTTGAACTGGATTCCCTGTCTTTTGTATCCTGACGACTCATAAACTAAAAAATTAGTGATTCCATGATTTTAATATATATATATATATATATATATAGGACCAAATTTATCAGGACTCGGTCTGTTCTTCAGGTTCAAATCAAATTTTAATCCCAACGTTTCAGTTTTTATTTAAAACCTTTTTCACAGGCAAAAGTATTAAATTTGCTTTACTCTTACATTTGAGAATTCATTTTTTTTGTTTTATTTGTTTACGCACTGTTGTGTTTTTATTCAAACTATACTGTTTGTTGTTAAGGTCTCAATTTTTTTTAATTTTCGATTTGATAGTGTTTGTTTTTCTGGTTCAAATGTTATACTTCAGCCTATGAAAAAGTTTTTAAAGAACAGCTAAAACTTCGGCATTGAAAGTATAACCGTTTCACCTCGTGTTTTGATCTGGGAGTCTCTGGACCGACCAGTTTCTAAAGCTGTCCATCTTAAAGTAACTGCTCCTATTTGACGCTTGTAGGTTTCTATAACCGCCTATTAACTGGTGTCTAATGATGCTTATAATTTATGCCATAAGATTACTTTTATTTTATTAATGTATAAATTCTTAATTTTCTCCTTTATTAGTTTCACTGTGAGTATAGTCCATTCAATCGCCTTTACAGCTTTGTTGTTGGTCTGACAAACTAAACTAAATAAACATTTTTTGATATTTAACTGTCTGATTATGAATTTTTCTATATTTTTATGTTAATATATTAAAATTTTTATATTAGTATATTAGTTTTTTATGCTACAATATTCTTAGTTTGTTTACTTCTTTATATTTGGTTTGTGCTTGTTTATTAAAAACCCGTAATTAACTGTAGGTTTCTTACATTATTATTTATTAATAATATACTTTGATTCATGGTTTGTAGACCCATAAAAAGGATTTTAAAGAATATCAAAATGTTGGCAATAAGGCTTTCATTTAAATAGGTAAGACTGACATACAATACAACGAAGTAAATAAAATAACAGAGAAGACGCGAAGGAAATCACAAAATCTTACTAAGTTATTTATAAATACGCCATTATTATGAGGGCGAAGTGAGCTGCTTAGAGGATTTCAAAGACTATTGTTATCGTGGTGTTATGTATATTACACATGAAATATTTACCAAGAGAAATACAAAATAATTAAAAGATAAAGAGATCACTTCAGACTAAGCTCTCCTTATACAAAAACAACATCAAATTACAAACATTCAATTAGAAAACAGTTTAAATAATTAAGTTTGTCAAATGTGTTCAAGCTGAGAGTAAAGCTGAGGGAATACCTTTTCAGTTAATACCTCAAATCACTTAGCCCACAGACCTACTTGCATTATAAATCAACATTTTAAATCTTTTAATGCCTCAATTACCTCCATACTACCTGTATGAAGAGAAATTGGAAAAGCTAGATTATTCATGTTCTAATGATGTCTGATGAACAGCTGAAACATCTGAACCATGTTAGATATATTATGTTGTGTAGAAGAAATAACAAAGTGCTATTTAAAAAGGTCGAAAAACTAAAAAATAAACAAGTGTTGGTTAATATGGCTCTGTCTTTAGTGATGCATGCGTTCAAGACTGTCTGTTATCGAAAGTTATATGTAAATATATATAACTTTACTTATGTTACTTTATTTTGGATTCACGAAAAATATGTTTAATAAACCCAAAACGCTGACGTTACCAGTTTGCTTTGAAAATGGAAAACTGAGAGATACGTAATAAATTTTTATTCTATAGGTGCTCATAAGTTATATTTATACTATATTTAGTATAAATATATAGTATTTATTTTTACTATACTTATATTTATCCTATATAAGTATAGGTGTTCATAGGATTGGCTCGGTCACTAAGCAGTTTTTCCCTAAACTCTCCTCTTCTCCTTCTATCTCATCTATTTTTCCTGAAACCCCCTCCCTATCATACCGCAAACCACCGAACCTCAGAGGCATTTTCTCCCATTACGCTCCCTTGAACCCTACGCTTGGGAGGGGAATGGTGGAGTGTGGACGGAGCAGATGCCAAGCCTGCCATATCATCAACCCTAATCCTTTTTTTACTTTAACCCCCCCCCCCCCCCCATAGCAAGATTAACTACCGTTGTCCTCCCCACACCTCAGTTAATTGCGTTTACCGTTTGGACTGCACCCAGTGTGATGCATTCTACGTTTTTATGGCATCTACAAAGCTTAACTTACGTATGAATGGCCACAGGGCTTCCGTTGGTCAACGCAAAAACCTTCTTATTGCTATCCACTCTACTTCCCATGGACTGGACTTTAATCACTGCTTCCGTGTCTAAGTCCTCAATCAGATTCCTGTGCCGTCTTCTCGGGTTACTTTAAGAGCTTCAGAGGAGGCAAGTATCTGTCTGCTCAAACCCGCTCTCCTCCTGGCCTGAACTTGTACCAGTAATTTTTTTTTATTTTTTTTAATTATTTACTTTTTTATTTTTAAATTGCTCATTGCTTCATTTAATATTCTTATCCTTCTGTTATTTTTATTTGTTCTTTTTTAGTTATTATTCTCTCTGTAGTTATTAGCTTTCCTCGGGCAGCCAGCAGAGTGTGTGCGTATTCGTTACATTCGACCGTACGCTCAGTTAGCTTCAGCTACTCAAAGGGACTACTTCTGTCTGCCCGATGACGACGAATGTCGAAATTTCGTTGTGAGTCTTTTTTGTGTATGTTTTTATCTGTTTTTCTCTTTCCTTTGTGAAATATATATATATATATATAAGTGTGTGTGTGTGTGTGCGTAGTATACATGTTTGGTCAAGCGAATAATAATTTACAGAATCCTTTATCCTTTTACGACTCATTTAAGGATCTAATATCACATATTAACGTTACCATTATAAGACTATGTAAGGTTTATAAGGCATTGTAATTGTACTATAACGTTGTAAAATGAGTAACAAAATTACCAAAGAAGAGATTCAACTAAACATTAATTCACAGATGGTTCTCGAAATGCATATGAATAAAAAAGAAATTGAACACGATAAAGGGAACTAGACTTCCAAATGAAAACCCTTTTAATTCTCTAGAGGAAAGTGAATGTAAATTAACGGGCAAACCCACTTCATCCCTATGCCCGGTTTAACTGAATACGGCGCTAAAGGTTTAAATGGAACAGACTCTCTTCTATTACTGCTTCATTAAACATATTCAATAGGCTCTACCTGGCGATCTCAGCTTTCTAGTCATTTAGACATCTTGAAATTTCTACTACGATGCATTATCCACTACCATGTGTTAAAGAAACTTTCATTTTCCTGACCCTTGTGAATGTTAATATGTGTACTTTTACTTTTTACACTTTCAATAAGTTTTCTGTTTATATAATAAAAGGCAGAATATAAAAAAAAAACAATGAATTATATTTATTGACTTCTAATATTTATTAAGAAGTACTTCAAATAAAAATGTGAATTTAATGCTTCATTTAAATTTAAATATTTAAAATATCCTATATTTGTAAAGCTTATTGCATTTTTCAAAAAGGAAAATTGATCGACTTTTCACAGTCAATCAGATGTACCAACGTTTGAACGATTTGGAGCAGTGCTTAACGATATTTAACCGTAATAACAATGGACAACCGTCTGTATGGATGATAGATGGCTCCATCACTACAATCCAGAGTCTCATCGACAGTCAGCCGAGTGGACTGCATGCGATAAATCGACTTCAAAACGTGGAAAGACGCTATCGGTCAATTGGCAAGGAAGGTTATGGCCTCGGTATTTTGGGTTCCATATGCAGTAATATACATCGGTTACCTTGAAAAGGGCCAAACCATCAACACTGATTGTTACATAACCAAATTGAGAGTTTGAAGGAACAAATCAAGAAAAAACTATTCTAAAGTATTCTAAGGCCAATGTCAGAATACTTTTCGAACAATTAGTGGTTTAAATGTTATTCATCGCCGAGCACGACTTTCTATTGAGATAAATAAAATATCGTGTTGTAAACAATAATAATTTTTCTTATTATTAATGTAAGATGAAATTCTGAAAATCGTATAAAAGCTTGACAATAAAGAAGAACTGTTGTCTATGATTATAATGAAACAATATTTTGGTAAAAAAGACTCTTGTTAACTCTATTAACAAAAAAAAACTTGATACAAAAAGAAAATCAGAAATTATGACTTTAATGATTTATAAATATAAATCAATATCTGTGGAGAACAAACATGATGTTGGAAAGCTAAAACCAATAGAGATTTCAATAAAACTTTGCGAACGTAGATATTTTATAAAAAAACATATGGAACATCTATTGCAGGTGGAAAAGAAATAGAATCATAGTCTAAACTATTGGTACCAGGTATAATTTAGTAGTCTAATTTACCTTTCTCATTATCCAGTCTTGTATACAAACCAGGAGTATGTATTGATTTTTGAGAGTCAAACAAATTAGTATTCACTGAGCCTGAATATTTACAGAAATAGAGGATGTGACGGTGAAAGCAGAGAATCATGATTTGTACCACTGTTCTCGATATAAGCTGTGCTTTTTTGTACATTCCCAATAAAAAAAAGGGGACATGTCAATAACTCCTTTCGTAGCATAAGGAGATCAGTTGCAACAAGCACGTCTCCCATTCGGATTAAACACAGCCTGCTATGTTTCAGCGAAACTAGGAAATAGAGATATATTACACAAATATAAGCACACAGATTTTAGTGTTTTTTATATTGATGATAAATTAAAACTGTCGAAAAGTTTTGAAGAATGTTTAAAACATATGGATGGTCTACTGTGTCCTAGTCAAGGTATCAAACTCAAAATTGACAAATGTAGTGTTGCAAATCATTCTGTTAAGTATGTACTCGTAGGTCACATAAGTGAACAATGCTGCAACCTTTGCACAGCTTACAAAGGAAGTCCGTTCTCTGTAATTGGTCAGATGCTTGTGAAAAACTCATTCATATTTTTTTTTTGCTTTTATTATATTACAACTACCCATAACAAGTAATACTGATCCATGAACCTTAAAACAGAGATAAATGAGTGGAGAAATCACTACTCATTGGTAGTACTTCATACACATGGATTGTTCACATCACTTGCAACTATTTTTAACAGTTATCATTTCTTGACGAGTAGATCTCTAATCCAACATCTTTTCAGCCTTCTAATTGGGTTAGTAGAAGTCTGGTGGGATGATAATTCCTGAATAAAAGACTATGATCTTTCGACAAAGCAATGCCCTCCTCAGTCATATGATAATTAAGACCACATCTATTCATTAGGCTAGAATACTATATAGCAAATCTAATAACCCAGTCAAAAACATTTGTTTTGTTTAAAATATCTTGGTTCTGTTTCTAAATTTCTTACCGTCATTTTGCCTTTGGAACATATGTAAAACGATTTAGAGAAGAAAATTAGAGAAATGCTAACATTATTCTTTATTCAGTTCACTATTTTCCCATCCGTCATCATCAACAGATGTTGAGCCATGATAGGTATCAAGCAGAGCCTACTGTAATATTCTAATCTAATTCTAATCGGTTAGATCAACTCATTCTGTATTTATATTTGTGTAAATCGTGATATTTCGAATTTAGACAGGAGAATTATAGTTGGTATAATGTCTTATATATCTTTCTGCGGAAAATGCTGATACAATTAGTGCTGAATGCTGAATTTAAATTTCATTAATTTGATTATTGTATTTCATGTGACCTTTACGAAAGGTATTTAAGGTCTTACTTTCTAAATTGATTGTCCCGCATATTGGTAAATCATGGTGTAATTGAAAGATTTGGAAAAGCAATTTGAAAGACGTAAGCACTCTGATAGCATTTTATTCAATAATTGGTTGTTATTGAATGTAATTGATCAGCAGTTGATTCGTCTACCTGCAGCTCAAGGAGAGTCAACATTCTAGTGAAAGAACTTTTTCAGTCACATCTGGGTCAAGGTTGTCTCGCCTTTCCTTTACCCACTTTGTAATATTTTCATGAATACTTTGAGCGACCTCGTATTCAAGAAAGGAGCTAAAATCTGAAATTTAATATAATATTATCTCGATAAATATTTAAGCTTTATAGGATTCTCGAAAGACTGTTACAGTAATGAGGTTATGCTGCCATTATAAAATCAGTAAACACTAAACAGAGCCTACTGTACATATTCTAATCTAATTCTAATCAGTTAATGGTAATATTTTCACTCACACAATATAAAGTCAATGCGGTATTAATGATTACATATATTTATAGTTTGTATAATGTTGACTTTGGTACATATGTAAAACAGTTCAGAGAACAAATTAGAGCAATAATATCGTTATTCATTATTCAGTTCACTATTTTCCCACCCGTTATCATCAAGAGGAGTATAGGGAAATGTAAATTAAATTTCATGGAATATAACTGAACTAAAAAAACAGTATAATGGTGGTGCATAGGTTTTTTTTTTATTGTTATATCATTATTTCTATTATAAATAAGCGCTATCATACAATAAAGAAATTGTTATAGTCATGTATGTAATTTAACAAGTAGTAATATATATAGTGAATAATTTATAATATAAATATTAAAATAAATTACAATTTAAACAGAATAGAATCCTTTCCGCTGAAGGTAAAGATATAGGACTCCCGGGTTTAATATTCCAGTGATGTGTTTTGGCATTATATTGTGCACCCTGCTTGTCAGCCATATCGCACATAATAACACAACAGAATTATGCCTTTTCTACGTGACATCTACGTTTATCTAGAGGACAAAAGGTCCTAGTCAAAAATAGAAGCAAACCGAAGCCTCCGAGATAGGCCAATATTCCTGTGACCCTGATATAAAACTCTAAACCTATCAGTTATACGTAAGCAGTATTTGAGTGACTGAGCTGCAAAATAGAGTGCGCTATCCACGGGCAGGTATATGTATATGCCTAATATAACTCATTTATCATAAACGTTTTCTGCCTAAATTCTAGATACTTGTGATGTCCACATTCAACATTGGGAGTAATTCTACGCAGTTAGGTTTGTATGCAACTCAGTGTTTCAGCTTCCCTATCGGCAGTTATCGATGTCCTTGTCATGGCGTCTGAATCTTTGAACCTGTTGTTACATGACAATTTTGCCTTTCTATCAGCAATTTCAATATCTTGGTTATCAATCAATATGGTCGGTATCCATGATGTCGGTCTCTTAATTTAATCAAAGATCTAGCCAAAAAGTCAACAGAATGTATTGTTATGAGTAAATTAATATTACATTTATTCAGTTAAATGAAGATTAACCAACAAGGAAAAAGGAAAGCAATAAAAATAAATGCTCTAAGGCCTTTCACTTTATGTCATCAGAGAGCAAACAAAGGAAAAACTGTAATATATATTTTGATCAGGAAAGTATGTTAAAACCTCGAGACAGAAGATTGGTTGTTTTATTAGTGTGCTGAATTGGAAGGCCTGAATTTTTGCAGATGTGAAAATGAACAATGGCGTGATGCCAAAGGATCAATTCCTCAGGTCACACACGTTTGCACACGTTTCATCTCTAGTGACCACATTTTTTAGACAGTTGTCCTCCAAAGTCATTTTCATATAGCTCTCTGAGTTGACTAACTCAGAATTCTAAACTTAGAATGTATTCTAAAGATTGGTGTAAATTAGTTCTTTAGATTGATTAAAAATTATTATATTATTATTAACAAATAACATATTGACGTATTATAAGTAATACAGTATTAATATAAAACAATAATGGAGGGTATTTTTTTGGAGGTGTGAATTGTTAACCTGATTTCTGAAATGCCGTTAGGAAATACAAACCGGTATTTTGGAAACAACAGAACTATCCAGTTTGGAGAAGCTGAAGTGATATTGAAATCCCCAACATGAAGTTTATGATAACTTCACACAATCCTCCGCATTGACAGACTAATATATTATTTAAGGTAACTTGTCCTTGTATGGTTTTGAAGTATTTAATCTCTGGAGAAAGGTATATAGTAGGTTAAACATTCAGTTTGAATTAAAATGTTGAAGCTTCATAAAGTTCATTAATGTATTATTTAAACTGAATTAATGATTTTGGATAAAATTTATGATTAGGACCACAACATATCTAGTGTTCATCACTGAATATAAATAGCGTGCCAGAAATAACTATATTGTTTGTTACAACGTAAAAGTAATTTTTTTCTTTATTCACCTTGCCATCTTTCTGTACTTGACTGGTCATAATTATAATGGTCATGAAAAAAAATCCAGATTTTGACGCATTAACATGTTTTTAGTGTCTTGGATCAATTTTTGAATTTTATTGATGATGAGTACCTGTGTTTTGATGTTATGTTCTGTACCTCATTGAATGTGGATCAACAACTTTTTTATCGACCATGTCCCATATTTTGGTGTACCTTAGTGAAATGTAATAGTATATAGTCCTTCGTGTGGAATGAACTCTGTTGTTTTTGAGCGATCATACTTCATGTCTGAAACAGTTAAGACTCATATTATTGACAAGTAATAGGAATTATAAAATATTATTATTATTAAAATTTGTTATTGTAATTCAATAACAAATGGTGGTTGTAGAACCACCATTCACGAGATATGACGGATTTGTAAAGTAATATTAAGTTTACTAATCCCTGTGGCACTAGCAATATGAATATATATATATATATATAAATCTTTTCAAAATCTGTAATGTAGCAAAAAATACTAGAAAAAAATAATTGTCTATATACTGCATAAAGAAACTTATCTATAAGTGTAACAAGTGTGTATGATAGAAACAAAAGATTGATTGAAATCAAGGCAGAATATTCGACAATGTTAGAAAATCAAACTTTGGATAACAAACCTACTAGACTGCAAGCTTAGTTTCAAAAAAGCCTTAATTTGGATTATTAAAAACATGCATTTGGTTAAATCTGAATGAGTCATTAGTCCTTGAGTAGCTACTTGGGAGAGTTATTTATGATATTGCTGTCTAAAAAGCTGAACTAGCAGTTTGTTGATAAAAGAGTATTGATTGGACAATAAACACATAGAGATACACTAAGAGCCATTTCGTTAAAACAAAGTAGGAGACAATAATGGTGTCTCATAGTAGTTGTCTGATCCATGCCTATTATTTAATTGTAAAATGTAATTTTGAAAGTTGTACAATTATTAAAATGTTGGTTATATTTAGATCCACATTCAAAATGACTACAATATAAACAGCTCATTGAAAACTTTCTTTCTCATCATGTTTTCAGGAGCATATCTAAAATAAAACAAGCTGATATAAGCAATCAGATTGAAATATATCGCAATCCCAATTAATTAAATGCACACATAGTGCCCAGATGAAATGATAACAGCACTCTCTGTTAGCCAAATTTCATTTCCTCTGACATCACCGAATTTAATACATGTATATTGAGATCGTGACATTATATTTATAATAACTTGTTAATCTCTTAACTGCATGTAATTACATATGGTAAATTAAACACAGAACGAGAGTGGCCCATGATATCCTCAGCTTCGAAGTTGATAAAATACATTAATTGTTTTATTTTGGGCCTGTAGTGTTCGTCTACGCTTGTTTTTGGTACTAAATAAATTCATATATATATATATATATATATATATATATATATATATATATTATACAAATTGTATTGATCTATGTGAGATAATTATAAATAATACAGCTATACGAGTATAGCTGTAGTAGATATTCGTAGACCTGAATATTAAGAATTGTGTCCATAGGTGTTATAGGCTTAGATTTAGTAATTTAAGTGATTAAAATGTCTGAAGACACATTTTGGGCAAGAAAGTGACTTTCCCATCATGCATAATTGCTCCCAAATAATAGGGTTTATCTACACTATGAGGCCCTTTTTATGTAAAATATGAATTTGTTTCATGTAAGATTCTGAACCTAGCGTGTACACAAGCTTTTAGATGCACACCCACTCACTCATACACAGATATCATTGAACAAACCTAAGAAAACGACTTTGGGGACCTCGAAATATGTAATAACGTCAAAATCTTGGGATAGAATTTTTTCACGATCACTATACTTACTTATAGTAAAATAACAATTCGTATATTGCACTGTGTATTACAAATGAAGTGCGTGAATGTCTTGTAGCTCGTTCTTGGATTTCTCGAAGCTTTCTTCGACATTGTGCAGCCCATATAATTATTCACCACTGGTGTATCTGAAAATAAATATCAACATTTTTATGAAATTTCGTGATGTATTTCACTTTGTAGCTATTGAGTATTCAACAATGGGTAAAGAGGATCGAAATCTAATTTTTTTGCTACATAATTCTAACAAAATGTTAGATTCTCTTTCACCTTAAGTTTCTTTCCTCTCTTCGTCCTTTTACCGTCCACTAGTAGAGGTGCTTTAAACATAATATAAGGTACTTAAACTTATGTTAACTTGGATTTCCAGTCGTTTTGCTTACAATTAGATTATTATGATTAGCCATATTATTATCATGACTGTTTATAAATTTCGTATTAATAGGAAAATGTAACAATTGGATGAAAGTTGTTGGCACTTCAGAGGCCACTGACTTAAATATTTTCAGTTTAGATTGCGTCTTATCTACCATATTAGTGTGCGCTCAACTGGAATCTACAAGAACAGTTCTCCCCTGTTGTTAATTTGGAATTAATGCTATTATGATTATTAGGTAAAATTTGCTGGGACATGTTAGTTATGACATGTGTATCTTATTCGTACATGTGTTGATATTCATGTACTTTTAAATATTTGAATTGTAATTTTCCTGATAAAAGCCTTACAAATGTATTGTTAAATATTAATATCTTTTTATGTAAAACAAGTTTTGTTTGTTTGATAAATATTTAAACTAGTTGTTGCTATTTTTAATCTATCTCTGACTTTTGATAGTATTATCAAACTTAAATATACTACGTTATCTAGTTAAAGAAACAAATGTATAGCTAATAAATAGGTAGTTCTTTGATAAATATTTACGAGCATTTTTTAATTATTAAAAGTGGTCACTTTTTCCTATATTTTATTTATATCTTGTTAAATTTCCAATATTCTTCCCTTATTATCTATTACTATTTGTAATTAAGTCCTAAAATTATTTCATTAATTATGCTTGCACTTTTAAGTAGAAAGCTATTTCATGTTTGTACGAGGTAAGGAGTGTTTCACTGCTTGGGTTGGTGTTATCTCCTGTACACTCTTACTATCATATTGAGGCCTCCTAATCAATACTATTCCCTGTATCAATTCCAGTGATTTATTGACGGCATTGTTTCTTGTATTACGTAAATTTATATCTACTTTTACCGCTGTCAGGGATTTATATAATTGTTTTATAATCAATGGCAGACATGTATATCAATATAATGACATGTTTGAAAAAGGTTCTTTCACAGATTTTAAAAACTAAATATAACTAAACATGGAACCCAACAGGCCTATTGTTATGGTCAATGGTTGACAGGAACAGAACTTCATGATCAGAATAGATGGAAGAGTGACAGATGTTCTCATGCATGGTTCCAGAGTGTTCTACCCGATTAGGTTCTTCAGTAGAATCTTGAGCATTGATTGGGGATCTTTTTGAAAATTTTGTGTGTATAGTTTGCATGGAAGCTGGTTTTGATGCTGTGAAGTCAACCATTACTTTATCCAACAAACATTAATCTCTGACAGTCTAATTTGGTGTGAAAACCTTATATTTAGGCTTCAGTATATCTCCCTCCCCCATAGACTGTCGTTGTGACGTAACGTAACGATAACTGTATTATTAAATTATAAACACTATCACTGCTAGGCATTTATAAAGTAAAATGAACAAATCATTGTAAAAGAATAGTCAAAGTATTTTTTTCATTTATACATTTGAATTTAATCTGATACGTTTTCTAATCAGCTTAAGGTTGATGTAAGCGCCTCATATATCAATTCTTTCAATGACTGTTTATATGTAATACAGAGATCTAAACGTATTGCGTTCGGATCAGATTTTGATATCCATTTTTGAATTTAATCATAAATGTTAAGTTAAAAAAAGGTCTTCTAAGTTAAAAATAAATACGTTTTGCAAATTGGTTTTTGTTGACTTCGTGTGATCTGTGTGTGATCAGCATATCTCAAAACTAAACAGCTAAGATCTGTTTTGATTTTCATGTTCCTGGGCCTCTATATCATGATAAAGCAGAATGGGTTAATATGTTTAACGCGGAGCCCTTTCGCCTCGTCACAAGAGATCAACCACATCGCACGAAAGAAGAATAACGAGGCAGTCCTTGAGAAGTGCATAAGGTGCTTCCATGACCTCCATCAACAAAGGCCATAAACATAGATCTTTTAGTCTTTATAAGACTGATGGTTACTTGAAGAAGACATCATCAATATAAATAGAAAAGAATAAGAAAAGAAACAGTTAGTAGGGAGTTGAGATATATAGGAAAGAACAGAAAAATAAGTGAGATGTCTCTAAATAAGTTAGAGATACATGAGAAGGGATAGGGAGAAGAATCCAAACGCTAACCACTATGTGACAGGCCAAGCGAACCTAGGTCCTCTATAATAGGTCAAAAACACTAAACTTCCGAATGCACCTTAGGCCTGATGGGCAAACCACTGTTACCAGAAACCACTGAGGTGAGAAAAATTCTTAATAAAGACCAGCGACAGCCGGAAGAAGGAAAGTAGTTAAGGACCCGAATCCGACGTGACCAATCGGACAGGCGTTATCCGTGCAAGGCCGAAGGGATAGGTGATCCCACAGGCCAGAGCACGATCAAGACGACCTTGCTCCCGCGCTGTCCTACCGGACACAACTCGCCCCATCTGCTCCGCAAGAGTATTGAAAAATACAGCTGGAGGCCACATACGACTTATAAGGACGGATAGCTGTTAAGCCAACGCTCCATCGAGCGGACTTTCCACCCTTGGACGCCGACCCAAGTTAACTATCCGCCAGTTGTGCCTTTCTTAGTTCATACCATGAGTGGACACCAACCATCCAGGCATGTTAAGCCCCCCCACCACGACAAGGTGAAGGCACTTCGGGGGGGTAATCCAAATTTCATGTATAAGTCATGTTTCCCAAAATGGAACAGCAATCTGGAAATGCAGCTGAAAAAAATGGTGTGTTTTGGTAGAAAACTCTCATCGACATGTAATATATTATTACATCTACATCGACCTGCTCTGCTGTATTCCGTGGTATGATTTGAAAATCCAGGTACACGGTAATAGATCAAAACAGGTAGAAAACTCTCATAATAGTAGAAAACATGATTTCGATGAAAATCACTCTTGTTCTGGTTTTCTATGTTAATGTGTACTTGTATAATCCCCATCGAAATTGTCTTTCAAGGTGAACTTTAGAGAACTTAGCGAGTAGGGATCAATTAACTTTCAAACAACTTGGTACGGATAATAAAATAGAGAGAATAAATAATAAATTTGATATGTCTACATCAACCTGATAAACAGAATCACAGAGTTCTGCTTGGATAAATAACAAGCTGGTAAAGTTCATGAACCTGACGTCTATCTAGTGGTAACCTCATCAGAAAGCAGAAATGATGTTATCTGTTAATGCGTTAAGAATGAATACCTTTTGGTGAATATATAAATTTTAGAATATAATTATTAATATTGTTCCATTCATGATTTCAGATCAACATTGCTCAAAAGAATATCCCTTTTTTTATTAATAATTTATTTCATTTCTTGAAAAGGTCCTAGCTTAATGAGGTCAACAATGAAGACGTAGACTAAATTTATATGTATTAGTTGTAAATCAGTTTTTTCTTAACCAGGACTTAAGTATCCTATAAACTATCCTTGTTTTAGCTAACTTATTTTTTTGTATAAGAACAAAGTAATGCTGAGTATCCTTTGCACACGATCTATCTCGATTGCTACCAGTTACTTTTTTTTAATTCACAATGGCTAAACAATAATAGTCACGACAAATATCGACGTCGGGCGTTTTGATATCCTCTGGGTCCATTTTTGTAGTTTCTATAATGATGACTTGTATTTGTTTGTTTGTATTGTTAAACCCATTTATTCAGCATGCACAATATAAAATGTTACATCCTACAATACCTATTTACATTTATAGTTAATTATAATCTTTTATAGAATAAGTCAAAATAATTAATTCATCCGCTAAAGGTATGAATGAATGGTTTAAACTAATTCTCCTTTAATTAACTTACCTTAAACTAATTCATTAAAGGTAAAGGTTGTGTACAATAACTTTTCATTTTGATAAATTACAAATTATAATTGCAATATCATCATTATATTATTATTATTATTACAATAATAATATAACTATCATCATAATAATTTGATTATATTGATCACATGGTTTATTATGTTTAATGATTTTTCAAAATCATTTAGCAGCATATTTTTTTTAAAATGATCAAACATCACTTTTATTCACTGTAGTACTATTAGGTGGATGCCTGTATTACCAGTAGTTAATATAAATCTTATAAATGCAAGACGCTCTTGTCTGCAATGGACAGCTAAATAATATCCATTTTTAACTATGGTACATATAAACTGCCCAATGGCCACTGGTCATTATCAGTAACATGAAAACATGAAATGACGTAAGTGAAAACATGTAATAAATAATGCAATGAAAAACGCGGCACTAAATTTGAATATAGGCAACTCAAGAATTTTATTTCTGTTTCAAATGCTTCCCTGTATCGACATTCTCTTTGATTACACGAGATAAAAAGTAATTCATATCCCAGTGTAGTTCAGTTTGAATTAGTGTTTATCTTCAATGTGCGTAGATTGTTCATATCCCTTTGTTGTTGCAATTAACGAATATGTTTCTGTATTGAACATATTTTTACTAACACTGTAGTGAAAAATCCTTGAGAGAACTTAAATTAAATGAAGTTTTACTATATATGTTTTATCATATATGATTTGACTAATTAAAGTAAAAACAAATTGTTGCAGGTGATGGAGACGAAGAACATGATCTACATTGTGTCGGAGTATGCCACGCAAGGAGAAATATTTGGTATGAAAGTTACAATCAAATCTATTTATTACAAATAAATACCAATTCCAGTTTTATATGGAAATTATGGACACGGCTTTGTGTGTGGAATAACTAACTATAATTTAAAGTACGACTAAATACCACAAATTATCTTACTGCGAGTCTAGAGAACATATTACCTTTTCTTTATATATAAGTCTTTAATTTATAAATTAAAGAACACTGAAACAAATTGTAGTGGTAATTTGTTTTCATAACAAGTTTTTCTTGTGGTTATTTTTCTTTGCGTACTTAATTCATTTAATAATAAATTAAGTTCAATTATTAACTTATTATCACAGAAGTTAATAAAAAAAAACCTTTAAATTAGGGTTGCTTCAGTTAGAGAAGTATTTAAAATTTTGGAAACCTTTTAACCACAGTGTGAAACAAGTTTAAATGTTTAAACTTAAATATAATATAATTTGAAAGAAGTAAACGAAATGAAAATAGACACTTTCAAATTTTGACCCTTTAACAGTCGTCTTCAGTTAAGGAAGAAGTACGGCGAGGAGGTCAACATATAAATATATATATATATACAATTAAAAGAAACGGTCCAGCGGACTTTTTTAAAGTTTTTTTACTGGCTGCGGTCTCCGAGTTCAGTCGCCACCCTGCCTTCCTGCGGGACTCTTCGCTCTTCGCTCTTTACACCTCCTGATAACGACAACGGTCGAAATATCGATGTGAGTTATGTCTGTGTCTTTCTGTGTGTTTCCTTCGTTTTGTATATATATATATATATATATATACATATATATAGCCATGAACAGATTTAAATAACTAGGAAAATAGTCCAAAGAACGGACAAAGTGACACAAATCTCTTTTCATTACAATTTTTGCCGTCATCATCAGGAAGTGACTTGTTGAATATATGTCAGAGAAGTACATAAATGTATTGTTATATAAAACAATAAATAAAGAATATACACATAATTAAATATACAGAATACTAAATATAACAAACCAGATACTAAGATAGATTTTTGAACAGAAGTTTATCGTATCAAGCAGAAGGGAAGAGAAAAAAAAATAAAGCAAATGAGATGTAGTCGTCAGACTGGCAGGTGGTACAAGTGGAGTCGTCAGACTGGCAGGTTGAGGCCAGTCAGTAAAGATGAAGGGTTTTCAGCTTTAAAATTCTAAATAGAGAACTCACAAAAGTAATACCTTGGGCTGGGGACGTGAAACTAACATTGAAACCTATGACCAAAGAAGTAAGTTAAAATAGCCATAATTAAGGTAAAAAAAAAGAAAAAATAATAAATAATAAAAGAAATATAAAATATATACATTCAATTAAATAATGATAATATAGTAAAAAGTAATAATTAATAAGTTAAAATGATAATTAACTTGTGTTTTGTTAACTTATGTCACTGACACATTTGGGTTAAACGGGTTTATCGTGGGCTACCAGTAACCGAACGATTACTTGTTAGGATTCCTCCTCATATGTCCACAGTGTAAAACATCAGTCATTGAAGGCTGCTTGATGTAGAATTTCTACTTCAAAGCAATCATAGAGGAAAACACGATGACTATTCGATTGGAGTGGTCGGTGATTGGGATCTCTATGAATGCTCATATATGTATGTGTAAAGCTATCATAAATTTACTATAAAATCAGAAAGATGATCCAAACTGGGCATACATAAATTTGAAATCAAAGAAGAGTAACAAACAGAATAAACAATCACATTTACCAACTCCAAATTTCTTCATCATTTCTTTATTTTTTGGAAAAAAGATAAAGCATACCGGAGAGGCAACGATAATGCTATCTTTGCGTCTCCTTTGTGTTTAGTCTACCCCTCTTTTTCTCTTGAAAATGAATTTTCCGAAAATTTGAGTTAGTAGTGTGTTTTTTTACTGTGTAGGTTGCTAACGCTATTTGCAAATGTAAGCAATGTTAATCTAGAAAAAGGTGAAACTGAGTAGGGAGGGTAACAGATAGAAGTTAAGATTTAGATTTCCAACATTTCAAATTGAAACAATTATAAAAGAATGGTTTTTGTTACATTTAAGCTGTTATTACAAATTGCAGAAATAAATCAGTTTTGTTATTCACTCGGCTTGTTTGTATTACTTTTAATTATAAAAGTTAATTAAATTAATTCGTTTAAAAGAGATGGTGTGAAGACACAGGTGCTGCCGGCAGCTGAATTGCTTTCTTAGCTTCGTAAGACGCCATTTTTAGAGCAAGTAAATTGTGTGGAGTCTTTTCTTAAGCACGATGTCATTAGCATAGCCCACTTAACTCTCACCGACTTGGTCTCATAACCTACCTCTCTCAGCCTTCTCCTTGTCTTAAATATCACCGACCTCCTTTTAGTTTTCACTTTTCTTTCTTCAAAATAAATCCTTAAAACAAGTATTGATTACTGACTGTTGATAACAGGTTGCCAGCACAGATTCATGTAAACTGCTGAATTACACATTCTATCCTATTCGTAGTTAATCAAAGATTATATTTTACTTTCTATATATGAAATAGAGTGGTATGGAAGTATTGGGTTAAACTTTTGATTCAGACTTTTCAACGGAAATACAGAGAAGTAGTAGAAGTCTTCTGAGTGTTTAAAAATATAGAAAATGGATTTTGCAGATTGATATCTCTTGCTCTTTGTATGTATGCGTGTGTGTGTGTGTGTGTGTGTGTGTGTGTGTGTGTGTGTGTGTGTGTGTGTGTGTGTGTGAGAGAGAGAGAGAGAGAGAGAGAGAAAGAGAGAGAGTGAGTGTGTGAGGATATCACAGAAATCAAAAGAGTTCGAACAACGAAATATCATACATACTATATGTTGTGAGACGGGTCAGAATATTGCACATTGTTAGGGACTACTGTGACTGACTTTTGGTTACACAATTTGATCTCTGAACTTTTAGTTAACATTTAATTGCATTTGCTTTTGAAAATTTCCTTCAGGGCCATTTTAGAAAATACTTTAGAAAACTACTCTACAGTAGGGTTAAGTCAACTTTTAATGGGCTCTAATTAAGTTGATATGAATTAGAACAAACGTCTGGGAAGTTCAGTCTTTGAACTCATAAAGTTTACTTAAATTTATGAAAAGTGGAAAGTTTTATATGCAACCTTCTTTAAAAACTGCAAATTTGCAATAATTAATTCAATGCAAAATGTTTTTCACTTCAGTATTCTGTTGGGATTATGCAATGGTCTCTTTTTTGGGACAAGGCTTTACTGAAATGTCAAGAGATGACATCTGCATAACATGTAACAAAAAAAAACTGAACGGTGATGAATATTATATATTCAGAGCCAATCATTACTGAAGTAACACCTATGTCATAAAAACTTAATTTAGTGACACTTCTTTATATATATATATTATAACTACTTTCGGAGATAATATGTAAAATTACATCGAAGAAACTTCGAATTACACACACAGAAAAAAAATGATTTCAACAACCGTTGTCGTCAGGAGAAGAACTGGTCAACTGATCAGCTGGTTTTCCAGCTACTTAGCTAACAACTAATCCATCCAATCAGCCAAAATATTGAGGGTAGTTTTATCAGTTATAATCAACGTGTTATATATATATATATATATATATATATATATATATATATATAAAGATTTCACATAAACACGTGAAATAACAATCAACGATCAAACCACAATAAGAAATGGGAAACAAAACTGAGTCTTGTTTTCCCATTTCTTATTGTGGTTTGATCATTTATATATATATATATATATATATATATATATATACATATATATATGCCTATGTATATATACAACGTAAGTAGAGAGGAAAAAAGTAGTGCCTTATCCTTGCATATAAACAATGAACATTATCATATTGATTGGACAGGAGCTATTTAGCTATGATATATATTACCTATGGAAAATCGATGTTGTTAAGAAATAATTTTGAATCGTCTCTAAATTTAATACATCAAATATTATATACATTAGTAACGGTTTCTTCAAACTTGATACTTTCGTTAGAGGGCAATAGCCTCTTCTAAGAGGGTTGACAGCTAGTAGACAGTTTTTTTACTCTTTCTTACTGTACTCCTCTGTTTCCCCAAACATCCCTTTCTGGACATTAATCCTTTCCTGCACTTTCACCCTTTTAAAATACTACTGTTCTAAACCCCTCACCAGATGTTTTCTGCATCTAGTGTTTCAGTTGGGTTTTTGACTTTAACGCAGACCGCTTGTTACGGTTGAAAGATCTTAGTCTTGTTTTCCCATTTCATATTCTGATTTGATTATTGACATATATATATATATATATATATATATATATATATATATATATATATATATATATATATATACAATTAAAAGAAACGGTCCAGCGGGCTTCTTTAAATAAAATAAAATATCAAACCATCGATGTGAGTTATGTATGTGTGTTTCTCTGTGTTTCCTTCGTTTTGAATTTATTTTATATATATATATATATTAAGATTTCACATAAACACGTGAAATAACAATCAATGATCAAACCACAATTAGAAAACAAGACTAAGATCTTTCAACCGTAACAAGCGGTCTTCGTCAGAGTTAGTTGGGTTTTTGAGTCTGACGAAGACCACTTATTACAGTTGAAAGATCTTAGTCTTGTTTTTTTAATTGTGGTTTGATCATTGATATATATATATATATATATATATATATAACATGGTGTTTTATTTTACAAAAATCATGAAATAAAAATTAAGGCACACTGACTTGTTTTGGTTGAAAGATCTTAGTAAGAGTTTATAGCTCAGTACTGAGATGAGTAAATAAGGAAAAAGTCGGAAATGAAGTGTATTAAAAGAGGTTAGTCATCCTTTTAGGATTGATAATGCTAATTCAAACAGTATTTTTCATGTGTTTCATTAAGTTAATGAAAACTTATGGTTACCTCTATTTGTTAGTAACTTTATACTGTTTGGTAAAAATTGTCTCCTTTGTTGGTGTTAATGCTGAGTATGACTCTTTTATAACATAATTTGTTGAAATTCCATTACAGAATTTATTTACTTTAAATCTCTAAAGCAATAGTTCCAATATTTTTCCTTCTTTTCCATGTATGTTGTATAAAAAGTTAGCAGGTCTTATGTTAAATATTTTTCATTGTTTAAATGTGGATTTCACAGCTGTTTCACTTATTTGTTCCACCTTTAGTTCGACACCTTCTTTATGAATGGTCCTCTGGTAACTGGAATTATCGTTCGTAGATTACGCATTGAACTGAGGCCAGATTGCACACTATTGCCATCACGTCACATTTGAAAGCTATTTAGTTGAAAGATTCAAGGGACAATAGAAATGTCTTTTTGATGTTCTGCTATAGTCAATCGGGTTAGGCTTACCACTCCTCAATGTCTTGTGATTTACTCACGACTAATCTCAGTTTTGTAGCCTGGAAATCCTCTGCAAGGGGATAGGATCTGTACTATTTAATTTAAGCTATTCTTTAAAGTTCATTACCTTTAATCAATTTAATACCAAGTCACATAACGATTATATGGACTTTACAATCAAATAAATTATAAAGATACCTCATCTCGAATGTTTTATGATGTTATAGAAACTTTCCAGACTTCGTAATCCTTGAAAGCAACCGCTATAGAGTGCACTTGAAGATTAACTATGTACGACTAGTTAGTAGAAGCGTAAACGTACGATGGAAGACGTACTCATTATTAGTTTTGTAATAACTCTCGGTAGAAAGAGCAACCTGTTTTTTTTTTCACAGTAGAATGTATCACTTAAACGAATTGTTTAATTGAAATCGGCTGTAAAGTAATGACATATTTATGAATTTTAATACCAACTTCTGATTATAACAGATTTTAAAATTACGTTTTGACAATAAGTGCAGGTTTAGCATTACCGTGTTTTTAAAGTTTTGTTCTTTAAAAGTTAGCTGTAAGCTTTACTTAATAACTATGCAAGATTACGCATAAATTTGATATACCTTAGAGTTTTAAGAAAGATGGTTTGAAAGAAAATGTAGTTTGAATTTCTGATAATATTTCAATCATCTTGTCATCATTAAATTGAAACTAATTGATTCCATATCTTTTATATCCAAAATACAGAATTTGGAGAATTAAATCATTGAATTTATTGTAGTAATAAACTTTGTATGTTTAAAAATAATAAGAATATGTTGAATATGTATTTTGTTATTCAGTTTCAGATTCAGTACTATTTGAAATAAATTGCAGACAAAACTATTCTGCGAAGGAAACATTTCTTTTCCTTCCAGAAGTCTGTTTTCATTTTTCGGTGTAAAATCATTTTTTATGAAACACATAATTGCTTCAGTATGTGGTTTAAGTTAGGTTAAATGAACTCCCAGGCTCATACATTTCTACACAATAACTCTGTTTAAGAATAATTTGTTTTAAACTTACTTTAAGCTCCAGCCGTTCAAGTATTTTAGAAACTTTCTTGGGGGAAATCACTTTTCCTTCCGTACCTAAACTGAAGTCTGCTTGTCAGACTTTACAGTTTCAAACACTGGCTAACTTAAGCAATACCATTTTCTTATTTTTATAAGAACATTTTAAAATATCCTGCTCAATTCTAAGACGACAAAAACGTGCTCCCAATATTAAGCACTCATATTAAGATATTTTCTGAACTATGGAAGAGAACTGTTCACTTGGGAATGCATTCAACTTTGGCCATAAACTGTTTCTTGCATCGTTCCCAGTAATACTAATTTTTGCATTACTATTAAACTCTGAGAAAATCTACTTCATTTTAAATTATATATTTTGAATAGTAATTTCACAATTATTGCTATATTTTCGCTAATTTATTTTTCCTCTTATATTCACATATAAACTTGATAGTGAGCATATGACTATGTACAAATAGCAAAACAGTGACAACAATGTACAAAAACAAAGCTTGAGTGATGATGAGTACACTAGTACAATCGCCGTAGTTTAATAAGGATACTAAAGAAGTTGTTGCAAATGCCGCCGCCATACGTCTAAGTCAAGGGTGGAGAACCTTTCTTGGAGTAAATACCATTTTAGCACCCTTCACTTCCAGGAAGGGCCACCACGAATGGATAAGTAAATTTGTATATAATAGTTATATTGTAAAATCCATGAATCATCATTATATTACTCGACCAGGTGCATTTAAAACTGTTTCGCATCTTTCAAAGGATCCGTAGTGTCTTCATTACAGTTTATTACCTTTATTAACTCAGGAAAATGACTCTCTAAAAGCTTAGATTTTTCAAGCAATGACTGATAAAGAGTCTTCTTGCTTAGTGCCAAATTTTTTTTCTCTATTAACAGAATTGTAAATATTTTCCAACATTTTTCTCAACAAACCACAGAAGGCTGCACTTCATGATTCAAAAGGTCACATGCGGCCCTAAGGCTGAAGGTTCCCCATGCCTGGTCTAAGTTATACAAAAACTTGAGTCACTTTTCAATAATGTTTGCAAATAGAAGATGTTTAGAAAAATATTTTGCAAAAGAAGTGTGGAGTTACTATACTTCTAATAAATTTATCGTTTTTGGGAATTGTTATATCTATATAAATCAACGTCTTCACGACTGTTAGAAATAGGACTAATATCTTTCACCAAAAGTACAGCTCTTCATCAAAATTACACTCGAAGTGAGTTGAGCGTGACTCTGACGAAGACCAGTTGTTCTGGTTGAAAGTTCTTAGTCCAGTTCTGAATTCCTAATTATGGTTTGGAGGTTGATTTTTGTTTCGCGTGTTTACCTTTAAACCATGTTATAAATATAAAGTAGATATAAAATATTTTACAAAAACATGTGAAAGAAAAATCAACTGCTAAACTACATTTCTGAAATTTCTACTGTGAATTAGACGATGGTATATATATATATATATATATATATATATATATATATATATATCACAACTTGTATTCACTTGCTCTCTGACGACGTGAAAACGAAAGGCCTTAGAGCGGCTATCTTCTCTAATTTGTGGTGAGTTACCTGAATATATATATATATATATATATTTTATTAAAGTAGACGGCAGCTTCCGCATTTACGACTTTTTTGCTCGTTTTCTCTAGTTTTCTTACTAGTTTTTTCTGGTAGGGAGTGATTTCATGGAGGAGTTGTCCCAGAGACATCACTGAAATAATCTTTTAGCTTAATCAATAATATTATATTTTTACACTTACAAGCTTTCGATTTTCTCAGAAATCATCTTCAGGTATATATCATTATTAAACAGATTAAATTCACACAATAAAATTTTTTCAAATGTTAAACAGACATTAAAAGGAATAAAAATTTAGATGTTAATAGAACTAGATGAACTTTGTGAAAAAACAAAACAAGTCCACTGCCAATATACATCTGCTGCCAATATACACTAATATATATATATATATATATATATATATATAATATATATATATATATATATTTGTATAGGTAGGAAGCAAATCTTCTTTTAAACATGCTGAATTGAAATATGCAGCAGCCTCTGCACTTACGACTTTTTTACTGACTGTCTCTAATTTTCTGATTATTCTTCTTTCATTTTGGGGTAATTTCCAAATTAACTTTGCCAGTTGGAATAACATATCATGACTAGTTAAACGAATAAGCAACTAATTTATTTATATATATAATAAATATACTTATAAAAAGGTTTCACATAAACACGTGAAATAACAATCAATGATCAAACCACAATAAGAAATGGGAAAACAAGACTAAGATCTTTCAACCGTAACAGGTGGTCTTCGTCAGAGTCAAAAACCTAAGTTGGGTTTATGTATGTATATATATATAAACTCAAAAATTGTTATTGACCTCTTCTACCTATCTTCAATTTTGAACTGTTATTGTGTCCAGTTTTGATCGTCTTTCCGTTTATCAAGTGAACTTATATATATATATATAAAAAGATTTCACATAAACATGTGAAATAACAATCAATGATCAAACTACAATAAGAAAATGGGAAAACAAGAGTTGGGTTTTTGACTCTGACGAAGACCGCTTGTTACGGTTGAAAGATCTTAGTCTTGTTTTCCCATTTTCTTATTGTGGTTTGATCATTGATATATATATATATATAAAGATTTCACATAAACGCGTGAAATAACAATCAATGATCAAATCACAATATGAAATGGGAAAACAAGACTAAGATCTTTCAACCGTAACAACTAGATTAACTAGTCTTGTTTCGGTTGAAAGATCTTAGTTTTGTTTTCCCATTTCATATTGTGGTAAGATCATATATATACTTCGAAAACTTGAAGAGACACGAAAGAAATACAGATACTAGGACTCACATTAAATATTTTGGACCCTTTTAGCTGTTGTCATCACGAAAGGAAGTTTAGCGGAGTGAAGATGAAAGGCCACTGGACAGCTTCAAACAATATGTTCAGGATGACCACAACGAACACGAAAAAAGTAATGGAAATAGCTAAAGAAAAATAGCAATGAGGAATAATAATAATAATGACGAATCCTTTTAAATATAAAATTTGCTTGATCAGAAAATCGATCAATTAATAAAATATAAAATAAATAACAAATTAAAAAAATAAATATTAAGAGATTTAAGAAACCTTCTGAATAGAACCTAACGGTTCAGGTGTAGACTTAACCTCGCAATGTGTAGACTACAAACCTCGAAAATGCGAACGAGCTTTTAAGAGACATACATTGGCTTCTTCAGAATCTCTTAAAGTGACGAATCTGTTGTGTCGAGAGGCTGTTTTTAATATTATATAATTTATTAGTATATATGTATAGTATCATCAAGAAAACGATCCAAAAAGGACAGCAAATGTTTTAGAGTAAACTATAGGTACACTGTAAATACAAAAACACACTTACTCTCTAAATTTTGGTTTAACCGTCAACAGAAGTTAAAAGATAGGGACGCTAGGTGCCAACCAACCGCCTTCTCTCTTGGTGAAGGTTAAACTAGAGATTGTAAGTGTGTTTTTATATTTACTGTTTAGTTTGTTAGTTTACTCTGAAATGTTTATATATATACAAACTTGTTAACACAAAAAAAATAACACTGAAAATCACTACAGCTTACTTCAATATTTTGACAGCGGTCGTGATTAAGAAGAGTACAATGTCAAAATATTTATGTAAGTTTTGTTGTCATTTTCTGTGTTCTTTTCTTTGTGTTAACGAGTTTATTGTCCTAATGGACCTTTCATTTTATCCGACGAATTTATTTTTTTTCTGAAAGTTAAATAAAAGTATGTATTTAATCCATATAAAAAATGTAAAAGAAACAAAAGCGAACAATAAAGAAAGAATAGCAGTTCCATTTCAAGAATTATGTTTGCTTAGGAAGTAGTAAATTGGTATATCAGAAGCGGTAAGATATTCACGAAAACTGTACAAATTGATAAATGAATGTTTAGGAAAGACAGTAACTGGAAGAAATAAATGTTTATAATAAATAGTGCTTTGAAATAAAAAGGAGGAAGAATTACAGTGTCATTTCATTTTGCCTGGGGCTCAAGCTTATATCGTTTGTCAGC
Organism: Hermatobates lingyangjiaoensis; assembly: GCA_026182355.1. Classification (NCBI taxonomy): domain Eukaryota; kingdom Metazoa; phylum Arthropoda; class Insecta; order Hemiptera; family Hermatobatidae; genus Hermatobates; species Hermatobates lingyangjiaoensis. The sequence goes on from JAPFBL010000038.1 coordinate 519,889, forward strand.
TTCATCACATATAGGTCAACTGGAACTCTTTTTGTATATAAACGGTAAATATACGAGAATGTATACTTCACGATCGCTCAATCATCATCACGGAATAAAATGGTCTGAATGGACGATTAATCAAAGAAAAGAAATACGTACAGATCAAGATCGGCATGGCTGAAATAGTTTATCTTATTCTGTATAAAACACTTAGCTGGACTACTAGTTGTAAAGCAATTATACTTCCTCTTGAAATATATACGTAAATGAAATGCTAGCCATATAAAACATAAAAAGACGACTTGTAATGGAATAGAAATGAAAGATATCTGGATTCTGTGAGTTCTTAGACACAAATTGAAATTTCGAAGTCCGCGGGATAATTTTTATGGATTTATTTAAAAAAAAAAATTGAGATTGTTACAATGACATACACTGCATTAACAGTGAGGGCATATTTCACTAGATTCAAAGAAACAATACATATATGAAACACTATTTTTCTTTTTCGAGGTTTGGCCCAGCGTCAAACAATAAAACTCCTTCAATCCAACGTTTCGTGTATATTCTTAGCCATCTTCAAGACAATATATACAATACAATAATATAAAAAATTAATTTAATATGAAATTAAATTAATAATTTAATGTAAGTATAAGTTACAATATTTATAAGAATATATATTATTGCCTTCGTATTTTTCTCTTTCAAAAAAAATGATACATTGTGTGATATTGTATATGTGTGTAAGTATATATACATATAGATATAAATTTCGAAAAACTTTCCTATAAAAAATTTGCTCAATAAAAAGTTTTATTGAGTATCCGAAGATAAGCAATTAGGTTCTGTCTCTTCTTTGAATTTTATTGTGTGATTTAAGCCATTACTGCGCTTGAGCAAGGCACTTGACTTCTCTTGTTTTCTTACAGAATATGTGTATATTTCTATCCGTAAGAGATTTGAATACGTGTGTGTGAGTGAATTTAAGGTATGTGTGCAGGATAGATTGACAGAATATGTGCGTGTGTGTATGAATGTGTGCGTGCGTGCGTGGTGTGTGTGTGCGTATTCTTGCATGCATGAATGAATGTGTGTGCGCGTTTAGCCTTCACACAACAATGCATTTCTTTGAATATATTATCTAAACCACTTAGTAGCTGTGAGGTCTTTCGCCCCAATTCTAAACTAAATGTATTGTTCGAGAGTATTGGAGATATGAATTATTTTTTAGTAATGTATAGATAATCCAGATTACTGTTTAAATTTGTATGTCGTGATGGATTGTTGGGTTTCGAATGCTAAATGCATAATGAATGTACTGGAGGCCATTATCAATTGAATTCATTTCATCCTGCATCCGTTTCTCTCAACAATCCACTATCGGATAGTCGAAATAATATCGGTTAACTTTACCTTGCAATATTCAGTACATCATTGAAAAGATACATACAAGTTTCCTACATAAATTTACTAATTTAACGTACCAAGTTGAGTGACTAGTTCATTTCGCGTAGTGGAAGTGAGAGTAGCATAAGGCAAATGTAATTAATATTCCCTAAATCTGTTAGTGTCTGAATTGATTAAAAAAGGCAAACAAATCATTGTCATCGCCAGTGCGTAGTGATATACTGCCCTCATTATCATCAGCATCGCAAGGCAGTCGCCACCCTCCTCTCATGAAATCTTGAAGAAACAATTATGTACGACTAATGTTCAAAATAGTTTTGAATATACTAAATGCTTATTTGTCTGAATATACAAATGCTTTCTTAGTTCCTATGATGGCTACTTATCAATTATCATGTTTATTATATTATTAATTATTAGTTTAATGATTTCAGCCTTAGAATAATTTTCCTCCTTCTTCAAACTTTTTTTTTATTCAGTTTGAACAACATTAATGAATAATGTTTTAATATTCTGTGCAAATATCATGCTATAATTGTAGGAGTTAAATATAGTTTTCAATCGTTTAGAATGTAAAGGCTTGAGGATGGGTCTTAACTAGAGGAGAAAGTTTTTGAATATAAAATTCAAGGATCTGAAGATATTTCCTAATGAGGAATGGTTCCAACATTCTAAATAACATTTTGTATTGAAATATAAATGATATAAACTTTGAAACTGTTCTTATGAACTGTTTCAAGGCGTAAATAATTTTATCTCTGGGTAGCAAAATAAAGCTATTATTGTACAGTTTACAATTTCAAATATCTCGTTATTATACTAAATAAAATAAATTTCTGAAATGAAACAAAGTTCTTTCATTGATGATCGTTTTTAAAAAATGTGATAAAAAGAAAAAAATAGTATAGCATTTAGATGAAAATTTTAAGATCATTTTTCAGTTTAATATAAATTCGTTAAATTTGCTATGTTATATTCAATATTATGTTATTCATTTATATTTATATCAAAAATAAATCAACCAATCATTTTCTATAGCTATAGCTAGAGAAATGTCTGTCAGGTATATTTATTTTTTTTTTTGTAATTGTGTTAAAACGTTCATCAGTAACCGCCAATAAATTTGACTTAACGATTTTGACAGATATACATGTTGGGAGGTCGCAAAGTCCATTTTAGGTTTTTTTTGGATGGTGTGTATGTGTGTGTCTGTCTGTTGGCTGGTGGGTGGATGGGTTGAAATTCATATTTAACCAAACATTAAGTGTCGGTGTGTGCTATTTTTTTGTGGGTGATATTGGGTCATGAAAGATAGCTTCTTTTTTTATATATATATTTTGGACTTTTTTCCGCTAAAACCTCTACATCTAGAAAGCTGTAATTTTGGGGTTTTTATGAAACATTTAACTAAGAAAATCTTCATAACCGGTCAGTTTGCAGTAAAATTAAATATGTTTGACTCATGATTGATTTTGGAAAGTTATTTTTCGCGGTCACATCATTTAATGATCATAGTGAAATCATACCCGAAAATACTATCTTTTGAAGGCATGAGTTAATATATTTTTGTTGAAGTTCTGTGGGTGAAAACGAGTGTTACTGCACGTTTAATGATTGTAGAGATATCTTTTCTACCCCAGGTGGCTAACAATAGAAGAATATAATTTTATCAAAATATACTTGTTTAGTAGTTTTTCTTCTAAACTTAATATTAGTATGGTTTAGTTAATACCTTCGTGGAAAGAATTCCAGAAAAAAAATTGTTTTCTTGAACCGAATTTTTGGTTACGATTATATTAATATATACAGTTATAAGAAGTAAAAACTCAGCTTTGAATAATGGATGACCTGCCGTACTTCTTGGATTTGTTTAGATTGACTTAAGGTTTTTTTTTATCACAATCAAGTCAAAAAGGATGGTATTGTGACTGGTATTCATATGTTAATAAAGGAAATTGGAAGATATTTTAATGAGTTAATATGATATGTTAGAAGATTTAATTCGTTAAACTATAAAAGCAAACGGATATCAACCATATGTTTTATGATGTTTCGAGTGTGTGGAGGAGGGTCTAACAAATGTGTTGTAATCAATTTAGGTATCGCCTTACTAGAAATATTTCATGATTTTAAATATTGAAGAAGTAATATTACTAACTAAAGTAACAACTATTAGATTCCACCTGTAGTAACATGAGAAGTTTTTTTAAATAAACATTTCATAAGGGATAGCATATCTATCAGAAGAGCAAAACAACGCCTTCAGTTCCAAAAACTTCAGTTAATTAAATAGATAACTCCTAAGTCTTAAGAAAATCACTGTGCCTACTTGTTAGATATTGAAGGAGCTTTTGATAACATACCTTAGAATCCAGTGAATCAGAAGTACGAGTACTATGTAGATATTCTGATCTAACAAGAATAAAATGGATTATAAAAAGATAATTTATCCAATCCATGTATAAATACATAATCCATCCAATTTATGTGACTTGCATTAGTTATGTTCAAAAATAAGGAGTTAGTTTGATAGGCTAACTAAGTTATATTAGTTGTTTAATAATCTTTTTTAATGATTTACCATAATGATCTGTGTAAACTTTATGATGAAATGTACACGAAATTTTATATAAAACACCATTCTGTAGTTCCCTTGGAGAGTTTTTAATTAACTAATTACCTACGTTTTTACTATTAGGAATAACTATATTAAAGTCAAGATTATTAGCTCACCTAGGAAGTGGTTTCAATGACTCATGATATCGTGGAACAATCCCATTTGATACAAAACGTGTTTCTATTTCTATAATAGAGAAGAATTCTTTTTAGCGAATAGTAAAGCTTTGTCAACATGAGGGTAAGGTATTTTAAGGGTTAGGCAATAGAAATAATTTCGTTATTTTAACATTAAGGTATTAAGGTGAGAAAACTCTTGAAGTCATCAAAAACGTGTCTTTAAAAAGAAATATTTTAACTTTTTTGGGTCGGCAGAATAAAAATAGACGTAAGCAAGTATAAGGGGAGTTTCTGATATACACCATAACACAACTCTTTAGGTACTCTATGAGTAAGATTATAATGGAAGTGCTGGATTGTTGGCACCGATGCATTTTTTCAGAAAAAAGGCTATGTTTTAAATCTATGAACAAAAATACTTTTCTAGTAATTAAATTTGTAGAAAGAATAATTATATTTGCATGTCGAACAACATCAATACTAAGCTGTTAGAGGCAAGCAAACAAAGTAGTTCCATGTTTTTCTAAAAATATGAAATATCGATGTTGTTAGGAAATATTATCGAGTCTTCTTCCGATAAATTCAATAGATCAAACATTATAAACATAAGTTAAAGTTTATTACAATTTTGATCAGTATTAATGGGAGAAACAGATTGGTCTACGAGAGTTGATAAATAGATAGTTTTGATTTATTTATTTTTTACGTCTTTTACCCTTTAAAATACGTCTCTTTTCTCAATACCTCACCAGACGTTCTATTTCACATGTTTTAGTTCTATTATGACTCTGACGAAGATAATTTTTTTTTGGTTGAGTGATCTTAGTCCTCTTTCTGTATATTTTATTGCGGTTTAGAGGTTGATATTGCAGTCAACGATGTTAGATCTGTAACGATCTGTGAACATCTTTGTTTCTTCATCCTTTTATATTTTTCATTTCTCGTCATCAAGGTGAGTTGCTGAAATTATTGAAAATCTAGAATACTTGCTTTCTTTATTGTGTTTCTGAGTTTATAGATATAAAAACCAACCATAGGATATATATGATTGGCAAATTTAAAATATGCCTCTAATCAAAATATTTGTTCTTTTTAAATTGTTCTACTTTTTAATTGGGGGGAATTGCTTTAGTGTTGAGTTCACTCTAATTTTGTTTTGCTTTCAGCATCTTTGTGATTAATTGCATTGTTAGTAATTTAATTTCATAATACATACTCCTATGAATAAAAAACTCTTATTACTCTGCTGCTGTGGTTAGAGAAATATTGCGAGTACAGTCTTTTTAGATTCGGGGAACTTGAAATGGCTTTCTTATGTATGTGGATTTTTATTTTAGTTTACGTGCAGTTGTTCTGAATGGTTACTTCACTAAATCGGTCCATAAAGACTAAGTTTTATGAAGTTGTTGATACAGTCCTGTAAATTATTTGTGAATTTATTATTGGTATCTTAAGCATGAACTGAAACCTCAAGGAATTAATACATTTGTTTATTCTCATCTTATACAGAAAGTCATGAAATATATCTTTTGACAGCTTTTGATAAAGGGACACCAGAATCAGTTAATTCTTAACCATGTTTAATGTATCCAACGTGTACTGCGGACCTGCCTTCTTTTGTTATCTCAGTTTCTTTGAATACATTTACATATAATTAAAAAAAATCAATTTCAAATGTATATAACCCTAAAACAATACACTGATTCGTAGCATGTAAATGGTTTTGTTAGCCAAAGCTTTCATTATAATTCACGTCTTTTTTACATTTTTATTCTGACATTTCATTTCTCATTTTTTTAGCCCTTCCAAATTACTTTTTAATTAACATTTAGCTCCCCTTTTTTCACGAATAATAGTTCATGAATGCTTGCCAAAGGAAATATCATTTAGAATTAAAAGCAGTAACCAAGCTGATTTTTTATTGGGTGTTTAATTAATTATTTAGTGTTGCAAATTTCAATCAATGTAGACTTTTCTTTTGAAGCTTAATTGCTGGCCACCTGTATTTATCACTCCGTTTAAAGTGTTTAATACAGCTTAAGGCTGACTATAGATTCCAGTTGTATCTGGAGTTTACACAGTGACCTTAATTCCATGAAACCATTCTGCTAGTATAGCTTTGACCTTGTCCTGGTTTAAGTGATTTTAGTGGCTTTCGTCCAAGTAAATCTGTTATAATTCAAAAAAAAAAATATTATCAACAAACAGTGTAATGGTTTATCTGTTAGAGAGTGATAAAGAGGAGAGTAATGGCTTGAGTTTGGCGAGGATTCATTTTACAAAGCAGTAGGCTACATTGTCTGCCTGGCCTTGCGCCACGACCAATAAAAAGAATAGGACTTTGGGCCTACGCGATGTCGAAGACCAGATCACCGTCTTACTCTCACTAGCGACTCGTCTCACATCACGAACTCTACCTTGGCTTCAAAAATTTTATGTATCCTTATTGCTGACGTATATAATTCCCCAGTTGAATAAATTAACTATATTTTTTTAAAATCATTTATATACCAGAATACATTGTATTTTCTCACATAGTACTAAATAACGGCTGTGTAAGGGAATTAAATAAATTCAACCCATAAAACCTTTACTACACTATAAAACAATTATAAAGAACACTAAAAATTCTGGGACCTCCACGGACCAGGATTGAAGTCTGTTAAACTTCTTTAGCTTAAATAGGCCCTGCTGAAAATAAGAAAATAAAACCTTTAAAATTCAAAACTCTGTAAGATAATCAAATAATTATTAATCTATCGTCATTCTTCTTACGTAGGGGGGGCATATTTACAGTACTATATCGTAGAACCCCTGTGGTACTAAGAATGAAATTTTAATACCAAAAAAACTTCAATAAAGTTATAATTGGAGTAACTAAGCAACATATAATACAGCAGTAGCTGAATTTCAGTAGAAGACTTCACCATTACTTTTCCTAGAAGACCTCTACTTACTTGGTACATCCTAGCATCGTTTCCACATCTCATAACTAAGACAACATCAAGTAAATTTCCACTCAATGCTAAGTTTGCACTACTTCATGTTACAATTTCAATTAATTTCCGACTTAAGCCTAAACCTACTTCATTCGTTCAAATTTTAGTATAAATAATAATTATATATATAATCTTTTTACAATCTAATTTGTCGGTAAACACACAACTTATTGTTGTGCTAAAAAATATTGTTTCCCTTGCCTATCACCTGCCGCTTTTTGACCTCTCTATAACATTGTTATTAATATGTCAAGGATGGGAATCTAACTAATTATCTAACTAATCTAACAATTATCTAACTAATAATAATTGTTATTAATAATAATAGAATTATGATTGTAGTCTTCGGTGTTTACTCCACATATAAAATTATAATTTATTTTTCTGTTATTATATATAATATATGATATAATAAATTATAATAGTATATTATATATAATAAATATATAATATATTATATGTAATAAATATATTTATGTATTATAAATATATAATATAATTATATATTTTATGTATAATAATTTATATAGAATAAATATAAAATATATTTAAATTATAATAATTATTTTTTTTGCAAAAATTTTCTTTAAGACTCGCAAACTATTATAAAGTGGGAACATATCCCTGTAGATTTGATCAGTTGTTTTCAATGAAAGTGTGATAATATAATCACGAGATACCTTACAATATAGCATGAAGTTTTTATTGGATATGTTGTAAGTAGTAAATATGTAAAAACTCAATTTCCATTTTTAGGGAAAGGGGAAATGAAAAATAGTCTGTTCACAACTTTGAAAATAGCCGTACCAAGTAGGTATTGAAAGAAATATGGACTCAAATCATTTTGAAACGGTCGTATTATTAGTTTGAAAAAATAATAGGGTGTTAACAAACTTAGTGAAACATAAAGGACGATAAAATATGCTTTTTAACAATGTTATATTAGTCTAAAAATTGTATTTCCATAATTATTACACACTGATCCATGCAATGAAAATAAAAAAAATAATAATCACCCCAGTATATGGAGACAATTAGATTATCAAAATCTGTGGAGATGAAACTTAGTAAAAACCCGAAATTTACTGTAATATATATTGAAGAGTTACAAATATTAAGGCATCTTTCAGTACCTTAGGCTTAACTAGACTTAGCTAGAATAAATTATTAGGCTGTATTGTAATACATGTGTGATAAATGTAAAAATGTGTCGAGAAGTATTTTCATTTCAAGAATTTGGAACTTAATACCGAAAAAGGCAAAAAATTAGCAGTTACGGTGGGGAAGACAGATATAGATTCAAATGAATCGAATTTAATGTAATTCGTGGAATTTGAAAACTTCTGAACAGTTTATTGTGAAGTATGTAAGAGAAGTAGAATAACTTCATAAATACCTGAGTGAAGAATGAATAATTTGTTGAAACATATTTGAACAATTTTTTATTTGTTATTGCTTTAAAAAAAAATCGTGTAATTTGATCAAGGTGGCGTCAAGGCGTATGAAATGTACATAATTTATATACAAAGCAGATGTTTTCCTCAATTATGAACCTAGAATACAATAGTATGTTGGCTAGCGGTCATGGTTTTGTTTTGGCTTCCCACGGTAGAAGTAGGAATTTATCACCCACCTACTTCGTCGTATACTTTTTTTCGAGCTACGTAAGTAAACTGACTAATATACTTGATTTGTGGCAATATTAACATACCATGTTAAGTAGATTTGGATTTATTATCCTGAGATTAATAACCAACACCATATAATTTGTTGTAATAATGGAGACTCAGATCTGTACATCTCAGATCTGAATTAACAATAATTAATAATATCTGAGTTAACAATTCTACTGATACTATGAAATGAGAGGAATACCTTTTCAGGCTTGAAATGCTTCAGAATTATTGCTAATTAAATGATCGATACAAACAAAATTAAAAATTCTCAAGTGTTTTAATTTAAATTAAATCATTTTCAGCGTTAAAATGTTTTAATTATAGTTGCTTGATTTTGTGAAATCAGAAATTAATGAAATTATAATTTTTCCTGTAATAATTTTGAATTGAACTTCTTTTTATGAAAATCATTCTCTATGAAGCATTCAAGATAGATTTTTCGTCCTTTTTTTTAATCTTTTCACTGTTAGTTGATTCTGATAGATTAATCAACTGTCTTATTTTATGTGGAAGTTGCTATATCAAATTGTAATTATAGGTAAAATTAATTTAACAATAACACATAAATAACTATTTAATTATGTAAATAAAGCAAGCATTTATATTATATTTCAGAATAACTGGTAGACTGAAAACATCCTCATTTTTCAGTAACTGTATTCTAGTAGCTTATTGAATTTGATTCACTCCAAGTATACGTGTCAATAAAGCCGAATAATAAGGGTTTAGTTCGTCCACAAAACAATACAATTAGCGATATATATCAACCATCTATTGACATCTTCTTACTAACTTTAACAATTTACATGAGGCTTAAGTTCCCGATGGAGTATCCAAAGTAAAGATCACTGCTTAGCTAAATAAATGATCACATTTTTCTATAATGCTAAACCTTATTCTCTCAACAGTCTACAAAGCTGATTTTGCTTGTAAGGGTATTTATTATGGAGAGTTTTACTTGAATTTAAACTTTAAGTAAATAATTACATTGTTACCAGAAATTTACTAAAATGACGGTTGATATACCTGTATCAATAAATTTATTTTTTTTTTAGACTAACTAAATTGTTACATGTCACCTTAAATAGTTTTTTTACAATCGTGTTTTTTAAAACATAATAGTCTTAAGAATGTAGTATTTGTCCTCTATTCTGTACCGTCGATGTTCTCTATACAACCTGTCAGACGTACAATTCTTTCTACTGAAGTTATTAGTTTTTTGATGTCAATAAGACTGTTGAAAGAATAATACCATTGTTAACAAGTACAAGAAAATGAACTTCACTGAGTATGAGGTAGATATTGAATATAATTTTCGATGATTTTAGGCTTGTTCACAGGACTATTCTTACTGTCATAAATTGTTTCGTATTGAATTAAGCTCCAATTTTTTAAAAATTATAATATTTTTTATTACACTGAACACAATTTACCTATTTTGAAAGTAAACTTTATTTTATGCAACTGTATACTTACACATACATAGGGATAGAGAAATTACACACTCCTCCTTGATTTCGTATTATATTTTATGTTTGATAAATGGTGTTTAAAAAAGATGAAATATTTATTTGTACACTTCAAATATTTAACTAATTACCCATAATTTTTTAATCTGGTTTAGCATTATTGGCATTGCTAAACAGACATTAGGCGTGAAAATTGCAATGAAATTATATGTAATATTAATATTTTTATTCCAATATCGAAAATGACAATTTTACAAGATGAGATTGTTTCAAATTTAGTATTGATATTTCGTTTTAAATAGACGTAACACTGCTGCAGCTGTGTTTTCACGTTCATACAATGATGACATTACGGAAAGCTTTTCATACTCGTAACATGGTAACATACAATACTCTTGTTCTACAGTAAGACACTTCTAGGACAAAAAGAAAAAAAATACCCTCACAACGTGTATAGATGTGATTATTCCCACTACTTCTACCTATCATATTACATGTGATTCTTGTAATAAATACCACATAACAGATGTAATATTACATACTACATTGTAAAAGGAAATACCACACAATACAGATCAATATTTTTTTAGACGATATCCATAGGGGTTTTAGACAATACTGTAAACGGGTCTGCCGTTCAGACAGGTTTTGCAGATAATAATAATACATTTAACATTTATATATCTCTTTTCGCGGCAGGAATTGCTATGGACACTATTTAAGCACGAAAATGGTACTTTATCGTGCCAATTTTTTCTTTGCTCTTTAGATTAATTTAAAAACTTGCTATTTCGTATCACATATTGAATATGTCGATTACTTGATAAAAATTCATAATTTGAGTTTGAAGTATATTGCACTGATAAGGATAATGACCAAGTTCCTTCTGTAGTTCATGTCAGACTTGTTCACTGAAATTATTTTAAAAACTATACTTTTCAAGGTAATTAATTTGTCAAAAATAAATATTTTTCCAAATTATAATAATAAACCATTGTAAATTTGTATATTTGAATATAAATATTTGCAAAAAACTACCTAACTATTTGCATCAAATGAAATGAATGTGTCAAATAAAATGTAAACATAAAATAATCTAAATAAATGTGATTGTTTATTAATAATATCATTCCTTTCTTCATAAATTCTTTCAAATTTTAAGCAAAACAATCAAGATATTTAACTTCATAAACTCTACTGTACCTACTTGATATGATTGCGTTTTTCATTGATTGTTACAAATATTACTTATTTTTTAGTTATTGCTATTCATGTTATTTTTTTCATGCATCTTAACAACGATAACATGCTCGTTATAATTGGTCAAATTAAATAGCCGAATTGAAATAAATAATGCAATTAAATTTATTGGTAACGGTTTGATATCTGTTACTTTAAATTATAATTGAGTGTAGACACTCCAGATTTATTATTTTCTGTCTGAGATTAAAGTAATTTCGAATATTTTTAATAGATCGGTATTTTTAATTTGCATTTTGCAATATTAATAATAGTGTTCACTGAACCAACACTTTTTGTTTTTTTAAAGGAAGTATAACCTTACTCCTTTAAATGATGTTTCCCGATAATTAAAAGGTTTTCAGTAGCTAGTTTTTCTGTTTAATTCTATAAATAATTGATCTTGATAAAGTTCATGTTGGAATAGAGTAAGTATTTATTTGAATTAAGTAATGTGTGTAAAACAAAGAAAACATTGAAAGTTGAAAGAGATTGCTTCACGCGTTCAACGCTTAAAATTTGACTCTTATTCAGTTAGAGAATTAAAGGACGTTTTACATGGAGCCGCCAAGAGAATTAGCAACTAGTTTTTATTTTTTCAATGTTTCGATTTACAGGCTTCTGTGAAGAGCAGGATAAAAGTGTAGTAAGGTTACGTTAGGTTGCAGCGGTAGTCCCACAAGGGAACACACATATCCTGACCACTGGTACTTTTTGATCCACACAATCAACATTCTATGTCCTAAATTTTCATAACTCAAATGTATTTGGAGTAGGGATCTTTAACGAGTTCCTGACATTGTACAGGATAGGGTCCGACGGCTTAATATCCTCTCCGAGGGATGATGTGCTCACGTTTATTCACCTCCTTTGTGAATGAATTGAGGGCGGGAGTGGATATTCAACCCTAGATCTACAAGTCGAGAGGCAAGCACGCTGCCACAGGGTTTACCTGGCCCCTAAAAAGTGTGGTGAGCATGTTATTTGTTATGAGTGAGCTAAATTATCTTGTTGATTCGTTATCAGGAGTCCTAAATGTTGTTTTACTCAAGTCTGATGGAAAATATGTTTTGAGAGCACAACTGCGAGAGTGACTTCCTTAAATACTTTTACAGGACAGTGCAAAATGTTTAATCAGCCAATGAGATGATCAGGAGAGCGAAAGCAAAGCTCGCTGCTTTTCTTTCCTTATAAAATCTTTGGCATTCTCCATGTGATATAATACAAGATTTCACATAAACATGTGAAATAGCAATTAATAATCAAAGCACAGTATGAAATGGGAGAAAAAAGACTAAGATCTTTCAACCGTAACAAGCGGTCTTTATATATATATATATAAAGCGGTCTTTATTATATATATATATTATATATATATATAATATATATATAAATATATAAATATATATATTTATGCATTGATTATCTTACCAGAAGAAATTTTTATTTTTTTTGTTTTATCATTCATTTTTGAATATTACTCTTACAAGTACGTAGATTTTTTATAAGGATAACATTTTATAAACTTAAACTATTTTTGTAGTCTAATATAGTAGAATGATAATAGTAAAAGTAAATCTTGTCATTATGTATATAAACTAGATTCACAGAAAGAACACAGATAAAGGAGATCACAGAAGCTCACAATTGTATTTCGACCATGTCATCCTCAGGTAGTGAGACAAGAAATGAGTCACTCGGAAGACAGACGACAGCTTTTATATATATATTCTCTAATAAATTTACATGAAGCATTAAGATGGGAACAAAACTAGTAAATTATTACTAGTTTAAAATAGTCCAGTGGAACAGCCCAGTGGTCTTCTATCAAGTTATGCATTTCATAACTTGAATGCCAAGGGAATAAGTAACTCTGTTTTAGCGATCTGTTTGTTTGTGTATAGAAACCCTTCTAACAGGTCTAAACTATTGGGTTGGTAACTAGTATGGTCGTATCGTTCTCTACTTATACAGTCTGTTGCCCTTCGAGTGTTTACTCAAACTTGAAAATTACAGAAAAAAGTGTTTAGTTAACACTTTTAAGTGTTAATTTTCAGTTAAAGTGTTAAGGTTGACTCTTAAACTTAAATTATGAAATTAAAAATCATAAGTATATTAACAATATATAATTATATATTATTTTATAATTTTATATTTATAATTGTATACTATTTTAAAGATAAGGAAAACATTCCAATATAATTATATATATATATATATATATATATATATATATATATATATATATATATATATAAATTATAAACATATAAACCAGAGAATGAAATCAGAAGAAAAACTAACATCTTACAACCATATATAAAATATGGTTGGTTGTAAGACGTTATTATATATATTACTAAAGCCTAACCATAGTAGGAAATCAGAAAAAAGACTTTAGTCTTTTTAGCCATAACAAGCGGTCTTCGGCAGAGTCAGAACTGATACTGAAACACTTAGACTTTTTTCTAATTTCTTATACGAATATTATTCGTTAATTCGTAGCAGAATGCTGTCACATTTAACGTACCAATGATTAAATTAAAGTAGCCTCTATTTCATTCTTAATTTAAAATTCACTTGTTTCAGTTAATTTTTGGGGTGTTTATTAATTGTTTCATTATTTTCACATGTTTTCAAGAATTATTTTTGAAATTTTACAGTTTGGAAACACTAAGGGAAAACAAACAATGCTTTCTTGATCTTGTTGAATTGAGTAGATAAATTATAGGCACAGAACGGAACTAATTTCTGAACTATTGTAGGAATTTGGGTTTGATTTAAACTATGACATCATGGGTTGTACTGTTGGTTTCTCCAAGAGCTGCTGTTGAGTTGAAATGTAGAACTTAACTGAATCTTTATATCAACGTTATTGCTCCCACCACTTAGCTTCCTTATTAATGAAAATCATGGAGCCCTTTATTAATTTCTTCACATATAAAAAGAAATGTCATACTTGCACAGCACCTTCCTGATGCATCATCTATTACGTAAGAAAAGCTTTTGTTGAAAATATTTTAATGATAATAATGAATAACTTATATGAGTGCCTTACCCAAGAGTTCAGGTAATGAAATCTAGTGCATCTGAAGAATGCCGCTTCAGTGAAAAGAAAGTATCCAATCCAAAAATGTTGGAATAGGTATCTAAAGAGGATAACTTTTAACTTAACACAAAACTATGTTTCTATTCTCAGAATATTTTGTGATTTTATATGTTTTGAATGGAGCTGATATTAATAATTGTAAATTTGTTTTGTGCAATTCACACAATCAAACCAAATGACTTTTTTCAAGTGGGTTATAAATTTGTGAGTAAATTTATTAGAAGTTATCTGGAAAAACTTAAACTTGATTTGTTCAAACAGATGATTTCAAAGTAATGTTTAATAAAACTCCACAGTTTTAAAAATAATGGGTAAATTATTTTCACGTACAAATGGTGAAATTTACGTACACGAGTACGTGTTCTCGTTCTTCATGTTGTTTTTTTTTCAATTTATATATATAATAAAGACATATTATGCCCTGGTTCTATTCCACTAAAAATACACATAGCCACAGTAAAGTAATGGTATTTTATATTTAATCTTGAAAAAAAATTACCGCGTCACATTAATCTTTAGTTGCTGTCGTTTCCTCACGATGACCAGGGGCAGTTTCAAAAATATTGAAGACTAAGATCTTTCAACTGTATCAAGCGGGTAACCAGCGGTCTTCGTCAGAGTGAGAGTCAGTTGGGATTTGACTCTATAATTTTTTTTTCAAGATTAAATATAAAATACCATTACTTTACTGTGGCTATGTGTATTTTTAGTGGAATAGAACCAGGGCATAATATGTCTTTATTATATATATAAATTGAAAAAAAAAACAACATAAAGAACGAGAACACGTACTGGATCAATATTTCGAACCGATCTTCGTCATCAGGAAGAGAGTAGAAGGAAGAAGAAGAGCTACGTGCGTTCGATCTGCTTATATATGTATAAGGATAATAAATTATTTGTATTCGGATGGACTACTGTTTTTTTCCTTAATTATTAATTCCTATAACATGATGATGATGTCAAATACATTGATAAACCATAACTTCCCTAAACCTTTTTGGATATAGGCTCATAATTCATTGGTTTAAACAGTTAAAATATTGGTAGTCGACTTTATTAAAGCAAAAGAAATCTGCTTAATTTAGAAAACTATTTTTATTTGACAACGAAAAAAAGAAATAAACGTTTCTTTAAAAGGGAAATTGTAGGAACCTGTCGTTAAGAATACGTCAGCCGTCTGTTTGAGGTGTCTTTTCTGAGTGTAGCAATGTTATTCTGTTCTGAGTAAATGGACGTATAAAAGTATTTACACAAGCGGCACGCGGAAAGACGTCAGCTTATCTCGTGCAAACAGTTACCTATTTTTACTTGGCAAGGTGTGACGTAGGTGGCTGTGAATGCCTTCATATATGTGCTTGCATTCAGCCCAGTTCTGGCAGCTGTAGCTTCTTACCCTATGCATCCTTTAATTAGCCCTTATATTAATTTAATTGATATTATCACTTACAATACTTAATGATTATTTTAACATATTTAATTTGTTTTTACGGAAAATAAAATTGTTGCATGAGATACACATTTATTGGACCCACAACCTGTTTTTTAGTATATATAAAAAGTTGCATAAATTGTGGCTCAGAATAGAAGATGTGGTCGACTTTCGGGGAAAAAAATCATAGATTTTTAACGTTTGAGAATAATTAATTCTTTCTTTATTTCTTTTTTAAATCAGTGTGTCTTTAAAATGTGGAGCTTGTTTTTTTGCACTTGTTTGATGGAGTAAAATATGAATGACGTAATATATGTGACGTAATAATATTAAATATTACATTTCCTACAACATTGTTAATTTGTAAAATATCAAAATGTGCGGCTGATAAATTAGACACTCGAGTTGCTAATAGTAGCGCTGAAAGGCACAGTAAAAAAAAAGAAAGAATGTTCACAGTATTTTCCACCGTAATGACGATTAAAGCTCAAATAATGAGTTCATTCCAATCATCGAAAGATTTTCCGTGACATCAACAGAGCAAAATGGCTCTGTTTGTTGATCTTGAAGGTCCTTGAAGTCCTATTGTTTCCCAGAAAAGTGGTTTTATATGGTTGGCGGGTGTGCGTCTTGAAGGTTTTAAGAACAAAACAACATTGCGATAATAGAAAATGTTTCTGGGTAGGCACAAATTGCGACCGTTTTTGAAGATCTCCGAGCGGTACAAACCCTTCATTCAAAATCTAAACCAGATTTTATTCCTACAAGTATTTAGTGAGCTTATTAAATTGGTTTTGACTCTGACGAAAACCACTTGTTATGGCTGAAAGATCTTAGTCTTGTTTTCCCATTTAATATTGTCGTTTGATCTTGCTTGTTGTTTCACGTGTTTATGTGAAATCTTTATATATATACTCGTATATATATACTGTAATGTAATACTTAGTTTTTCTGTTTCAAAATTTATACTTCTGCCTATGGAAAAGGTTTTAAATAAAAACCGAAACGTTGGCAATGAGAGTTTAATTTGAACCTGAAGAACTGACTGAGTCCCGATAAACTTTAGTTTTCTATATTGCAATATTTGTAAAAGTACATCATGGTGGTGTAGTTTTCTTGTCAAAATATTGTCACGGTGGTGCTATGTTTCACAAATATAACAATGTATCAATTACCAAAAAAAAAAAGTAAAACTTCTTTAAGGTTAGCATTGGATGTAGGGAAGAGCTGTAGGTGGTTTATACTTCCACAAGTACGAACACCCCTTATCTCTTCAGATGGAGATATGTTACCACAGAGTGCTGAGGAAAAAAATAACTCAAAGTTGTTAAATTATGCAAAAATATTGATCTGCTCTAAATGTGCATTTTTTTTTTTGACTCAAGGAATGTACATATTTCTTCAAGAGGACCAGCAATTCTACTCTGCTAATGGAATTATTCTTATCTCAATGTTCGAAGCAGAGACATTTTTCAGCACATGTTCATGATCGTATAATCGGAAAAAAATGTTTCTACTATCAATAAATGCATCAGCTAAAGTTATGGGTTTGTAGGCAAAATAATTCATCTAACTGAGTATGGAATTAGACAAAGTGATAGTGGAAACGGAAAAAATCCTTTCATAAACTTGTTCAGAACGCCCTGATGTGTGGTTGGTAAGTTGGGACGCACTTTAATCTTAATAATGCGATAAGAGAATCTACAAAAATGTTCACATCATTTCTAAACTTGAATGAAAATATGTTGCGGATATTACTGATCTTACTGACATCAAAGATAGTAATTGTGAGACTAATCAGCATGGGAATGATTCGGGCAGCCAGTGGCAGTTTCTATATAATTTCATAGTCCCAATTTCTTTAAATCAACTGAAAATTCATCTGATTTAATGAAATTATTCCGAAATAATTAATAAGGCCTCAATTTATTTTAACATTTCTGGCTTCTTATGGTAGTTAAAGAGAAGTGAATAACTGAGCCATCCCGGACAAATATTTACTAGAGAGAATAGAAAGCTTGTTCGTGCCTTACTAAGCTCAACAATTTATTCTGAATAGACATCTTTAAGGTTTACTTTCATATTATGATGGATGAAGGCAAAGCAAATACGGTTGCGATAACCTCTTTTAGATAAGTTGTAATACAACATTATGAGATTCAGTCTCAAAAACACTCCAAAACTCTTCTCAACGTTTCATAAACTAACTTCTACTGGATTTAATTTTGCTTTCAAATATTTGGGTGATTGCATTGTAACCTCCTGATCAGGAGTGAAACTCTCCTACCACCTCGAAGAAGTAGACTGAACATATATGGTCACGTCTAAATATAGAAAATAATTTATTGGAGTTGACCATCTGCAAATTCCTAATTCATTATTCTAAGGAATCCAACAAATTCCAGAACCATAAAAAAATATAATCGTAGATACATACACATTGCAAACTTCCCTAGTTTTATGAATTTTTATAGACGGTAATTGCTGCAAGCTGCTTAAAACTACTCTCTTTGAGATGTTTGCTTTCAAGTTTCCAAAAAGTGTGAAAGAAAAGTTCAGAGGACTTAACAGAATATACATCAATTAAGCCTATGCAAGAAGGATTAAGTCAACGCCACGAAATTGCCATACTCTGTTACTGAGTCTCGTCTATACTTGATTATAGACAGCCTGGGAGTTTTTAATAAGGAATCTGGAGTTCTTTTCGAAAAGTTGATACCTAGCCCAGACTAAATAATTAGGGGAGAGGACGAAGGACCTTCGAAGGAACAGTCTAAAGCTAAAGACCTTTAGCTTGTGCTCTTGATTGTCTATTGTTTCCCATCACATGACTTGATTCATGTGAAATGTCTACCAGAGTTCAGTAGATTCCCAATATATGTTAAGCTCGTTGTAATCGCTTAGTTGTGATAGTTGAGAGACCTATCCACTAAAGTCATTGGTTTTAAGGACTTTCTATGAGAACCAGACCCGGTTATCCATTACCCTGAATGCCACCCTAGATCAAGGGCTCAGAGAACCTGAATACTCAAGTCTAGCTCAGTCCCCACAATACTGATCAAAACTTCCTGCATGAAATATCGAAATATGGTAATGAGTTCAGTGTTTTCTTTTCTATGTGTTTTTTTGAAAATTCTAGTTTATTCAGTTCGAAGAATCGTTTCATCTAATTGGTTATATATACATATATATAACCAATAAATACTTCTTTCTTAACAAGATTTATTCAGAGTTATTACTCAAAATCACCTCTTTGCCAACGTTTCGTCTTTAGTTTAAGCCGTCCTCACGGTTAGAACCCAGAAACAATGATTGAGACCCTGAGGATGTCTTGAAATAACGACAAAATGTTGGTAAAGAGGTGATTTAAATCTGACGAAATCTGGAGAAGAAAAGTATTTATTAGTAATTCTGGTCAAAAAAACATGTTTTTATATAACATTGGTAAAAGATGACAAATTCGATGGCAGTGCGTCGAAAACCATTAGCCTGTGCCATAACAACAGTAACAATAATCTATGTCAAGTGAGCTGACGACAAACATGCAGGTCCTATTGTAAATAAATATATCAAACAAACGCTAATGTTTTTTGAAGCTCAAACTGTTGAAGATTTCTGTAGCCTGTAAAAGCTATATCCCAAAAAAATTCAGAGACAGTTCAATAATCTGGTAGTGTACAGCCTACATGTACCGTATGATACAAGAAACAAATATAAGAGGCCTAGCTTATAATATGAACGCCAAGAGGAAATGTAATTTTAATATACAAAAAACGATAAATTTTACAACAAAATTATGTTTGGTTTTATATTTTTAGTATGGAAAGCTATAATTTTTAAGTATAACCAGAATTAGAATCCCACAATAATAAGCAATGTAAAATTATACAACATTTAAAAACCTATCTAGGTTTCTTTAATGACATTTCAATGTAATTATATCAATAAAACAACACGTGAAACGAAGTTAAGATGAATTTTTGGTTTACGTATAAAAACAGTGAAGAATACTTAGATTTATTGAGCCCCAGTTCCCGGTGAATCTAAGAGTTGAGCGATCTCATATACTGATTAATTTAGCAGATAGTAACGGAGGTTCCTGTTCGTCTATTTGGGGTCCAACCACAAGGCTGTGCTCACCACAACACTGATTGCATTTACTACCCACCGATTTCCATCCTTCAGATTCATGGGGCCTACTTGTCCTAAGCACCTCATCTGGACTGCTTACCCCCTATACATACTACTCTATAAACAAATATCAAATATGGAGTTTCGCTAAGGTATTGAAAATATCGTTAGGTTTATTTCCTTAAGAAATATATTCAAGAAGTTAATTTGGATTTGCATACATAGAATTCTGAAATAGGACATCTCCTTTTGATGAGTAGTAGACATCGTCTACTCCTTGAAGATTACTGGTCAAAAGTACTTTGATCTTTATACAATGAATTTTATATCGCATGTTTTTTCTGCGTTTGTCGTTTAAATTGCACTGGGTGTGATGCTTGTTACGTTAGTTTGGTTCCATTTAGCTGAGCCTTCGTTTGAATGGTCACGAGCCTTCCGTTGGTCAGCGCAGCAATCAACCCATTGCCATCCATGCCAACTCCCATCCACTCTAAGTTTAATAGTTGTTTCCGTGTCCAGGTCCTTAAACAAATTTCAGTTATTATTTACCTTCTTAAAGCTCGTTCTAACCCTGGCCTCATCCTAAACTGTTAATTATGATTTTTAATTTGTATGATTGCTTTCCCTTTTTGTTATTACTATTTTACTCTTTATTTAAATTTTTAGACATTATTTTTTGAGTTAATTCATTTTTTCATTATTTTTTGTGTGTTAGTAATACTAAATATCACCAAACCCAACTAAGTCCATTCATTACATCAAGAGTCCTACATTCTTCCTCGATCAAATGAATTGGCATATGATTTTTTTTAACAATAAATTGTCCTGATACACATACCACATACATGGTCATGATAATATGCCGTCCCTGTTTCATTCATCTTTTTCCTGATTGTGGTTTCTAGAATTATATTTTCCACATGATTAGCTGTTGTTTGGTGATTTTTGTTAATTTAATTATTTATCTTTTATTAAATAAAAGATAATTGTTAATAATTTTTTAATTAATTTAATTTTTTTTATTAATTTTTATTAAATAAAAGATCTGTATGTTAGAACATAATGACTTGAATTTAAGTTTGCTATTTCTGGAGACCTCTGGTTGAAGTTACTCTTTCTTTCCAGAGAAAATAAAATTGTAAGAAGAAATCATTTTGAAAATAAAAGGATCAGTGTAGGTATGTTTAAGCATGAAACTGTATCCAACTAATTTCAAAATGGATGAATTTTTCTGTTTCCTTACAAAAATTACCTCAAGTAGACACTTATTCTGGATTTAGAAAATAAAACTTTAGAAGCATTTGGAACTAATCCAGAAACAATCCAGATAATATTTATGCTTAAGAGCGGACGTAATGTTCGCTTAAAAGTACAAGATTAAAAAGTTTACGAACTTCAGCTAAACTTTTTAGTATATTTCCTTTCGCTTTCAAAATGCTAAGTCCAAATTGTAAGAAAATAAATTCATTTAAAACTTTTGAATAAGTTTTAAAGAGAAAGTTGCTACTTTGGTATTCTTGTTAAATGCCAACGTTATTAACTTGTGATCACTGCAATTGAAGTTCCCTTTTCTTGGATTTACTTATTTCATTTAAATCCTAATCATCTTAAAAGCAATCATTTCAATGGATGGGCGTGTATTTTGTTTAAATTAAAAAGGCATTCCAAGTTATCTTTTTTCTGGCAATCATTATTTTAACGAATTTGATAAAAAGTAAATAAGATTTTTATTTTGATTTTTTTATAACATTATCGGGTATATTTGTATTTGTTTTAGCAATAACACTGGGAGTACTGGTGTTATACATAAATTATGGGAGTAGAAAACTGTGTCAGCTCCTATATGATTGCGCTGAGTCGGGTGACACGTCTATCGCAAGAGGTTGATCTCACTGTGACAGGGGCATCTCATAAGTTTCTTTTTCATTGTAACGTATCTGCTCAGTGAGGATAACCTACATTAATAGTGAAGAATACGACACTCCCTTCAGAAAGAAAAAAACATGCATCTCTTGCATGAACGATGGATTCATTTACATTTCCGCAGTTTGAACTATACTGGGAAATCAAACCGTTCCAGTGTATTACTTTTAATAATTGATTTTTTTCTTTAATTACTACTGAGGTAGAATATATTAAAATATAAATAATATATTCATAAAAGGTCTATTAAGGTTTTCATTTTTTAAAATTTCTAATAAAACAAAATATTTTTATCCTTTTGCTTTAAACAATTAATCGTTTTAACCTTGAATGAAAAATGAGTTAATTTGACTAAGAATTAATTAAAATAAGTTGGAAATACCATTAGTGTTTGGAAATGCACAAACAAAGGTGCATTATTGGTGGGAATTTGATAAAAACTCCAGAACTTGTTTACTGATTCTAAGTCTAAAGTAAATTTATTCCCTTAAGGGACATAAATTAAAAACAATATTAATATGAAACAGAATTATATTTTTTTTATAAAAAACTTCGTGAAGGTTATTCTGTTACTAATTGGATTACAAAATAACGAAATATTATATTGCATGTTTTCATTTTGAAATTAATTGAAGCACAGAGATGAATCAAGGGATATTTTTAATTAGGTTGGCTTGAGGGTTGAAGATGAAAAATGGAACCAAAGAGTAGATCATACTGACGTTCTCAGGACCTTGAACTTGAATTTCAGCTTTATTGAGGAAAGCTTTTCAGAGAAACTTATAAAATATAAAATAGGATAAATATATACATTCTTTTTTAGTCAAACTAATCGAGATTATATATTATTGATTACATGCTTTGAAGAAGTTTAAATCATGTAACATATTCAATGATTTGTTTAAATTTATATTTAAATATGTACTACTTATTGATGCATAAGTGAATCAAGCGTCGTTTAGAGATTATCATCATTTCCTAAATCAAAAGAGAAATTTCGGAAAAGACAGGCGCTCACCTTATAAGGCGGAAGGGAGAGGCAATGGCACAGGCCAGAGCCCAATCGCGAGGACTTCTACCCGCGAATCAGGGACAGAATTCACCCCACCACGCCTTGCAAGAGTACGTCTTAAAAAAGGCAGGCGCTAGCCGTACAAGGCCGAAGGGAGAGGTAATCGCACAGGCCAGAGCCCAATCGCGCGGGCCTTCTACTCAAGCCAGTCCATGAGAGCGGACTTTCCACCCCCGGACATCGACTCAGGTTAACCGTCCACCCGGTTGTGCCTTTCTTAGTTCACACCATGAGGAAACAACCACCCAGGTGTGTTAAGCCCCCCCACCACGACAAGGTGAAGGCACGTGCGGGGGGGGGGGGGATTTTCGATGCCATTCATTCGAAGGCTGATCATGTTAGCGTATAGGCTTTACAAGCTATATTTCCCTTTATAGCAGTTCCACGCAGCATTTCATATCAATAGCACGAAGAAATGAAGTTATTTCTTCAATTTGGAAGCACATTAACAGAGTTAATGAAATAAAAATATTATAAATAGATATATTGAAGAACCTTAAAATTAATAAATAAATATAAAATATTAAAAAATATAAGCAATTTGAATGATATTGATGTTCTAATAGAATAAAACTAAATTTTTAAATATATTTCTTTTATATATTTTATTTTTGGTAAAAACAGAATAGGGTGGTTTACACATTTGGTTATTTTAGAAAATGTCTAACACCAAACGGCTAAATATAGAAGAACAAAATTTCGTTAAAAAAATTTAGCAGAAATTTAACTGAACTTGGAATAACGGATCTACTGTACTTGCATTTGTTTACATTCACGTAGAAATTTTTTTCTCATAATTGACTGTACAAAATTGCTATTCTATTATTTAATAAAACAAATTTTAAGATCTTGTTATGAGTTAATATGGTATATGAGAAAAGATAATTTTTAAAACTAAAGTCAACACTAGCTACATATTTATATTTTCCAGCGTGTGATGGACGCTTGTCTAACAAAAGTGTTGTAATCGTCCACAAAGAATCTTAATATCCGACATACATTGCTTTGTAGACATAATTTAAAAAAACAATAATAAAACCAGTAAATGTGAGTTAACTCTCTTGTGGGTACAAGGATACACGGAAATACAGGAGAATCAAGTAGTATACTTTTGTAGAATGTAGGAGTCAAATCATGAAGAATACCATTGATGAATGGATAAGAAAAAATGTTATACAAAATAGTAGAAGAAACCGTGTCTAATATAGTCTGAAAAGCTCATTCGAACTGAATCCAAATCCGTAAGAAGCAAAACGTATCTTCAAAGCAATTTAACAATATATGTGTGACATCCTTCCCGAAATTGTCTTCTTAACTACCAATTATGAAAGCTGGTATTAAAACATACAAACAATAGACAGCTGTCTGTAAGAGGTGGAATGCTTTCAAGACATGGTGAGTGATGTGAATCAATTGCATTTAGAGTTTTGAACAATTATACCCAATATCAACAAAAGTAAGAGATATTTATTTAATTATTCATTAAAAAACTTAAAATATTATTCTGAATTTAGAAAAAACCAAGGGAACCACTATAGGATAGATGTGATATATAGTGCTCTCATTGTCCAATGGAATTGAAACCCTGAGATCGATGGTGTCAAGTTTTTCATAGCTTCTAAAAAGGGTGTAACCACATTAATACAAATGAAATCATTAAATTCATTATCTCTGAGTTTTATAATGTCTTATCAGACATTACCAAAGCTCAATTGATTGTCAATGTAATTGATGTCATTTTACTGTTAGTAAGTTTAAGTGTAGACCACTGTAGATTTTTATTTATTTCTATTATTTTGAGCAATACATACAATTTCAAAGTGCATTGGATTGGTTGTAGCCACCATTAAAGTCAGATGGTTGGCTACCTTGAGCTTCCCCGGTAGGGTTCTTTCCCCAATAACGTCTTCTATCACAAAAAAGTTCTTTGATATATACAGCAATAGTCATGTGGTTATGGAAACAAATGTCACCATTTGCTTTTGCCTTGCATAACATGTGCTTTGTTGTAAAACTATGAGAATATCCATGAGAAATCATTCTTCAAATTTTAAGGATATTTGGGAATTTACGTTCTTGATTTCACGATGTTTGCAATGTGAATTTAGTGATTGTAAATACAGATTTTTTTGTTGATTGCTTTGTTCTCGATCATGAATTGTTCTCGATTGATTCGACAGTGCCTTATTTTTTTTTCTGTTTTAGTTTTGGAAACTATCTCTGCGTTTATTGTTGCTATTATAACAGTTATATTTCAGTTTGTTGACATGGTATTCCTGAAATAAAATGTGATGCACACAGTTATTTCATTGTTTGCATGTGTCTGCTTACTAAAACAAAAAAAACTGGATAATGATGATGAGATTTGGGTTTGTATTTTAGTGAGAAACTAGCTTGACTTGACTTCTGTGTGATCTCAGCTCTCTCAACGTAGATAGTTTAGTTAAAAAAATAACAGCGAAATCTTTGCACTAATCATTATCTCTGCGTTTTTAATGTTGGTTTTGTTTATGTATTGCGTACGACGGGCCCATTGGAGTTGTGTCTAATTATGCTGTGGGAATGGCTGAACTGTAACATTGCCACATGATTTCAGGGAAACTCTTTAATTCTAGTTAGGAATAGATATACTGCGTGATATAATCAATATGGATGGAACGATAAAAGATTATGTTACGTGAAGTCACGTATTATGTGTCAACATTGGCATTATATCAATGAAATGAATGTATTCTGCTATGTGAGTGTTAAGAGACAAATAAAGTTAGTAAACATACATAATGTAGAAAAAACATTACACTACTAGTGCAATTTCCTTGTTCAAAGGTATCATTCAAGATTATGGGGCATATGAAACACATATCTACCTATGACAAATATTGGATGGATTATGCATATCTACATGCACAGTCACGTGAAGTCTATTCCACAGGCATTATCGCCACAATTCAGTATAATCAGTAGTTTTTCTTCAATTCCTTATGACTTAAATGTTATAGTTTTCATTCTTAGAGCCAGTGGTCATCCCCCGGTGATTTATGAAAAAGAGCCGTACCTTGTGCTTAACAGTTCCAGTGATGCTGATTGGTTGTTGGCGCAAGCGCAGACTTGCACGCTGTCGGAAACTGCACACTAGGGAGTGAGACCCCTTGTTCTCGTAGTACCGATTTATTGACGGTCCCCATGACTTAACATCAAAGGCAAAACGCCGCTTTAAGATCAGAAAAAACATTTCTCTGGAGAGCTATACTCTACGAAAGAAAAGTGCTCATACAATGATTTCAACGAAGAAAAGTTTTCTTGATAATCATTCAGAATTAGAATCTCCACAAGGAGAGATACTAATATTTTGGGGCCATGTTTAAACCCGAAGAGTGGATTTTATTTTCAAATGGGTGAGTTAATTAGAAGTGTGATGATTTAATTTCATCACAAGGAAACCCTATTTACTTTTTTCTCTGTTTAAGATTTCATCAAATTTGTGCATGTTCCCATTAACACAATACTAATTCAAGGACTGTATACATGATGTACTTACTTACTTGAAGCACAAGTTCTGTGATTAAATTCACTCTTGCTTATGAATATCTGGACATCAATCATGGCAAGTTGTTGGTTATTGCATGATTGGAAGAAGTCTGCATTGATTTGACGTTTCCCATTGCGAAGGGAGTTTTGGTTTGACCAGTGACAAATGTGAGAGCACAGACGAGAGCTGAGCTTGTGTGACTGTAGGGATGCTACTGGAGGTGAATGCTATTGATCCCTCTTGCAATCCACGTGGCGTCCCATTCTGCAGGGACTTGCCGGCCGCAGTCATACTTTGCCTACATCTAACATTCCCTCAAGTAATATCTTCCACTTGTATCAAGTGTTTATCAGCTTATCCAGTTCATTGACTTAGCCATACCTAAATACCAAATATTTAATTAAAAAAGTAAAAAAACTTTTAAAGCGGTAATTTTTTTTAACCGGAGTTCATATTTATTAAACCCAAAACTGGTTTATTTTTTTTTTCAATTCACTTATATGTTAAACATCACATACGTGCATTAAATACATTATTAAATATCATATATTTGACGGAGTAAATATGATTCTTCATTCTATTGACTCAATCAAACTACTTCGATTTTTAAAACGTTTTGAAATGATTATTTTTATTTAAAAAGTTATCATTTAGTAAAGGGAATAGTACCTTCCAATTGAATTTTACAAAAAAGGAAGCATTTACAATATTAGAAAGTTACTACACTATTAAATATGAAACCAAATGCAGTTTAAAGCATTTAATGACATACAGTATTAAAGCATTTAATACATACGTATTTAATTATACGTACAACTGAATGAAGCAATGAATTTTCCACGTGAACCTCTCTTTCTGTCTTCTCTCTCCCTCTCTCTATCTCTCCCTCTCTCTGATAGTGTTTAGTGGAATAATCTATAATAGGCGGAGGACCTTATTTATTAGACGGGACCTCCTAGGTGTATTCCTGCTTCAAGCAAGAGAGTGTAATAGGATGACAATAAGCATCACAATATGTTGGGAGTATAGATATTCAAAGTGATCTCAGAATGGAATAAAATAGTTAGACCAATTCACCATTCAGGTAGTCACAACTAAGGGTTAAACCATTTCAGTTAAAGCATACGTTCGAATGTGTTTAAAGTGTTGTGACCGTATTACTTCATTTTGAAGATGTACGTTAATTAATCCGTTTACTTACACGACTGTGGAAAGAATACTGTCATTTGACTGTTAGAATACTGGAGAAGTCTATTTAATAATTAGGATAAAAAACATAGATTGGGATATTGCGTGTTTTGCAATGTCCTATTCAGCTCAACTGAAAAAGCGTCATCTCTAGAAAAAGAAATTTGTTTCCAACATGCCAAGTATTTTCCTTAAGTGGATAATTATCTTTATTTTTATAGTTAAATTAGAAGTTCCATCAATTAGTATTTGACAGTTTAAATTACTTTACTTTTATTAAGAAATTTACTTAACCTGAAAACTCAATAAACAACACTATGTATGTATACCAGGCTACCCGTGACCTGTTGGTTCATTCAACACCTTTTTAATGCAATAATGTTAACATAAATGCAGATAAACTCTAAATTAATTCATTTCTAGTAATAAACATATTTTTAAGACAATTCTCTTTATTTACATTGTACAATTTGAATTTTCCAAAAAAAAAAATTGTTTTCTTTCTGTGTGGTCCTATTGAGAGCAACATGTAATTGGCCATGTTGAAATGCTGTTTTACATAAATCAACTAAAACTTTCTATAGAGTCTCTCCTTGAGAGTTAGATAAATAGTCATGGCAAATACTAACTGAATTGGAAATTGAATCCTTAAAAAAGGAATGTTGTCCTCTTCAGGTAAAACGATTTTCAAACTTAGAATTAAAACTACATATTTCCCATTGATACCGTGATGCTATAAATTTATATACAATGACATTATCATAAAGCTCCTCAGTTATTAGTCTTGTTCCATTACATAAGCGCGGTGTATCAATGTTTCTCATACGTACACATGACAGGAGCTTCATTTTGGAGTTCTAGCTTATGTTAGAGAAATCCAAAGAACTCTGGTGAGTCAAGAAATTCTTGAGGTTAATGTGTGGGTTCTGTTCCTAAACAAACCGAGTTGTATGACAGATATTTTTTAATTCCACCTGGAAATTATTCAATGAACCTTTGATTAATTTTACTGAGTATCTCGTTAAATGGAACTTCTGTATACATTTTCTGTGAACAATATTTGTCTGTTGGCGAATGAAGAGTAAATGTATTCAATACACTAATCAACATTATGTGCACGGATGAGCATGTCTTCGGGCAGTAATAATCTCTTTATTTTCATTCATTTCTACTCTGTCTACACCAATATTTATAAGAAATTTAGAGTATTCCTCATCTTGTTTTTGAACTTTCATATTGCTAGTTAAATGGAATTCAGTAATTCTGTGCTACAAGTAAGATTGATTCAAGCATTATAGATATCAGCATCAGTTCCTCTCTTGACAACTAGAAGAAGTTGTAAATTCCTGAGATGCTACAGCTAATGCAATTAGGCCTGAACTCCCTAATTTAGAGAGAATTAGTTTTAATAAGAACATCCCTGTACCTTTTGATGCATCGGGAGCCTTATTCTATCATTTTTATTGATATAAATATATCAAAAGAAGAAAATATAGGCATTATGACAATGTGGTTTTTGTTTATGGACATATTTGTTTGCTGTAAATATTTTAATTATATTAATTTGATAATTTCTAAAACTTCTGTTAACAACAATAAATATTATTTGTTAATATAATAAATAATTATTTCATATTCTCGTCGATTATTCATTAAATTTCCCTTTTCTAAATTTATTAAAATTAAGTCATTATCATTTAAGTCGAAAAAATATTATTAATCTTTCGACGTCATTTATATCAGGTTTTGGAAGCTTATTGCACAAAAGTCCGTTTGGTGCAGACGGTAGCGCGTTGGACTTCCAATGCCAAGGTAGTTCGTTCGAATCCCACTAACTTTTAATATTTTATCCAGTTTAGAGTGTGTCCAAATATTTAAACAAGAACTTCAAAGTTTTCTAAGTATATAGACTGATAACAAGATTTTACAATTTACCATGTAACCATACTTCTCATTTCTTACTGTGGTTTGGATGTTGATATATATATATAATTTTTCTTTAAAAATGTTTGAACCAACACGATAAAGAAGAATAGAATATAAAATATGTTTTAAATATTATTTAATATATATTTAAATATATATGATCAAACAACCGTAAGAAATTAGAAAAATGACTAAGATCTTTCAAACGTAATAAGCGGTCTTCATCAGACTCAAATACCCAACTTTGATGTAGACCGCTTGATACGATTGAAAAATCCTAGTGTTTTTTCCCATTTCTTATTGTGGTTGATCATTGGTTGTTATTTCACATGCTTATTGGGAAATCTTGTTTTTAAAATATATATATATATATATATATATATATATATAATATATATATATATATATATATAATATTATAATTCACAATTTATAAAAGAAATAGAAATCAACGTATAAATCATACATGCAATTTAAAATGGATGACGTTTCTTGTCTCGTTTTGGTTGTTACTAGGGGACTAGTGGTAGAAATATACTAACCTTATTTAGAGTTTCGGAGTCTGTGGTTATATATATACAATATATATATTATATATCAACATGGTTATATATATTGAGTGATATCTATCTATCTATATATAATATATATATATATATATATATATATATATAGTTGAAAGACTAAGAAATTTCAACTGTTACAAGCGATCTTGTCTCAACTGAAACAACAGTGTAGACGTTTGAGAGGAGTGGGAGGGATGGTAGGTATTTTAAAAGGTGTAAAGTTCAGAAAATGATAATATACCAGGGAGAGATGTTAGGCTAGATGAAGGAGTACAGGTAGAAAAGCGTATAAAACTATCTGCTACTTTAGACGATGCTATTGCCCTCATGAAGACTGAGTCAAGTTTGAACAAACCGTCACTAATGTTTATAATATTTGATCTATTAAATTTAATCAGACAGGATTCGATAATGTTTCTTAACTGGACTGATTTTTCATAAATAATTATTTTAGCTCCAGTCCAATCAATTTGATGATCTTCATTATTTATATGCAAGAATAAGGCACTACTTTTTTCCTATCTACTTACGTTGTACTGATGTTGTTTTACTGGTATATTTAATGATTTACAGGTTTCACCAATATAAATTATATGACAACTTTTGCAAGAGATTTTATTGATGTTTGAACTCAGTTGGATTTTGTATGCTTCATTAGGGGTAACCACATGGGATTCAATAATTTCCTTGAGAGCACGCTCGCCTTGTTTGTAGAGATTATTCATATGTGCTCCATAATATCTACATGGAAGCTGCCTTACACTTTAATAAAATTTACTTAACAGAAAATCTACTGCCAATTTATACAGATATATATATCACCAATAAATGAAACGGTTCCACAAAGTGAATAAACTGCATTCACAAAAAAGAAACAGAAAAAAAAGAAACAGAAACTCACAACGAAATTTCGATGGCCTCGTTTTGAGGAAGACAGATGTGAATCGCTGCGAAGACTGGCTACGACTGGCTGGTGGGCTTAGAGAAGCACTCAAACAGTAAAGCTAACTTGCGAAGGGAGGGGAGTCAAGGATAGATAAAGAAATTTATTTTCGAATGAAAACATGTACATGAAAACTATTATCACATTATAAGAAACTTAACTAAAAATAAAAATAAGTAAGTAAACAGATAATATATAAGAGACTAAAAGAAATCAAAGGAATAATCAACGATTTAGGTTAACACCAGGACTAGATCTACCTCCCAGGAGACTAATTAGTGCTTCTTCTGAATCTCTCAGATAGATTTTTGAATTAGTTTCAGTTATCTACCTCATAACCTGTAAACGGAAACAGTCTTTGAGAGGTCTTGTAAGAGATAGGGTAGGTGAATGATCTTAGTCTCTTTCAAATTTCATATTGTGGTTTGAACATTCATATATATATATATATATATATATTTAGGGAACAGTCCATCGTTAATGCATGTGAGTTTGAATTTACGACCTATTGTTTTTTTAACTAATTTCTTAGATACCTTTTCCAAATCCATTAAAAGTTTTTTTAAATTCAACTGGAACTAGGTACATCAACTACCCATATGTTTTGTTTTCCCATAAATCAGGCCCAGTATAAATAATCAAATGTTATGTTTTACAAACTTATTGAAGCTGCACATGGGACAGTAGGTTTGTGAAAAGTTTGTAATTAATATTTCTCATCTTTATTGACAAAATGAAGATGTAATTTTAGAACTAAAAGAACAATATTTGCTCCCACAGCTTAAGATATGAATATATTCTCACCTGCATGAAATGTTTACTGCTCCTTATGTTCATTGAATATTATTTCTAAAATGCAACATATGAGTAACAAATTATTTGTGTGACTTTAAATATTTAAAATAACTTATGATTGTAACAAACGCAACATATACCTTGGGTTTAGTCATAGTGTGTTAGTATATGCAATATGAAAAAAAAGCCGCAGATTGATTTATTGGTATTATCAATTTATTTTTAATCCTTTCATTTTGTGTACCCACCATAAACAATTACATTTCAAAAATGTACTGGTACTGGCAATTTAAAAAATGAAACATACATTAATAACGCGAAAATCTCTTAAAAGTAGTTTCGTTTATACATTGTACGTTCTGCCGGGAAGGAAGCATTACATGATTTGGGTTTTAGGATATATGGAAAACTTTGCCTTGGGTGAACATGCATGCTG
The DNA here is from genome assembly GCA_026182355.1 of Hermatobates lingyangjiaoensis. Lineage (NCBI taxonomy): Eukaryota > Metazoa > Arthropoda > Insecta > Hemiptera > Hermatobatidae > Hermatobates > Hermatobates lingyangjiaoensis. The sequence continues at coordinate 552,450 of JAPFBL010000038.1, forward strand.
GTCGACCGCATCACTGAGTACATCAAAGATGACCATATAAACGAAACATACATTTAGTTTTGTATAATAAATAATGGAAATAATTTATTTCATAAATATAAAAAAATGACGAAAAAAAGAGGTATATTTTGTTGATTTTCCTCATAGATTTCTAATAATGATATTTAAAATAGTATACCCGTTATAGCCTTGAGAATTTCAATGAATGCCACTTTGTCATATTTTTTCAACTAACAGTCACGATAGAAAGGAAACTCTTTATTTTTTTAGTTTTTAAGTTGGAGTGAACTACTTGGAGTTTCACAGTTGTCAATATAGTCAACCAAATCCTCCTGGTTTTGTTATTGGAGTCTATTTATGGTTATTTTTGGTTTACTTATTTGTCACAACTGATTAATCAGTTATAGCGCACATAGAATTAATACAAATACTTTAATATCACATTGTGACGTGCAAGATTAAGTCAACAGAGTATAATAGCAACGCGTAAAATAGACTTATTCACAGGAGAAACGCATATGCACTGAGTCAAATAATCAATTGTCACTTTCAATGAGGATTTGCATTTGTGGATTTAATTCATTGCAAGAAAACCCCATGTCGTTATTATTTTAATCTTACATCTATAAATACATGCTAACTTTACTTTTATATCACTATCCCATACCTCTCTCTCTTTCTCTCTCTCTCTCTCTCTCTCTCTCTCTCTCTCTCTCTCTCTCTCTCTCTGTCTCTCTCTCTCATATATATATATATATATATATATATTTGTGTAAAAGATGATGACTTGTGTAAAAGTCGAAAGCTTGTTCGTGGGCGTTTTAACTTTTGTAAGTACTTGTTTTTTGACACTGTAATTGTTTTTATTTTCTGTATTTGTTTTTAATTCATTGTAATTGTTGTTTGTTTTTTTATTTGTATTTTGCGTCGTATTAAAAAGTTTTGCCTTTCGTCTGGAAATTGATATTTTCTTTTTACATCTGATCATGCCAAATTAAGATGTCTCTTGGGAAATTGATATGGCTTTTAACACCAGCCCACCGCAAAGCTGCTCGTAAATTGGAGCAGACCAGCTTAAAAGTTGTTAAGGCAGAGCCTGCTGTGTAATTTATATATATATATCCAGACCAAAAAAAAAACCTCAAATAATCTCAAAAACTGTATATTTATGTATACATCAACATGTAAACCATATTAAGAAATCAGAAAAATGACTAAATGGTTCAGACGTTGATTTATTTCACGTGTTCGTTATGAAATTTTGTTTTTTTATACATGTTTGTGTTATTCATCACAAGCAAAAAGGAACAATATTTTCTTACCTTTTTTTGTAAATATCTTCAGACAGGATTGAATTATGGAAATCAATATTATAAAGGGTTAGAGTGGTGGGAGAATTGACAATCTTTTCAGGCTGCCGTAAAGCCCTATTTGTCTTATTCCAATGTTTGGTCTAACTTAAAAAGGCTAATTCTACAAGTTTATTTCGTGCTTACGATATTTCTTTTCTTCTAGAAGAATGAAATATTAATTTCATTCTTTCACTTTATTTATTTGTTTAGTTTAGTTTGATGTTTATTTTGCTTCAGAAAGTCAAAAGTGCATTTTATTTTCAATCTAATAGAAGCCTATTTACTGGTATTATGACTTTTAAACAAAATTTTCCTCAAATTTCTTTTACACATGGCATTATGTGAGCACTATTTAACTTCAGGTGACAACTTATTTAACTTTAGTTATATGTAAATATTTTGGAAATAGAGAAATTTAAATTGTAGCAAAAGAGTTATGAATATATTTAAAAATAGAGTGACTATATTTATGTATTAATGTTTCAATTATTATGTTGAATTGAGTGATATATTTGACGATGTATTGCGATCTTGACCGCTTGAACTCCTTCGTCTTAAATACTTTTTGATCTAGTCATATAGTGTATGTAGGAAGTTAAATGAATTTATTAATCAATAGACCGCCAATGCATTAGGACCCCTCGATGGCCAGGTGACCCCGCCTTGTCGCAGCGCGCGACGGGAGCGGTTCCTCGCACAGTGGAGTACCACTAAAGGCAGAGGGATATCGGTTAATTGTCGACTGATATATTCCCCCCATAAGAAGGAAATAGTAGACCCCTTTACAACTGTGGGAAGGTTCGTGTCTCCTGAATTCACATTAAATACGATCAATACCATTGGCCCAGGCATGGCAGCAAGCACTTCGCTGCTTGACCCCGATATATAGCTATAGTACTAAACCCGAAGGCTGAGTGGACTTTGGATTGAGAAAGCTCTTTCACCGGTGGTTTTCCTGTCGCTGGGTGGAAAACAGATGCGTCTTCTCCCCAAGTTTCCCTTCCTAGGAACAAGTGGTTATGTCAATCTGAAAAAAATAACATTGTGTAAGTGTTAGGTTAATATCAGACAGAATGTTTAAATAAATAAAGGAAATTCTATGAAACATATAATGAGATACAGCTTACCAGTAAATATCAAAACTTCATTATAGAATACACTGGGGAAATTGAGTGGTGAGGTACTACGTTACTAGTGTTTTGTTGGTCTAGTTTCTGCCGGACACAAACAAATTCTTAGTTTTAATTCACCCCTTTTTGCAATTTGATACTCTATTCAAAATCTCATAACAAACAACTCATTGCAATTGTTTCTGCAAAAAATTTAACAATATTCATAATAATTTAATTATGATTTATTTTTTGTATTGCCCCAGTAAATTAATCTAAGGAATGTAAAAAGGGCATTCGAAACTCTTTTCACTCGTTGAGAATAATTATATTTCATTTTATGGAATTTATAAGCCGCTATAATCACACTGAGGATTTCGTTTGTTACTGGATTGTTAGTATCGGTATAAGAGCAACTCTTAAATGACTGGTGTGCAGCGGGGATAAATGCATCTAAACTCAGTATCAAGATTATAGAGATATATACTAATACAACGGTATATATAATAATACAATGTATATATAATACAACGGTATATTTTTATTTTTTTGAAACGAAAATTTTTATGATAAACACATTTAAACGAACAATAAGATAACAAATTTACAGTAAGTGGCTATTAATAAAGTAGCTGAAAGGTAGACAAGGTTAAAAGGAAGATGTCTATTTGGCAAATGGAAAGATTCAAATCTGCTGAAAGCATTAGTCGAGTGGTAGTCGCTGCGGACGTGAATGTTACACAATGAGAATTGGTGCGTTATTATGACAAGCTATGATTATTAACTTCCATAGAAAGAGGGTTCTTGATTTCATCAGTGCAGAACTGTCGGCGTCTGCAGTTTAATAATCATATATGTTACCATAGATGAAGTCCTGCGGTATCAAAGTCATTCGATTTTGTTAATAAATTGTTACATTGTATAACTGTACCTTGAGTATTAAGTTGATTGTTCTAGTCCATAAATGATCGTTAATATCTGTAATAATTTGCACAGTAATAGATTATGATGATTTTTGGGGTATTCATGGAAAGACTTGTATATATTTAATAAACACTTCTTTTCTATATTAAAAAAATTCATTACTTAAATATCAAATATAAATGACTAATAGTATGTTTTATACATACTATTATCTCAATGAACAATTGACAATGACTAGTAAATCAACGGTAATTGGATTCAAAAGTGGTAACTACAGTCCTCCAAGTGCTTTTAAAACCAAGCTATTTTGCCATATTTAGGTTATTCCTGGATTAAATGATGGCAAATTTAGCATATGTAATCATAAAATATCATTTAATGTAGCGGAAATAAAGACATTATCAACCAATATATATTACATATTTCTTTGGCTTTAATTTCAATTATTGATTCGGGAATGAGTCAGCTCTTCATATACAATCCTAAAAAACAGAAATAATAGAGAGACGTTTCATTGACAAGAAGATATGAGAAATCAATTTCTAATTCTTGAGTAGGTGAGGAGGTCACAGCTCTCAAAAAGTGAGCAGGATATGCCAGAAAGATGCAAAGAAGAGATTACAAGAATTGTAACGTTCTTGCGTATTTAAATCTTCATTCAGAGTTAAAGATCAGTACAAAAAACTTGGCATCCACTTTTATCTATTACATATATTGCAGTTAGAATGTGTCATTCTCATTGACTTTTTAACTTAATAATTTAGCTCTTTCGCATGTGAACATGAAGTTTCTACTTTAAGTTCTTTATTGATATTTTTTTTAAATTAGTTCACACGTTTGATTAATGCATTATAAATGAAATTACGTCAGTTAAGAGTATAAGATATAGGAACTAACATAGAGTCAATAATCAATTTAAAATTAATTAATCCAGAAAACTGGACTTCTATTTTTTCAATCAAAGAGAACTATTTTCATTTTGGTATTTTGCTCGTCTTTTGTTATTATATATTATATTATTCATTAGCTTAATTATTTTAAACTTATCCATGAAAATGATAATTTGATATTGTTTCGAAATTAATCAAAGTAAGTTGTTTTTTCTGCTAACTTAATAGTTGTAGTTTTAGTCTTTTCATATATTTAATGCAAAAAATAACTGATTTCAGTGAAGACAATAATGTGAAACCATTTTGCAGTAGTTCTTTCGAAACTCAGAATTCCTTCTTGTACTAGCTGTTTTATTGAGACATGAGATGACTTAACCGATTTCCTTAAACATTATTTGATGTGTTTTTGATTTTCCCTTCTGTGCTGTAACGACTGCTATATTCGGCTGAATGGTTCCATTCAAAGCAACATTACCTCCTTTCTTCTATCTTCCTTCTTATCAAAGGTTGTTCGCACCATCATTCCTTAAAGAAAAAAATGTCCTGCTGTACTGCGCATATACTAATTTTATTTTGTAATATATACCTAATTACAAAGAAATTACTGATTATAAAATAGTAAATGCTATTTATGATGGTGCAGGTGTCAACAGATTTAGCAAACATGACAGTGGTAGGGAATAGGTGTCGGCTAGCCAGCAATAACACTATCAGCAAACAAGATCACGGAATTCGTAGTCTGTCATTCTCCTTTCATATTCAGCTTTTCACAACCTTCTTCTTATCAAGAAATTCAGAAATGTGACTATCTGTGGTTTAGAAGTTGATTTTTATCCATGTCTTTCTAGTCAATCTCGTTACATATATCTTCTCGTATCATATCCGCTTGAAGTATTTATCTCTTTGGTTATGCCTAAAATTTTCGATCCTACTTTCTTTATTAAGTTATCTAAAATGATTAACAACTGTTACCGAATGAAGAGCTATAGTAGCTTGAGATACCAGTGCTGTGATTATCATGTCAGCTGATAAAGGCTCTTCTATTTTTTCATAGATCGGATTCCAATCACAATATCTACCTTCTGACCTACACTGTTATTCGCTCTTGTTAACTCAGTTTCCTGACTTAATAACAGTGTTTTTAGGTCTCTCCAGTAATTATTTTTCTAAACTTATTGAATTTCATCCCTACTTTTCTTTTGCTAACTTCCAAAAATTCACGAAACCTATAACATCTCTGACTTTCCTACTTTTTAAAGACCCATCACCTCTGGCTATCTTTGTCCACTAATAGACTATCTTTCTATGTTGACTACTGGTTTTAACCTGTTGCTCGTAGGTTAACTTCATTTTGTAAAGACACCTTTCATTTCTTACAACTCCTCCAAAAAGAATAGATGCAGTTACGAGAAGGGCAGGTAGTTTGCAGCGGCCTGTTGTTAAGTATGGAAATGAAAGAGTGATGGGATTGGTAATCAGGTGAGTTTGATAGAGACAACTTCCAAACTGTTTCATTAAGTTTAGGAGACATATGGGGAAAAAACTTGATGAGGAGAAGGTTTACATCATGAAATATTAATTACGGTGTATGATCGTATCGTGAATGTGAAGTACATCTTCCTAGTTGGTAGAGGCACTAGGCTCTAAAATCTGTAAACGCCTCCAGACTTTTGAATGACACTTTCTTGACGTTGTATGCAGCAGTAACAGGGCGCTGCAGGATTATTACTTCAAGGAATCGTCATTTGGAATTCCGCTCACCCTCCCCTTAACAATATCTTACTTATATTGCAACCACCTCATAATCACTCAATATTTTTCTCATAAAAATATGCAACGGTCCAATCTACTCAACTCGTTTTTCTAAAGCACTTATTGAAAACAGGAAAATTTTAAAACTATTTAAACATATAAATAACTAGGAAAACCATTTCAGTTGCAACAAACCTACAATATGTCATGTTTTCCTTTATAAATTTATATTTGTTTAGATATTGATTAAAATCATTTTATAATACTCGGTATTTTTTTTCAAGGTAACATAATTAATACATACAAAACCAATAAATATCATTTACACATAATAGTAATGATAATATTAATTAAATCAAACAAGATTGAGTCAGTGGCAGTTAAGCATGCTGTAGCATACTTACAGGTAACTATACTAGATGATTCTTACTTTTTTAAATTTCTTTATGATTTAATTTGTACAAAAATTTATAAAAATTATAACTTTATGAATATATAAATTAGTAATTCTGAAATTTACTCCAGTTGTATTCCTTTTAGTGATACGAATACCAGTGTAACGAAATCGGAGGGTATTATGTGAAATCTTCTAGTAAAACTGAACCTGTACGACTGGGGTTACTTTAATATCGTCTGGTCATTTAATGTGAAGAGGGTTAATACAGTATATTCATGTGCATGTTTCCTTTAATGCTGCCTGTATTCAATATGTTTCTGCTTGGTTGTAGAAACGTGGTTTGAGCATAAATCGTCTCCCTCTTAACTGTAATCCTTGTTAGAAAACACGCTAACTTTGTCACTTCCTCAAAGTTTCAATCAGAGCATCTTTTAGAAAGTGAATTTCTTCCTCTTAACTCCAATGTTTTTGTCTTCAAACAATAAAATGAACTTTAATAATGATATATGGGTCAACTTAAGTCGTTCTCGCGATTACAATTCAGAGATTTTCTTCCATGATTTACATCACACCAGTCAGTTGTAAGTGATTAACGCACCTACTTTAAAAATTTTCTATCAAACTAATTATAATAATTAATAACTTTGACTATTAATACTATACTGTTTCACTCGTTACAATAAATTTTTTACAATAGTACATTTTCACTTTGTTCTTTGGTATATATTTTTCCGGTAATATAATTTTCTTCCGGTGTTCACTATTTTATACGGGAGTCCTACATTTTGAACGCTTAAGTGTATTAGTTGCAGAGCTTTTTAACAAGAACGGTAGTCTGTACCTGATTTTGTACAGTCTCGGTACCAAAAGCTAACTCTCCAAGGAACAGCTCTTAATGCCAGGGTTGAGAACGTTCTAATTATTCTGATTTACATTTTTAAAATTGTATTTCTTTCGTTACATTATCAATATTTAGTGATTTAAATTTTGTTTCATCTATATAAATAAACAAAAGATCTAGTCTCTACATTGTTTAGAACTGACTCATTTCAAGTTATCTTTACGTTGTATACGTTAGAATACCCTTAATAAAAATTTCTGTATGTCCGTTTGTCCGCAAAATTTTGTCACAAGTAAACTCAGCCACCTTAAAGATATTGCAAGCTGAAAATATCACAGTAGATTTGTGTATGCAGAACTTAAAATCTATAATTTGAATGTATTGGAAATTCAACGTAGAAGCGAAGATATGGACTTTTAAGCTGAATTTGGTTAGCTACACAGATATTATTTTAAAAAAAATATACAGGTATTTATTTATATTATTTTAAAAAGTACCTGATACTGTGTTAAGTAGGTATTATTAGTTGATTTTAATTTCGTTTGCGTTTAACATTCAAGCAAGAAATTATTGACAAGGTCTTTCCCGGAGTTCAAGATCTACCATCTATTCACAATAAATAACTGGCTTTGTAAACGAGTAATTCTCACCCCTACAAATGAAGAAACAGGGAAATTCAACAAACAAGTTTTTACGCCATATCAAGCCAAAGAAAGAAATTACAAGTCAGTAAAGAGAATGATTAGTTATGAGGAAGCAGCATTCAGGACACAACTGAATTTCTTGATTCCGTAACTGCTCCTGGACTGCCTGCTCATGAGGTAAAAGTTATAGGAGCACCATTCATGCTGTTTTGAAACTGTGTGCCTCAGAAAATGTGCAACGAGACATGACTCTGAATTTGTGCACCGTACAGGTATGTGATAGAGGCAGGCATCATGACTGGGTGATTGGTTGTGGTACTGGGGAGTCTGTGTGTATACACGTATACCATTCATTGCAATAAACTATCCATTTTCATTCAAAGGGGTGCAATTTCACAATGACCGTAAATAAGTCGTAAAGGCATACTCTATCTACGGTAGGAATTAAAGAAAGTGAGACCAAGGGTTTCTCACATGGTCAACTGTATGTTGCTTGCTTAAGAATCCATCTCTCTATTCACATGAAGAACAGACAGCTAATGTGATTACAAAGGCAGTTACTCAACACTGTACTAATAATGATGTTCTTTTATTATGTTATAATTTCTAATAATATTTTGGAATGTCATCTCAGAATTTTTGTAAAATGCCAGTCAAAGACGGATACGAGTTCTAATTTATTCATAAAAATCATAGAAATTAAAATGAGAAAAGTACAATATAATTGAATAACAATTATGCAAGAACAACCGAAAATCAACAAGATCCTTTTAGCGATTTTGTTGTTAAATATTCTACAAGACTTATATATGAAGACGGCATTATTACGCCGTCCTCCATCCCATACTATGCTAATATAAAGTGTTTTAGCGAATAAAGGAACGGTCCTACAAGGAGAGAATTATTATTCTGAAAGGAAAATGTTCTTATTTGAACGCAAAAGTATTCTAGACCATCAAAGTATAAGTCGATGGTATTACTACCTTGCAGGTATATTGCATGAAGCAAGCCTGTCATTCCAAGTATTGGCGAAGGGCACCATAATAAGGCCAAGGATGCCAGTATCTCCCATTATATGATAAGTAGCTCTCAAGTGCCGTGTAACTACAAGCCTCTTTAAAGACACATAGTTCTAAATGAGTTATGTCAGGTAATTAATAAAATTAATTGTAGCAGAATATTTTTAAAGAATATCATTATAATATTTCTGTAAATTCTGGTTAATATTTGCAAACAGTCAAATGTTCATCAACTGTCAATATCTGTAGTAATGTTTTTAGAAAGCCTTCAGATTTATTATTCCGGACTACAGATTTTTTTTTCAAACAAGCAAATAAATTTAACTAATTTACCGAAAATATTTATCTTAAAAGGACCGTATGGACATTAAATTGTGGCAATCGAAAATAATTGCATTATTTTTATTTTTCTATTTGATACATTGCAAATGCCATTATATTATTGGTTTATTACCTGTCTTTTTTTTTAAACTTTTTAACTACGAATAATCAAGATGATACTTCGTATATATTTTTCATTCAATATTTTTTATTTATCATAGTTATAATATATTTTTTGAAAAAATTACTATTATTATCCCAATAGCTTCAGTATTCATTGAATGATTCGATGAAACTTGAAGATGTCATTGATTCCAATAATATTAAGATCTATTATCCTGTTGTTTTGTTTGAAAATATATTTATAATAATCTTTAAAAAAATCATTATAAATAAACTTAATGTAAATTAAACAAAAGTATAGTTTTATTGAGATGAATCACATTAAGATTCAAACAAACATTCGAACGTATGGTATATTCGCCACAATATATAATACTAAGGACATAAAAGTCAATTAATTAATATGCAACAAAATAAATTGAATATGAGGTAAATTGAGTATATTAAAATAAATAGTACACAATATGACATCAGGAATTTGATTTGAAGTGACCACTATAAATTAATGCCATTTTCCTGTTGAAATTGTCAAGATCAATTCTTCTTTGGGTTTTCTAGCTTGCAAAAAAAAAGAAAGGAAGAAAATATCGCATGATATGTTTATATTGTGGCCCTCTGAAATGTGTTGTAGCCCCTGGGGAGCCATAGAGTTACCACACTGCCACCCTCATCTTTTCAGACACCAAGTGTTGTTTACTAGTTCTAAATTAATATTAATGGAATGCTATCATAAATGTACAATGATTAACTCTGAATACTGAATAACAGTTCTTTCAATACTTAGTTACTAAAACAATAACATTAACATATACAGGGTGTCCATAAAGTCCATGTGCAGTTTAAAAACATTATAACTTTATTTGTATTTACGATAGAAATAATCTGTAAAAAAAGATTAGAAGAAAGTAAACCTACAATTTTTAAAGTTTTATTGCAAAATTAATTTTTAGTTTCCACAGTCCTCCATTGTTAGCAATATAAAGGGTAAGACGATTTTACAGTTTACGAAAAACATGAACCAACTGATTTACAATAATCCGTAAAATCTTATTAGTTATTTTAGCTTTCAAATCTTCAAATGAACAAGATTTGGATGCATACACAGTTGTTTTACATACCCCTATAAGAAAAATCTAATGGAGTAAAATCTGGCGAACGTGGATAATAAAAAATGAAATAATTAAATAATAAAAAATGAAGTAATTAAATAATAAACGATAACAAAGGGTATTTAATAATAAAAGATGAAATGCTAAGACAAGAGACTTATTAAACATAATCTCTTTTGATTAAGGCCGGGTGCACTGCGCACTTAATAACCTGGTAAACGTAGTTCTAATTTATCTTAGTCCCATTTTTTAGTTTTTTAATGTGTTTTAGGCCTTCACATATGTCAATATATGTGTATAGAGATAACACACACAGATGTGAACACAAAAAGATATATATATATGTATATACTTTCTTATATATTAACTATTATAAAATTATATATATAAAGATTTCACATAAACACGAGAAATGACAATCAATCATCAAACCACAATAAGAAATGGGAAAACAAGACTAAGATCTTTCAACCGTAACAAGCGGTCTTCGTCAGATTCTAAAACCCAACGAATATATATATATAGGTGTATAATGTAATCGGGATTCAGTCAATTTTCCAGGATCAAAATCAAACTCTCAATGCCAACGTTTCGGTTTTATTTAAAACCTTTTTCATAGGCAGAAGTCAGAATTTTTCTAATTCAAAAATTCTGACTTCTGCCTATGAAAGAGGTTTTAAATAAAATCGAAACGTCGGCATTGAGAATTTGATTTTTATCCTGGAAAATTGACCGAATCCCTATTACATTATACACCTATTCTATCCAACGGTTGATATATTATTGAAGTTGTTATATATATATATAATATATTATATATTAAATGTTATTCGTTTTGACAATGTAAAGATGTATATATGTTTTTTCATACATAATATTAATCGATGAAACTGAGATTCACAGTGATAGTAATAATGAGCTCAATGACTATGCCGTAGATATCCGAAATAGTTAATTACATTGTATATTCTTTATTTAATGGACTTTCTTTTTTAAATATCATTTAAAATATATTAAATGTACAGTTATACATATATCTTCCTTTTTGTGAGATCCAACTCTTGAAAAATGTATGATAATAACTAAAGTCCCTAAGTAAAATCCTGAGGTGTTTGTGGTTTCTTATCTCTATTGCTTAAGAACTGGAAAACTGATATTTATTTGAAAATTGAATAAAAACAATAATATATTCATTTACCTTTGGTTAAAGTGTTTGAAATCTAGTGTTTAGATATTGTTGAATTAAAAGTTCAAACAAAGAGAACAAACAAGACACGTGGAAATAAAATGAATTTTGGCAAATATTTCCACATGATTAATTACAGAAATGGATTGAAGTGGCGGTTTTATATTCTTCAAATCTGCAAATTTTAGAAATTCACTGTGAGTTTAATAATTATTAGTTACTATAATATTATATCTAGTAAAATAAATTATTATTTCATAAGGCTAAAGTTCTAACAACTGAGGCCGAACTCGATTAGAAGGGTGGGAATTTAATTTCCCAGATGAGTGATTCTATATATCCTCCAGTAGATAATGCTGTCGGAACTTATTTCCTTTTTTATACCTGAACTAACTTCAGTTGAAATAACAAAATGCAAATTCTAGTTGAAATCATATTGAGTTTTGCATCTTTTGTAACTGAAAAATCAGCGTTATATTTTTATCACTATTGAGATATTAGGCTATAACTTAAAATTAAATCCATACAAAGATAATAGAATTTAAAATCACTTGGAATAACTGAATCCATTATTCAATTAATGTCAGATACCAATGTGAAAACAAAAAACTTATCATACAAATTGAATAAGCTTCAATTTGAAGCTCTGATGATTTATATTAGCGGAACTCTGAAAGCTGATGATATGAATTGGTGCATCACACAGGACACTAAGTTTAGTGCAAGGAAATTGAAGTCAAATGAACGAACCAACCAACCATAGAAGAGTTAAATTTGAAATATTCATTTCCAAAAATAAATTTTAATTTTTATTTAAAAAATAATATAAAAATGTGTATATTTTTTATTTAAAAAATAAATAAATATTTTGTAGATTCTCAGTAGGCAAGAATTAAATACAAATATTTTATTGGGTTTTTGATGAGTATTACTTTTATAATAACGTAGTATAATTGCGATAATAATGACAACAATTAAAATGATGGAACCTAATTATGGTTACACGTGTATTTTATTTCATCATTTTCATTTGAAATATACATATATTCATAGTAATTAGATGGAATACACAGATATGACTACGTTCATATTAGACACACTATATATTTCTCTTACGTCGACGCTATAAAAACTACTTTACATACTCGTAGCATTAGTGAGGCCATCGTTAGAATCTTGACTGCTCATTACCATTATTATGTCAATATTATTGAACGTGTTCAAGATGACTTGTTAAGATGTTACCACGCCCCTTCTCCGTCTCTTTAGAATATACCAACCTCTTATTAACCTTTTAAATAGATTAATCAAACCTGGCCTACTATAGTTTCTTAATGTTCGAAACAATAATACTGACTGTTCTGAGGTGCTGTGTCTCATTACTTTCAATGTTTGTTTTCACAGCCTTTATGTATTCCGTTCTCTTCTCATAATCATTCACTTACTCATCAAAATAGAATTCAATATATGTTACGCATGTAAAATTTCTTTTTATTAATAATTTTAAATTTAGTGTTATTATTTTGCCTTATTGCTATTTTTCAAGTTAAAATTTCATTATTTTTAATTTATAGTAAGCGTGGTCGAAAAAAGGCCTTCTTAACAAGCAGGAGAGTGTTTTGATATTAAAAGTGGTAATCAATGTACCTAAACCTTGTAATAACTGGTTCAGCTTTTATTATTTCGGCAATTATTCACGAGTGATTGTAAATACCTCTTAGTAAGTAATCACTGGTGTAAGTAAATATACGCTTTGGGAAGAAGTTTTCATAATATAGGTTGCCGAAAATACATTAATCTGCTATAGTGGTCAAATTGAAATGGGGACCCTATGCAGAATAGTATTTATCTCTGAGAAATGTTTGTATTTGTGGAAGGTGTGAGTTGCCCCTCGCATAGATATTGGTTTATTTGAGCTCTCATCTTTGATCGTACTGTTTCAGACTACATCGCAAGGCAGGGTCGCATGAGCGAGGGGGCGGCACGGAGGAAGTTTTGGCAGATTTTGTCGGCTGTCGAGTACTGCCATAACAGGAACATTGTTCACCGAGACCTCAAGGTAACCTTATTCATTAGTATCCTCAGTGTATTTCAACATTGTGTTTAATTCGTAGTGAATATACTTATTTTCGTGTCATACCAGGTGATGTACTACTCGGCGTTGCCTGGAAAGAAGTCAAAAACAAATATCTAACAACAAGCTCCGTATAAAAATAATTTAATTATTCTTAATTTCTTGAAGTTAATTAACAGAGATGCTACAATTTTAGATAATAGGTAAACATAAACATCCTATGATTTAACAAATTTCGTAAATCTATCGACCGAGTTTTAATTACTGGGATTGGTAAAAACAGTTGGAGTAACAGTTTTCTAGGAATTGTATTGCGTATTCGTTGGTACTTGCAACATTTATTGCGGACCTATTATATATTGAAAACATGTGTAGTTTTAATAACTTAAATAGATTTTTATAAGCTTCGTATTTAATAAGAATCTATTCATTTCTCTTTAATTTCTAAACTTGATAGCAATATTGTAATAATGTTTGGCCCCATTAGAAGTTTTTAGAACAAAAAATACGTAAAAAAGGTTATTCCTTTGTTTGATAACAAAAAAATCAAAAATAAACAAGTTTTATATTTCATTAGAGAGAGAGAGAGAGAGAGAGAGAGAGAGAGAGAGAGAGAGAAAGAGAGTAGTGATCGTGCATATAAGTAAGTGCGTGCGTGTGTGCATGTAAGATAGTTTGTATGTGCATGCGCACGTGTGTCTCAACAGGCTATCTGAAAAACAAAAGAGTTATAATTTCCAAATTTTGCATTAAGTTCCTGCAACCTTGAAAAGGAAATTCATTTTTTTTTTAAGGGAGTACCATATATAAAACAACTTTTTTTGAAAATATATTCCAGGATAGAATATTGATATTTCTTGATCCTTTTAGAACTACCTTAAACTACAATAATGGTACACTTCTTATGAAAGCTAAAAATATTTTAAAGGTATAGGTTGCTGACTATTTTGCGGATATTAATGGCTTGCGCAGTTTCGTCAATGTATTGTCTTACTTCTAAATCCTCAGGAGTTTCTTTTAGTTTTAGTTTAAATAGCTTATTCGTTCAAGTTTTCAAAACGCCCAATATCATAATATTCATATATTCAATATTCTTCTTGAGATTCAAATATATTATATCATATTTAAATTTGAGCTAAGTACGAAGACTTATGGAGATACAATAAAATAAAAGAAGCATTGTTAGCTGAAGTTAGTTTTTGAAGATGAAGAAGTTCAAAGAAATAAATTACATAATGCATTATGCGCAAACGAGAGTTGTGGCTTTCACGACCACTTCAAGGAAAACTACTAGTTTTATGAGAAAGTGCTGAATTATTGCCATGTTATCTCTCAACAAGGATTCCACAAATTTCTATACATTTGTTTCGGTTCAAATGTCATGCTTTGCCAATATAGGTTCAATTAAATTTATTTTTATAAAATATTGAAAAAATATTAAACATTTAACGTTTTTCCATAAGAACTTCTATTTGATTTGAGGAACTTCAGATCAAGAATTTTAATTCTTATAATTTAAATTATTTTTCAAATGTTATATTCTTAGGGCACTTATCGATAATTTCCTATATGTAGCTTTTAACATTCTCTATGTTTATATTTTATGATTATAGTTTTTTTATTTGATTACAAATGGTGTTATTATTTGTATTTGACCAAATAATTTATTAATCCCACTAAAAACACTTATTCTAGTGGTAAAACTAGTCCAGCCTAATATTAGCCATCAAAAAGTTTTCGATAGTTTACAGCAGTAACCCACCATCACCCATATATTTGCATAGTTTATATGTAAATTAAACAAAAAGTGTTTAAATATTTTAAAATATTTTAAATTTGAAAATGAGTATGCTTGAATTGAAATTGTAATTCAGATTCTGTACAAACGGAAGCTGAGCGAAATATCTCGTATATTGGTTACCATTTGAGGCTTCGACTAACTTGCTGTACGATCGCTTAACTTCAGCGATGTCATTTTACCTTATCAGTTGGTTAAACAAAATCAATTAGCTACCTTATCTCAGTAATGTTTATTGGTAATGGGGTTACAGGTAATCAGGTGTTCTGACGAGAAAAGTTCTTAGAACATTTACATTTGTGTTTGATTGAATCTTTTCAGTTATGGGTAGATTGGATTATCATATTTTATTTAGTACCCACGGATCCTATCACTCAAGATTGCTAATTTTATAATATAATTAAGAACCTCGATTTTTTCTTTGCATAATTATGTACCTGCCATCATTTTTTCAATCATGATAAAGCTGCTATGAACTGATTTTCCATCTGCATCAATGCCCAATAGCCCTTTTTTATTATTCGGTAAATACGTTGTGTGGGTATTAACTCAAAAATAAAACTCCGATTGTCGCTAAAAGAGTGTGAAAATTATGTTATTTTGATATAAGTACAATAAGGAACCAGTTTATGTAATTTGATATATCAGATTTCGATAAGATATGTCTGCTGTAAGATCTTGTTGATTCATCCAATGACTAAATTTATTTGACAATAAAACATTAAGTTTTAATGTTTAACTAGAAAAGAAATTGAATCTACAGAACTAATGATAATAAGTAATAATTTACTTTTATAATCTGTAATAATTTAACTAAAAAAAGTATTTTGTAATATTTAAAATAAATATTTCACTACCATTTTACAATTAACTTTATGAGGTAACAGATTTTCTTTGGCTATGAATTTATCTATGTCATTGGCATTTTGCGCGCAGTACTCATTAACAGCTTTAAAGAGCCGTCAACCTAGTTTCAATAACTTATCAAAAATAGTAATAGTTATATAAAGTTTAATGAATATAAACTTATGTCAAAGACAACTACATTCATTTTGTCAAGGGAAACTAAAAAGTTAAAATATAAATGTCATTATACAATGGCGTGAAAGAATACTTGTCTTTAATATATTAAGCGTTCAATTTAAATTCTTGTTTTTTTTTAAAGTTTTCAAGGTTTTCTCCTTGAAACAGTAATTATAACTCCCGATGAGGAAAATCAATAGTCTGGTTTTTCGGTTTGTATTATTTTTAATTTTAGTTTATGTATATTTTAGTCATAATACAATAAAATTAATATTTTTATAGTCGTTTATTGTGCTGAAATATTATGTTATATTTCAAGGAATATGGTGAATTATAGTACTTCACCTTATTAGTTAGTATTGAACGTAAAGTAACTAGTGAGAGTTATACATAGTTCTTGTGATTGATTGTAATCCATTTGGAACCGATATCTGACAATCATACCAAGCCGTCGTGACTATGCTACGATAAACTGCTGGCTGCATACGTCGTATCTCATTCAACAAAAACTGAGCCGCCGTCTGAATACCAAACACGAAAGGGGAAAGAAGAGAGGGTTAAGTTAGCTTGCAATGACAGCCCAACAAGGGAACACACACAGTTCGAACTTTGGCTCATTGTGATATCACACAATGAAGATTGAGTTCTGCATTGGGAGTAAAATTCTAAATTTTGCCTAACTCAAGTATTTAGAGTAGGGATCTTTAACAAGTACCTGACATCCTACGGGCTCGGGACCGATAACTTAACACCCTCTCCGACGGATGACGTATTCAGATTTATTCATCTCGCACGAGAAGAAATCTACGGCTAGAGTGGATATTAAATCCCTGACCCACCAGTCTAGAAGTGAGGACGTTGCGTTGATGGCAATGAGTAATAACTTGCTTCACTGGCTGATGGAAACCTATGACAATTAAAAGAATTTGAAAATCTCTTCGTTAGAACACATCACTGACACATGAATGTTAAAATTCAAACAAATAGCCAACGCCATTTTTTCACTTCTAAGTTATTGATATTTTGAACCTTGATGACATCACAGAGTAAATTATTCTGAATAAAAGTTGCGGGGAATAAAATTTGTAATTGTCAATGCCTTTCCAGATATTCTTTAAAGTCATTTATTTTTAATATATTTTAATGTCAAATTTTTCTAAACAATTTTTTATAAATTTTATCGTTTATGACCTTTACAAATTTAGAGTAGACAAAATCTAAAAAGTCATCCAGTTAAAACTTTTCAAGAGGATTTTAACGGTACGGATTTGATTCACCAGTAGCGTGCATTCAAGGAGTACGACTCCGTTAAAACGATCGAAAAAAATACTAAAACGCGACGACTTATGCAATGAAATGGCTTCTAATTACATAGAAAATAATTAAGAAAATTATTTTTCCACAAAAAGATTACCAGAAAAATTTATTATTATATTAGACCTTCCTTATTCAGACTGGATATCTTTGGTCTAATTCTGCAGTGAACAAACAGTCAGATGAAGACTTGATTTTTATATTTATTGATTTAGATAAGCCAGCTGTTGTTTAAATACTTGTAATAATACAAGGGTTTTCTATTTAATTATTAAAGAAAGCAAATAAACAATTTTTTACTAAATATAAGTTTAGATCTACTGAATATGAAGTAGAGGTCATATGTAATTACCGTAAATTGCCTTTTCTCCCACACTTGAAAAAACGACCTTGCTTTGGAAAGACTATTGAAAGAGTAGTTTAACTTAATGGGACTACTCATGTGATAAAATTAATTAGGTCAAAGGAAATTGAATTAAATGATATACTGCCTTATGATCAAGCCGTTTGGTTGAAAACAAGTCGATTAAGCCAGTTAATTATACTTATCGTCGACGTGGACACTTTGTGATGACTGACCTTCCATCACCGCAGGAGCTTCTATTCATTAGGCTAATTTGTTTTTTTAACCCAAAATAAAATTATAGCGCTAATTGTGCTGCATTACGTACACTCTGCAACATATATTTCGAATAACTACTCTTTTGTATTGTAGTTCGTAACTAGAAGTCACAAGAGTTTTAAAGAAGCTTAAGTGGAAACTTACGTTAGTCAGACCCTTGACTGAAAATAGTACTTGCATAGATCCAAGAATACGAAATGTAGTAAATGAATAATGGGGTAAACAATCTCCTAAGATAAGCCTGTTGTCTGTCTGTAACTTCATCTGTAAGTATGTACTGAAATAAAAAGCCTTGGCTCAACATATTTCATTTGCATTTACCACAGCATATCTCCAAAAAAATAGATTTACCTGTGTTAGTTACTTGATAAATGTCAGAATCGCCCTGGTGGCGGGGACAGAGGTGGCCTCTCATAATATCTCACGAAGTTTGTTACTAATTTGAAGGTCCTTGCTTTGTTTCATAAAGCACAATGTTTACATTAATTTAAAAAAAAAAGCAGTTTAATTTATTATCATTTGAAAATGAAAAATTAAAAAATAATATACCATTTATCTCGAAAAGTTATCGTTTAAAAAGAGAGGGACATTTCATTATCATCTTTCTCAGGCTACAATGTAAATTGATCGTAGAATAAAATGAGTTAAAATAAGAAGAATTCAGCTTTAAGAGTTTAGCACTGATCAAGCTACTTCTAAAAAGTAACTTTAAATTTTAAGTCAAATAATTCTGTGTATAATAAAGTTGAATTTTGTATTATATCCAGGATAATATTTTTTTCATAGGAACTACCTTTTTATTAATTAATTTTTCATGAAACATTGACTGTAGAACCTCTCCACCATTTATCTTGAATATAAATAAATATATAAATTCAGCGAGTTAAAAAAGTATGTTCAGCATTTACACATCAAATATTGAATGAAATTTATTTGTGCATTATTTCGTTTTAACTCTTGTTGATATCGATATAAATTTGTGTACATAGAAAAATTCCTGAATGGTTTATCGGATGAAAAAATATTAAAGCAAACTTTAGTTTTGCCTGACTTTAAAAAAACTGAATATATTGGGCAAATTCAAATAAAATGGTCCGTTAAAATATTAACTTTATTTATGATTTGAAATATTATTTAAAGAAATATGGCAGTCAGGTGGCGTTCTTTTTTAATAAATGAGTAAGTTATAATGGAAAAATAAAATTAATAATGCAATAAATTTGCCAGAATGATTTACATATTATAAAGTGTATTATATATTCGTTAACCGTAGTATTACTATGATAAATAAAACAATCACTTTAGTTAACACATCATGAAAAATACTTGTATGTTAAAGCGAATCCGTTATATACATGTATTACTTATTATGTTATGTAGTCACAACGCATAATTTTTAGTCAGTCTAATGATGAGTGACATTTTAAATGTTATAACCCTGCCTTCTTAAAACCTGTCCTGATCTGCCATTTACCAATAAGAGAGTGTTAATCTGGTGGTTGGCTGGGTGCTGCGCCAAATATACATTCTCAATTCTCATTCAAGTCAGCCGTTGTATGTATTATATAGTTCATGGGCAGGTTACATACTTTTTGTTATACAATTCTGTCTTACCTCGTGAATCGATGTTGTTCAATATAAACAATTATATATTCTTACAATTTTTTTTCACCTAACAAATGCATTTTTCATTTTAATTATATATATATTTGCCATGGCAACACCAGGAGTACCAACTATTAATTTAGAAACAACATATTAAATGAATATATCTTGTTTAATTCAAACAAACAAATTATATATAAAAATTACGAATGGATTTTTTTTTTAAAAAAGAAATACTTAATACTTACTTAAGTTCGACTGTACCTTTTATGTACTGTTGATATAAAAGTGAAAACGTTGTGTAGTTGCAATCTGATAGTAGTCAAAACATAAAAAAGTCAGTTAACTTTTAGTTTAGTTTGGATCATATGTCATGATTCAACTCTGTAGGCATAAGAGTTAGGATTAAGCTATTAGTTTGTAAGATACTTTGTACAATAGGAGAAAAAGCCCGGTGGGGGATATTTAGTGTTCCCCGTGCGGCTACCCCTGAAATTTGTAAATTTGAATTACTCCCCTAATAAAGGATGTCATGATTTATACTCATAAAGTTATACTAATGAGTATAAAGAATATCCCCTAATGTCATGATTCGAAATCTTGATGGTAGGTATGTTTTCATGAGCCTACATTGCTGGAATTATTTAATCACACTATATTTCACTGTTAAAGTTTAGAAGACATACAAAAACGTGGTTCTTTGGTCGTAGACACGGTCATAGCTTCAATCAAGCACCGCTGACCAGTTAGGAACACTTAGTTTTCAACGTTGACGATCTCAAGCGCTGAAAGCTATTTCAGCAGCGTTGGTTCATTCATCAATACTGCTAACTCTGCCCCATGATAAGAGTATTGCACTTGAATAGATTTGAAGAACAAAATCAAGTATGCTTGGATCGACTTTTTAAATATGACGAAAAAATGTTCATTGACTTATATATTAAAACAGTATTATTACCCACTTGTATAACACACTGGTAAATGTGTTCTTTGACTGGCTTATATTAACTGGCTTAGCCATATTTTCATTCTTACTTCCATTATTCAATCTAAAACTGTATTTGAATTATCTGTCCCAAAAATGCATATAATTGGATGTACATTAGAAGAACAACAACCGAGACATACCTTGTCTAACTGTCATATCTATAAAGTAACTACCCGTAAAAACAATTTCAAGAGCTGACTCAGGACAAATTTAATTCTTAATTTAATTGGACTTTGCTACCCTGTCACTAAAAATTAAAATTGGAAGAACACTGAATGATAAACCTACCAACGTACTGACAATAGTAAGGTACTCCATCCGCGGCTTGCTTTTCTGTTGTATCACAAATACCAACAGTTATTCGAAACGATAATGATCGATGGTGCTTTTGTTCAGCAACTGTACTTCATTACATTGAACTCTGTGAAAATTGTATATCTCATTTGTATCACAACAGTTTACAGTATTGTTTAAGAATAAAATGTTTACGTTTATTTAGTAATAAAATAATTCAATTGTAAGTAAATATGACGTTGAGTGCAGGACACTGCACCTTGTTATTAGCGAATATCTACAAGCCTTGTATACCTAAAGATAGTGTATCTATTGTATGTATCTCAATAACGTGATTCCAATCATCATTTGATCACAGTTTGAGCGAGAAGATATGCCAAAACTATTTTATTGGAATAAAGCATAATTCCCATGCTTCCATAACAACCAGATTCAATAAATTCTTATAGTTAAGTTCATCTGATTGGACGCTCATTGATATTTAGGACATACATGGACTCTAGTCATATGTATGACCTAGAGTTCAAAGTATTTGTGGAATACGATGACCAAACACATGTAGAGATCATTACCAACTCATAGAAAATTTCTATAGATACTTCAAAAAATCAAAGCCCGCTAAACACAAGAAAAGATTTCTATTATTATATTTGACTTAAGTAAACAGTATTATTTATAGTAATAATGCTAACATTTGATTATATTTATATTATAAAGTGAAATCTCAAGGCTAAAATATATTATTTTATGGAAAACTATTGGTGGGCAGTGTTTGATCCACAGCGTTGAAACGTAAGTGGGAGCAAGGAAGTGGGTTGTGCGGTGAAGAGAGCTCGTTGACGTCAGAACGTGGCCTTGCGCGCAGTGATATTGCTCTTCCAAACTTACTGCCTTTTATGCTATCATATGGAAAACTTTTCCCGACCTTCCAACCGAGTAGAAGAGATTGCATTAATCGACCTCAATGATTTGTTGTATAATTATTTAATAACAACTATAATTATGTAATACTACTGAATTGTTTCGTTCTAATATCTATTATTTGTTAAAAAAAAAATGCAAAAAAAATCATAAGTATATAAACTTTCCAAAAGTAAACCAATTAACAGACTCTTGATAATCGGTTCAATTAACTGATTTATTCGAATATAGATAGTAATGTTTTAACAATCATGATGAAAATGTTATCTTTGAAATAACATAACTAAACTAAAGTTAGCCCCAAGGCATACACTTTGGAAAACTGGGAGGGGATGATTTTTAATATCTGTAATGCTAATACTTATTCATATAATAAGTTGAAAAAGGTAACGGCTGTTGAATTTCAATCCAACTCAAATCGGCTAAAATTTCTCACTCCCACTCTGAGTATTTAACATGAACAACGTTAATGTGAATTTAGAAATTGAAATGACCTGAAACATGTCTGATTTTAATCTGAATAGCATTCAACATTCATATTAAACAGTTCAACCAGCATCCTTAATGGGCATACATACAATGATATAGGTTTTAACAAAATATCATTTTCAACTATTGCTAATGTTATTATGAAGTATGATATCGAGATCTATTCGGTACATAGTTTTAGTAAGCTTCTTAAAATTAGGTTGTTTAAAAAAGAAATTCGATTTAAAAAAAAAATTCCCACTAGATACATATATGTAGTGATCAAACTACAATATGAAATGAAAAAAAAAGACTAAGATCTTTCAACCACAAAAAGCGGTCTTCGTCAGAGTCAAAAACTAACTAAATATGCAGATATTATGGAGAAAGGTTTATGCAGATATCAGAAGTAGATTCAAGAGATACAAAACATGTAAATCTCTAAAAATTTGCAAGTAAAGTTTTTTATGGTTAGTGTATCACTGTTACAGAGGAGTAACGTCTTAAGACTTCAATTCTCTACCACTTTTTTTTATATTTTTTGTAAAGTTCCACAGAGGTCCTAGACTATTAGTCTTTATTATACGAGTAACTCGTAGCTTCATTTAAAGGTAAGCCTTTATTGTAACTTCATTTTTTGTTTCTCAATTTATATTTATAAAATAGCGGTCCTTTTTTTAAGGTAATATAGTATTTATAGTTGTTAATTCTATGAAAGGATATACATTTTTGAAGTTTGTACAATTTGTTGTACTAATCTATACTGGATAATAAAAGGTGAACTTTAGATAGAGTTGGGAAATTGGAGTTAGGAAGGATGACTCTGGGGAGAACAATGGCTGGTAGAAAGGGAGTTTCCTA
Organism: Hermatobates lingyangjiaoensis; assembly: GCA_026182355.1. NCBI lineage: Eukaryota > Metazoa > Arthropoda > Insecta > Hemiptera > Hermatobatidae > Hermatobates > Hermatobates lingyangjiaoensis. Next base: position 576,085 of record JAPFBL010000038.1, read on the forward strand.
CCCTCATTGAGGCGAGTTTTGTTCATAAACTGACGAAAGACCCTTAGAATATACACCTTTCCAGACTATAAGAGAACCGTGGCTGTAAAATAGCTGCGCTTATTTTCAATTCTTTGCAGCCTCCTTATTTGTCTGGTTTCATTTTCAAGCATACAATGAATTCTTCAACAAGTTTTCTCATTTATTTTCTTTATTCTCACAGTTGTATATGGTTCGTTGGTTTTTAAAGTGAGAGAAGTTCATTTCATGAAAAAGTTAATTAAAGTAAAACCTTATTAGAAATTACGATAAACTTAAGGTAAGTTGACCAAATAAATGAATAGTAATTCTGATTTTTAATGCAATTTATTGAGTTGACTAAAACAAGAGCTTGTGTGAAACCAACTTTCAGTTCCTCAATATAATTGCTCAAACTAGAAATTTACACAGTGAAACACAAATGATAATAATAATTAATTTGACAGTTTTCTCTTCATTGAAAATACGGTTATACTTTTTGTAATTTTTGTATTGTAGGGTGTCTGCAGAAAGTCTCAAGTAGAATCAAAATAAATCAAACTTTCTATAATATGTACTAATTGATAAAATATTTCCTATGGATTTATAATTATAGGCATGAATTTAGAAAATAATCATTTTTAACAATTACTATTAAATGACCTACAGTTGTAAATTTCACCAAGAACAACAAAATGAAAATGAATGTAGCATTAACAGATCTTAAAGTAACAATCAATAGAAAATTACTCGATGAGGATACCTACATCTCTGTGGAGCTAATCTTATATGTAAATTAATAGCAAACCAAAATTTTGTAGACTTTAAAGACTTCAAGGGTTGTTTACCTTATGTTGCAATTAATATACCAATTCGTTCATTAGTACCGTACAAACAAGGAGTACGTCTTGTTAAATTAATGAAAAATAATTTTAAAAATTCCAATTGCTATAAAAATAAAATGTGTATCTGACATCATTGTTAAGCACACAAGTGTGATATATGTACAAATAAAAATGTATTTTCAAGTAACTTGGCTCATATATTTTTAGAATAATTGTAGTAATGGAAGTCTATCCATTAAAACCATAGGCAGAGTTTGATAACAAACAGATGCTGCACTTTATTATACAGTCTCTCTCTCTCTCTCTCTCTCTCTCTCTCTCTCTCACCTCTCTCTCTCTCTCTCTCTCTCTCTCTCTCTCTCTCTCTCTCTCTCTCTGTCTGTGTCTGTCTATATATATATACATATTATTGTTTATAGTATTTACCAGAATCTAATAACTGGAATAAAAACCATTAATCCTAATAATTATTACTTTATAAATTTCACTATAAAATGAATCAGGAAAACAATTATTCAAAACAGCTTTGGTATAGTTATGTTTTGGTACATCGGAATAGAGCTTTCTATAGTGCAACCACAAGCCGTTGTGGCAAGATACTTCATATCTCACGTATTTACCAAGTAAGTATTTCTCTCTCTCTCTCATCCCTCATCTCTCAGTTTTATTTGGATTGAAATTCAATATTTTACTATCTTTGGTTTAATTTATACATTAATGCAATCATAGTCGTTTAAAAGTTATTTTCATCATTATTCCAGACAAAGTTTTGGAATAACCAAAGGCTTGGAACTTTGATCCCTGAATGCCAGTTTCTGAGGAGTCACTCTATATGTCAGTGTTTCTCGAAATGTGCAGTGTGATGGGCTCATGTTCTAGGGGAGGTGCTAAGGTGCATCCTAACTTCTTCTTCTTATTATTATTATTTTTGTTATAAGATAATATTATAATATTTGCGAAATTGTTATAATTTTCATAAATTTTACATACTCAATATGTGTTTCTATATTTGAAATAGTTCATCGAACTATTAGGTTGGAAAGTAAATTCCAAAATCTTTCACGAGAAAGATAAATAGATGGCTAGATAGGTAGATAGATAGAGAGGGAGAGAGAAGGAGGAAAGGAAGAGATAAGAAAGTGAGAGGGGCGAAAAAGAATGAATGAAGAACGATGTTTTTTACGAATACCTGACCTTCTAACCTCCTTAGTGGTTGCTTAGCCCAAAGTCACAATCATCAGTTTTTTTTCTTAGTGCTACTGCAGATATTTCCTTTCCCAAAATCTTTCAAACAAGTTTATATATGTTTATTATGCGTTGCTAAAATCATTGTTCAATGAAAATCTATATTCTTTATTACTCCATCCTTTATATCAGTATCCAAAAAATAGTTATCAAATCATTTTATTACTGATATATGAATTTTGGCAACAAAAAAAATGTGTGCTGTTATTTTTAGAAGGCTTCAAGTCAAAATTGAATTAAAGCACATTACTGGAGCAATATAAAATATAAATATAGGTAAAAATATATTTTTATTTCAGAAATAAATGGTTTTTGCATTTCATGCACACATAGGTAACGTAACTACTTATTTGTTAAACAAGATTGTATTTAGTAATAATTGTTTGTCTTCTAAGTGAAAATAAAGGTTTTTAATTGGCCTCGTATTCTGTGTGCATTAACAATAACTCAATACAATGTAGTGAGAATGTGATTGGTTGGTCGTACACCTGCTATGAATTCATAAGTTAGTTAATAGTAACAAAGACAAAATTGTTGAATATCAGCAAGCAGTCTGAATCCGGTATTTAATTTTTTTTTTAAAGATTTATAGATAATAATGAAAATATACGACAGTCATCTCTTTGTTTTTTTTTTTAAATAAAAATTTTGAGCAGTGAATGTTAAGAAAAAAATCTTCACTATTTACTACTTGGTAACCATTCGTTCAGTTTAGTAGTAAGTTTTGCTTTAGAGCTTTGATTTAAATATTTTATGATATTTTAACAGAATTCAAATCGTAGACACCAGACAAAGTTCAGAATACAAAAGGAAGTGGCATATTAATGAATCAAAGAAATCTTGCTCCAGTGAAGATAAAGCTTGTATAAATATAGTGAAAGCTTATAGATCATTGTCATATATTAATTTCTGACTGCAAAAGTAACCTATATTTATAGTGATACCCGGGGAGGTGAATTAAATTTTATTCATTAAAAAAATAATGAATTATTTTTTTAATTTTATAATTGAAGTAGTAGTAGTGGTACATAAAACGATGTAACAGAATATCAGGCTTATATTGATATTAACTATTTTGAAGAGAAAATTATTCTTTTCTATAACTTCAAATCATAAAAAATATAACGAAACATTTCAAAATTTCCAGCGCAGTACTCTGCTTTTGCAATGCAGGTTGAAAGGCAGACAAACTTGAAAAAATATCTTTATACTTATAGAACTATAATGATCTATCTTGTTTATTTGTTTGTTTTCTTGCCACCATGCATTTTCTAAATAAATAATAAAATGTACGTAATTTTGTGGGATACGAACCCACGACCTTGGCATTGGATGACCAGTGCGCTACGCGCTGGACTATAGGGGCTATTTTGCAATACAATTCCAAAACCTGATATAAATAACATAAGGTTTGTATAAATCAACTAAAGAAGACTTGGATGTTGCGCACAAATAACGTTTGATATGACTATTCATAAGTCTTAAGGAGAGACTGTACAGAACGTTTCAGTTAATTTAGGTAAAACATTATTTCAACATGGCCAATTACATGTTGCTCTCAGCATCGTCAATTAGAGTTTATCTGCATTTACGTGAACATGATTGCATTAAAAAGGAAGGTGATGGATGACCTAACAGGTCAGGGGTAGCCTAGTATTATAGTATTATTATAAAAATCCTTCATAGCTCCTGAATCGTTGTTGCAGACGTCCGATCGGTTTCGCAAGCCACATATTCATGTGGTACTGATAATAATACTCATCGACATGAATCAGGCAGGATCGAAAAAAAATCAGTGCATTTAATAAAATGACAAAAAGGGCAAAGATTAAATACAACTGAGGAACTTGAAATATATAAACATAAAAACACAGATAATTTAATAAATCAACAAATTAATCACTAAATGGATATACTATTTACACCAATAATAAAATTGGAAAAACTTGAAATGTCGATTTAAATGATAGGAAGAATAATATCAGATAATGAGTAAAATAAAACTAAAATTAATAATAGGAAATTTAGGTTATATTGGTACTATTTGTATCTATATTCCGGACCCTTGGATTGTCCCACTTAAAGGGTCACAATGAGTCGAACCGGTCGGTTGTAGCGATTCACTGGGAATGACGGATTTCGTTAATAATGTAATGCGAAATTATTATCAAATATTATGGTCTTACCAAATATATGATTAAATATTTATAATGCATACATTGAATATTATATGCATTAATCTTTGTGGTACTAAAAATATGCATCTATTTTAAAAATTAATTTAAGAATTTTTGATTGCTATGTCATTTTTGAACTCTAATTATACTATGAGAAGTTAGGTATCAAGTAAAAATTAGGTAGTTCACGTACATTCAAACGGAACAGTTGTCACTCTTCTGTACATAAACGATGTTTAGAAATTTGTCACTCTTTCACTGTTAAATTTTTTATTGACAAAAAAAAGAAAAGTTTAATTTTTTTTAATATTTTAGAAACGTTATAACTGTTATTATTGTGCATAAGGAGGGCTTGAAATTGAATTTCATCTGTCACCTCTAGTCCTAATCTACAATTGCGATAATGTCTTTAAGTGCATCAATTGGAAGGATTACGGCATAAGCAACTCAAACAACAGAATTATGGTGCAAATGTCAACCACTTATCCTTAGCGTATGACACTTCAGTGCCAATCCATTTTCGATTTCCTCAATTTAAACCACAAATCTTATTACAAGCTAACTAATCATACACAATTTAGAACTTCACTTCATAAGTGAATAGATAAATGAGTACCTATTACGTCTCACCAACGTAATAGACACTCAGTTTGCTGCAATTTCACGTTTTAACATATAATATGCTCTCTGATGTAAATTTCGTAATCTCAATAGCATACAACTTATTCATATTTTGAATTGACAACTATTCATCCGACACAGGGTACTTTGATAAATATATTTTCCTTACAAAAAATATTAATCGTACTATAAATATTTTCAAATAAAATGCAGATTCTTTCAGGATGGACAGTTTTTTCGTCTTCAATGTTGATGTTACTGTTTTTTATTTAAATCCTTTTTGCTAGGCAGATGTACGCATTTCGTGATAAAAAAAACTGTGGATTATTATAGGAAGTTTAAAATGTCCATTCACTAATGCAATAGTTCTTTGTTTTACATTTTCAATGATTATGGTTGTGCCTATGAAAAAGGTTTTAATTTACATAAAACGAGTAATACTGAAATATAGCATTAAAAGCTTGATTTAAACTAAACTATTTTTAGTGAATTTTGATTTTATTCTATTTTATTGTTAAAATTGTTATCAAGGTGCTTAAACATTACAAAAGTCAATTTGGCAATCAAAATGGACGCAAATATTGTTTTAAATGCAAAGGACACATATGAAAACAAAATACTGTATTCGTCATTTTGAAACACAATTCACCATCAGGAGAAAATAAAAATAGAGATAAAGAGAGGTAAAAATTTGAGGTAAGCGGTTCTGCGTAGTCAAAAAAACAATAGCTAGAATATTTGCTCTCTATATAAATTTGATATTGACTTTCTTGTGACTAAAAATAATTAACGGAGTAGTTAATTTTTGTATTGTATATACTGGGGAAAAAATTTACCCCAGAGAGACTAGGCATTCCAAAACATTAAACTATTAAGGTGAGTTCAGTTATTTATGTCACATAATGTGGATAGTAATCTCTGTGAAACCAACAAACTTTCTCTAAACAGACAAGTCTTCAGGCAGTTCTGGTGATGTATGGGACAGTGACTTCAGTATAAATTTAAAAAAGTTTATACGAAACCAAAAGAATCCAAAATTACGAGAATGTTGAACGAATCTGTATTTTGAACGAAAGTTAGGCTCACAATGAAGAAGTTCTAACGAGAAGACTTGATGCATGACAAAACTTGACCAAAGCATACAATTAGAGGTGTTTTTATACCTTTAATTAGAGGTTTCCAGAACGGCTTTAGATTGGAAAACGTAGTTAAATGCCAAAACAAAGTGAGTTTGCTGAAGAAAGAGTGTTTACTTCAAACCATGTAAGTTTGGAAACAGCTGTGTTACCAAACAACATAATAAAAGCCCGAGCAAGCAAGCTGCTATTGATATGTCATTTTATAAGACCAACTACAAAAAGAATGACAAAATTACTTACTTCCTTACATTTCAGCCTTTCGTTTTTAAAAATTAAATTGTGAACACAAAGATTTTGCCAAGGATTCCGTCATCATCAGAGTTTTACCCTTTAATGAAAGAAATAAAAACAGAAACTAACCAACATCTACGAACACTTTTAGTTTTAGTTCTGCTTTATTTATATGGTTTTATAATAGAACCCTTGATTATGACCTACAGTTGGTTCAACTGTATATATATGGATTAATTTACCACAATGAAACTAATTTGGAAACAATGCTCTAAGGCCTTAGAGCATTGTTTCCAAATTAGTTTCATTGTGGTAAATTAATCCATCTATTACATCAAGTGTTATTTTGATTATTATTCATATATATATATATATATATATATTGATAAAAGTATCGACCTTGGAATAGAAACAAAACTAAAGTTTATCGGGACTCGGTCAGTTCTTCAGGTGCAAATTAAACTCTCATTGCCAACGTTTCGGTTTTTATTTAAAACCTTTTTCATAGGCAGAAGTATACATTTTGAAACAGAAAAACTAAGTATAACATTACAAAACACATTACAAAATTTGTATTGTAATACTTAGTTTTAAATAAAAACCGAAACTTTGGCAATGAGAGTTTAATTTGAACCTGAAGAACTGACCAAGTCCCGATAAACTTTAGTTTTGTATATGTATATATATATATATAAAGATTTCACACAAACACATGAAATAACAATCAATGATCAAACCACTATAAGAAAATGGGAAAACAAGACTAAGATCTTTTAACCGTAACAAGCGGTCCTCGTCAGAGTCAAAAACCCATCAGTTGGGTTTTTGACTCTGACGAAGACCGCTTGTTACGGTTGAAAGATCATAGTCTTGTTTTCCTATTTTCTTATTGTGGTTTGATCATTGATATATATATATATGAAGTTTAAACCACAATGGAAAAAGAAAAATAATAGAAAGAAATGCTGTTGTGACATAAAGTGAAAGGCCTCAGAGCATTTATTTCTATTTTTTTTTCTGTGTTCATTGTGGTTTAAACTTCATTAATTGCATCACTTGTTTATTTATTGTGATTTTTCTGCATATATATATATATATATATATATACGCAACGTTATTAATCGTTCTCTAACGTAAAAGTAAGAAAGTTAATAAAATATTATTGTCATAGATATATAGAAGATAAAATATAAAAGTCATAGAAGTGTGATTAGTTAATTTATTTGTTTAAGGTTTTTTTTTAATCGTTTAAACAAGGGTTTATGTTGACGTCATTTTACCAGCTACTTGAAGTGAAATATTTAAAAATCCTTCCAATTCGTGTAATTACTTCATGATGTTCTCACATTTAAATATTCTCTTAATATGGAATATAACATGTAGTATAGTAATGTGTATATCTAGCATTGTAGGACTTCAAGAAGAAACATCATAATATATATTCTTTAAATTCATTAGCCTATGTATGAGATCAGTATACTATTACTATTATATCTTCAGTGTTACAATTATAATTGAAATAGATAAAAAAAGGGAGAGAATCGTCTTGAGATAATGGGTGAGGATGAAAAGAAAAGCACATTGGAAAAAATAATAGCAGATAAGGTTGAGTTTTATGGACAATTCGCTCGGCAATGGTTTTCCCCATATAAAATGGGATGCAATTTCTCCCTTTTCAATTTGTTTTCCGCCAACTACGGTCCTTTGGGTTTAAAAAGTGGTAATCCCAGCTGAGAACAGGCATTTTACTTCGTGTTATTGATTTGTACTAATAGGCTGAATAAACTATATTTTCCGGGATAACATATATGAACACAGAAATGTTGCAATAACAGATGTGACATTGCAATAAAAGATTTTTACAACAATGATAATGTATCAATTTCTTTGATACTTGTATAAATTGGTAAATCAGTTCCAAAGATGTTATGTTCCATCCTTTAGTACATACAGTGTGCCGATGAAGGAACAAATTGGTTTTAAAATTTAGAGGTGGTCCTAAGGACCTATGTCTTTAGGTAGTTCAATTTTCGAGTAACCAGTTACTTCTAGGAAGGTAATAAAACAGAAAGAGCATCTCTCTATGAAAATAATAATGCGAAAGCTGCAGTGGTATTTAATAATGCTTGGTTAAAAGCTGACTTACTGCCAGTTTATACCAATATATATTAGATAGAGCAACATAGAGAAATTGGAAGCACACACTTATAGTCTCTAATTTTCGGTTTGAACAGTATTCACGAGAGATAAAACACGGTTGGACTATCTCTGTACCAGTGCGCTTGGTTTCACTCCCTTATCTCTCCTGAAGACGGAAATTAATTTTCAAAACGAAAATTAGAGACTGGACGTGTGTGTTTCTAATTTCTAATTGAACATGAAGCTTCATTTGCCCGTTTCGGATTGTAATTTCATTGAATATGAATATTTATACATATACAGTGATACCTTGAGATACGATTGCCCTAACATACGATTATTTGAGATACGACACGAAATATTCGACCATTTTTTGCTCCGATATACGACGAAAAATTTGAGATACGATTCGGTGATTCTCGTGACCGCAGCTGGAGAGCAGAGTGTTTGCCCAGCCATTATCGCTCTGTTCCGTTGTTGCCGCTGCTTTGTTTACAAGTGCTTAATAATTCGTTGTGTTTTGTGCCTGTGATTTTTTCTATTATTTTGAATTATATACAGTACTGTACCCTTATTTTGTTATCAACCAGGGGTCCCAAGGCTAAAGACAAAGGTGATGAAAAGAAAAAGCCTAAGAAAATGATCTCAAAATGAGTGCCTTATTTAATGATAAGTGTCTCACATTTTTTCGTAACATTTTAAAAAAGAGGCAGAACAAACCTCTCTTGATCGTTACTTTTCGAAGGTCTCACGTAGTGAATGAGGCCAAAAAGGCACAACATGAAAGTGATGATTAGCCTAAGTGATGATTAAAAAAAAATATAGAAATTATGGGGATATCTAAGAATTTAGACCCAGATTTTTTTTTCAAAAAAAAATCTGGGCCTTAATTCTTAGATACAACAAATCTGTAAAAAATTTGAAAAAAAAATTAAATAAAAATTTAAACTCCTTTCTTTTTTATTGATTTTATTAACATTTATCATACATCAATATGTTATTTTACCATATGTGTGTTATTACTCGTTTATTTGTACAAAAAATGTTATATTATATGCAATTTAACGTTTCTTTTTGAGTGATTTAGTATTCGCTGGAACGCATTAATACATATTACATTGTTTTAAAGGGAAAAATTGCTTTCAGATACGAATTTTTTGACATACGACGATGGTTACAGAACGAATTAAAATCGTATCTCAAGGTATCACTGTATATATATATTCTTTAAGGGCTTCTGAGGAAGCCTTCATTTGGTTATTGGGTGCAAGAAATTCCCCTGGTCTAAATTTAATCAGATGATTTTTTTATTTTTTATTTTATTTTTAATTAATTTTTTATTTATTTATTTATTTATTTCCCCTCGTTTAATTTTAGTTAGTTTTATTTTTTTTTCCTTTCCTTTCTCTTTTTTACTTTTCTCCTCCCTTTTACTTAAATATCACTTTTAATATTTTATTAACTCACAGCCTACACTGGTTCACGTTGGTAAGGTGGCTGCACTGCGTGTCGTTGTATCGCGCCAGTTTGCATCGGCCAGTGGACGCATTTACGTCTCTGTTCCTTCATTCTTTCTCCTTTTATTTTCTTTCTTTCTACTCTCCTGAATACGGCAAGACGCCGAAATTATCGAGATTCGTGAGTGTTCGTCCTTTTTCTTGTGTTCTCTAGCTGTAACTTTAATTATATATTTATATATATATATATATATATATATATATATAAATCTGCACTACGATTCATGCTGACTTGTTCAAACTAAAACAGATTATACAACAGTGGATATTTTTGAATGGGTGTTGTCATCAGGAATATGCTGGAGAGAAGAGGATAAAAAATAAGAGTAGAAAAAGAAACAGAGTGAGTGAGAGATCTTTCAGAGTGGAAAGTTGCTTCATTTCACTGGTCCCATTCAGTTGAATGGATGTTTGAGTCAAAGATCTTTGTTCAGTCAAAGAGGATATGTAGGCTGCTATGTTCAAATCAAATGGAATCAACTTCCTCTTGAACTGTTAATGCCATAGGGGTTATGACAGTGTTGACCTCACCCCTTCACTGCCAAAGTAGATCTGCCCTGTTACAAATACGAGTACATTTCGTTAATTTATATTTCATAAAGATATTTGCCTAAATATTTAACTAGGCACCATCAATAAAAAAATTAAATTATTTACAAACCTGCCAAGTAAGGGATGAAGCTAACTTTACTTTAATCACTGTAGTATACTTTCAAAGGGCAAGGTGATGAAACCAGACTGATATCATTCTATCCCATTTGTCATATATTATTCAACTTTGACTCACACTTCCGTTCAGTCACCTGATGATTGAGGTTAACAGTTGTTGGTTAACATAGATAGTACCTTACGGCTTGCGAAAGAAGCTAAGATAAAACCATAAGATAAAACATCTGACTAAGCTTCTTCTTATTAGAATATTGTGCAAAAATAAAAATAAATATATAATTAAACAGGAAAACATAAAGAAAACGCAATAAAGAAATTGCTTCAATATTTATACATCATTATCATCCCGTTGATTTTTTTATTTCTTTATAGGCAATCGAGATCTGTGCCAATGTTAGTATAATTTGTCAGCGTTTAAACGTACGTCAGTCAATAGTACAATAGGCCATATTTAGTTCAGATTTGGTTCTTGATTTTTTTCAACTTTTGAAAGTCTTCCCTCTTGTCATTGTTAAAATATCTAAAGCACTGACCGTTGCTTGTTAACATGTTTCAAGTCATACTCACTCATCATCACAACATTATTAGTACATGCGTCTGGGATACTTAGTATTTATATTTATAGGATGGTGGGGTGGTGGTTGAAGGCTTACTTGTTTGTTTTTGTGTGCCAAGTAAGAATAGTTTTGGAGATTAGGGTATTGTGGTTAGCCTTTTCATCTATCTATCTAATCAGGGGGGACCTACTTGCAAACAAATTTATGAATCTATGTATATTAGCAATTTTAATATTCATTTTAGTTTTCTTTTCTTGAATTATTATTCCTTCAAATAATTGACCCTAAAAATGTTTATTTCCTTTACAAATAATGTTCTTTCCATTAATCATTATCTTTTTCGTCGGTTCACATTCATGGACATCATCTGTACGGGTTTTCCAAACACCAGCGGAAAGCTGCACTGTAATTTACCTGGTTAAAGAGGTTGTTGTAATTTCGATATATGATTGCAGGGCTTGCAAATTCTCATATGACAGGTGTACTCATACAACAGATTCTTTCATTTTAGAATCCTTTCTGCTAGGACTATTCTTCATATTTATTTTTCTAATTTTTGGGCTTTGACAGTAAGTTATTTGTATTTATCTTCAGAATTAATGTACATTACTTTATTATATGTATACAGATAGTGTGAGAGAGAAAAATAATAAGAAAATCTGTGTATATATATATATATATATATATATATATATATATAACAGATTCAATAACATATCGACCGTTTGATAGAATAGGTGTGTTCTCTAATCGGGGTTCGGTCAATTTTCCAGGATAAAAAATTAAACTCTCGTTGCCAACCTTTCGGTTTTATTTAAAACGTTGGCAACGAGAGTTTAATTTTTTATCCTGGAAAATTGACCGAACCCCAATTAGAGAACACACCTATATATGTATATATATATATATATATATAAAGCTTTCACATAAACACGTGAAATAACAATCAATGATCAAACCACAATAAGAAATGGGAAAACAAGACTAAGATCTTAATAACAATTGTGAGTCAAAAACCAAGTTGTGATACAAGACTTGTTATAATTATTTATATTGTACATATAATATAACTTTAAATTACACAAAGCACAACACAGAAAAAAAATAAAAAGAACATTTACAGAATTCGATATTTTGAACTGTTGTTCATTATCAGGAGTAGACTAGAGGAGAGGACGAAATGAGAGAGATCTCCCCACGTCAAAGGACGGAGCGTGAATTATATATATATATATATATATATATATATATATATATATATATAATCTTTAGTTCTGATGCTGATCGTGTTCAGTAGCCGCACTGAATCCCACTTCCTGAGGGACTCTTTACCTCCTGATTCCTTTGTCTATCTGTGTGATGCCTTTCTTTTAATTCGTTTATACATATGTAGTTAAAAAGATTTCACATAAACACGTTGAAATAACAATCAATGATCAAACCACAATATGAAATGGGAAAATGAGGCTAAGATGTTTCAACCGTAACAAGCAGTTTTTGTCATAGTCAAAAGCCCAGCAGTTGCGTTTTTACCGCTTGTTACGGTTGAAAGATCTTAGTTTTGTTTTTCCATTTCATCTGTGGTTTAATCATTGATACATATAGTGATCTATATATTCTACAAGCTAAAATTGTATAAATTTATATAATGTAAGTGCTGATAGACAGACGCCTTTAGTAATCTAAGTGAATAGTAAAACTAATAAATATTCTGAAGAGATACTTTTGTCTCTGTTGTTTTCTATTTTTCATCACAACAATGGTATTTATATGATTATTCCTTGTTGACTTTTATATTAAGAGACATAGTGAGTGATGGTTGAGGTCACTCAGGTTTATGCAAGAGTAGCCTTTCAATCTGCGAGACCAGGCTCGCAGCTGTCCTACCCTCGTCGCCGACGTTATTTCCTTTGACAGTTTAGCTCCTTCAAATTGAATATACTTTATTTTATATTACCTAATTCAAAACATGTGAATCAGTAAAAGAAAATTGAATTTTCAATTTTTTTTTTAACAGAATAAGGTATTGATCTATTAATTTACATGTGCAGCTTGTATTTATGTTAGTTTATCCAATGAAGTAAAGACGCTGAATATTACCATCTAGTTCGTGACCATAGCAAGTATAGTGCAAAATACTATTAGCATATTTCCTGTAATAACCTAAGTAAGATAGACTTGAGTGAGAATTATTATGTAGAATCAATCAGTAATAGTAATGACAGTAGTACAATAAACCCTAATGCATAGCATAGTTATTCCGGATTGAACAAGTGATGATAAAATTCCTCTTTGAAATGTTTAATACAAAGATATTTATTAGTCCACAGACTGATGATTCTCTAGAGCTCTATAAAGGTGATGCAAGAGATTTTATTCCTCCCAAACTGTTATCTCTAGAGTCCTGAATTTTTTATGTTAGTATTGAAGCAACAGAGGTCATAGCTGAAAAAAACCTCAGCATTTTAAACCAACTAAAAAGGTATTTCTTTTTTTAGAAAATTTTACTTCCAATTGAATCTAAAAACTACTTAACAGGATACAAGCCTTATCGTTTAACACATCAATATGAAATTGTACGTCGAAATATGACGGATGAGTGGGAAGCTTTTTGTTTAAAATCACATTGACAAAAGACGGTGTTATGGTCAATTTTATGATTTCAGAAAATGTTTCTTAAGACTAAAAGTTTAGTAATGAAATTTAACAAAAAAAATTAAACCTAAAATTAGTAATGTACGAACAAAATTTCATGAAATTTCGTTTATAGGAAAGGATTATAAAAACTGAAAATTCATCTTGGAATAGTGGAATGCTTCCATACAGTTTACAGTAACTTAGAAGATTTTTTTTAAATGAATCGAGTGAAATATAATTATTTAATGGTTAAAGAAAAACATTTTAAATGCATTAATAACTTAATACATTATGTAGGATGAATAAAATTTTTAAATGAAAAAAATCAACGCCAGCCAACACACATACTCGTATTTTATGTGTGTTATAAACATATATGGTGGATGGTTGTCACACAAAGTGTTCTAATCAAAGCTACTTGTTGCACTCATGAAAAATACTTTATGTACGATACATGGTTTTTGGTGTATGAACCCCATTGTCTTTGGGCCACTGTTATATTATGAAATGTTAGTATTTCAGAAATCGTTAGTACAATTATTGTGAAAATTAATCATCTTATCTGGTACGTCTTCGTTAGCACTCGACCAGTTGTAAGTCCAATAGCAAGAGTAGAAAATTCCGAAGTTTTTTTTATAATAATTTTTAAACTTGGTTCTTCAACTTGTATTATTAATCTAAAATACACTCTCAAACTTGCTATTAGGTCAGTAGGGGAAGTCTAAGTCACTTAGTAGTTCAACTTAATGAGCTATGATTTACTTCAGCTGGTTAAACAAATAAATTTATTTAAATTACAATTTGAATTTATAACGTTTGACAATTTGTAAGTTTGACCTTAAACAGTTAGGTCGAATTCTTTACAAACACTCCATATCCTTTTCATTATCGTTTTCTTAATTGCAACGGCTTTGTAAAGTTACAATTACATCTGTGTTTGCAGCTTCAGTCGGACATCATTCAGTGATAAACTTTCCTAACTATGCGGTGCAAGATGCGTTATTACATTTGCAGGTCACGCAATCTGAACAAAACTTTCAATTAAGGAAAATCTTTAATTGTATTAAGAAGAAAAACACTTTGAAGCATTATTAATAGTGGGCACAGTGAACAGAATGCGGCGTTGATATGAATTTAAGCACTTCCTTCAGTCTTATCACACGTACCTCCATCACTAATAAATCTAACTAACGACCAAGTAAATTTAACATCATTTGACTCACGTAATACTTTTGATTAATATTTAATGTAAGTTGCTTTATATTTAATGATTATGGAAAATCTGTATTCATGTACACTACAGGAAAGGCTGCATTCACAAATGAAACATTTAAATCAGTTAATTCATAAATTGTATATTTAACACTACTTATATCAATTTAACTGATAAAGTTAAAAATGTTTAAAAATAAACCTTCTTCTAACCTTCGGAAATAGTTTATACATTTCTGAATTAATACTGAAATCACATTATGGACGTAAAAGGATTCTTTAAGTCAAGGGTGGAAGTTCTTCATCGTCCTATTTACTGAATTTTGCTACTCATGAATATATACTCTACGTGATTTAAAAAGCAGTTATCAATGGAGGAACAGAGTAAAAGTCCTTGACCGCCGAGGGTATTTATTACATATCTTGCTTGACTCCGCATATAAGTCCTAAATTTTTCCTTATTGAGTGGCGGACTTGCTTAAATTATATTCCTTCTAAAACAGAATACAAAACCCTTGCAAATGCAAACAACGAAATTTTCATGAGGCCCTAAAATATAGTCTTTTCATAAATTTATTCTTTGTTTTTATTTAAAGGAATTTTATAACCTAAATCTATGTTCATATAACCAATATTTAGCTAAAATTAATTTATTATTTTAAGAACAGTATTTATTTGTCCCAATGGACTAAATTACTTCAAAGTTATAAAATTGAAGACAAATTAGTTTGTTGTGACGTGGTGACTTAAAAAAATATGTATTCAGCTGAAGGAAATGAAGAGTTGATTATATCAGCTTCATTCTATTAAGTATGGTAGCCTGCTTTCAGTTGAGTTCTTTGGAAAATTATATTTGTAATTAGAGCAATGCAATCTAACCTGGTAAGACTGATGAACCAGCATTCAAACATTACGTAAAGAACGAGAGGCACTTTCAAAATATTTTTATAAAGAATAAATCAAACATTTGTTGGGAATATTTTAGTGTACCTTATATGCCGGGCCGTGAAGATTATTATTTGAACCCCAAATGTGATGCCCGTTTTTCTTCCTGTAATTGTTGGTTATTAAAACCGAAACTAGATCAATGATATATATCTTCCATAATATCAACGCAGAGATATTTTATTATTTTAATACCAACATGTTTACTACTTATTAAAAACATATAAACTAGTAAAGTTAAATTATCCATCAACTATATTGAAATATCGTGTCATGAGATCAGTACTGTTGACAATTTAAAATATTGAGTCGCTAATAGGAGGTTTATATTGGAGCTAAAAGCAAAGCCCCGTATCAAAAGAGAAACAGCGAACAGCAGCCGCAGTCAAGACCACTCCCTTAATGCCTGCCATAAGCTCTTCATTCCGACCAAACATTCACTTCGTTAAGAAATTCTCTTAGTACTCCCCAAAGCATTCATTATAAATCTCACATCTTACAGAAGTTTTCGTTATAATTAAATTGCAAATATTACTAATTCTGACGTATTTTCATTATATCAATATGAAATAACTAATATAGTACAGTTAAAGGACCTGTTTGTTACTGCACGTGCTTAATGACTTCAAATCCTCGATTTTTTATAACAACTCATACTTTGGGAACTAAATTTGGTTTTCAACGGTGTTCTTTCAATGCTTTTACTACTAACCAACCAAATTAGCATCCCTAATTACATTTTGAAAGCTCGGTCAAATATACTAATGGCGTTATAGTTCTGTAGAACTTTACAGGCGATAAAGAGTATAAACATATGGATAGAAAAGTATTGGGATCAAAAGATTTTAAAAAAAAGTAACTGGTGAGAAAATCTAAAAACATAGAGTCGATTGTAATTTTATTTCTTATAATTTTTATCAGAACACTTTTCTATAAGCCTTCAAAATTTGAAGAAAAAAATGCTAAAGTGTAACATTGGCGATTTCAATTTATATGCATTTTGACAATCCCGTATCAATGATTTAATTGTTCTACCAACCAAGTTGTAATTATTTTTGGTTAAAACCTCATAACGTTCCATTCATGTGCATTTTTCTTTGTATTGGTATAATTAAAAAGTGTAAATTAATGTAATTTATAAATGTTATTATTTTTTAGTCATGCATATAATCAAAAATTCATAAAAAAACAATTGATTTAGTATGAATTATATTTTTCTCGATCTCATAATTAATTGTCAGGTTGAAATAGTTCCGATTTCGTTGAAATTAAGTGTAAATACACTATATTGCAGAAGAGACATACGTATCCTAGTGTTTCAACTAAAAAAAGATCTATCAAATTAATTATTATTATTACTTTGTAAAACTTTTTTTACATTACTAGTATTACATAACTTTTATTTTTGCTATTTAATTTGATGATCCATTTTAAAGTCATACAGAGTTGATTAACACCTAAGTAAGAATTATATTTGGTAATGAAATACCAATTTTTGGTAATAAATACAATATAGATTTATTTCAAATCTATTAAGAAGAATCTATATTCATTTTTTATTAGAAGAAATGGCGTTATTTTAATGCTATCACCGGATATCAAGCGTCAGGGGAAGAGCTTCTTAAAGATGTTTGGGACATCGTGAGAACCTCCTGGATCTGAAACTCAGTGTTCTCTTGTGTGTCAGGTTTTGTCGCATGCGGTTATGCCCCTTTTGTGTTACTTTATAGGTAGGTGGAAGCTTCATGGTCAACTCTGTACTTCTTGAAGAGAATTCATCGAGTTCTGCAGTACAACATATTAGTGACAAGCAGTGACTTATCTGACACATAATGCTCTATTTCTAGATACAATTTCATTTTGATCCGTAAAGCAGCATGGATTGTATCGTCTTCACAGCCTTTCAGATTGACACATAAGTCAAAATTTTTACATTTTATTAAAACAAACAAATTCCTTGTTTTAAAAAGTTGAAGATTTTTGCAGTTATTGTCTTTTTAGCTTCCAAGATAATATTGGAATAAACTGGAAAAATTTGAAGACTCTAGAGTTAGTAGTTTAGGTGAAAAAATCTGGAGTGGCCTACACTCTACTTTACTATAAGTAACTAAATGTCAAATTTCTTGAGTATATAAAACATAACGTATCATTTAAGCATAACATAAATATCTAAATGGGATATAATTATTAGCATTGCATTCGTGAGGTAGTACAGATAGTGATTGAAGGACATATGAATTTATAAGCTTATTTTTGTACATCACAAATAATTTATTATTTGCAAATAATTTCATTAGTATAACTACAGCAGTAACAACATTTTTGAAAAACCAAAGTGAACATTTCTTGAAACGATTTATTCTCCTACAAGAGAATGACTTTCGTTCAAACAGCCAGTGGATTTCTTACATCGTTTACTTAACATCCTTCTACATTGAATATTAATGTAAAATTTTCAAATTTAAAACAGTAAAATACCCTTTTTTTCTCTGAAAAACATCTTAAACAGCGAAGAAAATGTTGTTTTAAGGTGATTTCTTAATTAAAGGTGTACGATAATTACAGTTATTAATCTCTAAACGTAAGATTTATATTTTGAATTATCTTTTACATTTTTGGTTTTTAACAGAATTATTATACTGGGAATTTTATGGCTTCTTAGTATTTAATAAGATCTTTTTCCTTCCCCTTTGTCAAATAACATATATTCGAATTTTTTTTTAATGAGTGTTATCATTTACCTGCACAATATTATTCCTCTTACATCTCTTATAAGTCAATAATATATTTTCATTTTTCCATTAGAAACATCAATTTTATCTCAGTGGATTCGCTAAAAAATTTCTAAGTCAATGTAAACAATGTAAAAAAATACAAAAAATTCGACAAGTATAGCAGGTGATCTCTTAGTCTAGGGTAAACAAAGAGTTTTTATATCGTTATTACTCTTTCCCGTAATTGAAACTTCATGATTTTTTTTTTATGAATTGCTAATTTTTTGTTCCATTTTTGGTCAAATTTTCATTATTTTTTAACGAGCCGTTTAGCGTCAAAAAAACATTTTCTGAAAACACAAATCGTACTGTAACGCCCCTTTAGCGAATGTAATTTTGAAAAAAAATATCTCAACTCATTCGCCATATAATGTTCTATTTGTAGGCATAGTTTCATTCTTGTCCGTCAAACAGTATGGCTTGTATCGCTCTCACAAGGTTTGAGATTGAATTATAAGTCAAAATTTGTACATTTTATTGAAAAAAAAATATTTCCTGTTGTTTTAAAATTCTGAATATACTTTTCTTTTGTTGCATTTGTAACTTCAAAGATAATGTCAAAATTTCAAAACTCTAGGGTTATCAGTTTAGGAGAAATAAATGTTTTAAAAAAAACGGTTTTTGGCAAAAAAAGTGACTTTCCCATCATGCATAATTCTTCCCAAACAATAGGGATCTTCGTCTAAATGGGGCCCATTTTCGTGTAAAATATCAACTTGATCCATCAAAGATTCTGGACCGTAGCGTGGTAACAAGCAATGCTAACACACGCACCCACCCACCCACCCACCCACCCACCCACCCACCCACCCACCCACCCACCCACCCACACACACACAGACATCATCGTAAAAACGTCATAAAACGACTTCTGGTACCTCAAAACATGTAATTCCGTCAAAATCTCGAGATAGAATTTTTTCACGATCACTATACTTTACTTATAGTAAAGTAAAAAATGTTGTCTAAAATCACATTTTGGCAAAAAAAGTAACTTTTACATCATGAAAAATTGCTCCCAAACACTAGGGTTCATCTACACCATGAGGCCTGTTTTCGTGTAAAATATCAATTTGATTCATCAAAGATTCTGGACTACACAAGCTTTTGGATACACACCCACCCACGCACGCACAGATATCATGGGAAAAAATCTGGAGTGGCCTACACTCTACTTTACTATAAGTAACTAAATGTCAAATTTCTTGAGTATATAAAACATAACGTATCATTTAAGCATAACATAAATATCTAAATGGGATATAATTATTAGCATTGCATTCGTGAGGTAGTACAGATAGTGATTGAAGGACATATGAATTTATAAGCTTATTTTTGTACATCACAAATAATTTATTATTTGCAAATAATTTCATTAGTATAACTACAGCAGTAACAACATTTTTGAAAAACCAAAGTGAACATTTCTTGAAACGATTTATTCTCCTACAAGAGAATGACTTTCGTTCAAACAGCCAGTGGATTTCTTACATCGTTTACTTAACATCCTTCTACATTGAATATTAATGTAAAATTTTCAAATTTAAAACAGTAAAATACCCTTTTTTTCTCTGAAAAACATCTTAAACAGCGAAGAAAATGTTGTTTTAAGGTGATTTCTTAATTAAAGGTGTACGATAATTACAGTTATTAATCTCTAAACGTAAGATTTATATTTTGAATTATCTTTTACATTTTTGGTTTTTAACAGAATTATTATACTGGGAATTTTATGGCTTCTTAGTATTTAATAAGATCATTTTCCTTCCCCTTTGTCAAATAACATATATACGAATTTTTTTTTAATGAGTGTTATCATTTTCCTGCACAATATTATTCCTCTTACATCTCTTATAAGTCAATAATATATTTTCATTTTTCCATTAGAAACATCAATTTTATCTCAGTGGATTCGCTCAAAAATTTCTAAGTCAATGTAAACAATGTAAAAAAATACAAAAAATTCGACAAGTATAGCAGGTGATCTCTTAGTCTAGGATAAACAAAGAGTTTTTATATCGTTATTGCTCTTTTCCGTAATTGAAACTTCATGATTTTTTTTTTATGAATTGCTAATTTTTTGTTCCATTTTTGGTCAAATTTTCATAATTTTTTAATCAGCCGTTTAGCGTCAAAAAAACATTTTCTGAAAACACAAATCGTACTCTAACGCCCCTTTAGCGAATGTAATTTTAGAAAAAAATATCTGAACTCATTGTCCATATAATGTTCTATTTATAGGCATAGTTTCATTTTTGTCGGCAAACAGTATGGCTTGTATCGCTCTCACAAGGTTTGAGATTGATTTATAAGTCAAAATTTGTACATTTTATTGAAAAAAAAATATTTCCTGTTGATATAAAATTTTGAATATATTTTTCGTTTGTTCCATTTGTAACCTCAAAGATAATGTCAAAATCTCAAAACTCTAGGGTTAGTAGTTTAGGAGAAATAAATGTTTTAAAAAAAACGGTTTTTGGCAAAAAAAGTGACTTTCCCATCATGCATAATTCTTCCCAAACAATAGGGACCTTCGTCTAAATGGGGCCCATTTTTGTGTAAAAGATCAACTTGATCCATCAAAGATTCTGGACCGTAGCGTGGTAACAAGCAATGCTAACACACGCACCCACCCACGCACCCACCCACCCACCCACCCACCCACCCACCCACCCACACACACACAGACATCATCGTAAAAACTTCATAAAACGACTTCTGGGACCTCAAAACATGTAATTCCGTCAAAATCTCGAGATCGAATTTTTTCACGATCACTATACTTTACTTATAGTAAAGTAAAAAAGTCATAAAACGATTTTTGAGACCCCAAAACATGTAATTCCGTGAAAATCTCGTCATAGAATTTTTTCTCGATCACTAGATCTAGTTTAAATGCAGTAAAGTAATAGTATAATAACAATTAAGATAACAGGAAAGTAAAATAAATTCAATTAAATATAGAATAAAATTAATTAAATGTACCCTAAAATTACCTCAAAAGTTAAGTATAATTAATAATACACAAAAAATATAATTTTTACAAAATTATAAAAAAAGCTTAAAGCTAATAAAGTGTATTAATAACAATTGTACATACAATTAAAAGACGCATAGAAAAATTGAAATATTAAAACCCTACTGAGATAAAAAAAGAAATAACTGTAATTAGTTACCAGACAAAGTGCAAATAAACTGTATTTTAGAAATATTATTAGAGCATTTTTTTGAGCTCTTATGAGGAAATTAATTCTAACTTTTATTTCATTCTGTTTATTAAATTCGGATAAAAATGTTCACTCTGAAGAAGACCACTTGATATTAAACTTTTTTTTTTATAAAAAAATGAACAACATATAAGGTCATTAAAACTTGACTTTCAATTAATGAAGCAACCCTTATTCCATACCTAAGAACGACTTTTCTATTATATGTTGATTCACATCTGAAAGAGTTTTTTTTTCGCTTAACGGACTTACAGAGTAATTAAATTGTAATTTCAAAATAAGTTATGAAGAAAATATAAAAATATAAAAAGAAAATATATTATGAAGAAAACCATAAAAATATTTTCCTGTAATTATTATTAACTGAAACAAAAGTCATAATCATTAATAGTCAATGGAAAACGTACAATGAATTCAGAAATTGTGAAACAATTATAATAATTAAAATTGATAACTTCAATTGATACACATTATATATTCCAGGGTTTGTTGATATTGAAACAAATGTGGAGAGGTCTACACTAAACTTCATACTCAGTGAATGTTAAGTATAGCTCATTGACAATCAATTTAGTTAATTGATTCATCTTAATGTACTTATCTCAATTTTGTCAATTAACGAAACTGTAATCATAATTTAAACAAGTAATGATTATTAAGAAGTCATATTGATAAACGTCACAATTAATAGTGATTTAAAATTACGGGTTATGTTCTAAGAATAGTCATTTGAAGAAGGTGGATGAACAAGTAATAATAAAGTAATTGTAAATAATTATAATATTAAATTACGAGTATTATAGATATTATTTCATTAATTTTTATATTTTTTACAGTACAATGAAGTTGTTTTGTCCAACCATTGTCTAATATGAATCGACAATAATATAATTATAATTGACTTAATCATACAGCAATTTTGTTAAGATTCTAATTCTAATAAGTTATTTTTCGCCCTCTAATTATTTTTGTACAGTTAAGAGTAGGAAAATATACTGAAGGTGAAGCTTAATTGTTGTGTTTTTAATATTTCTATTATCTCGTGCAATAAATTGCATTTTCATTGATTTTTTATTATTAAATTATCATATTAAGCAATATTAATACAAAATATCTTAAATTACCGTGAGAGCGGGTAAAAATGGTATACTTTTTGACATAAAGTGCACTAATTTTTTCATGAATTGCTATAAAACAAGAGTGTTCTTTTTTAAGGAAGTCGTTTTATAATAATCCAAACATTATAACACTCTAGAGTAGGTAGTTTGTAGAGAGGGGGGTAGGTCAAAATAATAACAGAAGTAAAAGTAACATCTACAGGCCCCAAAAGTAACGATGCCATGACTTTTGTTATATATACAACATAGGACTCTTTTTTGGGCCGAATATTAATTTGATCCATCAAACGCTGTGGCCTGTAGAGCAAACATAAACTCTTGATCTAACCCACATATACATAAAGACGCCCACATGCATACACACCCAGACATCATCAAGAAGATGTCATAGAGTCAAGGTCACTAGAAACGCACAAATGCATGGAAATGTCGAGTTTAACTTTTGTCATGATTACTTTAGTTACATTAAGGTAAGAATAATGTATTAAACAGTTCTAAATTGTCAGAAAGCCCTTCTAAAATCTAAACTGTGCTGTTTGTACTTGATTAAACCAAACATAGATCACTACAGAGAATAGGATTTTAATTTCCCTCTGATATAAGTCGATGGAATTTTTGTTTGTTTCATTAATAGATTTTGTCTCAGTACATAAAGAAGTAGAATAGTTCAAAAGGTATTCATATAAACTCTTATATCGCGAGAGAGACTTACCTAACTATATTTGAAATATCACCATCATCAGTTGTCGTGAGAAAAGCAAGTGGCTCCGTGTGAAAACAGCAAATATTATCTTTGATTGTATATACTTAGTCAACTTTACAATAAGTAAATATAATAGCAATATCGTTGACAACCACTTCAGACTGTTTTTCTTAATGGGGCTATAGAGTAGATGTAATATTAAACACTATTGTAAATGTTATAAACGTTCATCAGATTAATGATTTCATTAATTTTAATGTGATCCATTTTATTTGTAATAATAAATTTGAAATCATTGATTTAGAAAGATCTGGCATGTTATCTTTACCATTGTAATTCTACTTGTGAGCACGCTGTTATATCTTCCTACTATATTTTCTAAAGTACACTATTTTTTCCCGCTCTCATAGTCATTCGAGAAACTGAAATTTTGTATTATATTTCTTAATATGAAAATTTCATGATAAAAATTCCATTCTGTATCTTTCCTATTTTTCTCAATTCTAAAATCAACTTCATATTTCAAAATCCTTAATGAACTTCAAAATTGTCCTCAGAGAAGTATTTCACACTGTTATACGTTTAAGGTGTGATTTTTGAAAATCATTAACCGCATAAATCTTAGCCTAGCACTCATATAAAATTTTATCAAATATTTCTAAGCCTTCATATAGAGTCTGCATTATTCGTATGATGTTAATTGTATCTTGCTTAAGCAGTATATAAAAGAACGATGTCGGGTTATGTTTTTTTTATTTAATATAAATATATGTTCAGTTGGATTGAGCTTTAAGACTAAAAGAGACCCACTTTTCCTATCCTCGTTTTATCCGCTTTACTTTTCTTCCATTTCTCAACCACATCAAACACATATGATATTACTGGTAAACTTTAATAGTTATCATTTTCCGTGTAAGAATTATTCCTTCAATATTTAAGCTCATTAATATTCGTAATGAGATGATACCATCAAAAATACCAAGTTCATCTATTCATCGAAGAAGAAGCTTAAAATTAGCATCTTTTTTAAAACTTATGCAGTTAGCTATATTTCAGCCATCCATGCGACCGGCTTTTGGAAACAAAATTTCTGTAAACTGTTAAAGTTGTATATTAATATTGAATGTGGTTACATGAATAGATGCCTAGTTTGTTTCAGTATTAATGTTAACTTTCGCCTTCTTAGTTTTACTTATTCAGTTTAAACAGTGCTGCTAAAAAAAGAGTAGAACTGGGAATATCAGTTGGTGGATAGCTGTTGGTTCTGATAAGTAGTTGGTTTGATAAGCCAGTCCCAGCATATTATCACTTTAATGAAGTAAAAGTAAACATCACCTCATTAAAAGTAGGCCTACTACATTAATATCAATCATTTAAATGAAGAGGGGTAGAGGTCACCTGAACTTCTTGAATTATCACAACAGAACCAGCTATTCTTGTCCCTGTATCATTCTTTTGTTGTTGTGCGATATTTTAACAAAACACTGGTCAAAATCTGTACGTAATGGTTCTATTTGTTAACTGATAAATTTCAAAATGCAAAAACATTTTCAGGTGTAATGACTGACTGAGAGAAAGAATTAAGGTTATCCAAAAAGTGATATTAGGAGAGTTTACAACATTGTAACGCTACAAAATATTAATATCTTTTTGTTATACGTTTCCTAGCCAAACGAAATATTTTATACATGAAAACGTTAATGAAAGAGATATGGAGGACGCGTAAGGTACACAGCTTGAAAGTGGAACGTCAGACTGATAAATAACCCTAATTCAGTTGAATTGATTTACACATGCTCAGAAGACACATGCACAGAATTGTTGGGCGAAGAAGCCGCCGGTCAATGAGGTAAATTACTAGTACCTGTAATGGTGAACTCCTTTGGCAGGATAAAATTTACTGAGATACAGCTGTCCCACGGGCTCAGGATTGGAAAACCTTTTAGGATAAATTAAAAGGGAGGTCCTTTTGTCAACCCTGTTATCCAAGACACGAAACCCACTAGAAGGCATCTTTATGTCTGTGATTTCAGTTGTGAATTGTGGTAAATATGGTATGATTTTTAAAATAATGTTATATTTCCCTGGAATAACTACACATTTTTTTATAAGTTTCTCATAAAGTGATACTGTTATGCCAAATTTCAAGATTGTTTGTTGTTTGAGTAGTAAGCTTGGTTGGTGACGTTATTGCTATAGCTAAGGAGGCTAATATTTTGTAGCTCGATGCGTTTGGATTCCCCCTTCTCTGAGGAAGCCCATCAGTTTGGTAGTTTACCAGCTATTAATACGATCCCTTTAGTTGTTCTTAGAATTCTACTTGACAAGGAAGCAGTACGGCTTCCGTCGGCTGACTGTGTCGGGGGTGGTGGAGGGATTACCGAGTTAAGTGGGATTTGTTAAGAATGGTCGGTGACTGAGGCGCCCAGTTAAACTGTAATCACAGCCCGAGTGCGAATCCAGGTTAAGCAATCGATTTTTGTTAGCAGAGCCAAACAGCCAGTGAGGACGTAAAGCACAATAGCTTATCCTGCTATGAGCCATTGTTTTTCAAAATATTATACACGAAAATTACAATTAGTGGTTACCTTACTTGGTAAATAATTCACTAGCATATACTACAGTTATTATATCCTAAACGAAGTGAACTAGATTCACTTTAGTAATTTCTCAAAATAATCAATCTTACTAATCCTTCTTCCAAGCCTTATTGTTATTGATAAAATTATAATGACATACCCAGTATGGTTGTAATATAATAATATATGAAATGGTAATAATTCTCAGAAGAAAGAAGGTATCAACAAATCAGTTTTATGAAACAAATATAACGGTGTTCCATTAATTAATATAATGAACTACTTATGTTTATTAGACAACTATGTCTACGCGACGCATGTCACTCATATGTTTTTTTGTAAAATATGTATTTCTACTTTATATGTATTTCGTAAAATATGTAAAAGTATAATATATGATACCTTTGTATCATATGTTATAATATATATGTTGATTTAAACTGAGTTTTTATATTTCCTTTCTTCGTGATTTTACCTTGAGTTACATTGTAGTTCTTGCATTTGACTTCTTAAATAGTTATTTCTAATATTAATATTAATGAATTTCTCTTGTTGTACCGTTCTTTTGAATTGATGTTCTATTGAATAATTCAAATGAATAGGACTTCTGAACAAGCATATACAGTTTTTGCAATTTAATTTATTTAACGTTTGACCTATTAAAACATAACGGCCTATGAACAGGTGCTGATTTGAATGAAACTGTTCTAATGTGAACAAAAATGTGGTAAAATCAAGAAATAATGGTCGGTATTGTCATGGAAAACGGAGTTTGAAATTAATTAATTACATTTTAAAAAGAAATTTATTTTAAAAATATAGAAGGAATTGTTCAAAGAAACATAAAAAAAGTGGAAAGCAAAGATAAAGTAAAATTAGGATAACCTTCTGTTTTTGGCTTGGAACAAAGATTAATAACACACTGAAACTGAATGAGACAGATGCAATTTAATTATCTGGACTTACAGCAGTTTGCATAAGAAAAATTAAATGAACATAACACAGTTGGTTGATTAGAAATCTTTATTCTATCTAAATTAAAACTACTTCAAAGATTCGGCCATCCTTTCTTTTAACACACAAAAAACCTTTCATGCCTGTGACTCTCTCTTTAGCTGTACTGAAAACAAAGAAGTAAGCAGGCTTTGTTATTGTTGTTTTCATGACAATGGGTCAACTTTGTCGAGATCAAGCTGTGTCCGCTGAAAATTAAAGTATCAGCTTGTTTAACTGAATTACTAACTAAACATAATATAATAACAATGCTTTTATGTGCAGTTTGCACCATTGTTAAGCTGTTCTTTGTTTAACTCTTTCTTACATTAATTGTATATACTTCACTAAAATATATTTCAATAAAAGTCTTACACGTTACTTGGTGATTCATATTCTTACACGTTTTATCCCTCATTAAATTTATTTCTACTTATTGCCAAATCATTTTTTTCAAAACAATAATTTTATATTTAAAAAACATGAGCTTAAAAATAAAAAAAAGAAAAATAATGTATATAAAAAATAATTCTAGACTAGTTTTTTTTAATGTTAAAGCTCAATGATTTCATTGAATTTTTATCAGTTAATTATATTCGTTACTTTAGTATATCAAAATAGAAGTGCCTGGCTTGAATCCCTTGGAAGCTTATTCAGGCCACATAACAGGCAGAGACTTGCTGTAGTGTTCTATAACCAGTGACTGTCCAGAATATTGGCTAGAGTCAGTGGCTTTCTCTCTTATGCGTCCTATATTAACTTTAACAAGTTCTATTGGAATACATTTTCTCGTTAGAATGTATATATCTAACACAACGTAATAAATGAAAAATATTGTTGATAGTTTGGTCGTAATAAGAAAAAAACTTATATATATATATATATATATAATAAGATTTCACGTAAACACGTAAAATAACAATCAATGATCAAACCACAATAATAAATGGGAAAACAAGACTAAGATCATTCAACCGTAACAAGTGGTCTTCGTCAGTTGGGTTTTTGACTCTGACGAAGACCGTTTGTTATTTAATAAATATCAAGACCGCTTTATTTAAATAAATATTAAATAAAGCAGTCAGTAATGTATTACTTTACAAATAACGCCATTAAAAAGAAAGAAGAATAAAAAATAAATTCTCTCAACATAATTCCGGTAAATTAATGACTCTAGATGTAAAATCTACTCATATATATATATATATACATATATATATATATATATATATATATATATATATATTTTCTATGGGTTGTCCGGGGAAAGGAATATGATTCGATGCGATGTTGACCAATGGGAGTAGAGTTACAGGTCCAAGCGTAAGGTCCCAGTTGCCCGCTGCTCAGCAAAAAGCCTTTGCGTTCTGCCAATAGGTATAGAGGTTGCACAGTCCCTCTGTGTTAAATGATGTTTGGCAGAAAACATTAGCCTCACTTTACAGTGAACTCCTGTTCCCTTTCTATTTTTGATTTTTGTGGGTTGTTTACTATTTTCTGTTACGGATATTGCTGGATATTTAAATGATACTCTCGGTTGTTTACTGCGAAAAGCCGCCTTCATCTTCATGCCAACAGGGGTAGAGGTTGCACAGTCCCTCTTGATTATTAAGAGATGTTGACACTGGAATCCAACTTCTTCTCGTAGAAACATCTTCAAGTTGTAGGTTTTGTATATTGTTCTCTTCGGTTTCTTATGTTCATGTTTTTTCTTCAGTTGAAAGTTATTGCTGCTATTGATGGGTGGCTGGTAGGTGATAAAAAGTTCTGCACTGTTGACCTGGTGGTGGTATTTGCGACATGTTTCAACCATTCTCTGGTTATCTTCAGGCAAGGAAATGGCCAGACGTTGGTCCTTATATACAGTTTTCTATGGGTTGTCCGGGGAAAGGAATATGATTCGGTGCGATGTTGACCAATGGGAGTAGAGTTACAGGTCCAAGCGTAAGGTCCCAGTTGCCCGCTGCTCAGCAAAAGGCCTTTGCGTTCTGCCAATAGGTATAGAGGTTGCACAGTCCCTCTGTGTTAAATGATGTTTGGCAGAAAACATTAGCCTCACTTTACAGTGAACTCCTGTTCCCTTTCTATTTTTGATTTTTGTGGTGGTTGGGTGTTGTTGTTGTTGTTGTTTACTATTTTCTGTTACGGATATTGCTGGATATTTAAATGATACTCTCGGTTGTTTACTGCGAAAAGCCGCCTTCATCTTCATGCCAACAGGGGTAGAGGTTGCACAGTCCCTCTTGATTATTAAGAGATGTTGACACTGGAATCCAACTTCTTCTCGTAGAAACATCTTCAAGTTGTAGGTTTTGTATATTCATGCCCCTGTTGGCATGAAGATGAAGGCGGCTTTTCGCAGTAAACAACCGAGAGTATCATTTAAATATCCAGCAATATCCGTAACAGAAAATAGTAAACAACAACAACAACACCCAACCACCACAAAAATCAAAAATAGAAAGGGAACAGGAGTTCACTGTAAAGTGAGGCTAATGTTTTCTGCCAAACATCATTTAACACAGAGGGACTGTGCAACCTCTATACCTATTGGCAGAACGCAAAGGCCTTTTGCTGAGCAGCGGGCAACTGGGACCTTACGCTTGGACCTGTAACTCTACTCCCATTGGTCAACATCGCATCGAATCATATTCCTTTCCCCGGACAACCCATAGAAATCTGTATATAAGGACCAACGTCTGGGCCATTTCCTTTACTGTACTGTACTGTACTGTAGGATGCAGATGTTCTTGGTGGCCGCAGTTGTGTGAATGCAGAGTTGACCAATGCATTTTTGAATGCAGTTTGCAATTCTTAACTCTGCTCCCGGCTGCGTGCTTATCGCTAGATGGATTGGGTGAGCTTTTACTACACTCCCATAAGGTAATCACCTCATAGAGGTGTTATAGTGGTTATGTTCTTAAGACTGTACTTAGTAGTCATTGCTGTCTCCCATATTGAGCTTGGATGCAGCTGTTCTCGGTGGCCGCAGTCATGGAATCCGGGTTAGAGGTGGTTAGAGGTGGTTGACCTCCTCTAATCCGGGGTTGACAAATGCATTTTTGAATGCAGATTCTTGCAATTCCTAACCCTGCTTCCGGACTGCGTGCTTATCGATGGATGGATTGTGGGCTCGTTAATGTATTCATTAAAATGTATACACCCTCAAAGGGTAATCACCTCAAAGAGGTAATAGAACTATTATGTTATCTTATTGTTATTATAATTATTATTATTATCGTTACCTAGATTATTATATTATATTATCTTTACGTGCCCCATGGAGCCCGAGGGTGCTGCTTGTTCCTTGGGGCCGCAGTTATGAACGCAGTGTTGATCAAATGCATTTATGAATGCAGTCTTGCAATTTCTAACTCTGCTTTCGTGCTGTGTGCTTTATGATGAGCAGACCGTGAAATGGGCTCCATGTGATTAATTAATTAATTATTATTAATTATGCTTCTTTTTGTTATTATTATTATTATTAATACTTCATGTATTAAGGCCCCATGTAGCCCGAGGGTGCCGCTTGTTCGTTGGGACCGCAGTTATGGGGGCAGGGTTGATCAAATGCATTTATGAATGCAGTCTTGCAATTCCTAACTCTGCTTTCGTGCTGTGTGCTTGACGATGAGTGGGTTGCGGATGGGCTCCATGTGATTATTTCATCATTCCATTATTTCACTGTTGGGCGTTGTATGTATTTTGAATCTTAAGTCTCTATATTGCATAAGTCTGTTCTGGTCACTGGTCAAAGGTTCACACTAGCCAAGGAAATTTTATTTGTTAATACAAGGGACAAGTAAAAGCGCCAGTTTAGCTTGTATCCCGCCAAGTTAACTAATTTAGAGAATGAAGTGGTAAAAGGCCTAGATGCCTGTCCACTAATTTGGCATGCACCTTGCTGTGCATGGCTAGCTGACCCTTGACCCTTGACCCTTGCCATTTCCTTGCCTGAAGATAACCAGAGAATGGTTGAAACATGTCGCAAATACCACCACCAGGTCAACAGTGCAGAACTTTTTATCACCTACCAGCCACCCATCAATAGCAGCAATAACATTCAACTGAAGAAAAAACATGAACATAAGAAACCGAAGAGAACAATATACAAAACCTACAACTTGAAGATGTTTCTACGAGAAGAAGTTGGATTCCAGTGTCAACATCTCTTAATAATCAAGAGGGACTGTGCAACCTCTACCCCTGTTGGCATGAAGATGAAGGCGGCTTTTCGCAGTAAACAACCGAGAGTATCATTTAAATATCCAGCAATATCCGTAACAGAAAATAGTAAACAACACCCAACCACCACAAAAATCAAAAATAGAAAGGGAACAGGAGTTCACTGTAAAGTGAGGCTAATGTTTTCTGCCAAACATCATTTAACACAGAGGGACTGTGCAACCTCTATACCTATTGGCAGAACGCAAAGGCTTTTTGCTGAGCAGCGGGCAACTGGGACCTTACGCTTGGACCTGTAACTCTACTCCCATTGGTCAACATCGCATCGAATCATATATATATATATATATATATATAGAGAGAGAGAGAGAGAAGAGAGCGTGAGAGAGAAAGTGTACTTATAGAAGGTTTTCAAGCAAAAACGAAGGTACGCTTATGCTGCACGCACCTTAGTCGTTAGAAAGGAAGAAAGTTCGTGAAACTAAACAAACGTTGACTAGTGGAGAGCGTGGAAAAGTAGTAAAATAAACACGTACTTGTTATAGCTATAAAGGAATAACTAGCGTCACAATTTCAGCTGGGTATTGAACCATGCTTCGGACTATCACTCTAGTGGCTGATCTGCCAGCGTGACCACAGCTCACCCCTTTTTCCTTCTCTTCTGAAGAAGCTTTGACATATTTGGAAGAATCACTTTATAAGTCTATACAGTCTAAACTATATAAGTCTATATTCTAATTAGTATAATTGCTGTATAGTAGAAGTAATTAATTAATGGGAGAATATAGAATAACATAAGAAAATAATAACTATTTATAATTAGAATTAGTAATAATACAATCCGTCATACCTCGTAAAGTCTCAAAAAAGCTCGACCGGTTTCGGGTCCGTCTGGATCCCATCTTCAAGAGCACCTAACTGACTCTTGACAGTCAGACAGTGAGTTAGGTGCTCTTGAAAATGGGATCCAGACGGACCCGAAACCGGTCGAGCTTTTCTGAGACTTTACGAGGTATGACGGATTGTATTATTACTAATTCTAATATTACTAACCTCAGTGGAACTAACCCATTAACTATATTTAACTATTTATAAGTTATCTAAAGGTTTGGATCAAAATTGATCATTTCATCTTGCAGGAGATATATATGCGCATGGTTTCACGTACATATATATTTCGGTTTAGTTATAAACAAGCAAGTATTACTTGGGTTGGAAGCTAAGAATTATCTAAAGGAAAACAAGTAGTGAAATATCTACAATCTGAAAGAGAACGAGCTATCAGTGATTTTTAGATTAGCTAATTAAAAGAAATTGATATTATTTGTAATGTCTTACATTATTCTATGACAAAAAATCATTACGCAATTTTTCGTAA
Organism: Hermatobates lingyangjiaoensis; assembly: GCA_026182355.1. Classification (NCBI taxonomy): domain Eukaryota; kingdom Metazoa; phylum Arthropoda; class Insecta; order Hemiptera; family Hermatobatidae; genus Hermatobates; species Hermatobates lingyangjiaoensis. The sequence continues at coordinate 608,973 of JAPFBL010000038.1, forward strand.
ACCTGTTGCTTTGAAGTTGGTTGCAATTATGTAATTAAGATGCAATATTGACAGTCACTTGTTCCTGATATTCCAATTTAAACTGACAATTTATCTTAAAATTAGAAAGGGAGAATTATGAAGAAAAAACTGTGAATAAAGTTAATAAAGAATTCATTAAGGGTAATGAAACCTTAACCTTAACCCTGGCATAGAATATCATATCGTTTCTCATACTTTCTGAAGTAGGTAGGAAAATAAATTTTAGTTGTCTATTTATAATAATGAATATTAAAGAGTACTCTCGAAAGAAATACAGTCTAGTGGTATTTACTGTGTCTGTACTCGCTGATGTCGCGTTTGAAAAAATGTTAACATGAAGAAGCAAACAGAGTTAATTAAACTTTGACGAATGACGTCAAACGTGCCCCCACTTCTACCAGCTTTAACTTTTCAAGCAATGCGACTCAAACACTCTTGACTCCTATATTTACACATCGCTCAAACTCAACTTTGTAATCACGTGTCAAGTGATTTCCAAGAGCAGGTCAATGTCTGATCATATTAATTAATCCTCAATTTTAACGTAACCTAATAATTATCGCTAAAGAAAGAAACCATGTTAAATTACAAATATTAGAAGGATTAATAATTCAAGAAAAGAAGCCAACCATAAATATCCAACTTAATAATTCTTGTCGAATTTTAAAACTATTTTCCAAGAGGCCAAATCAGATTAGCCAGATAGTGGGTGAGTCCAACCACCCTGCCTTAATTCCCCATAATGCCCCGTGATCCATGGCGATGTCCTATGAACATTCTAATAGCAATTCACCTCTATATATATAAACTAACAATCCTACTATTATTCTCATTATTGTCCTGATGATGAATGTGGTACATTCGAAACATGTCGACTAGCAATATTGGTGATAAGCTTTATAGTTTTAATGAAGAGACGAGGAAGGGATTCCGTAAACTGGAGAAATTGTGTAAGAAACAGATACAAGCCAAATATGGGGCGTTATTTAACAATATATGTTTAAATGAAAGACTGCTTCCAACTTTTACAAATATATATATACAATTAAGTTTTCATTGCTGACATTACAGAGGTGATTCTTATGGAACAAAAGTTCATTTAATTACAGTAAAGCTCTTTAGTACTCGGTACATGAATAAACACTGTATACATTCGATATATTGCTTCTCAAATTAATACAGGACTGATTCTTTTTTTAATAAACAACAATTCAAGTGTTTTTCGTCTGTACTCATCTTTTTCCCATAACCATTGCACCTTCAAAATCAAATGTACGAACTTCACTCAATGCATGATACTCTAAAGCTGTCCCATTACTCTTTCTTGTTCTAATAGAATAGTTGTGCTAACTTTCATATTATGAAGGGTCGGTTAGTCTCCCCGTAATATTTTTAATCACATCCTTGCATTTAATAGAAAAAATAATAAGACTTTGTAAATCCTATGGTATTATATCTTTTAAATTAGAAAATAAGAATTTTACTTTTTGTTTGCTATAAAATTCTAAATGAATCTCTGGTGTGTTTCTTTGAACAGTTTTTTAATGTTGTACGAAGGAGCTTCACTAAAGGGGAATTTGAAATATTATGTGCCCAAGGCTTCATGGCTAATAGTTATATCATTTTTAAGTTCTGTTTCTTGCTTTAAATATTTATTTCAAAAACGTTCTATTAATTTGTTTCTTAAAAAAATGTACACAATTTAAATTTTGTTTTATACCGTGAGCTGAGTATTAATTTAGAATTCTTCTAACATAGACTAGTTTTCCATATCAGTCTATTAATATATTTTCTTTTTCTATCATATAACTTTTATTTCTAAACACAGATACAGACTTCCATCTTTTTCTTTTCACAAGTGAGTTGTAAACGTGGATCTAATAAATTTAAAATGTTTTTAAAAAATGCCGTTTTTCTTCTGTTTTAATAATCAAGAATAATTGAAATAAAATGTAATACATTTTACTTTTAATCCAAGGTTTTTAAGCCAATCTTTCAATAATTCTAACATTACATTGTTAGCTGTGACCGGAGAGATTAGTAATTCCCTTAGTAATTTAAATGTTTGTTTGTAAATAATTCCATCGATTGTAAAGTACCTTACTTCACAAAAATATGTTTATATTAGTAAGGTAAAGAGGAAAAAAACAATCTAAAATGTAAAAAATATGCTTATATGAAAATATTTTTACATATAAAGTACAGAGATAATTTGATATTGCAAAAACTATATTTATATATCAAACGGTCAAAAATTTCTTAGTCTGTATATATACACATATATCACTTCTGTAGTTAAAGGATGACTGATGCATTTTAATCAATCAATTTTCTGGTTAAATTACAATATAACTTTCTTATATATTTTTATTTTCACCTGTGAAAAATCCCAACTTTCCGGATTCCATTATGTTCACTTGGAAAAATTTTTATCAGATTGAAGCTAACAGATTCAACTTTTAAAATTTAAATGCTACCCTTTAATATGTTTTAAATAAACTTTAATTGTTGTCCGTGAGTTAATTTGTTGACAAGTTTTATGATTACTTAAAGTTTTATGTTTTTACTTCAAGTAAAAATTAGTGTAGGCCACTCCATTAATATCTCAGTAATGTTGAAAACCTATTTCTCTGAGATGATAGAAGCTGTTGGATTTGTATTCAAGTGTGATAGAAACTAGCTCTCTACTTTTAACTGTTACTTAATTCATGCTTCAGCATTAACTGCTATAGAATTTATTACAGTTTTCTATATACTTAAAGAGCTTTTCAGAGTAAACTTAGTAGAGTTACAAGTAAAATTGCTTACTGGAATTATTCCTCATTTTATTAGAGTTTGTAGGTCTTGATGCAAGCCATAGAAGAACACATTTCAAGCTTTAGAGGCTTATATGCTCTTAAAATTCTAATAAACCATCAACTCCAAACTTTTTTTACTTTGCTGTAAGTAAAGTTACTGCATTTATCTTGACAAATGTTTATTTGGGTTTTCAGTTTTTATAGGATTTTAATATATTGAGGTTGCCTGAATCCATGTTTTATATTTCTACGATGATGTGTGTATGTGGGTATAATAAAATGTTGTTATCCTTTTACAGGTTTCACGGATGTTTGTACATTTGTTAGACATACGAGTATATTTGATTGGTGCAATCATAAATTGATAATCATATAAGGTCAAAACCATTAGTCAGAATGTAGGAGTTATGTGTCTTAACATCAATTTCAATGATCAGTCTGATACCATAATCATTATATGTAATTCATACATAATTCTTAGTAATTATGTATACATTTTCATAAGCTGTTATAGGCATAAGTCACGCAGAAAAAAGATATGCTATTCTAACCACAATTTTTTTGAACTTTAAATTGTAAATGACACCATAATTACAACCAATTTTAGTCTTGTATTATTATTAAAATAATACAAAACTTATTTTATTAGAATCAGAATGATTGAACAACTCCTGAATACTTTGTCATGGTCAAAAACAACGATTTTGTTCAGATTACTGTAGGATTTGAAATATCTCATTAAAGGATTTATCTCCTCATCCTGTTGGTTGTATTTCTTGAATAGGATGGAAGAATTCATTAATCCCGTCAACCAATTTAATACCCTGTAAACCACTACTACTTTTTTTTCTAACGTGCCATAGCTATATGCGAGGACCACTTGCAAGGCATCATATACATCAATGTGTCTCATTTTAGAACCTCATTTACATTTGGGCTCATAATCATAATTCCTGTGTACCTTATGATTTACTTTTCTTTCAGTTAGTTGTTTCTCTGAGGTAAATTTGTTATTATTACAGTTCGTATCTTTTTAACAGGCTTCCCTCTAATTACACCCATCAGGGTTTCTAATTTGTAAACAATTGCAGCAGCTTCTCGTTCAAAACTGATATTTGGTCTCTGCGTCAGTGGCTGGCTCGTTTGGTTGATAAAAGCACTTTTAAAATGTCCCATTGTTTCTGCATGAGAACAGCCCCAAGCACTTTTAAACTGGTATCCAATGGAGGTCTGTAATGATGTGGGAAAACAAATAGACCGTAAAGACTATAAAGCTAAACACTTGTGGTGGTTCTCACTGTAAGTGAGGTTGCTATCAGCGAGGAACCCAAGACTCACACGTAACCTACTCGGTCTCCCAAGGAGTCGGATGAGGTTAGTTGTAGGCCTACTGACAGTACACGAGTGCTTCAAATGTCACTTAAAAGATGCCGGTTTTCTAAGAGGATCGACAGAGTGTAGACTATTTGGGGAGGCAGACGAAACAGCAATCCACATAGTTAGAGACTGTACTGCGCTAGAAAGCAGTAGACAGTTAATCCAGAACCTAATTAAGTTAAATACTTAACTTGACCTGTATTAAGACGGCTGACGGTTGGCGGTTGCGTTGACCTCGCTGCATAGCTTAAAAAAAATGGTGAAGGGAAGGAGTTAGGGTAACAGTTCTAGACATTGGTCTGAATGATTGTACCCAAACGTCCGATGAAACAAAAAGATCGTAAGTGTTGACGTTTTCTGAGTCGCGAGGGGATTGATTTTTATTATATACTATTCTATTTTAAACTCTTTATATTTTGTGCCTACATAGTTACAAATAGTCTTAAATTAATTCTTAACCTTTCTTTAGCGGATCTAAATCTCCTAAAGCTGATATACAATGTTTTAATTAATTTTTTTAACTAAGAGGTAATTGGCAAAAATTGAATCATTACATTTTTTAAGGCAGTAGACAACATAGTATGTATTTAATATGATCAAAGTTAGATGGTTGGACAGCGTTAGTTGTACTTAAAATGCTCGAAATATATTTAAATTTTGTTTTGACAATTGTGAAAATTTGAATGAATAATTTTATAAAATCGATGGTCTCGTTTTTAGCCCTTTTTTTATTTGAACATAACATCAACACCATCTTGGGCATTAGCACTGTTGTTACTTATTTACACCATTTAAATAAATAGTTCACTTCTCAACGCCCTTACCTACCAAATCGTATAGTTTCATGTGCATTCCAGTACCTGTTTTGATTTACACATGTTACCCGACCATACCATGATAAAGCAGAATAGGTGCATGCTGATTTTTTATCGTTGAGCCCTTTTGCCACGTCACTAGTGACCAATTGCATCCTCATAGATGAATAAAACGATCCAGTCCTCGTGAAATGCCCAGATTGACCTCGCGGAAGCAAGCTTTCACGACCTAAATCAAAAAAAGGCTGTTTAAAAAGTCCATATAAAACTGATGGTTACATGGTGAAGATCACCAAGAATCCATAGTGAAGAATGAAAAGGAATAAAGAAGAGGTAGAGATAATAGAGAGTTGAGATGAAGAGAAAATAATATGTAAGGCACCTACAGAGAGGCGAGAAAAAGCCTTAAGAAAGACAGGTGTTACCCGGAAGAAGAATAAGTGTTAGAAACTCGTAGTTCTTCAACAAGCAAACAAATATCTTCTTGTTTGAGCGGACCTTCTACTTGTAGACACCATCCCACCCCACCATGCCCAGAGAAAGTCTTGAAAAAGACAGGCGTTAGCGACATAATAGACGGAGAGACCCCCAGGCCAGTGCGCCGGCCCAGGTTAACCATTCGCCTGGTTGTGCCTTTCTTAGTTCATGCCAGGCATGTTAAGCCCCCCCACCACGACAAGGTGAAGGCACATCGGGGGGGACAACATTCTGTCTTCCGTCATCTATCTTTTTCCAAAATGACTAGCATATTTAGCGACATTGCTACCCTGGCATGACCGTGGAGCAATCCACTGCAATTCTCCATGAAGTGCCGAGACCGCCAACACCCGCTACGTGCCTGTCAATTCTTCAACAGAACAGTCACCTCCAGTAGAGTATGGCCGATTGCAATCTGTTTTTCCATCTGCTGAAAGACCACTGCTTTTCGCCCGTGCTCTTCCTTGTAAAGTTAAAGTTCACTTGTAAAGTTAATTGCCAAGATGTTAAAGGTAATAGTTGTATGATGATATAATTCATAATAAATAACCTTTTAATAAATAAGTTTTATATAATCAATAATAGTCAAAAACATAAATAAACATTAATTTACTTAAACTAAATATTTCATCTAACAAAAACATTTCATTTACTTTTATAGTTCTCATTTTTAAGTTCAAAATAGTATCAGTAATTGAATCGCTGCTCTAAAATATTTTTATAGCTTTTTTTTACTGTATATTGATTGAAGACTTTACATTTTACTAAAAATAACTTGATCAGGATAAAAAAAAATGTTTCTTAACACCTCAGATGCCTCTATTTTCAGATAAAATTTGAACCAACATTGTTTTAAACTTTTTGATGATGATAGTATTGATGTGTTGATACCGATAAAAGAAGGCAAAATTTTCTTCAAGTCAGAATAATTGAAAAGTTAGAATAAGTGTAAGATTGCTCCTTTGTCATTCCTAATGTGATGTTCTGTTGTTTGTTCCCCTGCTGTCTATGAAGGTAATCTTCAATCCTGAAGTTCTTATTTTAGAATACTTTTGTTGTTATTTCTTCGGATGATTAGTTCTTTTAATGTTTATGGGGGGGGATTGTCCCACTTTACCATTGGAAAATGGTTTTTCTTGTTAATTATAACTGAAAGTTATATTTTTACAAACTGATTTATTTATCAGATAATTTTTTTTTATAATAATTAAAGTACTGAACCAACTTGACAACAAGAAGTAATTAGGTACCACGATTGCACAAGAAGGTTTAATTACATATGTTATCTGTCTACTCCAAGGACCAACAGCATATCTTGCGGGCATGCGGAAAGTTTTTTCTCTTTCTTGATATCCACTGTTATTTATATAAGTCAAGTAATTATTATGTTTTTTCCTTTTATGACTTTTTGTTGGTAAAATAATTATTATTTGATACTTGATGAAAAATGAATTCCTTTCATGATGAAATTACAGTTTCATCTAATTCTGTAAAATGAATATAAGGATTACTATTTCGTTTATTTCTTGAAGTTAAATGTTGAATAAATACCGTAGTTTTCGACACTCCTTATTAACTGACTGAATACAATAGGGGGTTTACACAAGTGTATGTCTCTCCCAATTATCTGTATAGGTCTATACAATTTTCGATTCAGTTGAGAAAAAATAATTTGATTTGTTCATATATTTGGCATCAATTCTCATTTCTGAATAATTCAGAGGTTAAAGTATATTTATATGAGGTATGCAATGGTATTTGGTATGCTCAGATTGAAATTTTAAATTTCTTAATGGATTGATGTATGTAATTTGGGTATACACATGGTAATTTGGTATGTTGACATTATTAATTCCAAGTTCAATTTAGTTGTCTGATTTATAATTTAATTGGAACTTAGTTAAGAATAGATCCCAAGAATTTCGTCATTTGGATAGGCTTTGGTGTTCACCATATGGGGCTTTGAAAAGTAGTCGGTCTTGTTCTTTTTACATATATATGTATCTCAAGTAACTGTTACAAGGTAGGATATTAATTTATTAGTTTTTATAAAAAAAATTTTTAGACGTCATGGATTCATACTGAGATACACCAAAACTGAAACATGTTTATTTTTAACGCCCACATTTACCGACTAGCATTTCTAGTGCAAGTAGCAAGTTTAGCTTACTTGTTATTTGGTACCCATTCTAATTACTGGTAAACCACATTTGACATTGAAAGTTCAAAATTTTACTTTGGTCAATTATATTAAGGGTAGGAATGTTTTATGAGTACTTGGCATCACAGAGGCCTGGGATAGACGTTATGCGAAAGATGTTTCATCTCCAAGATTAAAATCAAGGGATATGGCCAATAATCACCCTTGAATACTTAACATTACAGGTAAGCATGCTACCTGACACCTGGACTACACCGACACCACTCTTAAGGCATGGCGAAGCTTTCCATGACCATTCTTTTTGTTCTTAATAGATGGTTCAGAGTTTAATGGTGATTTATAGTTATCATCTACATGATATGTTCTGTTGTAGTCCTTACTTCCAAACACTTTTGTCTGCTGAGAATCTGAGTGCGAGGTAAATTTAATTTGGTTTATTACTTTAGGTGGTACTAAATTCCTGAAACTATCAAAGAACAATTTTTCTAACATGCTTTTCTTCTGAGAGTCAGAGAACTAGTGTTCTGTAGAAAGTGTGACATAGTCTGCTTTTCCTCCACGTTCATTTTTGTCTTGCTCTAATATACAGTAGATGGTCACTTTGTGTACATTTTAAGTCCTATAAGCACTAATACTATATCTATTACCTTATTCTTATTGGTAGACAATAGTCTTTTCGTACCAGTAAAACCTAACCTCTCAGGCTCTTATTTATTTGTCTGCGTATATTGTTACTACAACTGAGGTTACTTACGAGGAATTAGGGGAAACCATCATACCTCGTAAGATGTTCTTGGAGTCGTTGGAGCGCTTTCAGATGTTTCTATCTTCAATCGCACAAGAACATCGTAGGAGGTATCACAGTTTTCCCTATTTCTAATATAAATAACGAAATACTTTAGAATTAACAATGTTGGTTAATAATAAATATTCATTACAAACTATAAAAACCGAAATAAATTAAAATACATAATAAATAATGTAGTCAAATAATAAACCCTCTAGTTCAATATGATGATCTGAAATGACTGACCCAAAGGTATACAAATCAATATGCAATTAAGGGATTGATATTTGTTGAAGCTGTACTGTATATGATGTAGTCTGATGTTTGAAATTTTCTTATTTATAGAAGAGAAGAGCAAACATATTTCATATACTCATTTATAGACTTTTATTTATTACAGAGTCACCGTGTAGCAAAGTTATTAGAGAAACTCAAGGCTGGCTCAGAAAATTGATTGCTGACAAAGAGGCACCAAGATAACCCAACCAACGACCAACGATCTTTCCGCGCACTATAGTGGCGTTGTAATTAGCAGTTCCAGGTCACAGACCTACTGCTGCTGAATTTTAACACTGCTGTGTTTGTAGAGTCAATAAGTAAATATCTGTCATCTTTTATTCAGTATTCGGTGTATATTATTTCGTGGTCGTTGGTCTTCTTGAGTCGTGAAAAGTTGTAGGTCTAGGATTTGGCTTTCTATCTTAACAACAGCCCCTTTGATGGATGTGGTCGGGGAGTTCTTAGGGATACGCTCTGGAGAAGGGGGTTTGGATGGGGTGGAATTTTCGTGTCCACATTGGTCAACCAAGATGAGAGATATATCATCCACCTGTAACGTTGCCTAAATTTTGCACTCCGCTGAAACCATGAGTAGTTGGCACTTTTTCTGTTTGCTCTTACAATGGCCATCGACAACTTTAAACCGCATTATAAATCCTCCCGAAGATTGACTATCTGAAAGAATTCGGACATTCTGGGATGGTACTCAGCCATAAACTCTCCTTCTTCTATGGCGCTAACTATAATAACTAATTGAAAGATATATTATTGGTATGGCAATCCGGAGGCTATGTTTAAACCTAACCGTTCAGAGAGTACACCTCTTTTTATTCTCTCTTTCTTCTCTATTCGTTCTATGAGAATAGACTCCACAGGCTTCGCCTTCAATGAACAAAGTTTCATCTCAATTCTCCCACGATGTAACAGTGGGGAAATCAATTACAAAAGAAGGAAACTAATGCTAAACTAATTAATAAAGTTTAATAAAGCTTGTTTAAATCAGGAATCACTAAAGTGGTTGATGTTCATCTCTGACTGTTAATAAACTTCAGATATATATGATTCATACAAAAGAATATCAGTTGAACTTTTTTTAGAGTGAAAAACGGAAATGCATACAAAAAGTTGTTTTATACCGATATGAGCATTTACAGAATTCACTAGGTTAGTCTCACGTTAACTTTACGCTGTGCTGCTGTACGTATGTGCAAAAGTTATTGACAAACACAAATATCTATTGGACGCAAGCCTCATAGAAGTGTCTTTATTACTCAGTATCACAAATGGTAAAAATTATATGATGTTTTTATTTCACTATCTTGGAGTAGATGAGAAGGCAAAATTCTGTCTCCTTATAATTCAATAGTTTAAACATTTAGAAACCTCTGGTTTATATCGATGAAGAATTGCATTGTTCAAAATATAATTGGCCATTACAGTTATGTGTCCTGAGCTTTAAATATTTACTGGACTAAAGGCAGTCGATTGGTTATATATTGCACAAATAACACTCTACATTTCCATATCTTGTTTTTTAAACCATGATGCATTGTTCAACAAACCTTATGACTGCGATTAAATTTTTGTTGGAGCTTCAACCAATTTTTTTTTTAAGAAATCTTATTCTTTATTTTACTTCCATTCTTCCTCTGCACTTATATTTCCATAGGTAATTTTCTAAAGAACAATTATTTCGTCTCTCTTGAGCTACATATAAAAGGATCTTTAGCACATTTCATTGTTATATCTGACATCTACTCTTCCTAATTCCTAAAGTAAATATGTTTTAAATGTATTATTGTCAATGATTGATGTAAAAATAGATTGTATATTTGATATAAACTGCTTTAATGTTTAAATATATCAATTTGAAACAGACCACACCTAATTTGTGAATCTGTCACTCTGTGTCAATTACATTGATACGAGAAGTGGATGAATCAGAGGATTTTGGCATTCCATCTTATAGGCAAAATGTTCTATCCAGTTTTCTTCTGTTTTATTTAATTTGAGCTAATAAATTTTGTCAAGATAACTGAAAATAACTCTCCTAAAATGAATCAGTAATAACAATAAAAATTGAATTTTTGGTGTGTTTTTTTTTGCTAGATACATTATGTTTAAGCAACTATTAATTTGGATGCAATGAATCATACTTGTGATGTAATGAGAATGAAAGTGAGGAACATAGTGGTGGAATCGAGAGACAGAAAATCATAAAAGTAATATCAGTTGAGAGGGCTTAATAAAAGAGATGACTTTCTCTAGAAAAATAGAGTAGGAGACCAGAAAACCCATGCCCCATATCTTCACCACCAATTATCAACACTACTTCGTCATTCGGTTCAAAATACGTAATCCTGACATCACAAAACTCTTATTGTTATTGCTATTATTGTTAGTTTACATTACTTATTAATAAGTAATAATCTTATATTACATTTAAGAAGTATACATTTATTATTATATAAAAGTTTTATTTCTTATTAAACAAAATTTTTTTGTTCCAATTACTGTCATTTGAGAGTAGGATCACCTGGAGATTCTGAGTCTGTATGAACGCTTTGACAAAATGCCCTTTTTGGCTTTCTTCTGTTTTCATTTATTTATAAAATTCTTTAAGTGTAGGCTATATTCCAGATTTATTCAGTCAATTTTAACCTGATGTTATCGAAATAAAACTTGTTTATATACAATTGATTCTGGTTATGATTAAACTGAAGACGTTTTAGTTCAAAGTGACAATTCATGACTTTTCTGTCACTGTGAAATTTCAAGTTAAATAAAAAAACATTAGTAAATAATTTGTAAGATAAAACAAGTATTTCATTAATATTACAATAACGTTTGATCATTTAGGAATTGCATTGATTATATATTATACATGCGGCTCTAAAAGTAGTTGTACGTTGAGATATTCGATATTGTTGGCTGGACTAGTCATATTCTGTATTCCTTTTTTAATAGAACCCAGCCATACATGCAATCATCGAAAAAAAGACTCATTTCTTATTTAGTTTAGTTGATAATCTTTATAGGGTACGGGAGCTGACCAAAGGCTCATGGGATAGGTGGGGTGGACTGAACTACCTGATGCCTGGGTAACTTTACGTCTTGCAGTTTCGTACAGAGGAGTCTAACCTCGGCTAAAGGATTAGGACTCCCTTATGCCCGGGTATCTTCATGTCTCCTCCATGCCTCTCGGCAATGCTTACTACAAAGGAGTTTAATCTTGTCTAAAGGCTCAGGGGCTCACACCTAGGTAGTGTGGACTCCCTTATGCCCTGGTATCTTCATGTATTCTCCATGTCCCAAGGCTCAGTGCTGGCTCTAAATAGGTAACTAAGCTATCGAACATCTGGGCTAAATTATGAGAGACATTCTTCCCGATTATGGGAGACCTTAGCATATACCCCGAATAGACACCATATACAGTCGAAATCGTGAATCAAGGCCTACTTGACCCCAGTCACTTCGGTGAATTCTAATATCAGTTTTGATATCCAGCATCATTAGAATATCGGAGAAGTGATCTGATTGAGTTGCAAGCTGCACTCAAAAGCTAGTCACTCAAGTAGATTACTTCTTCTATAGATATCAATATATAGGAACTGTCCTAGTGGACCATTTCACTTTTGTATATACATATAATTACAACAATACCAATTACATATAATTTGGTATATACATATGCTGGATTTCACCATAAATGTGAAATAAAGAAAATTAACTTATAAATAAATAAAAAATGCGGGGCTAAGATCTTCGGAATAACAAAGAGTCCTCATGAGAGTCATAAGTCAAATGGATGACTCTGAAGAGGTTCAATCCTTTTATTAAGATGTTATGCAAAGGTATTGCTTCCCTGAAAGTAGTATTTATTGCAGTACTTTATTTGGTGTTAATGCTTTAAAATATTGTAAAAAGCTTTCGTTTTCCGAATTCCTTTATTCGATGTACAGATTTATGACATGGTATCTGAGAGAAGAGCTTCTGTAGTTAACATTATTAATATATAGAGTGCCTTGCCTATCAGCAATAATCATTGATAACAATATAAATATTTATATTAATGAGATATTACATTTACATTTCAGTTCTTGAATATGTTTATGTTTGAACATGATTGGTCTGTTAGGACTAATGGCAATATAAGAGTTTTATTTAGAATTGTTTCATTGTGCAAACTATGTAAACAAAATAAAAGTTTGTTTGACCTTTTGAAAAGAGATTAGACAAAGCTAGCTGAAGGTTGTATTCCACTTGAAATGTAAGGTTTGCGTCATTGGACGTCTTTGATGGAGCTAACGCACTCTATATGTTGAATCCATCAATCCAATCCGCCTTGCTCTACATCCTTTATCATTTGCGAAGAGCTCTTAAAATAAGTCAACACACGTAATACAAACGACTGACGTTAGAAAGACAAAAAATACATAATTCATTTTGTGCATGCCTTTAGTTTTCACCTTCTGGAGTGCTTTCAATTTGAACTCCATAATGCAATGAGTGCATGCTTCTCCTTTCAATGCCCTTATGAAAATTGATTTATTCTAATATGCACTAAGATAGCGCAGTGGAGAGGATTTTATATAATAAATTTATATGATAATTTATTGGTTCTACATTTCAGATCAGTATTAAATAATAATTGCTATTAAATTGTTCATTAATCAATAAAACTATAACTGAATTGACAATTTTATACCATGTTCATTCATTTCAATTTGAGATGACTAGATAAGGAATTCATGAATTTCCTCCGATAGTGGGTGAAATTAAAAAATCTCCTCAAATTCATATAGAATGAATACGAATACCGCGTTCGTGTGACATTAAAGTTCTTTGGGCGGAACGGAGTCACTCCTGATTAGGGAAGCGTAAAGTTAGAGACCACAGAGTTTTATGGTTGATGAACAAATGTATCACTGCAAAAGTATTTTCATGTTTAAAACACTACAGTATCAAAAATATTCGAAGTAAACTATTATCTATTTACTTAAAAAAATAATTATATATTTAATAGAAAGAAACTTGAATGGGAAAAACTAAACGGTTAACTGTGACACTAAATCAAAATTCTATCAATCATTACAGGAAAAACATTTGTCGAAAGCTCATTTGACTTTACTCGGCATATTGTCTTCAGAAAGTAACCTGCTTGTGTGACAAGCAACAAGTGGAATAACATGAAATAAATATTTGTATATACTATAACGGTGCTCAAGTTCTCAAGGTAATACCTCTAGAATAAAAGTCCATTTGTGAAATGAAGTACATATATAGTTTAAAATATACTGTCTTATAGGTTGTTATTCAATTTTATTAATTTTTGTTCAGGCAATGTATTAATCATGAACCGAAAATTCCACATACTAAGATCAATTCCTGAAATATATAAATTCTATTGTTCAGTCCGTTGATATATGAACACCATGTAAGCACGGTTTTTTGAAATTGATTTAACAGATTTATCTACTCTTTTTACATATTTTTGTTTTAATTTATATATTATGATGGATTATTTTACTATTGTAGTTACTGAAATTAAACTATTTATATGAACCATAGAAGAGTTTTGCAATAGTTTAAAACATTAACTATTGATTGGTATTTGGTGGTTGGTGAAGGAGGAGGTTGTTTGACGTCACGCCTGACGTCATTGCTCTCCCAAGCCCTCATACCCCTCCTTGGTCCCAGACGCCCACATTCTCAAATACTCAATCCAATTATAATTACGGTCCCTTAACTAAGTCAATCCTAGCAAGCCAGTGATTAAAAATGAACTTCTCTTTCAACATCAACATGTCTTTTTTCTTTATTTATTTATTTTTTTCATTTATTTATAAATATCTCTTCCTATTCAGGTAATAATGAATATTCTTCCTAAATTAAATGTTTATTTTTAAAAAATGAATTATCTTTGTTTTTCTTTTTGAAAATGTTACTACAATATTATTGCTTTTTTAGGAATATGTAATGAAACTGACGTACAGCCATTATTAATAATCCAACAATTATATTTTTCCCTCTTGCTCATCACTTCTTTTGTTTGCCCAGTGTCTGTTGTCATGGGCTGACCACACCCGTTTTAGGGGACATCTAAGCTCACCTTATATTCCTTATTGTCCTTCTCTTATAAGACTTATTCCACTTTATCATGACTTTTTTGTTGTTGTTTTTTATTTTTTTAGTGGTAAATAATGCGTTCAGAGCCTTTACGTTGACAAGTAATGTGTTCATATAAAAGAAATGAGTATACCTATGAAATGAGAATAGTTTAGTTAAACTGTAGCTGGTTCATCTAGTAACCTAGAATTGACGTATTCTATGTGATTGACTGCTTACAACACCCGGGCTATAACAGATTCAAGACTGCATATGAGATTTTTAAATTGGAATGTGCAGCTGATGCCTTTGGTTCGTCGTGTTCCGTTGCTGCCAGTTTATTTCAATACTGGTTTAAAATCATTTTTACGTTGTATCATAGTAGCTATGGAATATCTATTTTGAGATATTGATGGTTTTACCGTCTTGAGAACCCTGAATGCATTTCTGATATTTTTAGCGTGATATTTGGATGTTTATAGATGGATGACTATGTATCCCAAATTTTCAAATTGTTCTATATTCAATTTTCACCGATATTATTTACATCGATAATATCTTAATTATCAAAATTTAATGATAATTAATTAATTCTGTATATATAATATTTTTATATAATGTAAAACAAATTATAAACCATGCAATAAAGCTTCATTCAAACATTCTATATGAAATCTAAGCTCGGAATATTACATTTTATTTTGTGTATCTTATAAATTTCTAAACGCCTATATGAATACATTTTTTATTAAGGTAGTTAACACATTTATTAACATGTTTGTGTTTACATTAAGTCTGATTCCAATTATACCATGTAGTAAAAACATATAAAAAAACAGCTATACCTCTTGAAATGAAAAAAAAATATGTTACTCATAGTTTACATTGTAATGTTACTATCGAAATGTTTAAATAGTGTTTGACTAATACTAATGAAGCATTCATTTCATTATTATGGAAGTACAATAAAACGTGTGTAAACACCATTGAGTCAGTATATAATATGATTGAATTAATACATACTGTGTATATCTACAATATTATAGAGCTATCCATACCCGTGCAATCGTTAACATTGTTACCGAGACACTTCGACAACATAACCCCTAACTGCGTGTGGCCTCTGCGGTCCTTTTTTCCATGGATTGATTTTATCTACCCAGATAAGAATATAAGATGGATTCTAATGATCCTGGCAGGCAAATGCGCTTCAAATATGATCGATGTGACTTGGACATAATGACCATGCACTCCACACAAGTTCTTGCAGTTTGGTGTTTGCCACATAGTTTACTGTGGATTTGAATCCAAGGATTGGTAGATATTGCCTAGATGAGCGGGTTTGGCCGTCACTGAGGGGGGTAGTAATATTTATTCCGGTGTGATACCTCCAGTGTGAGAGTAGGTGGCTAGAAATAATCTATAGAAACCTCTGGAGGAAAATAAATGTTTGTGAAATGAATCTCGACATTAGTATTAATCTAATGTTAGTATGATCCCTGTTGAGGTAACTTGACATTTATATCACTAAGAGCTTGGTAGTAAGGATTTGAAAGTGTTGATTTGCGGGTCAGTGTCAACGACAACAAAAATCAGCTTTTTCTACTCTACAACTGTAAATGGAATTATTAAAACAAAATAAATCTGTGCAGTAATATATGATTTTAAACGTATTAAAATGCATGTATTCCTTTTCTTCTAATGGATGAGGATGTTCCACTTTGCGGGCATGGAGTTGATCTATGTGGTCCGGGTAGCACACATGTGGTTATCACAGGCCACGAGTACGCATGCCTGCTTCAGTCCGGGATTCTAGACACCATATCAAAAAGTGTTACTATTTTATGCATTTTCAGCATAGCTTTTGTAATTTTCTCAACTCATTAATTAAAACCAATTAAGTAATACAGTTATTTATTTGTGAATTTTCATTTTTATTTAATTCACTTGTAATAGAGAGAAGTTAAGGGTATTGTAATTTATTTTGTTTGGTCACGAATACCCTTTTTGTTTCAGGCTGAAAACTTACTGTTGGATAGCAACATGAATATCAAGATAGCCGACTTTGGCTTCTCCAACTTCTTCACTCCGGGGGACCAGCTGGCGACGTGGTGTGGGTCCCCACCCTATGCCGCACCAGAAGTCTTCGAAGGCAAGAAATACACTGGACCAGAAATAGACATTTGGGTATTGCCATTATCATTTCTAGTGTTACATCTTCAAAACTTATTCCTATTAATTTCTTTCTTTTTTTTTTTTGACTAATATTTGGAATAATTGTTGGCTTACTTAAATAATCCAGCAATCTATATTAGAATTTACTGTTTCGCCTTGAAATCTGTGAAAACACAAAAGTGATAACTAAATATTGTTTTTAAATATATAACAAATTCGTAGTAATCTCTTTACAAAGTATTGAAATGTAAAGAAATGAAGGAAATTGTAAATATATGTAATTATATTTATTTTTAGTTTTAAAAACAATTATATATTATACTGTTTTTTAAGTGTTAAAAACCATATTATTAGAGAACAATTTTTTGTACTGTTTCACACCTAAGGTACAATTTTACTATCAATAAATATATGTCATTATCATATAAGAGCTATTGTGAGTTTAATTTCACTGCATTGCATCAATCGTTGGACCAGTATAGTGTTCACGAGCTTTCAGATTAAATGTTATGTTCATATATATACCCACTTAGAGGGCTTAACCTTCCAAACCTAGTTTGAAAAAATTGTTTAGTGTAATTAATGTAGATGAAATCCTATTACATGCTTTATTTTCTGGTCATATATAAAATATTATATTATAAATATATCAATATTCAATGGATGTGTAGCTTTTATGCAGGATTGAATGTACCATTTCAATATTTCATCTCACTGTTTTACATTTAAATAATAAAAATTACAAGTTTGCTATTTAAATGTGGAAATAATAATTAAAACGAGTAATAAATCGGTCAGTTTCCTCCTGCCATTGTATGTCATGGTGTGGGGATGTCGTTATGTTCTAGTCAGTAATAAATGATAAAATAAAAATAAGTGGTGTTTATAAGCACATGGGTGAGTGAAAGTATGTCTATGTATGAAATGTGACACGGAGGAGATGTCTTCAGAGTAGGAGGAGTGTTGTCAAACCGATATTACGTAAGCGTTGGGGCTATCAAAAAATCATCCAGCTCTCCGAGATGCTGGAGTCTCCTCTCAAAGACACTTATGCCGTACTGGACATATGGCGGGAATCTACCGAAATCATAAATATCTACGTGAACAGAAATACAAGAAGCGGTCATGCATACGTAAAGTGTTTCGCTGAGGCAAAATTATGCATTGTAATTTCGTATGAAATTATTTGACCTCTAATTGATCAAGTCAGTCACAAGATTAATTTAAAGTAAAACTTTGGTGTTATTTATTTATGTTGTTAAAGAAATCATAATACTATTATGGAGGTCTGAAAATGTTAAAACATTTAAATCGAAGTTTTAAGGAATATTAATTCTGAAAATAAACAAACAAGAAACTAATGGAGGTTGGGATATTGCATTACCAAACCTTTCACACTCTAATTGAACGCAATTATCTTTAACGAAAATAAAATTCCGAAAATATTTTCAGCAACATTTAAATATTTAAATTATTACAAGAAACCATTTTACCTCCTAATTTTTTTCCTCACTTAAGCGCTTTCGGAATACTTCTCTATGAAGATGGAATATCCCGATATCGCTTCAATAGAGAAGAAAATTTATGTGGTAAGATGGCTTATGGTAATGTAAATGGCGCTGACAATATGTATGCTACTAACAGTGTTTTAGTATATTTAACTTTCCTTTACTTATCTAGAGTTAAGTAAGAATAAATTAAGTTTCTGTAAGATTTCACTTTCAAAGGTTTATATAAATAGAATGGCTGGAATGTTTGAAATGTTGAAACGTTTTTTGCAGAGCCTTGGTGTGGTCCTGTACGTTCTGGTTTGCGGAGCACTGCCATTTGATGGGTCCACCTTGCACTCCTTAAGAGACAGAGTTCTCTCCGGCAGGTTCAGGATTCCTTACTTCATGAGTTCAGGTAGATGAACTTTTTTTTTTAAACCTAATTTCTTTCAAGATCATGTAAATTATCAGTTAATAAAAAAAAAAGTTAAAGTGCTGTTTAAACTTTCTCTTTACTCGAACTATGCAAATTTAAAATGTATTCTATTTCTTAACTTCTCTATTTCAAAAAATAAAGTGCTTTTGAAATACAGGAACATATGTATTCAGCTGTCTGCTGCATGTTTGCATCTTGGAAGGAAATTTATCCATAGTGAAATGTACTCATTATTGTATATTAATATGAGGTTAACAAACATGTAAATTATTAATATATATCAAATTCTGCCACCAATTAGTATGAATTTATTATGTATAGTGGAATCGCGTAACAGATCAAATACAAATATTACATTTTTCTCATCTCAAAAAAGGCCTTAGGTACATATATATTTATTTATTATTATTTCTCACTTTTTCACTTTCTTCACTTATTTTTAGTTTATTTTGCTTACTTCTCTTGAACCGGGCACGCGTTTGACAATACTATTGGTTTTCAATAGTGCGCTTAGCGTCCCTGACTCTTCTCTACTGAAAGCAGTTAAACCGAAAATTAGAGACTGTAAGTGTGTTTTGCTATTTACTGTGTATTTATAGTTTACTCTGAAACGTTTGTTATCCTTTGTGGGTCGTCTTCTTGATGATAATATATATGAATATGGAGTTATGATCACCTTTGCAATAAATATTATGCATACATATGTTTGTGAGACAACGGTGGCTTGCAACGCATCATGCTATGAACAAGGACTCACTGCCACCTTTTCGCATCTAACTTGAGAGAACAATGCCAGTGATTATTAGTTCTTCCTTTCCTTTAGGGGTTGTTTGTGACTCGATTCTTCCTTCTACGAAGCTGAGCTGGTACTTTTTGCCTTCTTGAATACTGTTCGCCTGTTTGCGAACCTCTTGAAGTTGTTAATATATATATGAGTTTATGTTTCATTTCTATGAATATAGTTTATTTAGTTGGTGCAAACGTTTCATTTAATTGGTATATATATATGGAGCCAGGCTAGCTCAGTGGTTACGTGCTCGCCTCTGAACTGATAGGACCGGGGTTCGATCCTCACCTGGCCCTCGATTTATTCACGCGGGAGGTGAATAAATCTGAGCACGTCGTCCCTCGGAGAAGGACGTTAAACCATCGGTCCCGAGCCTGTACGATGTCAGGTACTCGTTAAAGATCCCTACTCTAAATACTCTAAATACACTTGAGCTGGGACTCCCACAGTAGAATCAATCTTCATTGTGTGGTATCACAAAGGGCCAATGCTCGGCCTAAGTGTGTTCCCTTGTGGGACTGCCACTGCAACCTAACCTAACCTATATATATCTCGAGCAGTTGGTTTTTTTACTCTGACGAAAACTGCTTGTTACGGTTGAAAGATCTTAGTCTTATTTCCCCATTTCATATTGTGGTTTGATCATGTATATATAAATACATGATTACTGCAAAACTAGTTTGAAATTTCAGACTGGTTTTAGATTATTGTAGAACCTCCTGGTTTATTTCTGTCTCTATCCCTTTACTGTATTTGTAAATTAAAAATAGTTGTTTTCATAAATTGTCATGCTATTCACGTACACATTTTATGGACAGTACTATGTGTATTAATAATAGTCAAATGAAGACTAATTAGAAGTATAATATAATTTGTATCTGTTATATTCAAGTTTGTTGTATTTCAGGTTATAAGGATATATTGATACCGAGTTAAAAAATCAATATAAATGTCTCATCTCTGGTTTTAAGTATGGCGTATAATGGTTCAGCGCCTGTATAAAAAAAAAAGCTGCAGATAAGACATATTTAAAAGCCTCAAAGACGAGAAACCTTTCAGTTTCAGGGCTTGTCCATGTAGCTGGCTGATACCTCGGCCTCCAACACAGTCTTTTATACTAGCTTTAATGCAGAAACTAGTAATTTATTTAAACCAAAAAGCCTCCCTCTGAGTAAAAATCACATTGACAATAAAACCGTAATTTAGTTTAGCGGTATTTTTTGAATGTTTTTTTTAATGATTGAAAAAATGTTTGCATAGTTGTGGACATCTTATCATTGCAATCAAAACAAGAAAAATCTGTTCTTGTTTTAAATGTGATTATCATTATGGTAGACAAAAGTATTTTTATAATTCTACAGATGATATTAATATTACCAGTCAAATATATCGTAATAGAGATGGCCTACTCCCACCAAATCGTCAGTTTTATTACTACTCTAGTACTATAACTACCATAAGCATTTCGGTCGTCCCCCCGAAGGGAAAGTCCTTCAACCCGGAAAACACCTAAGTCAGCCCCAGATTTCAAGTCCACCTGCCAACTGATGGCCTTACCTAATGGTAAGAGTGGAAGGCCAGCTCCCTCTTGTTATTATGCGGGTAACCTCTCGAGAAGATACTGCTTCTCATACAGTGACTCCTTAGAGGGTCTACCTTTCCTGGTGAAGAATCAGTGTCACTCCAACGACGGACACCCAAAGGAATCCCGCATGGTCCCCTCTCCTGTGGTACCGACAGTATTTTGAGAGCTCTCGGGCGGAACTCGGGACCAAGGTTCTTCTGAACCTGCCTTGTGGCGAGGACCCCGACGAATAGACACATGGGAATCAGAGGAACTGCCGCCCCGTCAAGAAGGAGAACCCTTCTAAACGGGGTGCGACTCCTGAGCCCTTAAGAGAGCTATCTATTGTTGTACATTATTACATTATTAATACACTATTATTAATCAATTAATACATTATTAATCAATTATTTAACTATAGAATCAATAGAAATTTTTACTTGCAATAAAGCAATAATACTATACAAACATACAATCGTCAGTTTCAAAAATATTATTTAAATATTTATTTTGCTTAAGAATATGCAGAGTACTTGAAGCCTGCAGTGTTTTCTTTTTAAACGACTACTGTATTATGACCATGGTAAAATTTATATTAAAATTCAATATATTTACAGTCTATTGCACTAAAGTTTATTTTATTTTTTAGTTTATTTTAAAAGGATTATATTTCTCTATGTGTAATTATAGATTTTTTAAACATTATAGTATGTTTGAGGATATGAGTCGAATCTGTAGTCAGTAAGTTTTCACTGACTCCTAACTCCTAAAGCATTAGAAGACATTCGTATGTGAAAGAGATCGATCCCAGAAGTATTAAAATTCACTTGAGTCGTAGAAATAAGGAGTAAGTCATAAGGAAAGATATTTAAGGACTAAAGTTTTTGTATGGATATTACTAAGAAATAAGAAGTACAAATTAAAGCTATCTTATATCTTTCATTTTAATTATTTGGAAATAGATCAGGTGTTCTTGTTCTATAACTTCATATAATTCTATAGAGTTAAAATCTGTAGCAAATATGAGTAAATAGAGTTACTGGTGAAGTAATCCCTAGAGCCTGAAAAGGTTGATTTATCCCTCGGGAAATAGCTTGTTTGAATCTTGATGAAATAAACCCCAGGAAGAGCAGGATTGGGAAGGCTATGCAAGCAAAGGGCGTAAGAGGGTGCCGTAACACTTCTCCTCTTCGATACCCCTATCTCTTTCCTATATTCATCCCTAATCCGCGTATCTTTCATTCATATTTTCTTTTTCTTTTTTAAATAAATTATTTTATTAAGAAAACTAGATAACACTATATGATTAACCTAACAGGATGTCATAGAAATGTATATTGTCACACTTTAAGTTTTAAAATTAAAATGTAAAACAGCTCAAGTACTTAATTTTCATGTATATGCGTTTATATATATATATATATATATATATATATATATATATATATAACAAGATTTCACAATAAATACGTGAAACTACAATAAGAAATGGTAAAAAAAGTCTAGGATTTTTCAACCGTAACAAGCGGTTTCAAATATCTCTCTTCCTTCCTACTCTTCTCGGCTCCTGGCACCATGATTTTTCTGCGTATTGTGTTTGAGTTTAGTTTTTGACTCTGACGAGGACCGCCTGTTACGGTTGAAAGATCTTAATCTTTTTTTTCCTCATTTCTAAATGTGGTTTAAACATTGATGTATATATAACGTTGCATTTTTATCCAGTTTTGGTTCAGTGTCAAACAATTCTCAAAAAACACTTCAAGCCAACGTTTCGTCTATATTTCTAGACATGGGCAGGGATTCATTTGACGCTCTAATTGTTGGAGAAGTCTCATAATTGTTTGATGGTGGACCAAACCTGATAAAAGATATTAGTGTAGAATATGAAGAGTGTAGATAAGAAAACTTGATATAAAATCAAACGATTCACTTCAATATTACGATCTCGGTGTCATCAGGAGAATAAGTGCTCTGCTTGCCTGGCACAAACACGAAAGCGCTACGAGAGTCAAAATATTAAAGTGAGTTTTGTTGTTGTTTCTCCGTGTTTTTTTCTTAAAATCTTTTGATAAATTGACATAAACGGACAAATATATAATTATATATATATATGTAACCAATTAAATGAAATGACTTTACAAACTAAATATACTAGATTCACGGAAAGAACTCATATAAAAGATATTAAAAAACTCAGGTCTACATTTCGACCACGTATCGACCGCTATAATTTCTCTCACTTCTTTGTCGCTCTACCTGATGGTAACGAGGTGGAAATATGGTACAAGTTTTTTTTAACTCTTTTATGTGTGTCCCTTCTGTAAAGCTCTTCTATTGTATACATATAATTATTATCATATATTTAATAATATATTAAATATAATTATCATTAATTTAATTATAATTATATATAAACTATATTCACAAAAAAATACACAGAAATGAAATCACAGAAACTCACAAAGATGAATTTACGTTAAGATGTTAAGTTGCAGTAGTTTGATGGAGAAAATATTGACCATACAAACAGGTCACTGTTGTACTCTGGAAGTCACATGTAACCAGTTATTTCCTGAGGTATTATTGAAGAAGTAACTAAGTCATTAGATATTTTTACTAAAAACACTATGAATATATATAATTTAATTCAGTTTTATATAAGCAAAAATAAGTGTGCTTTCTAATAAAAATTATAATTTAGCCCAAGGGTTCTCATTTTTTTGTGCCATGACCTCGTTAATCACTTTTAAAATTCTCATGCCCGTATACAGTGATATACAATTTTTAGAATTTGAAAAATAATCCTTTCATTAATGGAGGTTTTAACACTGTTGTCTGATATTACTTATGTAATGTCATAAGTTTATTCAGAGTAAACATTTTTAAAACATCACCTGACATCGTCCATCCTCAGGAGCGACAGTTTGATGAAAATGCTTTCTCAGTGTTCAAGTAAATTTCCGTTTTGTGCACACTTGTAGTTTCATGTGTAAAACAAAGTCATATAGTTTCCTATCGTACATTAAAATTGTGGTACTTGGAGTATATTGTTAAACAAAATGTTCTATACTATATTGTATTTTATTAAATAAATATTAATATGAAAAGAGTAAATATGAAATTTGATTGTTATGAAAATGGATAGAACCTAACAATATTGTTTATTGAAAAAAGTATCATATCTAAGGTATGGACAGAAATCACGACATTAAGGTTTTCCTGTTATTTATTTTTTAATGTATCTCTTTCTTCTAGGAAGTTGTAAGGTTGGTCTTTCGGCACCTCTGTAAATCACAGACTAGACAGTAAAAAAGAGAGAGAAAATCTAAGAGAGAAGATGGACATTGTGAATTATGTGATATGAAGGAACATATAACATTTATTAAGTCACCATAAATAAAGCTGTGGAGCCGGATTCAGCCGTAAATTTATTGTTAGAGGAGACAAAGTCGATATGTTATTCTAGTATGAGGACTGTGAAGTCGGAGTAACGAGAAAAAATGTAGAGCAGTCGGAGTTGAAGTGTAATTCAATAAAGAGAACATTAGAGTCGGTGCTCCAGTCTGCTTATAGTAAATGTGAGCCTACTTTAATATATTATTGTATACAACTTCCATACAAGTATTAGAAACTCGCTGTGCTAAGGTCAATAAATCTGTTTTAAAGTGATAAAGCATATATTGTAAATTGTAAATATACTAGACGACCCTGTGACCCCATGTGTCATAAGAAATTATAGCAACAGTTAATAACTGAACGTGAAGGTATGTCTTTTTTATAATATTACCTCAGGAATTTGTATTTATGCTGAATTTGTGTTCATAAAATTACTCATTTAAATATCTAATGTAGTAGTTTATTATACATACTTCCTTTTTTTTTTTTATTATACATACATACAGCCATGAATACGGAATTTCATACATCTGGTTAATACGAAGGTTCCAACTACGAATTTTAAATAAAAGCGTTGGCTTTCAAAGTTTGATTTGAACCTGGAAAACTGGCCAATTCCTGATAAATAAAAATTTGATTTGTATACATGCATAACAGGAATTAACGGTAAATGCGTGGAATAAAAAAATACATCGTCTAAGATTTCCAAAAATGGAAGCGATATCGGTTAACCCTAAGATCTTTCGTAGAAAATAGCTGGTTAGATTTTCTCCATATTTGTAATAGATTTTAAACCTAGAGTCATTAATTTACCGGAATTATGTTGAGAGAATTTATTTTTCATTCTTCTTTCTTTTTAATGGCGTTATTTGTAAAGTAATACATTATTGACTGCTTTATTTAATATTTATTTAAATAATTCGGAATCTACTCGTATAAACAGGTATTCCAAGTTTTGCCTGTGCGCAAACAAAAGAAGTAACAAGCAAACAAGATCGTTTTATAAGTACACAAGACGGTATTTGTATCAGGTTTGGAATGCAATTGTAAAAAATTCCCTTAGCGCAGAGTGTAGTGAACCACGACTTCCGATACAAAGGTGGTGGGTTCGATTCCCACAAAATTACGTGTATTATATTATTTATTCTGACAATTCACAGTGGCAAAAAAAGAAATAAATAAACAAGATCGGTCATCATAGTTTTAAAAATATATAGATAGATTACGAATATTATCTTTATATTATTTTAAATTTTAAAATAATTTTAAAATTGTAATCAGGTTTGTTTTTGCAGTAAACAAAGTTCAGTTTTGTCAATTTATACTCACCCTTACAATTACTTTCTTCAAAGTTCCTAAATCTTTCGTAGCATGACAAGTGGAATTAGGTTGATTTGTGTTTCGTAGACCGCAACAGGTTGTTTACAGCCATGAAAATGGTATTACACATTAATAACCTCTCTTACAAATTATCAACTCCAGAATCAATTATAATTGGAGTTTCAAAATTTTGAGAATAAGGAATTCAATATTTTGAAATGAGTAGGTGAAATCAAAATTGAATTGAAATGTTTTGAAATTTATGTGATTGGAGAGGAGTCTTTCGAAATGATTGGAAGCAGGAGCCGGAGTTTGACTTTTAAAATTTTACTTCACTATAATTTGTAAATACTAATTGTTATGTTTTGTATAACTGATTGTGTCTATATTTTTTATTATATAAAAATTATGCATTTTTATCGAAAGATGGATGGGATGGTAAAATATCACTTTTTGATTTTCCACTATTTCTTTTAAATGTGAATATGTCAACATTTTTTTTAGACATATTTCACAGAAGCATTAGCCTTTTATTATATATTAACTAGCTCTTGAAAACGCTTGACTTATTAATGACATGGTCAATCCATACTCTCTTTCTCTGAAATAGGGATGCTTCTTTTAATTTTTTATGAGACGGCCACCTTTTCCAGTGGATTTTCTGAGTTTCTTGCCAATGTTTCCTTCAGTTTTTGATTTATTTTGAACTCTCTCTTCCAGATAATCCCCAAAGAAATAGATCTAAAGATTGGCGGTCATGATTGCCAGTGATATAGTCAGAGGTCCTTCACAGATAGGGTATATCATTATTTATCCGATTTCAGGAGCTGAAATTGTACCAAATAAAAATTGCATTTTTATATATTTTTTTGCGATAATATATTACGGTGTTTATATTAAAAAGTATTAGATAGCCAAAGAACATAATATTTTGTAGGTCCCATCTGTATATCGTAACATACAAATAAATTTAATCTATTCTCAATAACGTAGATAAAAATGAAATTTCTACAGATATTCTCGTAGTTCCAGAAGATGTATTTGCTGTATATAAATATGTTGTTATAATATAATTAATGAAATATTGTATTTTTATTTCTTTTTTTTTATAAATAAAATCTTAATAAGTAAATTCTTAAACTTAATTAAATTTATCCAAGTGATATATTTTTTTTATATTTGTTAATGTTGTAAAACAGTAAGAATCATATACTGTTTTAGTTTAAATTGGAGAACCAAAATTGCAAAAAAAAATTATAAAAGGTTTTTTTTTATTAACTCATGGAAATATTAAACGAAGTTATATTTAATAAAATACATAGTTGTAGAGGTTGATGATGTGTACCGTGACAGAGAAAATCTGCTATATCAA
Source organism: Hermatobates lingyangjiaoensis (assembly GCA_026182355.1). Lineage (NCBI taxonomy): Eukaryota > Metazoa > Arthropoda > Insecta > Hemiptera > Hermatobatidae > Hermatobates > Hermatobates lingyangjiaoensis. The sequence goes on from JAPFBL010000038.1 coordinate 636,336, forward strand.
AAAAGTGTCGCATCAAGAGGCCTCATCCCCTTTCCCATTGTGCAGTGTTACAATTACCTCTTTATTGATTAAGGGTCCACGTCAAAGTGTGTAGGTTGTGTTCAAAGTAAGAAGAAATAATAAAATAAAGGGAAATATTTGTTTTCTAAAATACATATATATATATATATATAGTTAAAAATAGACATTGAAAAACCACAGGTTTTTAAAAATAGGTATTCATTATATCTGCAGCACTATGCATAGCATTTAAGAGGACATTGAAATTGCCTTACCTTCATATTAAACTTCATATAGTAATGTTAAAATAAATTTTCAGTATTCGGTAAAATAGAGTTGCGGTTTTGACAGGTTTATATTTTTGAGATTCTCTAAAATCTTTGTGGATATTTTTTTGATTTTTGATGACGTTTAGTAGTGAGGTGAGTGGAAGGAAGGTAAACCAGAATAAACACCTCGCAGCTCTTTACTCTAAGTTTACCTATTAACTTTGCATACCTTCATAATTAATTAGTTGTAAGTAGTTACTAATTTACACATTCAGTACTTTAACTTATACATTGCTAATTAATTCAAGAGAAAGTTTGATAAGTTTCATAATGATTTTGTTAAAAGCCACATATTTTAAAATTAATACCTCCAATAAATTAGAATTTTATTACTTATAAGTAATATAATTAATTAATTAATTAGTGATATAATAAGCAATATAATTATTAGTAATTCTAATTTCAAACAACTAAAAATTATTGTAACCTCCACAATTTATTTTTCTTCAGTTTTATTATACAAAACTTAAAATACGGTACTGCTTTGGCATAAACATAATTTATATTAATCAAATAATGGGGAAAGAAACAGAAAAACAAAAACTCCATGGTTTAATTCCATAGCTATCAATAACAGAAGAATGTGCCAGCAACTACATGAAAAATGTGTAGAAATTGATTAGTCAAGCTAGTTGTAAGTCATTTCTACTTTAGTTAGTGCAATAATTACGTTCTTTTTATTTGATAGGTGGTGAATGTAATAATTACAGGCCTGATTTCGATGTAGATTAAGACGTTTTATTTAAGCAGCATATAATGTGTGAATCTTCCCATGAACGTATAACATGTTTACAACTCAACAGTAAACATTGTGAAGGGTTTATAATTTCACAGAATATCATCAAGTTTTGCATGGGCACTTCTGTGGTGACTTCTGAAAATAATACTAGTAAATATTGTCTTTAAAAATAGCTGCCATTTGAAATAAATAACGTACTCTTTATAAGGATTGACATCTACAAAAGAAATAAATTCGATGACAGACAACATTACAATAATTCATGACAATAATACAATAATTCATTGCAATAATTACTTCTTGCAGCTCAAATTAGAAATTTGTTTTCCAGAACGTTGTATTATTGCAAATAATAATTGAATTTGTAATTATCATACCTTCTATTATAATAATGTCATTATTATACCTTGCAGATATTCTTAAATATCTCACACTGTATAGAAGGATAATGTTTAGCTTGAGTTTTTCACTTATTATATTTAATTTACGTTTTGACCATTAAAATAATTTTCTACTTAATTGAGGAAAAATAACATGGATTAGTATCCAAAGAACTCAGAACGCGTATGAAAGGAAACGATGATCTAATTAAGAGCAGAACCCAACTAATGATAACATAATAAATACCATGCATTAGGCAAAACGAATTTGAGTTTAGATTGGATTGTTATATCGATAAAAAACATCTTTCAAAATGTTAAGTAAATAAAATGCCGACAAGAATATTTGGTAAATAATCAATATTCTAAAAAATAAAAGAGCTTGTTGTTTTATAAAATATGAAAAATATGCATTATTATGCAAATTTGAATTGTATTATAAATATTGAACACAGCATGCTCAATGGACTGTTGACTCAACCCAGATTGATAGTTAACCTGATTGCCTGTTACCAGAGACCCAGAGAAAAGAATTCCGTCTGTCCTAACAGTTAACCTGACAGTTACCATAGACCCAAAGTCAAGGGTTCAGAGTGCCCGGTAACTAGAGATCTAGGGTCAAGTCCCTAATAGTTGACCTGATTGCCTATTACCAGAGACCCAGAGAAAAGAATTCCGTCTGTCCTAACAGTTAACCTGACAGTTACCATAGACCCTAAGTCAAGGGTTCTGAGTGCCCGGTAACTAGAGATCCATGGTCAAGTCCCTAATAGTTAACCTGATTGCCTATTACCAGAGACCCAGAGAAAAGAATCCCGCCTGCCCTAACAGTTAACCTGACAGTTACTATAGACCCAAAGTCAAGGGTTCAGAGTGCCCGGTAACTAGAGATCCAGGGTCAAGTCCCTAATAGTTAACCTGATTGCCTATTACCAGAGACCCAAAGAAAAGAATCCCGCCTGCTCTAACAGTTAACCTGACAGTTACTATAGACCCAAAGTCAAGGGTTCAGAGTGCCCGGTAACTAGAGATCCAGGGTCAAGTCCCTAATAGTTAACCTGATTGCCTATTACCAGAAACCCAGAGAAAAGAATCCCGCCTGCCCTAACAGTTAACCTGACAGTTACTATAGACCCAAAGTCAAGGGTTCAGAGTGCCCGGTAACTAGAGATCTAGGGTCAAGTCCCTAATAGTTAACCTGATTGCCTATTACCAGAGACCCAAAGAAAAGAATCCCGCCTGCCCTAACAGTTAACCTGACAGTTACTATAGACCCAAAGTCAAGGGTTCAGAGTGCCCGGTAACTAGAGATCCAGGGTCAAGTCCCTAATAGTTAACCTGATTGCCTATTACCAGAAACCCAGAGAAAAGAATCCCGCCTGCCCTAACAGTTAACCTGACAGTTACTATAGACCCTAAGTCAAGGGTTCAGAGTGCCCGGTAACTAGAGATCTAGGGTCAAGTCCCTAATAGTTAACCTGATTGCCTATTACCAGAGACCCAAAGAAAAGAATCCCGCCTGCCCTAACAGTTAACCTGACAGTTACTATAGACCCAAAGTCAAGGGTTCAGAGTGCCCGGTAACTAGAGATCCAGGGTCAAGTCCCTAATAGTTAACCTGATTGCCTATTACCAGAGACCCAGAGAAAAGAATCCCGCCTGCCCTAACAGTTAACCTGACAGTTACTATAGACCCAAAGTCAAGGGTTCAGAGTGCCCGGTAACTAGAGATCCAGGGTCAAGTCCCTAATAGTTAACCTGATTGCCTATTACCAGAGACCCAAAGAAAAGAATCCCGCCTGTCCTAACAGTTAACCTGACAGTTACCATAGACCCTAAGTCAAGGGTTCAGAGTGCCCGGTAACTAGAGATCTAGGGTCAAGTCCCTAATAGTTGACCTGATTGCCTATTACCAGAGAACCAGAGAAAAGAATTCCGTCTGTCCTAACAGTTAACCTGACAGTTACTATAGACCCAAAGTCAAGGGTTCAGAGTGCCCGGTAACTAGAGATCCAGGGTCAAGTCCCTAATAGTTAACCTGATTGCCTATTACCAGAGACCCAGAGAAAAGAATCCCGCCTGTCCTAACAGTTAACCTGACAGTTACCATAGACCCTAAGTCAAGGGTTCAGAGTGCCCGGTAACTAGAGATCCAGGGTCAAGTCCCTAATAGTTAACCTGATTGCCTATTACCAGAGACCCAGAGAAAAGAATCCCGCCTGCCCTAACAGTTAACCTGACAGTTACTATAGACCCAAAGTCAAGGGTTCAGAGTGCCCGGTAACTAGAGATCCAGGGTCAAGTCCCTAATAGTTAACCTGATTGCCTATTACCAGAGACCCAAAGAAAAGAATCCCGCCTGTCCTAACAGTTAACCTGACAGTTACCATAGACCCTAAGTCAAGGGTTCAGAGTGCCCGGTAACTAGAGATCTCAGGGTCAAGTCCCTAATAGTTGACCTGATTGCCTATTACCAGAGACCAGAGAAAAGAATTCCGTCTGTCCTAACAGTTAACCTGACAGTTACTATAGACCCAAAGTCAAGGGTTCAGAGTGCCCGGTAACTAGAGATCCAGGGTCAAGTCCCTAATAGTTAACCTGATTGCCTATTACCAGAGACCCAGAGAAAAGAATCCCGCCTGTCCTAACAGTTAACCTGACAGTTACCATAGACCCTAAGTCAAGGGTTCAGAGTGCCCGGTAACTAGAGATCCAGGGTCAAGTCCCTAATAGTTAACCTGATTGCCTATTACCAGAGACCCAGAGAAAAGAATCCCACCTGTCCTAACAGTTAACTTGACAGTTACCATAGACCCAAAGTCAAGGGTTCAGAGTGCCCGGTAACTAGAGATCCAGGGTCAAGTCCCTAATAGTTAACCTGATTGCCTATTACCAGAGAACCAGAGAAAAGAATCCCGCCTGTCCTAACAGTTAACTTGACAGTTACCATAGACCCTAAGTCAAGGGTTCAGAGTGCCCGGTAACTTTAGATCCAGGGTCAAGTCCCTAATAGTTAACCTGATTGCCTATTACCAGAGACCCAGAGAAAATAATCCCGCCTGTCCTAACAGTTAACTTGACAGTTACTATAGACCCAAAGTCAAGGGTTCAGAGTGCCCGGTAACTAGAGATCTAGGGTCAAGTCCCTAATAGTTAACCTGATTGCCTATTACCAGAGACCCAAAGAAAAGAATCCCGCCTGCTCTAACAGTTAACCTGACAGTTACCATAGACCCTAAGTCAAGGGTTCAGAGTGCCCGGTAACTAGAGATCCAGGGTCAAGTCCCTAATAGTTGACCTGATTGCAGAGTTAAAAGAGACCCTCACTCCAAGATTCAAGGGTGCCCTAATAGTTGACCTGACTGCCGATTACTAGAGACTCTGACTCAAGAGTCAAGGGTGCTCTAATAGTTAACCTGACTGCCAGTTACTAGAGACTCTGAGTTCGAAACTAAAATTTTTTCATGTATGTTATCTGAAAAGTAAATGTTGTACCAATCCTTAGGATAGAAATGACTGTGAGTATTCGTTATATCAGGTAATCTTGTTATGTTAGATCTCTACTATAAATAAATAAGCTTGAATAAATAATAAGCTTGCGTGTTGCAAGCTCTAGGAGCCTCAATTTAGAATGGTGTTAGCAATCTTAGTAGTTGATACGCACGCACTTACCGCGCATGAGTTTATGCACTAAAGTTGCATTCATTCTTGTGTTTATACACAGTTGTGTAGTGTATTGATTTTATCTCGATATCACGTTTGGGGGAAATATGAAGTTGGAAATAAGAAAAGTAATAAATGAGCCACTTGACAGAATCTACCTTTTACCAATAACTAATATTCATATAACTTCGAGCCTCGAATATGGGTTAGCTCAATATAATTCTTCTGCTGCAGTTATTTGAATTAAACAATTAGAGTTCAATGTATGAATTTTATCTTGATACTATGTGTATTTCAGGGATGTAGAAACATTCGTTAACACTACATGTTGTCTTTATCATAGAATATTTTTTATTCATAACATTTCTAGTTTCGAGGCAGTCACAGCCAACAATTTTCGATGTACTTCCTTACAATTATGTTTTTGTTTATTTGACTTATCTTTAAAATTCAACATTTTCTATGTAATAGAGAATTACTATATTGAAATGTCTTTCATTCTTACTTGAATTCTGGGATGTTTTCTTTGTTTTGAAATAAATCGAAAAAGTCAAGAAAAGTAGTATTATACCTATCTAAGCCGGTGAGAGCATTCAGCTGACAAGAAAATTACAAAGTTAGATTAACTTTTCGTCTCTTTTATCCGAAATGTGACAGAGAATAAAATCTGAAGATTATCGCCTGGAGCATTTGATACTGACAGATAGAGTCCGTAGAATTACTTTCAGTATCTGAGTCTCATTCTATTGAAAATCAAATAATTGTACATTCAGACATGTCGTTATTTTTATTGTCATAATTTTACCTTATTATTTCTTTGCTACATAACAGTAATTCCTATCCCTTTTTTTTTTGATGATCCTCTTTTATCTAGAGCTCAAATCCTCCCCAAACTTGGATGGGAATAATTTTTTCAAAACTTCATATCATTTTATGACAATTTCAAACAGACTTAATGGAGATAAAATGTCACCAGTAAATCAATAAATACATTTATTTTGGACATTAAATGTCTAGCCACATGAAGTGAGTCCCGTTTACTTAGTGATATTAAATCTTTAAAAGGTATTTATAGTTTATAGTATGGAAGAGTGATGCAACGAATTAATAACTCTTATTAAGGCTATTATCGGAACAACTTTTTTTTTTATTATGTAAATATATTTTTTATATCTTAAAGCTCCTGAATGCATCTTTCAGTCCAATATCTCCTTGAACGTCCTCAAGTCTTCCAATAGAAACGTAGAGCCCCTCGTCGTAAACCACTGTATCAGACTTGAGTTAATTCCGATTTATACCTACTCAAGAATCATGACACTCATTAAGTCTTCACATGTAAGGTCAAGTAATCAGTAATGCTATTGAATTCTATATTCGACCTTCAACATATTTCTTTAAATCCTTACGAGACCCTATTAGCTGAGGATGGCAGTAAATAATCAACAGCATACTGGCGCCCGCATAGGCCTTTCAGACAATACAAGCTTTGTCCCTCCCGCGTTACTCCCGCATTGGGTACACTTGGCAATGCCTTTTGCTTTCGGACACTTCCTTTCCAAAAGGTAACCACCGGCAGATAAAACGAATGAATGCACTAACTACATACAAATAATAGTTAACAAAAAAATTGTTTATTACAATGACACAATGTGATGTAAATAATAATAATTTATTCAAGAACACAAACCTTTCAAATTTATTCGCGATATTTGAATCGAGAACTTGAATCGTAAAAACTTATTTTTCTCGCCAGGAAGTATAATTACTGGATTATTTCTTCCCTCCTGCCTCCATGTGTAAATCTATATATTTCTTTCATCATTGTCACTGGTAATGTTACATTTACGTTGTTGTGACTATATAAAATAATATATATATATATTATTAAATCATTTATTTAAATTAGGTAAATTTAACTTTAAAACGTTGTCCAAGGCTGCTTCAATATCACGGTTTAGAAAGCCCAATTGCGTTAAGGATGCTATGGAAAAGACATCAAAGGAATAGTAATGTCCTTATCCATTATAACGGCAGACCGCGTGGACTTATCTTATCAAACTCAAAGATAAATTACTTATCATCTTCTTTGATTAGAAGTTCCACTTTGACCATTCAGGCTGGCAATCTATTTTTTAATAATTTTGAGTTTGCTGAAATTTGGAGTATTTGCTAAGTAATATCTTTTATTCGTTTTCACAGCAGCCCTCAAGTTCTACAATAACCATCTTTTCCCTCCTCATTTTTAGTGACCCTTGCACTGGAAGCCGGGCCATCAACCGTTTTCCCCAGCATGCTATAGTGTCAATCAAATTTATTTCTTTAAACAGTATTACCACCTTTGGCGACAAATACAGCTTGAATTCTTAGTCAGCTTGGATTGACTTGCACAAAGCTTGAATAGTCTCCAGGGAAATTGTTCCTATTATCAGGCTGGAAGTCTCTGATTGTTGTGATGGTATCGTGCATTGTTGACTCCTTACTTGCCTATTGTTTACTAACAATTTTGTATAGACAATACTACTAACTGAGAACTGTGGTGCCAGAGAAGATGTTACACTTCACTATCTCTAATATTATCTCTAATGGTTAAAAATATAAAACATTTTGAAAACAAAATCAGTTACAAACTTTTATTTTAAAGGTAAACTACCTGTTCTTTTTTAAATTATATTGTTGAACGAATTTCCTATCAATTAATTTTGTACGGCCGTTTATTCAGAGATAAGCGTATCGATGGTCCCTTTAGGCAGTTCTCCTTTATTTCTTTAATTCCTCTTCACTTTAAAAGTATTTTAGTAGTCCATACTATATAAATTGAGTAGTTAGGTAGAAGATATCAAAAGGTTAATCTAGTGATCATACGACAGCGACTTCATTTTGTAACTCTTTTGTGTAATTTCAACAAACCTCAAAATGACAAGCCTTGTCTATATAACTGCATTTTACGAACCTAATGATTACAAGTAGTAGTGCGTGAGAATGCAAAAAATCTGGAGTGGTCTACTCTCACTCTGATGAGACCCATGTACAGTACAATGAAGAATCAATTTATTAATTTAGTTATTATAATGTAGCTGCTATAGTTAGCCACCTATGATAAAAATATATTTGGGATGATTTAAACAACTGGCAAAAGCTTGGAAGGCAATGAAAATCGCCATCCACTAGTATTCAGATATAGTTCTTAAAGTATCGTAAACGTGATTCAGGGAACATCGTTGACCAAATTTTTATTTTTTTATCAACACTATACTTAACTTATAGAAAAGATAGAAAAATTAATCAACATCAAAATGAACTTTACTTATTGGTTAAAGCGATTGTAATATTTGTCAGGGAGACTAAGATTTTAATAATGTAAGTTTTAGTAATGTAACTAACATTGCATTACATTGGACTTCTTAAAAATGAGTTTTCAGTAAAGTTTCTTACATTGAGTTTCTGTAACTTCGCGACCCTCATGTCAAATTGTTATTCATTCATTCGTTCTCCATTATGTCTCAGATCCATTTATCCTTCTTTTATGACACACTTTACTGATATTTCACTTATACTTAATACATATTCAATGTAGTATATTTTTTATAATTCTACGGAATTATTCTTCGAACTAATTTTTTCCTTGATGGGTGTTAAATAATTAGACTTATTGAAATGAATGTAATGTAATTGTATGCATTATTCATATGAATATGAGGTTACCGTTTAAATAAAACAAAATCTAAATTATAAACCACTGAAGGGGGAACCAAGTTTTTTGATAAGCTTACTTATGTGGGGCGTGTAAAAAAGGGGGTTGGCATCAGTGATTTAGACCCAGAGATGTTTCCTTCTTCCCTTGCATTATAACCAAGTACTATTTTATCGTTCATTTAAAAAGATATATTCAACAAATTACTTAAGATTTGAAAGGGTCTATTGTAATATTTCTTTAAAGATTAAACTTTGTAATGTTTTATACAAGACTTTTGTAGGAGTTTTAACTCTCAAACAAATTGCATTTGTATATTTGACATTATGTTAATTTAATTCAACATAGAAACAGTGTTAAACACTCAAGGGGAAGTGACAAGTTATCTTTATGGACCCTGAAGGACAATAGTAAGACTTGTCTGTCACGACCAGCCATTCATTCTCAACCCACTGACGAAAGAAACCTCCCTTGACTGCACTGCAGTCAGGCAACCACAAATTGCCCTTAGTTTACTGCATTGATTGCTTTGAGAACTTTCTTATTGCATTACTACAAAACCTTTAAATTAAGTTTATTACCTAAATTTCATCAAAAAGTTTTATAAAAAAAAGTATTGAGAAGTTATTTACTGATGTCCGGTATTAGAGCTTAAAAACCCTAAATAATTGATAGTTTGATATATTATCATTAATAAATAGGTTTTCAAGAAAGGTAGAGATTTTTTGCTCATAATTATAGCTCACTATACTGCGATTTTCAAGGAACTCTATTTTTAATCGCCACATCGTGTGTGGCTCCTACAATCCTAGTAACCTTATCCAATGAATATACACTTTAATCTCATAACCTAACACGTATAAAATCCAACAGAAGTAAGGACATTTTTGTAAAAAAATGTAAAAGGAGTTTTAGCATAAGTGTGAACCATTACTGGGTCATTAAGTAAATGTTGTTATTGACTGTTTAGTACAAGTTGCATTGTAGTACATAAATCCGTACTACATGGTGCGTAATTACGTAATTACGTATGCGTGCATATTAAGAGTTTTGTTATACCATACATTATTTGTAGACGAAATAACAAGAGTGTTTTATTTAATTGAAAAACATAAAATAATTTTATTTATTTTCTAAACTGTATGACTTAAAGGACTGTTACTAACATTTATAAATATAAAAGTTCAAAGATGGGTTTCTTGAGGATTACACCAAAAATCCTCAAGAAACCCATCTTTGAACATTCAAAATCAGTGGCAAAGAAGCTATATCAATATTTACAAATATATGTTCATTAAAATAAATCCTCGTGGATTATTTTCCACTATCTTTGTAAAGTTGAAATAAATCTCGGAACATTTTTTTTTCCAACAAATGATATTTCAAAGCTCTATATCCAGGCCGAATATGAGTTAAGGCTGTCCGATAGTTTATTGGTTCCGGAAGGAACTGATATGTTCTGAAAAATATTATCAGTATGCACCACAAATTTCAATTCTTTTCCAGAAATGAAGTGCAGTTTCAAACTTCACAAAAACAAATCCATTTTTTAGAAAAGGGTTTTTTCTAGACATACTAGATCTAATAATGATGGTACCATCAGTGTAGATTGGTAGAGAAAGCGAGTGATTGTTGTCGTAAATTCAACTCTCACAATCCATAACTCCATTCAATAGAATCTTATCCTGGTCTGAAATATAGAGCTTTAAAGGTAATGACCAAATCTATCATAAGGAGATTCTTCAATTAGTTAAAATTACTTTAATGAAAAACAATTGTGCAAAACAACTTGTTACTACTTTAGGCAGAAATCGCCACAAAGAATATAACTTCAGAAAGGGCTCCAAGAGAAAGTTTGTTTTAAACAGCTTTCCCAAAGGTATTTTAATTTCCAGCTCATAAGAAAACAACAACAAATAAAGGAGGATAATTGTATAAATAAACAAGACACTAGCAAAGAAAATAGAATGCACGATCGTCCACAAAAATAAAAACAGGTTAAAATATGCCATGTCTTCAAAATTAAATATTGTTGTATGACTATACAATATAATAGTAATGTAGTTTATTCATATAATGTTGGGACTGTAGAAGAACATTTATTTATTTAAAATAGCCAGCAGTTATTTAAATAATTGTACAGCATAAATATGATATAAACATTTAAAAAAGTTATTTTCTTTAGCTGATTATTCCTTTACCTTCGGGGATAAGTATAATTTTAACAGTACAAAAGTGTTACATCAAGAAGCTCAAACGAAAAATTAAATAAATGATTTTTATTTTAAAAGTTCAAAATGACTGTAATAAAAGAGCGGATATAACCAATTTGAGTAGAGGCAGGAAATTTTCTAACATATTTAATGAGGAGTATGGAAAAAGTGTATTACCTTTTAATAAAATTTCATTTGTATTGCAATAATTCTACTGTTTCCATTATGTGTTTCCTGACATTATTTTTTTAATTATCGTAAAATAGTTTAAAAAAAATTGTTATTCTCTATTCATTTTTGTTAGCACATGATTTCAATTGATTCATGCAGATAATTAAATTTTTGACTTTTAAAAAATGATTCTAGATTGAAGAGTTTTGTTTTGTATTTATTTTAATCTTGAAGATAATATATAAATTCGATGAAGTATCACTATAAAGGTAGTGTTTTTGACTAGACAAACCCTCAGGATGATTTAAATTAATACTTGTATTTATATAAACAAGTTGAATGACGTATCGACCGTCTAATAGACAAATTGAATCAGAGTTGGGTCAGTCTTTCAGGTTCAAATCAATCTCTCAAATCGGACGTTTCAATTTTAATAAAAATCCTTTCTCACAGATAGAAACAGGAATGTTTTAAATATACATTATTGTTTTATGATTACAAAGTAATAAATATGATTATTGAATTAAGGTGTCTACACACCAAATTTTAGACTGTACAATTAATGTTCCGAAAGAACTCACTGAAAGCACCTTACAAATTTGTTTAAATAATTTCAAAGTTTAATAAGTTGGATTCTGTTAAAAATGGTCTAACCAGTATCGTGTTCTCAATCCTGCAGATTCAATCTTAAGTTGAATTTATTTGCATTTTCAAGCTAAACTAACTCGTGGTATTAATAACTCAGTTTATTTCTGCATAACGCAAGCATTTGTTGAATACTAACCACAACATAATGTAAACTCTTTAGATATGGTAGAGAAACAAAACTAAAATGACGCACTAGTGAAGTCCCTTCCCATAGGGTGAATCATATTTTGTAATATGATTCACCTCATGGGAAGGTAGGTACACTCCTCTACATTAAAAATGCTCTTCCTTATCAATAAACAATGTAACCTGTAGCCTGTCCATAAACTTATTGATCTACATACACACAAGCACCCATATTCCAATACAAACAGGCTTCATAAAACAAAAAATCATAAATGGATTCAGGAATCACAAAACATGTAACCGTTAACATCTTGAAATCGTTTTTTTCATTATTGTTCTTCTTCCTTACGTAAAATTTCACGTAATCTTTTTATCAAAAGATATTCAGATCATTTGATTTTCTGGCTGAGAGTAGAAGTTTGCTAAAGACCTCAAATAGATTCTTTATCATTAACTGACTTCCCAATCAGTTAGAACCAACATTGTTGAAAAACTAATTGACTAATGTTTTTAACTAATTGAAAAGACTAATTGAAGTATTATTTTCTCACTCGTTGTTTGTAGCTGTCAAGTCCATAACCTTCATTGAACATACACCAATAGTGTTATTTCTTCTAGTTCACGAATGGCCTTACAATATCTAACTTTATACTTTTTCTGCAGTTTAGCTCGGACTTTTACTGAAGTTGTCAGTTATGGTAGTTTCATCGGTTTTTTTTTGCCGTGATACTATGTGTATATGTATCAAAAATTGAACAGTACACAAAGAAGAGAGGTCAAATTACTGAGAAAACATAAAAAACACTTATAAAAACGCACTTTGATAATTTCAACTCAATTATTCATTAATAGTCTTATTACATAGTTTTTCTCACATATCCCAACTGTTCTGAGTTTTTTCCATCGCCCCCTCCACCTTCTTCATTAGACTCTTTTTTTTCAGTTGGACTATTGGGCTTGACTATTAACTTAACAACCTTTTTCTAACACTCCACCGACTTATATTAAATGAATATGCTCCTCCCAAATACCTAACATTCGAATTTAAAACCCGACATGCTTTGTTCAGAAGAAGATTCAAATTTTATGACTTAATTATAAACGTTTTGTTGAAATGTGATGCCGACCTATTAGTTTTGCAAGTAAGATATAAGTGTTAATTCAGTTGTGATAACCTTTTTTATTTTTGTAATTGTTGATATGTGTACTAAAATGAAAATGATGTTTAAGTCATCTTATCACGTGATACTGGTGATTAAAGGAATATGGCATATCACCTACTTGTATTGGTTTTGAATGGCTCCATTATCTATTTCTAGGTGAGAGCAAACTGATAAGGCCGGCTTGTCTCTTTTGTCTGGTTTGTGATAAGCGTCCGTTGTACGAGACCCTTCAAACATGGAAGCCATATAAGTTTTTTCAAACTTCTCGTCTCTGAGATAAAGCAAAAATAAGGCAGACTGCAAGTCAGTGCTGGCAACTTTTTTTGAACAGAATAATCAAACATATCAAAAAAATTTAGAATAATCTTTAAAAAATTTGTTAATAATCTGAAAAGTAATCTATTGCTAAATGGAATAATATGGAATATTAGATAAATGTGTCTTAAAAATGGAAGAAATCTTGCAAGTACTCATAATTGTTTCCATTGCTTGAAGCTGCTGATGATGTTCCTTGACCAGCGTCACTTGACTGCAAGCATACCAATATCCTTTGCGACAGTGGAAGGCAAGTCATAAGTTGAGCAACACTTTTCAACTCTTGATAATAAAGGAACAGGACTTATTAAGGCAGTAATTAAAACTGACAGTAAAGCATTCATTGAAACGATAAATAACTCAGACATTCACTGACCTATTGCTGAACAAATAAGAAAACCGCTGTCAATATCGAAGGGAAAAGTAGGTATTGAGTGGACCAAAGCCCAGGTGGGGACATGAGGCAACGGGTTTGTAAAGGAAGCAGCAACTATATCTTAACAGAAGAAGAAACTGGAACCCACATCTGAGGATAGATGGGAAGAGGAATGGAGTACCAGCATCAAAGGAGTAGAAACAAAATACTTTCCGACTATGAAGACAAGGAAAAATGTTGATAACTTACAAATTGATTACAGACTGACCCAGAAACTGGCCAGATATGGGCGAACTGGACATTACTTGAAGAGATTTAATGCTGTTCGAAATTCAAATTGCATATGTGGTGCACTGACTGACAAGACATGGAGCCATTTAATCTATGATTGTCCAAAATTAGATCACTATCAGTAAACTTTAATAATACAAACAATAAATACTACAGGACACGATTGGTCAAACAAACAAAATATATTAATAACAGATCAATTTCAATAAAAAAATTATCTAATATTCCATCGGAAATGTTTTGATTAAAATTAAATTGCCTTAGATACTTAATATTGTAATAAATGTAAATATTTGGATTTTATATTAGAAATAGCTAAACTACTAACAAAATAAACAGCATAAACGTAAAATAATATTTATGTGCAGAAAAATAACAAAAGTGTCGTAAAATTTATGGATCTCCAAGTTACAATGTTGTAAGTACCAATTATTCAAGAAGATATAAACAATTATTTATAAAGATACAGTTGAAAGATACTTCTTGGAAGCTAAACCAGGATTTCAAAATATTTACAAAACATGTTTATCTCGTTTATGTGAAGTCGTAAAGTATTTCACTACCTTTAGTAAGTACAATGTTTTTACTTCAACTAATCCGCAATGTCCGTCGTAATTTTCACTTCCTTTAACTATCGCCGAGTGAACAGGGGCACCTATAATATGAAAACCATTTCATTCGCGTAATAATATCTGTATATAAATAGCACACCCCTAGTAAATTAAGTTTTTGGTGTATGTGTGTGTATACTCTTACTCGAGTTTTTTTTCTCATCCATATAAGCTTTATGATCTTTATGAGACCGTTAATTTTCTCCAACTCCCTTATTTAGAGATACTTACCTTCATTGTTGTTTTAGAGATTAGAATATTGTTGAATGCAACCATTTCTTTGCTCGGATTTATAAAGGACCTCCCTGCTGTGTCCTCCAGACAGACAGCTTTATATTCTTTTCAAAGGATTGTAAAAAAAAAATGCTTCCCATCTTTCACTTAAAAACGTTTCAGTAATTTACGACTTGTAAACTTTGAATCGTCATTATTAAGTGAAAATAAGCAACTGCTTGACCAGCATAAGACCTCATGAACTTGTAAATTTATATTTTATTTTCAAAAATAAAAAAGTATAATATAATATTTTGTGTATCTTATTACAATTATTTATATTGTAATGTGTACACATACACACACACTCACACACACACGCACGCGCGCGCGCGCGCACACACACACAAATATAAAACAAGATTTCACATAGACTCGTGAAATAGCACTCAATGATCAAACTACAATATGAAATAGGAAAAATAAAACTGTCAATTTCAATGGTCACTATAATAGTCCAATTTATTGGACTGTGTTATTGCCTCCAGTATGTCCCTGGGAAATTTCTTATTTTCATTGCCTTTGCAGCATAGAAAAGTGATTAGAAAGAAAAGAACAATTGCTGAAAAAAATCGTGAATGCAGAATCTGCTCTGCTATTTAAGAATACATGCTTAGATGAAGACCTGTTGCCAATTTACATAGATATATATATATACCATGATAAACGAAAAACGGTCCGGCATTATTAAACATTATTTAATAATGTTAAGATGTTACGAAATAAAAAGAGCTGCATAAAAAAACTTGTGTCTACTAAATGCGGGGAACTGCAGTAAGGTGCTAATTGTGAGGTGTTAATTATAATTATTATATTATTGATTATAATTTATATCATTCATATAGGCGCTTACGTTGAAAATGTAATAAGTAATTCACACAATAACTATAATTTGTAATTTAACATAATGAGGTTAACTCAGGGAAGCCGGTAATTGATCATATTAACCAGTGGTAGATTGATATCGTAAGTTTGGTTGGTAGAAAGTTCAATTGATCCTCCATAACACTAATCGACCACTAGAGACTTTCATTGACCTCTGGGGATCGATTTCCACCTCCTAGGGACTTCTACCCCAGACACATTAATTACATGTATACATGCAGAGAGTGATTGTTTTATCCCAAACTACAGACTAAATAGTTAATGACTCCATTATGTCTACTATTACTCCTGTATTAGGTCTATTTTATTCAGATCACTTTAAACGAGTGTCCATGTAAGTAAGGATACAAAAAAAATAAATTATATCATAGTCTTTAAATACAAGTTCATGAGGTCTTATGCTGGTCAAGCAGTTGCTTATTTTCACTTAATAATGACGATTCAAAGTTTACAAGTCGTAAATTACTGAAACGTTTTTAAGTGAAAGATGGGAAACATTTTTTTTTACAATCCTTTGAAAAGAATATAAAGCTGTCTGTCTGGAGGACACAGCAGGGAGGTCCTTTATAAATCCGAGCAAAGAAATGGTTGCATTCAACAATATTCTAATAGTATACATGTATAAAATATTGTAGTAATTAAAACTATATTTTTGCAAATTGATTTATGAAATAAATCTAAATTAAAGACTAGGAACTATGTAGAGGAAAGTTAGGAACCAAAAATGTAGCAGATTATACTTCAAAAGAGATATTTTACATCGACTTAATTGGCAACACTGGTGGAAAGGGATTTGAAGGACATTTTCCTTTGATTTATGAGTAAATTAAATTAATAATAATGTACACTTTACTGAGGTATTTCACTATTTTGATTTTTGTATTAATATTTGATATAATTTTATAAAGAAAAGGGCATAGGTATCAAGGGATTTGAAACGCTACTTTTTTTACCTATAAGTTTTATTAAGAGTATATTGTTATCATATTTGATATTCATCAAATATAAAAGGGAGTGATGATTTAAAATGCTTAACCTTTTTTGAATTTTTGAACATCAAATGACTGGTGAAACTGAGATTACAATTATTGGTATGGTCACAGCTATCACTCTTTATAGACCTGGTCGAATTATAAAGATGGTTGGATATTACTGAAAGGATCTCACAGAGACTAGTTCCCCACAGTAGCATGCGCTGGTGAGTCAAGTAGGCTCCTGCTTCATGCCAAACATTCAACTGATGAAATTGAAAAGCCTGCCTTGTCACCACTATTAGCCCAATTGCCAAACTAGCAACTATTTTTCTAATTCTCTTTAAACAGTGTATCATATCCTTTTAATTTTTTCCTCTTTTAGAAAAAAATATAACTGTTAGAATACTGAAATCCCAATTTAAATTTGCAGACGATCACTACGTAGTATTTTAAAAGTTTTATTACATCTATAGACACAGTCTCCACACAATAATTTCTTACCATCGAAACAATATGTTGAAATGTGAAGTCTTCTCAATAATGTTTATTTGCTTCTAGTCACAGGGTTACACCCGTTTTGTCTTCCTATTATGTGTTGATGAAATACAAGATTTTTTGCAAACTTTTTATGTACGGATTTTTTGCAACTTCCAATTATCAAAATACTCATTCATACATATATTACTAAAGTTATTTGCCACTTAACCTACTCGAGATGTCTTCGCTCCACTGGACATCATTCCAACAGAAAATCTGTAAAATCAAACACAATATTAAAAATCCCACCCATTTTGTTTACAATTTGCTTGTTAATAAAGCAAATTATAATCAGAACATTCAGTTTAATAATTCAGAGAACAATTTACACTTGGTTTCAATTAGCAAAGACTTCAGTAGGAACAAGGTAAGGGAAGGAATACTATCAGGCATTTCATCTGACTGGTCCACTACAAATATAATCGAAGCATGCTCAAGACTGCCTTAAAATTAATTCTGCCTCTTTCCTAAAACTAATTTACGAACTCTTATCTTATAAATGTTTATCATTTATTTTGCCAGAAGTTCAAAATACTGTTTTGTTTCTTAAATAAGTAAAACAAATAATAATGTTGTTTGGGTTTTTGATAATGAATTATTAATGTTATATAATAAATAATTAATTATTTTGTATTTTGATTTTCACGCCAATTAAACAAATTATATCAAAATAACTTGAAACAGTAAATAATGAAATGTTTTATTTATTAAGAAACGAAAACCAATGTTGCAACACTCTTTTAGCTAAAACTTATAAAATTCATTAAATTTTGTTAAAACCGTAATTAAGTTGAATTTGTCGTGACTGAAATATTTTGAACTATTTAATAATGACTAATTGGGGAAGGTAACCATAAAGAGAAATAAGTTTCATTTCAAGGATTATATTCTATTTTATTTTGATTAATTATATTAATATAATATATACAGATATGCTGTTTTCGTTTGTTCTCAACAGTAACAGTTATAGGTTTCGCCGTCCATGTTGTTCAGAAGACAAGCAGTGTAGTTTATTTGTAGTTGACATCCATTTTAGTTATGGACGAGCCACATTCCTCAATTAATTCTACATTGGGAGTTATACATTTTCTTTAATCATGTTTATTAAGGTGTTTGTTGATTTTTTTTTAGGAGTTCTGATCTTGGAAGAAAGAATCTAATGAGAACATTTGATGGGAAATCGCTAAATTATTCAGAGAGTTCGTGAGTAGAGTGGCGTGTCTATAAAATCTTTTCAGTTGTGAAGTGAAGTCGTTGTATATTAGTTAACTGGAAATAGCTTGGTCTCCTTTTTGGGGACTGTGCTTAAGAAAACCAGGACTTGATGATAAGCTGGTTAGGCATATTTGATGAGCAGTTTTGATCACACCGATGAATAGTAACAATGCATGCAGATTCTACTTTGAAATACGTTTCAAGAATAAAAATCTTGATTGTTTTTGTAAAGTTTCATTGATTTGGTTGTTCCTGTGACTAGGAAGTAGAAGGAAGTTGATGTAATACTGAAATTTGCTTCATAAACGGCAAAGGCACTCTAGACTTAGCACATCATGTGTAACTCTATTGTTAGAAACACTGAATATTCTAATCAGAAAGCAGGATAACGACATTAAACTTGAAAACATAGTTTCTAAGAGTAAACCAACGGGGTCAGGATGTTAACTTGATCAAACACATAGAACCAAATCATGTAAAAAAGGCGTAATGCAAAAACATTAAATTAGAACAGAGAAATGAATGTTTTATTAAATAATTATTACAAAATCTATTGTTCATATGTTTTAATTTGAATAGAATTGCGTATATTTCTTTCCTTAATTTGTTCCTTATTTCTTATGATTATAAACTTGAGTATGCTGTTATAAATATCCCGATTTTGTTTTAGTAATTGGTGAATAAGTTTCTAAAAATTTGTAAAAGAACAAAACATTATAAGAAGGGAGTTTGCTGGAAGATTGTTTTAATGACTAGGGCTGCTTAAAATGAAGCAATTTAAGGGAATCAGGTTTTAGATTTAACTGGTCTCTCCTTTCTTAAGAGTCTATTACAGACATCTAATAAGCTCTGATGATAATTAGCCTATTATATGTTGAAGGCAAAGTCTACTTGAAGCCTGAAGAAAAGAGATGAGGTAAGAATCAGTGTACGCTGTTAGCATACAGTGTTAACAACCTTCAATATTAATGTTCTTAGTCCTTTAAAGTTCCTCTGTATTTATTAAAATGAAATTATGTAGAAGTAAACAATACAATAGATAATAATAGAGCAATTGTTCTATTGAAAAATGTAATATTCCTTTATTTATGAAACTAGTGAAACAGTTGTTAACGGCACTATTTTCGAGGTGGATATTCTAGAAAAAAACTATTGGATTTCAGATGTTTGAAATATTTGAATGAAGTTTTGCAGAAGAGGAATAGACTGATCCATTCTAGGGTTATTTTTCACTTGAATAACCAGGAGACTGAAGGCATTGCGGTATATCAGAGATGCGGGAGACACCAAACGGGGTAGTTGTGTTGAGTGTTATGCACAATGTGCCCACATGCCACCCTTCGTCCTATTCCAACCCCATACCAACGCCGACCTCCCTTGATTTATTACCCGTATCCCTCATGAATCTCTCTCCTCTTCAGCCATTGCTACATTTATCTTTTCACTTGCAAAACTATCCCTTTCAAAATGCAATTTTCGTTTTCAAGTGTTTTATATTGTTTATTATTTTGTATTGTTTACTTCTGGTAACGTAGTATTAGTTCCTTCTCAAACAGAAATGAAATAAATCGCCAATGAAATTGAAACAATATCAATAACGATCTTGACAGATAATCTGACTATGATACTGTGAATGAAACTTCTATGACCCAAGCACAATAACTGTCGTATGATTTGAATGCAGTTAATGGTGTTAAAAAATTATGAACGGACAAACCAACTCACCAGTCGATACATGTTTATTTTTTTTACAATATGACATATATCGCTTACTGACTACATCTCAAAACACTTGTACTTCTAAGATCAATGTCATTGTAACAAAACAATATTGGTTCCATCGTTTATCCTTTTGTTACCTTTCGTAACAAGTTTACAGTTCAACTTATTCAAAAATTAAATGAAGTGTTTTGATGAATGTTTTGGAGATAACGCTCTGTGTTTACAGTCTTCATATAATACAATGTATACAAATGGACACCTTTGTATACCTGTATTGTATACACTCTTCAAGTTTTGTTTTATTCCTGTAATTTAATTTAGAAGAATTATCTTTAATCGTATATGACAAGCCAACTCCAAGATATTTAATTGACTATAAAATCCTAATTAAAAATTGGCTCTTTGCTGTTTATATGTATTACATTGAAGAGTTTGAAATAATATTTCAGATATTTTCAGTACCACAAGCTCATTAAATCCTAAGGACCATACCCTTGTGTTCCTTAAGTGATATCTATATAATCTAATTCTCCTGACAATAACCACCAACCTTTTTACAGTTCAATACTCACCAACAATTAGGAATTCTCCATTACGATTTGAATTATGTAACCTGAAGAAGAGCACTAAGTGTTTGGAATGGGATGCTTTTCTATTAAACTATATATGTATATGCAGGGATTGAGTGCACAACTAATAAACCGTTTGTCAGTCATGTTTCGGTTTTCCTGTAGTTGTTTTTTTTCTTCATGAAATGAATCGAACCCGTCTCTGTTTATAAAACATGCATCAAATATCAGGGGATCACGGTAGTTTCAGAAGTATGTAATGCTCACCAAATAACATTAATTTGTGAAATGCGAGAATGTGGTTGAAAGAAGGTTCGGCAAAGTAATTCCGCAAAGCTTTTTTAAAGTAGCATAGTTTTCATTAAACTACATTTTAGTACGTATCCAAGTCGACATAATGTCGTGTCGCATTTCGACCAGATTACTAAGTTACTTTCATAATTTCGTTTCGCTAATAAATCATACATTCTAATTTATAGTCTACGTCGAGGACATTTTCTTTCATAATCAGGTACTTTCTGAATTAAAGAAATATATTCACATACAGGAAGGCAAGAAGATTGAACCTGGACATCAAAACTTATTTACTTTCAATTAATAGTTTGATAAAATCATATATAAAAATGTTTCCAAACTGTCTCATAGTCTTAGAGTCTAACGTCGACTTTATCTAATATCATTTTCTTGAAGCATCTCATTGGAGGCACAGTGATTGATTATTGATTTATGTGATATGGGGAATGGGACAACATTAGTATCAGAAATATATGAGTATTCATCATTTAAAACAATATCAATAACCATTAAATTGGAAAAATTTTTATTTGATATTATCAAACCATTAATTGAAAGTAAGTAAGTTTTGATATCCAGGTTGAATGCTCCTGTATTCCTGTATATGAATATGTTTCTTTCATTCAGAGGGTGCATCGTTTACACCTTAAAATATTGTAATAATTATATAT
The DNA here is from genome assembly GCA_026182355.1 of Hermatobates lingyangjiaoensis. Lineage (NCBI taxonomy): Eukaryota > Metazoa > Arthropoda > Insecta > Hemiptera > Hermatobatidae > Hermatobates > Hermatobates lingyangjiaoensis. The sequence continues at coordinate 658,192 of JAPFBL010000038.1, forward strand.
TGCATAAAGTGAGAAAATAAATTGTTATCATTTAAGAAAACTGAACGTCCCACTTAATTCTATTACAATTTTTTCACAAATGCCTCTTTCAGAAAAAATTGGTTGAGTTGCAAAGCTTAAAGCAAAAAAGAATTGCTCCAAAAGTTCGTCCTTTCGCAGAGAGATAACAACAATTGCAAAGAACTAACAATATTGTTTTATTCAATAATTATGCTTAATCGCTTTGTTAAAAGAACCCTTTCTTTTTTCCTGAATAAAAAAAATTTGATCAGTAAAAATCCGTTTCTCCAATATTTGATTGATTGATTGATTGATAGAAAATAAGTTCCAACCAAGAATTAACACTGGAGTTTTGGAGATTTCATTGTAATGTCTTACAGTTAATCATTTCTAAGTATTGCCAGTTATATATGTTCGTTTCAGTTTCATGACATATAAACATTGCAAAAATTGAAATGGTTCTAAAATTTATAATGACCAGCACTACATATTCTGACAGTTTATGGACTACCATACGACTGTTAGGAGTTGGGTCGTCTCCCTCCGAGGAGGGAATTCCCGTTACTCCGGGATCAGGGGTTGCAATGATAGTTAATTTGGCCCATCAGGGCCTCATTATGGGGCGACTTGGTACATAATGAGACTGAAAATGGAGGGATTGAAAATCTCTCGTTGGCTAAAGTGACTTGGACGGTACAAGTTCCAGACTGAGTAGCCCATCAAAAGCCAAAGCGTCTTTTAGAACAACTACCAGTCTCAGCTGACCCACTCAGCTGCAGCTAGGGTCAGTTGCCCTTGTAGCCCCTGGTTCAAAGAACCACGTGGAAAATAAAGCCAATGCAACCTGTGGTATAGCTGCATGGCCCCACTAGGGGCGGAGTAGTAAAATATATCGGTAAGGATACCTGATAGGTAAAAATTCTCTTGGTAAGAATCACATATGAAAATCTGTTTACCAAATGTAAACCAATGGCAACGCCAATATTATACTTTTATATTTCGAGGGTTCAAATGACGTCACAGTAAAAATGTTTCAATTATAACTTCATTATATTAGATAAACTTAATTGTTATGGCACTAAACTAAATCTATGCGCACTAATCTTAGCGGATATGTAAATGTGCCTTCAGTTATGGTTACAATTTGGTATTTTAAACAAATTTTCTGAAATTGATGAACTACATGACGATGAATGATTCAAATTTATTTATTGAATAACTCTCAAATATACGAAATGAATTTCTTTCCTTTATTATTATTAAAAATATAAATTGTGATTATACTTTATTCCAAAATTTATGCAAAAATGTTTGCATATAAATTTTCGAATACACGCATTATATGAACGGCTTTGCTAATTAAAACACAGCGTAACTAATGCAAAATTTTACCTAGTTCTTAAAAATTGTACATAGAGTTCACTAAAATAAAACTTTCTAATTTTAATAAATTAATTAGTTATTCCTCCATTAATAAGAAAGCAATAGTATCTAGGTTAACTAGCATTTAATAAGGACTAGGATGCACCCAGCTAAGGTTAGCGAAGCGAAAGTGGTGACAACTCACCATTTTGCGATAGACCCGTTCGGTTGGGTGATGGGGAATCTGCTGTGATATTACTGGACGTCTTCTTGCTACAGTTTTGCAAGTTATTTAGCAAATTTCTTACTTTTTCTTATTTGCTTCCTAGTTTAGCCTTCAGTTAAGATTACTTTATTTGATTCCGATTAAATTTATACCTATAAAAAAAAGTTTTAATTTAAACAATAAATAAAATTTGCAGCATCAACTATGGAGTTCCTAATATATTTGCAACCAAAAAGATTGACAATATTTACGTACTAACAAAAAAGTTTAAGCTCTTAGCAGTACATTCATATTCATTTAATTCTTGCATAGACGGAATAAATTCCTATCCTGCTGTGAGTGATTGTTCATTATACGCACAAAGCATATTAATTCGACTGTATCAGCATTACTTTACCTGTATCAGTGATATTATCATCACATTATTATAATATGTATTGTAGTATATTATATTACTATCTACCTGAATAATTAAACTAAATTAAATTTTTAAAAAAACTCGAATTAACATGTTTGTTAGATATTTATAATAAAGTACGTACTTAATCATCCTTATGACGGGAAATATTAATGATTTTATAACATGCAATTAAAATTTTACTATGAGAGTTTTAGTTACGAGTACACTTCCAAATCTCAGAATATACATAATTGAAAATAGTTTCAATTATTTAGTTGTGAATGTTGACAAATTTCTTGCAGCAATATCCGACAGAACAAGAGTTTAACAGGATATTTAACCAAAATCCCTCTATTGGAAGTTCTGCAAACTTAGTTTGGGTTTCGAAATTATTAATCAGATCAATGAATTCGATCTGAGAAACTTGTGGTACTCCAATAGATTTACACTACAGGTGATTATTATAAGGCAGAAGCATTTTCTGTTTTAATCTAGATAATAACTTGTTATTTCAACAATAAGATGTAACAATTTTCTTTTATCGTCTCAAACGGTTATACTCGTCATCTATTTTAGTTGTTTCATAATACATTTGGCCATTTTGTTCGTATGCTATATTAAGATTTATTTGAAAATCGATCAAAAGAGTTGAAGTGCTATTGGCACGGGTTGGGAGTCAGTGGTCTGTGCAGGAGGTCAAACTCATACGACAAGGAAGTGCACCCAGCCCAATTACACCCTAAGTGCCAGATCGCTAAGATAACCAGCTGAATGATAACCTCAAATCATCTCCTTTTTTACTTCAAAAAGTACATGCACTTAAGTGCATGTTATTGACAGTGGCCATAAAAAGCTTTGTTTCAGTTGAGTATAAAGTAAATAAACTTGCAGGTACGAGTGTAAATATACTTGTAGCAGTAGGTAAGTGTAATTGAGATTGGTGATATGCATGCCTATACGCCACCGAAACAACCATATCTGCATACATCTAGTGTATACTGTCTAGTATATAGTGTATGTCTGTAGGTGCCATTGTATACCTCTTCAACTTATATCTGCATACTTTTACGCAACTACACTCTATGAATATACTAATATACCATATTAATGATAGTAATTTTCCACCCGCCGTAATTATCTATTTTAATATCCAGTTAAAATTAGCCAACGGTTAGGTTACACATCATATCATAAAAACTAAAATGAAAGTTTATTCATAGAAAAATGTTATTATGCCATGTAATGAAAGTTATATTTGCACAATTGTCCAAAGTTACTATTGTATTTTCATGTTGTAATTTTTATATATGTTTAGTTATTGAATGTGGATTATTTCTTATATTTCCTCTGTTTTGTAAGCCACTGACAAAGGTTTTAAATAAAAATCGAATTGTCGACATTGAGAATTTGACAGTAACTTGGAGAACTGACTAAGTTCTGGTCATAAATTTGATGCTGTGTATAAATACATCCTCACTGATTACTTTTAATAGCAAAATAGTTGGAAATTCTTGAAATATTTTATTTCTATCAAATAAATTTATAGCTGTATAATTTACCTATGAAAAGTATTTTCTGATCAGACGAAAAGTCTAATTTTAATGAAAAATATATAAGCAATAAATGAAATAACGATTGTATAATCTGTTAAATGATTTTTTTACAGTTAAAATAATGTCATTCATTCTTACTATGAATAAATTCATTTATAAGTATTTAGCTTTAGACGTTCTAGAAAAAACAATTAATGATTTGTGGGTGTGGCTGAAGTGGGATTGAGGTGAAATGAGAGAGGTCGGGGATCGGATTGTCAAAGGTTAAAGGTAGACCTAGAATCCACCTTGTTTATAACATCGCCGGCATCCTCGCTTTTCCAATTAGCAACGTCACAATACAAAATTTATGTCAATAATTATGTGCTTACTTTTCTAAAAAGTCTTTTGTCAGTCAGTTGATGAATCAAACAACCTGGATAAAACAAAAAATATGATGCTTCAGACGAAACAAATATTTGGTTTTCATCTGTTTTCAAATGAAAAAAAAAAAAAAAAAAATAATAGGCCGTTTCATTGTGATAAAATTTGATACATGGTTGAAGTAAATTTCTCAATAAGTGTACCTCCTGTCACTCTTTTTTCTAATATATTTACATTATTACAGAGTTGAGGTCAGTTACTTTCATAAACCGATTGTGAAATGAAATGATCAAAAGATTTGAAGATTTGTTACTGAATATTTTATACAATTACAGTATTATCGAATTTATCAAGTTTCAGACGAATTTAAACATAATGTTTATTTTTGGGATATGTAGTAGATGGATAAACAATTATTAAGAGATTATGAACAAGTCCATTTTTATTAATGCTAATTTATTTTAAAAAAGGACCTTTTTTAACTCTTATAGAAAAAATCACTAAAAATTCACGAATTGATTTTGAATTTTTGTTTCAATGGAAACGAAACTTCTTTAAATAACTGAACTTCTTTCAGTTATGGAAAGTTTATTACTTAACCAATGTGAATATTAGGAATACAAAATATCAAATAGATTGCAGTTATCTCACTTTTATTATTTAGTGAATTGCTAATATAATATTTTAAAAATTGTAAATATAAATGAAAGGCATATGTTTTTCAAGGACCATTTTTAGTTATTGAGGCAAAATAACTGAAATTATTTTCCAAATTAAGGGTGTTGAGTTGAAAGTGCACAAATGTGTGATTATGGTAACTAGAGGTCACTATAAATGCCACACGAAGGTATATTCTTATTCCTTCCTAATTAAAAGATTTGAATTATGCTTTTATCAGAATCAGGAATAGCTCACATTGCGTTTGTTAAGCCATTAGAATGTTAAATTTATTGAACAAAAAGAATGCTGGAGTGAAATACTTGATTGCTTTTTCATAATGGTTTAAAGAACATTTAAGAATTTAGAGATAGTTTTTACGCGGTGGTTGAATCCTGAATAAAATGAGGTGATGAGAGGAAAGGCAGGCAGTTGTACTCCCCGAGGGGTGTCTTCCCGATTATGTTACAGCAATCGTCATAAAAATATAACTACTGCTCTAAATGTTGAATTAATCTCAGGCAAATCGGCTTCTACGAAATGAGAAACATATTATTTAATTTTCATGTTTTTTTTTTACAAAATAATAAAGGATGAATTATTTCAGTGATAATTAATTACTGCGAGGGCTGAGGAAGTAGTTGGGAATATGAGAACAAGGAAGGGTAGGGCTTGTTGGTCTGAAGTGACAAATGTGAAATGCAAAGTAAGTAGGTGGAGGTTTATTCGAACCACCTCCCTCTCCTCCCCAATGTAGGGGAAATAATTGCAAAGAGGAGATGAGAGGGGAGGTTTTGCGTCACTGAGTGACGTCACCGCTCCACAAAGACCTGCCGGCACATCGATCACGTGATCAAGCCGTACCAACCAAACCTAGGATAAACTCCCTAATAAAAACCTCTTGCCTATTCTAACTTCAGATAACAGGTTACTTCTTTTTTTTGCAGTCTAAAAATATACTTTTATTTTTTGTAACTCCCAGTTAACTTACTTTACTTTGTTGGTTGAAAATCGATTGACTATACTTCATCTTTTAAATGTTCTTCTAAATCAAATAGACCCTTTTTCCAGCGTTATCCAGTAAGTAGGACATATCTTTGTTCAACCAGATATGGGTGGTAATTATTGTAAAATAATTTCTGGGCTACTTCCAAATAATGAAGTGAAATTATCACATATAAACTTGTTTATAGTCAGTAGAAGTATGTTTCTATATAGAATAAATTTAGGGAAAACAGCTCTCCTTAAATTAATAATAAATCAGAAACAGAGTCTATGAATAAAAAAATGTCGGTTTACAAAATGTAATCGACGAAACAAACGGAATATGCTTCCAGGAGAAAGTAAGCTGTTTTTTTTGTTTATTTATTAAATTATATTTATTTATTTATTAAATAACAATGTTTATTTAGCCTTGGGACATGCATTGGCAAGGAGGCCCGACAAAAGGACAATCGACCTCTGCTGCTCAAGGCCTCACTGTGATTTTCCGGTTGGTTCGTTCCTTCAACAGTGTCCAAAGATCTACTAATGACCATAGCGTCCTGACAGATGTATTATGCCAATGTATGGCCTTGAAGCAATCTCTTATCTAGTATTATTGCATTACCTATTTTTGGCGTTTCAAACAGGCTCATCAATGCCTCTCATTTCAATTCAGCGACTTAGTACTATTCTGAATATTAGGATATTTTCTTAAATATTGTCTTTTAGCCATATTTTAATCATTACTTAATAAAAATTGTTTCCTCATCGTTAGTTTTAAGTTTTCTGAAATATTTCCAAAAATTTTAAACAAACCTATCTCAAAAATTAATCGTATCTAAAAAGTATCCCTAAAATGTTAGAATACTTTTTAATTATACGCCTACTAAAATCAAAACATCAGAAGACGTATATAATATATACATAAACAAAATTATTTAAACAGACAAAATAAGTAAAAAATAACTCTTGAAGTTAAGACAAGGGCATATTTCTCCCAGGAGACAAATAAGTATTTTTTTGAAGTTCTGAAAGTGATATTGGTGTTGGGATCAGGATTCTACCTAAGAACCTGTATACGAAACAGTCATTGAAACTGAATCTGTGAATGGCAACGGGAAGGTCACTGCACGGAAGACCGATGATTATTCATAAGAAGACGTAGTTTAAAATTTTAAGAAGATTTAGTGTAACCCGATTGATAAATGAAGCTATAAGAAGTAAGAAGGTTTTGTGGTGAATAGAGTAGGTGTGACTGCTAAAGAAGGAAGCAAAGGTAGGAACAGGATGACTATGAGGCAAGTAAGGCAGCCATATCGTCTGAGAGATCTGTAAATCGTAAGCCATATCATAAGACAGTGAAATCATAGATCTGTGATTAACAGATTTGCTGCACGGAAGACATCTCCCTCGAGATAGATGACGTATAGCAAGATGAAGTAAGTACAGGGAAAAACTGCTTGACAACTGTCACCAGCTTATGAGCACTGGGAAAATAAGTAGTAATAAGAAAAGTAGTATCACTGTGACTCCACCTGGGACCAGAAATAAGAAAAGAAGCACATGAACAGGAACTACACGACTATACAGTTCCTATGCCCTCCTATTAATAAAGTTAGGAAGATATCATGCACAGACAACTTTTAATTGGCCAATTTAGAGACTACAATCATTTAAACTGCTACAAAATTGATGGAGGCGTATTGATAGAGACCATCTAAGGATGGCCTCTTTTTTACAAGAGAGGGATGGCTAGGTATTGGTTGATTCAATATATAGAGAAGTTGAAAAGCGTTCATTATCATAGATAGCATTGACATCCAAAAGGAAATGATGGTATTGGACAATGGCGTGATGGTCCACTCACCACTTAGTTTATGGAATCGTTTTATTTAATTGCTTAAATATATATATAAAAACAAGGAAGCATAAACTGAGGTCATTGGAATCACGAGGGCGACAGCTGCAATATTCCATCAAGCAAAAGAGAGGTAAAAAAATTTGAAAAAGAGAAAATAGAAGAAAATATATATTAAATTATTTATCCTAACTTCCTTTTTTCTCTACTCCCCCATTTCCTTTATTTAATTTTATTTCCTGGAATGTTTTATACTTTGAATAAAATAAAAACTTAATTTTGATTTTTACAAACATTTTATTATAATACATCTTTAATTAATGAATAAAAAAGGCATTTACCAGAATTTTGCTTTTCTGTCACTGAAGACAAAAATATATCAAAGTAATTTAAAGAAATAGTTTAAATTTAACATTACATAGTGATTCAATTAAAAATATTTAAATAAATTAAGGTTAATCTTAATACCACTTTATGTTGTAGATTAAAATGAAGACAAATTTGACCATTTTTGCACACATGAGGTAGCAATTATTTTTTATATCCTTATTGATGATTATTCGATGGAAGACCTGTCTGATTTATATTACATATCTTAGCTTTCAGACAAACCAAACAAAATAGATCAGGTTGAGTATGTGCAAAACCTAAACAGAACAAAACACGCAAACAAGTATAAATATGATGCGGCTTTTACCTGCAGGACAGCAGACGATGGTTTAGGCTTCCTACCTGCGGGTGCATTACGAGGAAACGAATCAACTATGTAGTAACTAAACCTCCACTGAAAGACGTAACAAAAACAAAAGTGTTGACAAGTGCCAGGTGAGAGAAGAAAAGCGTTCACAACACTGATAAGGGAGGGTATCCCTCCAAGCCATTGTAAGATTAGTGCATTTCCGTCTGTAGCCGTCCTAAAAAAATTAGTCCGAAACCGTTAAAACCTTGATAAAACGAAGTTCTATGGTTTTTAAGCAATGTACTAACCAAGTTCACCTCACTCAACTGTTGTATACCATTAAAATAGAACAACTTGAAAATACATCTACCTTTGAAATTTATCTATCGGTGCTTCAATATTTATGCAAAATGAATGAATGAGTTGTAAATATTAAGTCAATGTTATGTAAGTGTTCCTAACATATTTCATATCAAAGTGAATTGAAATGGTATAGATTATTCTGGTGCTCGTTCGGTGCCTAACGGCTCTCAACTGACTTGTTTCAACAACATTTTCACAAATTCAATTTCTTAAAATTGTGAATAGTATTTCCAATTTTTTTTTAAGGGAAGAATTTTTTTGATTTTTTTGGCAACATCTGTTACTCCAACGAGTAATGAAATAAAGGACTTTCTTTCTAAGGGTCGTTCCATTAAAGAGTAAAACTTCGTGACCCTCTTACGCGGTCTTTCCCGTCCATTATTACTTTCCATGTCCCTACAGATTGCATTTTCTCAAAACATACATTGCCGAATTAAGTTATTGAAAATGGAAATTATCGAACATACTTGTAGAAGCATTGAGAAATCGTTCATTTACACAGATAAATACATTAATCAAATTATTCTACCTAGTAGTAATCTAACATTCTGTTTAGATTTTTTTTTAATTGGCACTTTGAAAGATAGTAACTTTAGAAATAAATGGATTTTAATGTATATTAGACGGTGTTAGCTTAAATTACTGCTTATACGAATAGAACATTTGTAAGGCAAAAGGCACTTTGTGACACCAAGTGATACCAATTGGGATCTTAAAATTGCCTTACTTTATACGTTATCTTAGCTTAAGTGATCTGAACCATTGAATCAAAATGGTTACCAAATAACAAATGAGTAAAAGTTTCTGTCCCTAGAACAGATGTTAAGTTGAAAGGTGGCAGTTGTAAACAATCATTATTAATTATCTCATTGTTTCAATTTTTTTCAATTAAAAAAGTGTAAGGGATGCAGCGTTATCAAATCGTAGACTCGAAAACGTCTGAAGTGGTCTACATTATTTTCGCTATAAGTAAACGTATTGTCAAACTCATTCACAATAAAATTATTTAATGTTTTATTTTAAAATCACTATTAAGGTGATATATTAATTCAATTATTATCTTATCGTTAGATCTTAACACATGTCTTTTTTCGTGTGACATTTTCCCTTTCAATATTAATAATTTATTAAATTTTTCTCAGGAAGATGTACAATTCAGACAATAGTTAGTTATATGAGCTTTAAAGTTATTGGAATCACTGCAAGAGAGGGTTAACATTAATATCTTTTATCACGAAAACTGAGTTACAGAACCTTTCCCATTTTTGAGTATTACTGAAACCAGTAAAGTTCTTCAGAGCTGTATAGTTGTCATATTGTCAAACCAAAAACTACATATGTGTCAAATATTACGGAGTTTGGACAACTGATAGAATTCTAGAATGTAAACAAAATTCCTAGCCACATGGATTAAATTATCATCACTATAATTTCTAATGAAAAAATGTTAACTAAAAAATTTAATGATGTAAAATATTTATTATACTATGTATAAAAATTATAGATCATACCGATGTCCTTATATTTCCGACTTTTAACTCGTATATATTACATATATACAACAAAGAAAAACAAAACTATCATTTAACCAAATTGGTACAATACAATAAAGAGAGATGGAACGTTTCTGTCTAATGAACATATGTATACATATATGAGGGATGGTAGGGTGAATTTAACATTTCGTGCAGTTTCACTTTAATGATTTAAATTTCTTTAGAATTTGACATTATGAAATACACTTATTTTAAGAAATGTTCCCTTTTTAAAAAAAATTAAAGTTCATTATATTCATCGAGTTATATTTTAATAAATTCGAATTTAAGGTAAACAAAGCACAGACAGAGACTGTTGTTACTCTTACTCCAAGTTGACTCTCACCATTCTAACTATATTGCTTCTTCCAATAGACATCGTTTTATCAGTTTTTTTTTTCATTTCATAGCATACTAGTTAAGCTACAATAGCATATGCAAAGTTTTAATATTCTAATGTTTGTATTTCAGTACCGAAGAAATATTTTCTGTATTTACATACGTACTATTATTCAATGATCAAACCACAATAAGAAATGGGAAAACAAGACTAAGATCTTTCAACCGTAACAAGCGGTCTTCGTCAGAGTCAAAAACCCAACTTGGGTTTTTGACTCTGACGAAGACTGCTTGTTACGGTTGAAAGATCTTAGTCTTGTTTTCCCATTTCTTATTGTGGTTTGATCATTGATTGTTATTTCACGTGTTTATGTGAAATCTTTTTAACGTACTATTATGTGTATCATCCATGATGCAATATTTCCAAAAAAAATATTGGATACAAGAAGAAGATAATATTATACATTAATATAAATGAAAAAAATGTTTCAGGATTTTTTCGCATAAATAGTTGACCGTGCAAATGTTAAGTATGAAATACTTTCTATTTAAATCCAATGTGATTATAATAATGTCTATAATACAGAACATGCATGCAGAGAAACACTTCTCCTTCGTAAATATAGATGAAGAAAAATGGTTTGGGAGTTTGACGGATTTACACGCTTGAAACGTGGTTAGATATTTTCTTGATAATCATAGATGATTGTGAATGGCTGAATGGCTACCAAGAATTTTTCAAACGTACTATAAATTGCACTGCTTGACAAATATTTTTGAAATTTGGCACGATATAAATATATTATATATATATATATATATATATATATATATATATCATCATGTGGAAAATTATCTTTGTTATTTTCAGTTAATATTGAAGCAAGGGAGATCCAACATCTTTTTTCGAGCTCCTCTGGTCACTCTAGAAATTTGAAATTTGAATATTACCAAATTTACTGATTTAATTTTTTACAATTTCTGAAGGTCTTCGCCAGAGTTACATTTGAAATTTGTGTTTTAGTTTTCAAGTTGAAGTGTATGCATCTAGATAGGCACAACAACTTCTATAATTTTCGGTTTAATCATCATCATGAAAGAAAAGAGAGGCAAATCATACCAAGGAACGGACGAGTTTAAAGCGTTGTTTTGCTGGGGTGCTTGGATGCTCCTCTTTTCTGTGCTTAATTTTTAATCACTGCGGCAGTTAAGGTAAACAGGTTAATGTGGATGATGAATGAAACAAATGTGAAACTAATTTCGTTGTTCAATTACCTCAAAAAAAGTTCACTGTAATAACCATGTATGGTATTATAATATCATGGTTATGGCTCTTGTTTGTGATATTTCTAACCTTTGGACTTTAATATAAACATGACAGATATATTTTTCAAACTAAAATGGTTGAATCGTATTGTTTCAGAATGTGAGTCACTGATTCGAAAGATGTTAGTGCTTGAACCGAACAAAAGGTTTTGTGTGGAGCAGATCAAGCGTCATCGGTGGATGTTAGAAGAAGCTCCTCGGTTGTTGCCTAGCGGTCCTTCAGAACCTGAGCCAAATGAACAGATCCTCAGGCTGATGCATAGCCTTGGCATCGACCCCAACAAGACCAGAGATGTAAAATTAAACTTATTTCTTGTTTTTAACAATAATATTAAACTTTTTTTATTAAATACAACAATTTATTTTCAGTCTTTGAAGAACTGTAGTTACGATCACCATGCGGCGATTTACTTTTTACTTCTTGAGCGGCTACGACAGCATAGGAGTGGGTTACCTCAAGACGCAAGCACGCCTAAGCATGTTGCAGACAGTGGTACGAAGAGACGGCCGAGTAGTGTCGCAGAACAGGCCATGCGAAAATTAGGGTTAAGTCCACCACCACACGTTGCCTCACAGGAAAGACGTGATGTCTCCGACGAACGTCTCCTTCTGCGTCAGGCTGAACGACACATGCATCCTCCTTTCAGGGAAGTCACATCTTCCAATACACCACAACCTGTTACGACTTCAGAAGTAGTTACCAACGACTCCCCTCTTAGCTACCCTATTTATTGTGGTCCTCGATACACAACATCATCCTTTAGTTCATTTTCTGGAAGTTCAATCACTTATTCTCGCCCGGAAAGTGCTGCGGGGATGGCTCCTCAGTACTCAAGTTCCACTGATGAAGGTGTTGAAACTGATTTTGAAGATCCACCTAGCCAGCGTTCTAACCAAAGGCTTTCTTACGCAAGTTCCTCTTCTTCTAGTGGTGTTGGAGTCCATAATAAAAGTCTGAGTCAGCATTTAAGTTCGGATTCCTCTTGTTCCTCTTCCCATCAGAGTAATTTTTCTACTTTCGAAGGTAGTTTTGATTACCAGTTTGAATCGGAGTTAGGCTCTAGTTTGCCATCTTGCACATCATCCGGTGAAAACACACAATCAATGTCCAATCAAGTTGTGATAAGCACAAGCGCCATCCATCCAGGAGTGTGTGTGAGTAGTGATAACAGGACTTGGTACCACCATCATCCAATAGGCAATAGTTACAAACTGACAAGTCGCAAAATGACTCGATCACCAGTTGATTTCAGGGAAGGTAGAAGAGCCTCTGATGGGGTCGTAGCACAAAACGGTGTAGAAAATGCAGCTACCACTCTCAAACCAACTGTCGTTCAAAATATGGCGTTTAATAGTCAGAAACTTAATGAGACTGGGAAAACTAAAGGAATATTAGAATTGCACTTAGTACAAAAGGAGCACCAAGTATTGAAATCAATGTATCAGTCATCGCTACCTCAAGAGGAAGTTGTACAGAGGCAAGTGCAGCATTCAGAATATCGTCAGCGAGAGGGATTAGTACTTCCTGAATCGAGACAGCAGTCACAGATAACTTCAGCCACAAAGAGGATTAGTTTACCCGAAAACTTTACGTTTCCACCAACACATATCGAGACTGACATTCATCCTGCCACATTAGGTGCAAACAGTAAAGCACCACTCCAACAACAACTCATGCAGCATAGGTTACTTCAACAGAAAAGACAGATTCTGCAAAAGCAAGGTGCCTTTCAGCAGAGCGGTGGAGTGGATCCGAATAGGAGACCCATGTTCCGCCAAGCTTCATACAAATTAGCCCAGCAAACACAAATAGTCCCACCATTACACTGTGAAAATGAGTTTCCACCAATCGTAGAGGATAGCTCCAACGGTAGTCCTGCCAGCCTTGAGGAATCTTTTCTCCTTGACCAGTCCGAACCTTGGACATCTCTGCAAACATCTTTAGCCACATGCCAGATCAACGATCCACCCTCCTCCTCTGACTGTAACTTCCTTAACAATACTAGTTGGAAGCAGGCAGCCGCAATCTTCCAGCCGGCCTCCTGGAACCAGGTATTTCATCAGTAGTGTACCTCTTGTATGCCCCAGAGTGTACACATGCGCCACAAAGCTTCTTATAGCCAGTTTATGTTGTTCTTTACTCATTTGCGGCCTTCCACATCACATCATTCCTATAATTAGTGTGCCCTGCTAATCACCTAACCAAGTAGTATTCCTAATCATTATGTCTCATTGACTCTGAGAGTGTGATTTTTAAAGAGACTCTGTAATATATTTTTTTATGTTACGATATCTATATCGTTTTTAGACCTATGAAGTTTGTAACATTGACCTAACACTTGAACACCAAACTGAAACGTCGACTCATTGCTCACCATCATCATTTTATATAAATCTCATTTTGTATAAAAGCAACCCTCACATTACGCCTATTATTAAGACTCATCTGTAGTTTCATATATTTAAATTATTTTATCATCTAGCTTTTTTCTTTGATTTCATTGTAAAGAATGAGTGTTTAATTTTTAATATTTATGTTATAGAAATCAGCAAAAGTCATTGTCATTATTTATTTTGTTTTGTTTCTCTTTTATAAATTGTTTGCTATCTTAGCCACTCGTGAATGGATCACTGTAGCAGACATATCTGTAGAAACTCTGTTATTATTTTGTTGATTAAACATTTTTCTAGATTCTAATTTTTAGTGTTTCATATCCTTTCCATTTTTAGACCTTTAACCTGAAACCGATTCTATATGAATGCTGCTGTCGTTTCCTTGACATGTGTTTTAGTTAACAAAAATAACAGAATGCGTATGACCCAGCAGTAGTACTGGTATGTGAATTGCTTCCTGTCTGTTTGTATGTCCATCGTAACCACCGGCTAAGTTTTAACACTGTTGTACGTTGAAAATCTCCAACAACTTTCAACAGTAGGAAGTTTTGATTAAGCATTAAAATCACTCATGGTAAGTGGTAATTAACATTAAGGACATGTTTATCATACAAAATATATTGTTATTTATTGCTTAGTAAGCAGAGGAACAGTAAAAATTTCAATTTTATGTTTAGGTTATATATATACTTTAAAAACTTTAAGATACATGAAAGAAAAACAGATACTAGTACTTACATTCAATATTTTGACCCTTTATCTAAACATATATATCTAGCTGAAAACGCATAAAATTTATAATCATATACCATGGTTTTACGTAATGATTTTTATTTCACTACTTTTTTCTCAAATTATTTGTTATACATGTATATATTTCGTTGAATAATTGACCATATTTTGCTGAAGTCATTTTTTGACAAGTTTTTCCAAGTTTCGAAATAATTTCTTCTTTTCTTCATCCAAACGTTGGAGAATATTAATATTGTCAAAAAAAATGACTTCAGCGAAATATGATCAATTATTCAGCGAAATATGTTTAAATGAAATTTTAAATGAAATTGGAAAAAATACCAAGATTTTTCAACCGTAACAAACGGTCTTCGTCAGAGTCAAAACCCAACGGCGAATGACGAAGACCGCTTGTTACGGTTGAAGGATCTTAGTCTTTTTTTCCCCATTTCATATTGTGGTTTGATCATTGATTGTTATTTCACGTGTTTATGTGAAATCTTGTTACATATATATTGTCAAAATAATGTATATAAGTTTCCATTCCCCATAAGGGTTTTAATTGAATAGTTGAGTTTAAACTTTTACAAGAAGCTAAACAGAAATGTCAACTCCTCTTGCAAAACTACTTTCAGAATTATGTCTCATTTTGTTATAAGTTTCAAAATATTTAGAATTCTCTGGGAGAGAGTGTTTATTTTTTTGAGAATATTGCAAAATACTAGCGATGAAAACGTGTTTCTGGGTTAATAAGTTAATGCTCTTCTTACGTAATTCGCACTCATGACATCCGGCCTCTCATAATGCAGCCCATTTGACTATTCACATAACAAGTAGATTCAAAGTGTCCACACTGATGCAATCACCTCTCCTCATCTGTAGTTTATTTTCTGATATTTAAAAACTTAGTACTTTCAGTTTTACTTGATAATCATATTATGAATTCATTAACAGTTTCTTAACATTATATAAAATATCAATCCCGAAAGTTCCTAAATGTTAATGAATATTTTCAAAGATCTTTATTTCACGGAAAAATAATGCTTATAGAATATTATAAGATCAAATTTGTTAATATCATCAAAAAATTTAAATAATTAAGTTTGCCTTATTTTTACTAGTTAAATTAATAAGCTATGTAGAGTTTATGCACATTTTGTATGTAATATAATTTACACATATATGTGTATAATTGTTTTAATTTTTAATTTAATCAATCCTTAGTCAGAGTTTGTTAATAAAACTAAACAGGTAAAGATTAAACAAAGAATAGAGCAGTACGGGATATCTATATAGATATATGGAAATCTAGGAGTTCAAAAATAAACTAAAGAAACAGAGAGAATAGTTAAACACACATCCAGTTCAAATTATTAGTTCAACCGTCATAAGTAAGACGAAAGGACGGAGTGCCCAGCGCATCAGCATAACGACGGTTATCAAATGAGTTAACAACAGGTATTCTGCCATCAACCTGACAGAATATTTGTTTTTTTTTCTGATGACGGGTGGAATATTTTTCTGATGGAAATTTGAACTGCAAGTGTGCACATCTCTTGTCTGTTTTTGCACAGTTTATTTTTCAACTTTTTTTTAGGATTGGCATTTTATTAAACTTTAAGAAAATGTATATATATATATATATATATATATATAAAACTACATTGACATAAAAAACACAGAAAAGAAACAGAGTAGTGAGTTTCTGTTTCTTTTCTGTGTGTTTTTTATGTCAATGTAGTACGTGGAATTGTTTCATTTAATTGGTTATATATATATATATATATATATATATATATATATATATATATATATATATATCAATGATCAAACCACAATTCATTTGGGTTTTTGACTCTGACGAAGACCGCTTGTTACAGTTGACAGATCTTAGTCTTGTTTTCCCATTTCATATTATGGTTTGATCATTGACTGTTATTTCACGTGTTTACGTGAAATATTTATATATATTATATCAATATATATGTATTGATGACGACGCCTGCCGAAATATAGTTGTGAGCTTGAATGCATATGTTTATGTTTTTTTCTGTTTTCGTTATTGGCTTTTTTATATCAATGTTCTAACTACAATAAGAAATGAGAAAAAATTCTAAGATCTTCAAACCGTAACAAAAACCCAACTTACGTTTGGGGTATAGACATATTTATACCATTTAACAGCCGTCCTCAGAAAAGGAATTAGTGCGGCGTGAAGACGAAAGCCAACTGGGCACTTTTTCAGAATAGGTGCATGTCTACCACAAGGAAAACGAAAAAAGTACTAGAAATAGCTGAAGAACAACAACTTGATAAAAAAATATTAACCAAAAAGGATTTTTTCAACAGAAAAGTAATAAATTAATAAGCTAAAAATAATTAACCAAACAAAATAAATTATGTTATAATTAAATTAATCAACAAATGACTAAATACAAATATATAAAAAAAAATTAATTTATCTAACTTTGTTCAACCTCTATCAATAGAAAGGACAGAGGACACCAGGAAGCTGTGGATGGAAAACTCATCTGTATATTTACATGTTATTGAACCAGAGAATCAAATGATCGTTTTTACAAGTGACTGTCTTTTGACGTATTCAGTAACCATGAGGACTGCTTTCTAAAAATTTTTCAGACTTCAAGATTTCATTTGCAGTTTTTCGACGTATCTGAATCAACATAGACAATTTCAAAAGTGCTCTACGATTGTAAGCTGTTTTCGATAATATTAATTTATTACCTTTGGAATCCTAACAAATTCTGTAATGCAACGAAAAGCGTTCAGCTTTTGTTGGAGCTATTTAATTAATAGATTCATAACAATGTTTATTATACAATCAACTTATAAACAATATTTGAATACCTCAAAGGAAACTTGGATTGACTGAGTATTAACAACTTTTGTTGGAGTCTCATTAGATATAGTAATAACACTCAGTAATATAAAATCGACTATTAGTGGAATAAAAAAAATAACGGTCAAGTGACTGAGCCCAGGAGTTGATCGGGCTTCTAAGAAACAGATACCTGAATCCACTGAAGATGTTAAACTAATATCAGTACTGTAGTCAGGTTACCACTTGAAGATTCCGACAAAGGATCTGACAAACCTAATCCAAGAAAATTATTATGGATTATGGCAGTGGATAGTTTGGTTCTTCGCCGTCGGGAGTACTGTGATATACCATACGCTCAGGTCAGTATGAATAGTGTGAGTAATCTACCCGTTAGATGTGATTACAGGCATCGCTAGTGTTGTGGAGAGGAATAAAGTATTATCTGAATATCTTGAGATTTTAATTTCTCTTAAGATATTCAGCTGTGGTTATGTCTTGATGTGATATATAGATATTCATGTCTTGATATAGACATTTATAGAAAAAAAAGAGTCAACAGACTTACCGTGATAATTAATTAGCAAATAAGAAACCTTTGTGTTTATAACAAACGTATATACTTTTAAATAAATTCCTCATGATATATAAAAATATTCCTTTTGTTCACAAATTTTCATTCATAAATTTATTGACTTTTGTCTAAATGCTTCATAATTAATATTTATTTTATATTTTGTTTGGTTTTAAATCTTCATATAATTATGGTTTTGAATTGTATTCAGAATTTGACAAGAAATAAGACTGTTTTAAATTGACGTGTTTTGTAATCATGCTGTCTAAAGTCAATAAATTTTTTAATGAAAACTTGTAAACAAAAGGAATATTTTTATACACCATGAGGAATTTATTTAAAAATATATATTTTTGTTATAAATACAAAGGTTTCTTATTTGCTAATTAATTATCACGGTAAGTCTGTTACTCTTTTTTTTTCTATAAATGTCTATATCAAGACATGAATATCTATATATCACATCAAGACATAACCACAGCTGAATATCTTAAGAGAAATTAAAATCTCAAGATATTCAGATAATAGTTTATTCCTCTCCACAACACTAGCGATGCCTGTAATCACATCTAACGGGTAGATTACTCACGCTATTCCTACTGACCTGAGCGTATATCACAGTACTCCGTCAGATGTATAAAAAATGGCTTAAAATACAAATCATAGATAAATTACACACAACACAAAACAAGTTCATATATTGTTAATTACAATCAGAGAAATACTTCTAAACTAGTGAGTTTTTGCGAATTCTTTTCAATTCTACTAAATTTCGGCCATTTCCGGCAGAACTTCCTTGTACATGACTAGAAACCAATCCGGTCGGACATACACGTGCTGACAAACATCACATTATCAATGAACTAATTTGCAAATTAATACATCACATGAATGTAAAATGTAATGAGCAATGCAAATGTAAATTTGCAGAATGCATAAAAAATTGAAAGAGTAAATATTAAATAATATAATACAAAATATGGCGTTTTATTGAAGAAAATATGACTAAATGATGTACTGTTGCCAAATAAATTATGTTTCACAATGTTAACCAACTAAATGTCTGCTTTGAATGTTGAAGTTAACACCCATTCTCTGTTAACCCAGTTTGACACTCGATTGAATTAAGCCTGGATATCATAGTGAACTAAGTGCCAATAATTTAATCTACTGTCGCAGAGATTCAAAACTGGCCTTCAATGACTGACGTTCGCCAAACGAATAATAACTCTATATGCTTCTCTACAATTTTCTTCTTAAGCCAATAAGCCCTATGAGTAAAAGTGAGCTAAGTATATTTTTATGGATAGCTTCCGACCCTTTTTAAGTTTTAAATTTTTTCATCAATTATTGCACAGTTTATTGAGTACTCTACCTAGAACTTTTAAAAGTGGATATTATATTAAGAGTACTGTTTCACATTGATATCCATGATTTATAACATAGAACATAGGTTATACAAGCCAATCGCCAACAATTTTAAGTAAATCATGCCTTTAGTAAATATCTATTTTCTATCATAAATATGATTGCCCTATCCATATATAGTTTTTAATTTCTGAGTTTAGAATAGATTGATAAAAAATATCTTTAATATTATTGCTTAGTGTTGAATAAGTCACTACGTGATGTTTGTGACAGAACATTCTTCAATATTAAGTTGCTTCATCATCGAAACTAAAACAAAGAGTTTAAAACTTAATTTTAGTTAAAAACTTAATGATCTTTTTGAAGTTTATAAACAATAATAATGAAAACATCCTAAAAGGTACTGGAATATTAAATTACAAATGAAATATATATACAGTGGTACCTCGGATACGAGTTTAATTCGTTCCGTAACCTTGCTCGCATGTCAATTTACTCTTATATCAAAGAAATTTTCCCCATTGAAATCAATTGAGATGTCATTAATCCGTTCTAGCCCCAAAATTATTTACTCCTAATTGTTTTTGTTACTTGAATAAGAAAAATGTATTTATAAATGGCAAATATTGTATAAAAGCATAATAAAAGAGAATGTAGAGGTGGTTAGAAAAACTGGTTAAAAAACTGATTTTTTTATCCGTACATATGTAATTAGTATTTTGGTTATTTAAATTTAACTTAGGCATAACTTAAATGCTACTGTTTGCTTAATTTTAGTTACTGCTTTTCTCTTCACTGGTCTTTGTCTTTTTCGCAGGATTAAAAAAAAATGTCCAAGGAGGTTTGTTTCTTCCTCCCATTCAGAATGCTACAGAAATGAGTTAGGCAAGTTTCATTAAATAGATCCGATGCACGACCAGTTCCAACTTTTTCAGGGTGTTTTTTTGCCACAAACTGTGAAACTCTCTCCCACATACCCAAGATCTTCCAATTGAATTGATCTTCGAATTTTTAAAGGTAAACTGAGAACTGAGTGGGCCGTAGGCTGCATCGTGGAAAAAAGAAATGTACAAATTTATAAATGACCTGATACTACAATTGGCTGTTCCTCATATCTCAAATTTCACTCGTTTTCAAAACAAAATTTCGCTCATTTGACAGCTCGTATCTCAAATAACTCGTATGTTCGGGCACTCGTATCCCGAGGAATCACTGTAGTCGAGAAGACAATAACTGTTTACAGCAATGGATATGATAAGAGACTACTATGAGGAGGAGTGAGGAAAGTAGATATGTTTACGATTCACAGAACTAGGTCACCAAGTTTTGAATTACAATTAAAAATTGAGGAAAGAAAACAACTTTATAACTAATCGTTTAAATGAACAGTCGACTAATTTATGACAATGGAGATGTTGAATTAGGCCTTATGGTTTATTGTCTCATAATAATTGATCTGAATATGAAGAAGCTTCACATTTTAACATTCGTCAGACAACAAGTGTTGAAGCCTAATGAGATCAACAAATCATTAAGACCTAATTCAACTTTCTGTCTTATAACCATATCTCAAATTGTCCTTCAGTTCATCAACTGTTCATGTAAACCTAAACAATTATCTATAAATTTCTTTTTTTTTTCTCTTCTGTCTCAAAATTTTTAATTAAAATTCAAAACTTGGTGCTATAATTGTGTGCATTGCAGACATTATCTGCTCTTACTCACCTCTCCTCACATCCATTCCTATTTCTCTAGTCTTACCATAAACAGGTATGTATCCCTGACCATCCGTATTTAAGTTTTTTTTGTCAGTTTATAGCATGTTTTAGTTGTTATCATAGTTAAAACTGAAGGAGACTACTACGTCTTGAAATTACTGTTTTAGTGTCAAAAACGACTTTATATTGACAGGTGTTCTATAATTTCACATAATCTTTTAAATTATAGGATATATTCGTCAAAAATATTCAGTTTTTAAGGCTGTACAGATTTTTTTTTAATGAAATAATATAGACTTACATGTTATTTAATCGCACTATCATTTCTATTGCTTTCAAATTACTTTGAAAAGGTCAGTTAACAGTTGATTGGAAGTAGAAACTTTTATTTATTTTCATGGATTTAAAATTCGTTTATAAGACCATTTTTTATTTAAATTAACATTAATTGATACATACTAAACTAATAAATGCCAATTCTACATAATAGCAATAATTATAATTGAATCAAACAAGATAATTGAGTACCAGTTAAGCAA